>CM074124.1:25401664-26059580 GCA_037177725.1 Cyamopsis tetragonoloba
TGCAATGCACGACATGGTAGAGGCCCATACATTGCATTAGAAATTTATGCACATGATCTGAGCAGAGCCACAAAGAACCCAATGGTGAACATAACTTCTTCTTCTTCCTCCTCATCTCTCATGTGTTGGATATGAGATGAAAGCAAAAACAGATGGCCCAATAAATAGCCAAGGGAGCAATAAATACACTCCTGAAAACACAGTGAATTAGGAAACAGTCAAGTCAAGCAATTAAGTGGGCACAAAAAACGATAATGTAAAATAAAACGTGACGAAAAATGGGCGGAAACTACAATACCAGAACAATTGCAGTCGAGCCTCTTCAGCCATCCTTTCGAAACATAAGTATGAAACAAAATAGAAAGTTATTAATTTTATAACTATGATTGAAAATCAACATAACCATAAGGTTAAGATAGTAAGAACGGATAATGGTAGTGAATTTAATATTACTGATTTTTTTGCTAATAATAAAGGTAAAGTCCATCAAAAAAGTTGTGTTGAAACTCCTCAACAAAATGGGGTTGTTGAGAGAAAGCATCAACACTTACTTGTTGTTTGTTGTGCTCTTATGTTTCAAGCATCTCTTCCCAAAGTGTTTTGGGGCTATGCCATTCTTCATGCTTTACATATGATAAACATGCTTCCTTCTACTGCTTTAAATAATGATATCTGTTATAATGTGTTACATGGTGATAATGCTAATATGTTACATTTGAAAGTCTTTGGCTGTCTTATGTACTCTACCATTCTTAAAAGACAACATATTAAGCTAGACTATAGAGGAAAGTCCCGTATTTTTTTGGGTTATAAAACCGGTACCAAAGTTTTCATTGGTTATGATTTGGTCACTCATGAAAAATTTTTAACACGAGCTGCTGTTTTTTATGAAATTGTATTTCCCTATTATCAACTCAATATGCAGGATTCATCTAATAATAGTTTTTCTGTTTCTTTTGAGAATAATAGTCCTTTTCTATATGATCTTGATCTTGTGCCTAATACAGCAGGTTCGGAAAATATAATAAATCCAGTAGCTGTTTCACGTACAGACACTTTACAAGCTACATATCCAACAACAACTACAAATTAATACACATGATTAGGGATCTTCTAGTGCTGCTCCTTGGAAATCAACAAGGGACAAGAGGCCTCCTCCTCGGCTTCAGGATTACCATTGTTATTCTTTCTACTCTACTGAGCACAGAGGTAACAATGAGGTATTGTATCCTATCTAGCATTATTTATCGTATTCTAAATTATCTGAACCTTATAAAAAGTTTGTCATGTCTATTAATGGGTGTTCTGATCCAGTCTCTTATCAAGAGGTAATAAAATCTGATTGTTGGCCGCAAGCCATTCAGTCTAAGCTCAAGGCTCTTGCTGATAACAAAACTTGGGTTTTATGCAAACTTCCTTTACGAAAGAAAATCATAGGTTCAAAATGGGTGTTTAAAACTAAATATAGGGAAGATGGTTCCATTGATAAATATAAAGCTAGACTAGTGGCAAAGGGCTATACCAAACCGAAGGCATAGATTACCTTTAAACCTTTAGCCAAGTGGTTAAGATGACTACTGTGTGAGACTTTTACTTGCTCTTGCCTCTGTTAAAATTTGGTATGTCCACCAATTAGATGTCAATACAGTTTTTTTATATGGATGTCTTAGTGAGGACGTTTACATGCAACCTCCTCAAGGTCTCTATCTCCCTAATAAGAATCTAGTTTGCAAGCTCTCTAAATCCTTATATGGTTAAAAACAGTCCAACAGACAATGAAATGCAAAATTAACTAATACTTTATGCAGTTTTGGTTTTAAACCGTCTAAAGTTGATTATTCTCTATTCACTACATAGTCTGATGGCTTTTTTCTTGCTATATTGGTGTATGTAGATGATCTATTCATTGCTAATGATAATTTGCAACAAATTGAAAACATTAAAGTGCTGCTGCATCAACAATTTACTATAAAAGACTTGGGAAATATTAAATACTTCTTGGGTCTTGGGGTGGCAACAAGCAAACATGGCATCACTCTCAATCAGCAAAAATAATGTTTGGACTTTCTTAATGAAGCAGGATTATTGGCTTGTAAACCAAAGGACACTCCAATTGAATTGGGAAATAAATTATTTTCACATCCTAACGACATGCTTGCTTATCCAAAAACCTTTCGCAGGCTCATAGGTAAATTAATCTATTTGACATCAACACGGCCTGATATTTGTTTTTCTGTTGGCTGGTTACGCAAATACCTCAACCAGCCCACCAGTGCACACATGAAAGCAGCCATGTGCGTATTGCATTATCTTAAGCAATCTTCGGGAGAAGGTTTATTTTTTCCAGCACATTCAAAACTGAAATTGAAGGGATATTCTGACAGTGATTGGGGAGCATGTGTTCAAACCCGAAAATCTATTTAAGGGTACTGTTTTTCCTTGGTGACAACGTCATTTCATGGAAAAGTAAGAAGCAGAAGACTCCTTCTTGCTCTTCTGCAGAAGCAGAGTAAAGAGCAATGGTGAATGTGAGTTGTGAAGCAAGCTGGCTAATTTACCTCTTGGACACATTTCGGGTTCCTTCACCTAGACATGTTGTTTTATTTTGTGATAATGAGAGTGTTATATATATAACATCCTATCCAGATTACCATGAAAGAAAGAAAGACATTGAATTGCATTGCCATGTTATTCGATACAAGATAGATAAAGGGATTCTTCACCTTTTACCAATTTCATCATCTGATCAAGTAGCGGATATTCTTACCAAAGCACTAACATCTGCACAGTACTCAAAGTTGAAGGCTAAGCTTGGTTTGATCAATCTCTATCACTCCAAGCTATTGTTCACTTTTTTCATTTCAATATATGATATATGATTCCCTTTTTTCTATAATTGTTCCTTCTTTTTTCCCTTTTCCCTGCGATTCCCTTCTTCTCTGTGATGCCCTAAACAGTGAAGAAACTCTAAAACTATCACCCGAAGCAAGCTCCTTCCGTCGTCACTCACCGAATCATCGACCGTTAGTGCAGTCGCAAATCCGACCACCTAACAGATCCTACATTGAACAAGATTTTATTGTTATTGGTACTACTTCTCCACTTATTTTCCTCTTGATTCCCACTCAAATTCAGCTACCATTTTAATTTAGCATCTTGCTTTTGATAAGTCTTATTTAAAATTTTAAGCTCTTCTATGAGGGCAACTATTTTCCCTTTCTTAAAGAGTAAGGGGTGGTGTTTGTTAAGCATATTTTAAATATTTCTTCACTGTGATTAAACTAGATATTGCTTTTTCAAAAGAAAATTTATGTTTTGCAAAGTTGTATTGTGTTTAGTAGCTTTGATCGGTGCGAGGATAACCGGAACTGTCAACTTGAAAGCATCACCTTCACTGCTAAGGCACTCCTTCCACTCTCTCTTGCTATCTCTGAGTTTGATTATTTTTGTTTATCAATGTGATTCTTTTTTAAAATAAAAAAGCCCCAATGTGGGAGCTAGGACCTAATTCTATGTTGTTATGGACCTAACCCGCAAGAGAGGCATGTGCTATGCCCACATGGGTGGCTCAAGCCGTTGGTACCATGTCGTGCTCGCCATGACATGAGCACCCAACTTAAGGCCTGGGAAGCTCCACCCCCATATGGGGTCAGTTACAGATCCGTACTTACCGCCGTAATTCACGGGGATATGACAGTGACAGGTTTGACTTTAGTAGCCTAATGAACTTTATAAATACCGATAACCTATCGTCATTTGGTACGGTTTACTAGTCACTTCCGGCTACTCACCTAGCGGTGAAGGGGGTACCTGCAAGCACTCCGACGATCAAGTCAGCTAAGTGTTATAGGTAGTAACTCTTAGATATTGAGTAATGGATAGCGTACCAAATGAAGATGAATCACAGGTATTTATAGCGCTAATTGGGTCACTAAAGTCAAACCTGTCACTATCACACTTCCGTGAATTGCAGCGGTAAGTACGGATCTGTAACGGTCTCCACGTGGAGGTGGTGTCCTTTGAGCTCTAAGTCGGGTGTCCATGTCGTGGATACACGACATGGCGCCGACGGCTTAGGTCACCCACGTGATACCTACACGTGTCCTACCCGCGGGTTAGGTCCATAACAGTTGCCCCCAAATGTGTGGCATGTCGTTTGACATGCCGTTGACTTCCGACTACGACCTGACCTGGAGACATGTAGTCCTCCCGAGTCGTTGCTGTTTTGAATTCTGTTTGTCAGTTCTGACTTTGACACGTGTCTTTGTGGTATTGGCCTTGACCCTTCGTGGGCCGTGCCCATCATTATTCAGTGACATCAGGCCTGTGTGCATTAATTATGCCCCACGCCGTCACTTCCTCTTCACGCTTCGTCTTCCCTTTCTCTTTCTATAAATATTCGTTCTTTTGACCTAAAACTCTTCTCTGCTTCCCAGTTTCTCTCTGCGTAAAAGCTTTCTCCTTGCTCTCGCTATCAGCTTCTCCCTTTCTTTGCTGTTTTCTAGCCATCTTCGGTCCTTTCTTCTTCAACGCTTCCAGGTATCTTTCTTCCTCCTCTGTTTAGTTTTCTTGTGTATTTTCCTTTTATTTTTCTTAACATGTCTACTCCTGAGAGACCTACTAATTTTCCCCCAAAAGAAAGCCTTTCTGGGGAAGTTGGGAATTTCGTTGGTTCCCCTTTTGGGCCTGAACCATGTGATGGTAGCGATCATCACATTCCCACTCCCCCTTCAACCTCTGGTTCTGACCAAGAACCTTTATTTGAAGCTTTTGGGGAGTTCACTCCTGGTATTCCCCAACTCATCCCGTTCTCTGGGGCGCCATTTTCTAAATCTGTCGCCCCCCTACCCTTAAGGTATGGAGTTGGCAAGTATGATTATGACGAGTCATCTGAGGGCAGTGACGATGCAATAACATCAAACTTACATCCCTTTGCCCCCTTGTTAGTTTGTTCTACGTCTGAAACTTCTAGTTTTAATTCTTCTAATAATTCATCTAAATCTTCTGATTCAAATTCTTCTGACCCTCTTTTTGTCCCTCCTGTTTCTGTTGTAGAACCCATGTCGGGTTCAGAGTCGCCCTCGACTTCAGCCCCAGCTCAAGTTGTCCAGAAACCTTCTAAGACTAAGGCTCTAGAACGTCGTCGGCAAAAAATCCATCAATGGTATGGTCCGCCTAAGGAAGCCGCCAAGATAGAAGTCCCCAAAAAGCTTAAAGGCATACGAGATGTGAGAAGGATGTACTGGATTAACCATGACATTCTCCAAGTACCGTCTGGACTTACCACAACTCTAAAATTCCATGTCGCCGATGTGGAATTCCGGGATGCTATGCACTTCCCCGGCGCGACCCCGAAAGAGGACATACCTTCTGGTCCAGTCATGCTATATAAAGCGGAGCGCGTGGATCCCAATGAAAGGATTGGATCCTGTCCTCGCCAAGGCGCTTCCGACTTCCTGATGGTCTACGGTTGTTTCTTCCAGATGGTTTGTCTTCATTTTCCTTTCTCGGTTTTCCAAGTCGAAATTCTTAATTGGCTCGATGTCGCTCCCTCGCAAGTTCACCCCAACGCCTGGGGTTTTATCAACGCCTTCGAGATTTTCTGCTACGCCAACAACTGGGAAGGCTCCAACAATCTCCTCTTATACCTTTTTGCCCCTTACCACCTCTCGGACTTTGGATTCATCTCCTTTCGCCAAAGGAAAGACCACTTTTTCTTCCAGCTTTATGAAGATTCCTTTCCGACCTTCAAAGACGCTTATTTCCTGGTTTTGTACACGAGAGATGAATTCCCCTTCTAGAGTGGTCCTAACGGCTTGCCCCTATTCCCACTCTACTAGTCATATGAGCACTACCTCCAGGAGATAAAGTCGTTTATCACTGATGGGACCTCCCTACTGGATTTGACCATGCCGTGATTGCTGGGCTTCGGGAATTTAACGGCAAGCACGGGCTCATCAGATGCAAGGTCGTGATCCAGGGTCGCTGTGTCAGTCGTGCTGATACCATGGGTAATTTTGTCCTAGACAACTTATTATTGCTTCCTAACATTAGGAATATATTGACTATGTTGTCTCTATCATTAAGAATATATTGATTACTCTGTTGTGTTTGCTTTTAGCTGCCATCATGTCTGGATATGCCCAGTTGATGAAGAAAATTGGCGGTATGACCAAAAAGGGGAAGAAGGAGTCCCCCGCTCAAAACCTGGTACGTGAGCTAACCACTGACCACGGGGTTCAATCTCCTGGAGCATCTCAAGGTCCAGGTGCAACCTCTGCTGATGTTGTGGCGGTGTCGCCTGAAGTTCAGGCGCAAAAAAGAGGAAGCTCATCTTCCGCAACCGCCAAAATTCCCTTGTCCCTGTCGTCCAGGAGTTGGAGGCAATCCAATCTGCTCCACACAACGAGATATCTATCTCGGATGATGATGAAGCGGAGATAGTTGGAGACGCCCTAATACGGACAAGAGGTTAGTCAATCAATTCATCTTCAAAACTTGTTACATTCTGAGATTCTATTGATTTTTGATGCTAATGTCCCTTGCTGATTTCCTCTTATGTAGGAGCTGCCCCTACCGCCCCTACTACGGGATCATCTTCATCCTCTCAATGGGAAGGCTTCCAAGCCCCCATTGTTTCCTTTCATCACGAGGAGTTCTTCAAGAAACTCCCTCGCTCTGTATTGAAGGTATTTTTCCTTTTCTTTATGCTACATAGTCCTCTTTTCTCTCTTCTGCTGCCCTCGTATACTTGATTCATGTCCTTTTTCATTTTGCAGGCCAATGTCGGGGAAGCCCTTGGCTGGATGTCCCGTCAATCCTCCCTGCTGAAGTTCTTCCATGAGGAGCTAGAGAGGCCCAACCCCGTGGCTGACCTAGAGAAGAAGCTTCAGGCCACCAAAGTTGCTGTCGAGAAGCAAAATTCAAGCTCTCACCAAAGAACGAGATGTATTGAAGGCTTCGCAGGCAGAGCTCAGGGCTGAGATTGCTATGGCTGCCTCCAATTTTGACCAATTGAAGTTGGAGAATGCCAAATTTTCAGAGGAGAAGAAAGAGATGCAGGTTGCCATCTCCAAAGCTCAAGAGCAGATGGCCTCCCTGTCCGAGGAAAACAAGCTTTTATCCCGGGTTTGCAACCAGCTGCTGACCGACAAGGAGACTCTGGAGGTTGAGAATGACAAGCTGAAGGCCGAAATCCGGGATCAAAGCCGCGTAATTTCTAATGGCGGGTACATGGCCTTTTCTAGCTGCCTTAAACAAGTGGAGTTCTTGAACCCCGGGATCCAACTCAATTTCAAGGGGGTTCATCCACTTCATGGGGTGGAGGGGGTCAACTCTTGGATTATGATCACGACCCCCCAACTCAAGTCAACCTTGACGACCCCGAGTTGGAAGCTTTCGACCCTCATGCCGATTATTCCATGTCGCCGCCAGCAGCTGGAGATGGAAATGTCGTTCCTGCCGAGCTTTGAAGCTCTTTTGTAATATTTAGGTTTAATTTTGTATTAATGAACAACTTACTGGTATATTGGCCAGCCTTTCTTTTCTAATGCCTGACTATTATAGTAATTTCCATCTCGTAATTTTAACTTGAATTTTTTCCAATCATCGCTTTTCATCATGTCGTAAGCTTTGCAAATTGCAACTTAAGCTCTACACATCTTATTGATGGGACTTCTGTCCCTTGAAACATTTAAGGTCCCTAACCACATCGTAGGAGTATGTTGCCTTATTGGGATCTTTGACCTTGACGAAGTATTTCAAGGCCTGTAGCCTGTTTGGGGCATGTCACCCTATTGGGATTTCTGATCCTGATGAAGTACTTCAAGGCCTGTGGCCTGTATGGGGCATGTCGCCCTATTGGGATCTTTGATCCTGATGAAGTACTTCAAGGCTTGTGGCCTGTTTGGGGAATGCCGCCCTATTGGGATCTTTGATCCTGATGAAGTACTTCAAGGCCTGTGGCCTGTTTGGGGCATGTCGCCCTATTGGGATCTTTAATCCTGATGAAGTACTTCAAGGCCTGTGGCCTGTTTGGGGCATGTTGCCCTATTGGGATTTTTGATCCTGATGAAGTACTTCAAGGCCTGTGTCCTGTTTGGGGCATGTCGCCTTATTGAGATCTTTGATCCTGATGAAGTACTTCAAGGCCTGTGGCCTGTTTAGGGCATGTCGCCCTATTGGGATCTTTGATTCTGATGAAGTACTTCAAGGCCTGTGGCCTATCACGTTGGTGCATGCCGCCTCGAGGTGATCTTTGATCCTTTTACGCGTCTCGCTGAGTCGTAATCGTGTAAAATCTGCAACTGAAATCTTAAACTTTGACAAATATTTGTTTTTATTTCATATGTCTTTGGGTTGCAAAACCTGGGGCCTCATTAAAACCTTCAAGGTAAAACCCTCCTTAGGGAAAAAACCCGAGAAGGAAAAAGAGTGCCCCTTACAGAAATTGTACATTAAGATTGAAATGCAACAGAGCTAATCATAAACAAGTCGGATACTCGTAGTACATTCTCAGATCCGCGGTATTGAAAGTTCTTGACAATTATCTTCCTTGCAGAGTCTCCAAGGCGTATGCACCTTTTCTTGTACTTCTGATTACCCGGTAAGGGTCTTCCCAATTTGCTGCAAGTTTTCCATCTTTTGCATTCTTCAGACTGATACTAGCCCTTCAGTTAGTCGATCCAACTCCCAGACTTCATCTACGAGGTCAAGTTCTTCTCTTAAGCGTTCTTGATTATCTGGTGGGGTAAACATGACCCTCCAAGATGGTTCACCAATTTCAACTGGAATCACAGCATCAGTTCCGTATACAAGTCGGAAAGGAGTTTCTCCTGTGGTAGTTTGCGGGGTGGTTCTATAGCTCCATAACACCTGATAGAGATTATCTACCCAAGCTCCTTTGGCGTTTTCAAGTCGTTTCCTGAGGGCATTTAAGATAACTCTGTTTGCTGCTTCAGCCTAGCCATTTGTTTGGGGATGTTCAACACGTGAGAAATGATGTCGGATATACAGCCCTTGGAGGAGCTCCTTGAACTGGCTCCCTGTGAATTGAGTTCCATTATTAGTGACAATCTCGGCCGGGATTCCGAAGCGACATATGATTGTTCTAAAGGTGAAGATTTCCACCCTTGCCGACATAATAGTTGCAAGAGGTTCGGCCTCTACCCACTTGGTAAAGTAATCCACTGCCACTACGAGGTGCTTCAGCTGCCCTGTGGCTTTATGAAAAGGTCCCAAGATGTCCATTCCCCAAGTGTGGAATGGGCATGGCGCGGATAAAGTATGTAGTTCTTCCGGCGGGATGTGGGGGATGTTGGCATGTCGTTGGCACTGTTCACATTTTTGGACATGACTAGTAGCATCTTCTTGCATTGTAGGCCAGAAGTAACCCGCTCTCAGCGCTTTTCTACCCACAGATTTAGCACCAACATGGTGTCCACAACTACCCTCATGGATCTCGGCCAACACGTACCTGACCTCTTCCGGGCCAATGCATTTCAGGAGTGGGGTTGAGATTCCTTTTCTGAACAAGTGGCCTTCCATCGTTGTGAATCTCGTTGCTTTTTTCATGATCTTCCTTGATTCTTTATCATCCTCGGGAGTGATCCCCCTCTCAATATAATCTATCAAGGGAGTTCTCCAATCTGCCTCTTGCACCTGTAAAGTCAAGTTGGGATAAGGAATTACCTCTTCCACCACATAATGGTAGTTTGAAGTCTTCTTTGTACTGGCGAGTTTGGAAAGGAGGTCTGCTCGTGCATTCTCTTCCCTTGGTATATGTCGGATTTCAAATTTAGACAATCCCACTAGGGCATCCCATACTTTGGCGAGATATTTATGCATTATGAGCACTTTCGCCTGGTATTCAGCCTTAATCTGAGACACCACCAACTTTGAATCCGAGCAGATAGTTATCGCGTTTGTCCCTAATTCCTTGGCTATCCGTATTCCCGCCAGGAAAGCTTCATACTCTGCCTGATTGTTAGATGTCGGAAAGTCGAATTTTAGAGAATATTCAATTGCTAGGCCTTCTGAGTTTTCTAGTATCACCCCGGCGCCGCATCCCTTAGTGTTTGAGGAGCCATCGACATACATCGTCCATTCCCCGGGATGGTTCTCCCCGGGGTGCGTCATTTCGGCAAGAAAGTTGGCTAGGACCTGCACTTTGATTGCAAGTCGCGGTTCATACGATATGTCGTATTGAATTAATTCAACTGCCCATGACATCATCCTTCCTGCCAAGTCTGGCTTGTGTAAGATCTGTCGTATCGGCTGATTGGTCCTGACTAGAACTGGGTAACATTGGAAGTATGGGCGCAACTTCCAAGAAGCCATCAATAATGCGAAGGCTACTTTTTCAAGTCGTTGGTAGTTAAACTCAGCTCCCTGCAAAACTTTGGAAACAAAGTAAATTGGGAATTGACATTTACCTTCTTCCCGTATCAATACGCCACTCACGGCCTCCTCAGCAACTGCGAGATAGAGTATCAAAGTGTCACTCGCCATCGGTTTTGTTAGGACAGGGGGAGATGCCAAAAAGACTTTAAGTTCTTGGAACGCGTCTTCACATTCTCGGGTCCATTCGAAGGAATCTTGTTTCTTCAGAGCTTTAAACATAGGAAGGCAGCGTTTTACTAAAGCTGGGAGGAAACAAGATAGAGCTGCACGTCCTTGACTGTCTTAGGGCTAGTCATGTCGAGAATTGCCCGACATTTGTTCGGGTTTGCTTCAATGTCGCGACTTGTTAGCATAAATCCCAGAAACTTGCCAACTTCCATGCCAAATTTGCACTTTAGAGGGTTAATTCGTAAGTTGTAATGTCGTAGACATTGAAAAACAGATTCCAGGTCCTTAGACAGATCTTCACTATCATTGGTTTTGACAAATGTCGTCAATGTATACCTCAACCTCTTTGCCTCTCATCTCGGCAAAAACTTTATCCATCATCATTTGGTATGTCGCCCCTGCGTTCTTTAAACCAAACGGCATCACATTATAACAGAATACCCCGAGATCATTGATAAAAGCAGTTTTATCCTGATCTTCGGGAGCCATGGGAATCTGGTTATAGCCAGAATAAGCGTCTAAAAAAGAAAGATATTTATAACCCGCTGAGTTATCTACCAATTTGTCAATGCAGGGGGAGTGGGAATGGATCATTTGGGCAGGCTTTGTTTAGGTCCGTGTAATCTGTACACATTCTCCACTTTCCATTGGCCTTCTTTACCATCACGACATTAGACAGACAATCGGAATATTGTACCTCGCGGATGAATCCCGCGTTCAACAACTCGTTGACCTGTTTCTCAATAGCTGTCGTCCTCTCTTGGCTCATTCTCCTCTTTTTCTGGGCCACCGGCCTGGCCCCTTCCATTATTGCAAGTCGGTGACAGCAGAACTTGGGATCTACACCCGACATGTCCGAGGCGACCCATGCAAAAATATCCTTATTATCCTGCAAGACTTTAATCATATCTTTCATAACATTAATAGGTAAGTTTTTTCCGACCTTGACTACCTGTTCAGGTTTACTACCGACTTGTATTTCCACTGAGTCACCTTCAAGTTCAAGTCGCTCATGTTGTAGCTCTCCCCTGGCATCTAAGTGCGTCATCATGACCACGGCATCTCGCCTAACAAACTTTTGCTTTCCCTTTGCTTCTTTCTTTTGTACATATTTCTCTTCTTCCTTTTCCTGCACTAACACAATTTTTGTTATTTTAAGGCTCTCTAAGTAATAAAGCTGTGCCTCAAGGCCCTTTCCTCGGACAGTGACGATGTTGCCTCTATCTCCAGGGAACTTCATTGCCATATGTAAGGTTGAGACCACAGCTCCTAGAGCATTCAAAGTCGGTCTCCCTAGAATGGCGTTATACGCTGATGGGTAGTCCACGACAAGGAATTTTACTTTTATCGACCTGCTCCACCCTCGACTTGAAAAAGTTACTCTCAACTTTACGTAGCCCTTACGGGAGACAGTTTCCGCTGTGAAGCCTATCAAATTCCCTTTGTGAGGGATCTGATCTTTCTCTGTTAAGCCTAGTTTCTGGAATAGATCCCAGAACATGATGTCGGCTGAACTCCCTTGGTCTACGAATAACCTTTTTACCTCGTACCCCGCCATTCTGGCCATGATAACCAGGGGGCATTAGACCCGGTTCCATCTGTAGGTAGGTCGTCTTCTGTAAACGCCAAAGTCATTCTTCTCATAGCCTTCACAGCCATGTAGTGGTCCTCTACATTACGAGATCGCTTTCTGGATGACTCCGTGGGTTCTCCCTGATCTAGGCCCCCAACGATCATGTTAATGACTCCTTTCGAAGCCGTGTTTTCATGTCATTGCGGACTCCGGGATCGTGATCTCCGCCTTTCGTCTCGCCCAGAGTCCCTGTTCCTTGGACCGCATCCGTGTCTTCTGGATGGCGACGGGCTCCTAGCGCGGGATGTCCCTTCGTCATTTTTCTGGACAAACTGTTTTAGTTTTCCTTGTCGTATCAATTTTTCGATGGCGTCTTTGAGGTGGATGCATTTGTTGGTGTAATATCCATGGTCTTTATGGTATAGACAGAATTTGTCTTTATTTTTCGCTTGCGACCTCATTGGCGGAGGTCTTTCTTTCAATTCTGAATACATGATTTCTTTGTATATCCGTGAGGGCGGCATGGTCAAGGGCGCATAGCTCGAGTAGGCACCACTAGGTGGTCTCCCGCCTTTATCATATGTTCTTTCACTTTCCTTTGGCCTCCCTCCATAGGAAGCTTTTTGTTTGTCTTTCTTTTCTATCTCTTGCTTGGCGACTTGGTTGTCTGCCTTATTGTTCCGAACCCATTCTTCGATCTGGATACATTTTTCAGCCCGCTTCTTCAGTTCTTCCATGGTCTTAGGCTTTTCTCCCACCAAGTCTTTAGCGAAGTCTCCAGGCTTCAACCCTATCTAAGAAAGTATAACATCATGTTACGGGCGACATCACGTACCTCAATGGTTCATCTGCTTTCTGTCTTATCCTCTCGAGATGGTTTTCTGTCTTAAACTGCTGTTTGCTGCTCGTGAAGTTGGAGATGAATTTATCCTTCAGTGCCTTCAATCCCGTGATGGATCCCGCTGGTAGCGAAGAGAACCATCTGCAGGCTGCAGCTTTTAAAGTCAGGGGAAAGGCCCGACATATGATGGGTTCCTTAGCCCCTTGAAAGACCATTGTCTGTTGAAAGATATCCACGTGGTCCTGGGGGTCGGTTGTCCCGTCATACGGATCAATCTGTACAGCAAATTTAAAGTTGGCCGGCATGTTGAAATTCATAATAGCCAGGGTGAAAGGGTTATGACAGCCCTCAATTCCTATGTCGTTCTCTGCCACCTGATCCATGTCGGGTAGCTGAGGTGGAAAGTTAGCGGGATTTGCGGTCTGACCATGGAGACTTGTCTCTCCATTTGGGGGGTTTTGCCCCTCCTGCATATTTTCATGCCGCTAGGGGTTGCTGCCCCATCCCGAGATTGATTAAAATTGCTTGGAATTCATCTTGCTGTTTCTTCCAAGCTTCCCACTCCTTGTTCATCCTTTCTATCTCTTCAGCCTGCTTTCGGATCATCTCCTTTAAGTCGTGCATACCGTCCTCTAATGTCGTCATCCTTTGCTCCGACATTGCCGGGCCCAAAGCCCTGGCTTCTTCCTGTTATTGCCGTGGAGAAGGCCCGTTCGCAGAAGGTTGTTCTCTCGGGATGCCTCCAGCATTGGCTGATGCTCCCTTCGCGGCCTGATTCTTTCTCCTGGTGTTCACCATGTCGCTACAATCAAATTTTCAGTTAGCATGGATTAGTTCCTGTTTTGCTACAAGCATAAGAGAGTCTCTTGCCGTATGTTTGTGTAGCGACATTAGTGAAACAGAATACCAGAGGATTATTGACGGAATTGCATGAATATACAAGAATCTAATCGTAGCTATAACATAAGCATCAAGAAAAACAGTTATCCGTTCATCTAATCGGTGAAAAGTCACTTTTCACCGATTAATCGGCTAGAAATGGCTTTTGCACCGATTAATTGATCGGAATTCACCTTGGTAACCAGCAAAAGTGAGTGTGTGAGAAGAAGAAAGTTTGAGTTCTTGACTCCGGCGATATTCTTCCTGCAAATCACCAGAAAATACAGAAAAAAGGAGGAAATAAAAGATAGGTTATGATCGGAGAAGAATAATTTATCTCCCCACAGACGGCGCCAATGTTCCATCATGCTCTAGGCATGGCGGATATGGCCTCCTATCTGGTCTCCAGTGCGGGGGTTGGATGCCTCCGGCCACTCACCTGGCGGTGAAGGGGGTACCTACAAGCACTCCGACGATCAAGTCAGCTAAGTGTTACAGGTAGTAACTCTCAGATATTGAGTAATGAATAGTGTACCAAATGAAGATGAATCACATGTATTTATAGCGCTAATTGGGTCACCAAAGTCAAACCTGTCACTGTCACACTTCCGTGAATTGCGGCGGTAAGTATGGATCTATAAAGGTCTCCACGTGGAGGTGGTGTCCTTTGAGCTCTAAGTCGGGTGTCCATGTCGTGGATACATGACATGGCGCCGACGGCTTAGGTCACCCACGTGAGACCTGCACGTGTCCTACCCGCGGGTTAGGTCCATAACAATTTGGGTTAAGTGGAAAATTTGAGGGATATTGTGTTTTTCCCTCGTGTTCTATTTGGATGTCACAGTGACTTTGTTTGATTTCGGTTCTTATTGTGAAATATGATCATATCTTTATTTTTTCTGGTATTTTTAATATGTTGAGCATGTGTAGTGTGATATAACTTTCATAGTTGATACCTATAATTTCGCTATAGCAGCCATTCTGATCTCTACCATCCTGCTATAGGACTTTTGGGGCTCTCTTAGGTGCTGCCGCTATTTTGGATTGATAACTTTTATCTTCTATTTAACAAGTTTATCTGAATTTTTACTTAAGAGAGGATAATGCTCAAAATGGAGATTGGGGCATGGATATTGGTACTAATTTAATGGATAATACGAGATAAGAGATTTAGAGAAGGTTTAGATAATGTTTTGGATAAAGCCATACAGGAGGGGCCTATGAAGTGCACTTAATAATGTTTTGATGTCACAGAGATGTTTACCATCTCCAGTTTCAAGTGTGCTTGTTTAAATGTTGTGTAATTTGTATTAGGACTGATATTTGCTAATCCTTCATCAGGATGGGAAAACATGCAACTTGAGCATGTATTTATTTGAGGAAGCAAAGTCAAGTATGAATCAGATATTCCAAGGTCTTCAAAGAAAGATACAAGGAATTAAATGGTATGTTACAATTACAATCAATGTGACTGAAACTAAATATTACAATTTGTGGTTGAATATTACTCTCCTCGTGCAAAGAAACGTTGGTGCTTGTCATATTATATAATAATTTTGGACAACATGCACTTGGTGTTTTCCTCCAAGCAGCTTTCGTTATTAGTTTTTTCACTTGTGATGTTTCCTTATGTCTCCTTACAATTTGAGTTTGGGCCTAACTCAATCCCAAAAGCTAACTTTTAAAATGAGGATTGTCATACATTTATAAAAAACAATGGCCATATCACTAGTCGATATGAGACTTCTAAGAGTAGTTTTGATGTAAGGCTTCCTAGTCGGGGCAAATCACGTAGTTTTCCCGTTTCCCAGAAACAGGTGACACATTCGTCCTCTTGTCTCATGCGTCTATGTTGTATTTAAAATAAATACTTAATGTATAAGAAGCTATGGATTTTGAAATATATGGAAATTTAACCTTTTTTTTTGCTTGCTTGGTTTTATTTCGAGGCCTGGGTATAGAGATGGACCCATCCAATGTTTCATCAAGAGAGACAAATCTTAGTTAACACCTAATATATATTAATATGAGTTTTTGTGTTTGTCCTGCTTTATAATATTTTCTTGAATCTTGTACCACAATTTATGCATATATGGCATTTGATGCACGTATTTACTTTTTCACTTATCAATCCAAGACAAGGTTCAGTGTATAGTTAATTATATATCCTTGCTATTTAATTCTGCTGAATTCCATATTACCTTCATTTTTTGGCGAAATGGAGAGTTCAACAGCATTCTGGTCTGGTCGATGACTTTTGTTTATGATTACGATGTTACAATCCAAATCTACTTAATAAAATGTAAGCTTTGGTGCTTACATTTTAGTTCATAGTAGGATCTTCCAATTGACGGTGGTAAATTTTTTGCTGAAGTTAAGTTTTTAATGAAATTAATTTCTTATTTTTGCAATATGGATATCTGGATTACTGTTGTGTATTATGTCTAAGTCTTTAGTACCCTGACTCACTGTGAGTTTCTTGCGTTAATTTATTGAAATTTGTGATTATAACTACTGGTTACTAATTTCTGTCAAGGGTTGGGCTTTGATGCCACTTCTTGCTTCTTGTCTACTATTGGTCATATCATCGTGCCTGCACTAGAATGCTGACCGAGAAGAGTGATGTTTATAGCTTTGGGATACTTATCATTTTCTTAATTAGTTATTGCTTGAACGTTTGATGAGCTCATTTGTAACATTAGTTTAATCTTTTTCTAATGTTTGAAGTCAACCTTATTATAATTTCTTGACAATTAAAGCAGTTTTTTTAAAAAAAAAAAATATGGTAGCGGTTGTTAGTTGGAATCCCTACGGTAGGTTTTTTTTAAAAAAAAATAAAGAAAAAAACCCTATACTAGCAGTTGTAAGAAGAAACTGCTGCCATAGATCACCATAGTAGTGCTCATAAAGTTGAACGACTGGCGTAAAGTGCTTTTTGGTAGCAGTTGACAACCGCTGCCATATGGCTTTATGTCTTTAGTAGCGGATTCAGTGGTACCAATTTAGAACGACTACCGTGTAGCTTTTCTGGTGTAGTGAGGTGGATTATTATTTAAATTTCTAAAATAACGTAACTTATTACAAATTAATCGGAAGCGGCGTTTTGACGTAAACAGAATAAAAAATTTAGTTAGGTGAGAATAAATGCAAGACAATAAAGTTAGAGGTTTCATGGTGAAAATCGAACAAAGAAAATATTTAATCCTAAATCCAAAAATTGAATAAGAGTCCACCTACCATGATTGTTTTCAAAATATTTCCAAGCCATTGAGAAGGGATCGTGACTAATGTACAATTGATTGGAAACATATGAAGACGACCCAGGGAAGGGAAGCAATGCACAACAAACCTTACAATTATTGTTTTCATTAATTAGAAAAGAAACAACGTAACTAAAAGTGAAGTGCCTTGATACTGAGCGATTTTAGCCATATTAATTAATTGAATTTCAATTCCTGTTTCTAATCACAATTCCAATCATATTTTGGACATTCCTCATCAAATGATACAAACAAGATAGATTTCAGTTAGTTAAAAATTAAGGTTATCAAAAATTCAATTAAAGGTTGATAGAAAAGTACCTGGAAAATTCTATCAGAAACATAACATCATGTAACATGAAAAACAATTATAATCCTAAAGAGGGCTTATTAGAAATTATTTCTCGGCACCCAACCCACTATATGAAAGTGAGAGTTACACTCAAAGGAAAGAAGTCAAGCTGAAAGAAAAGCTCAACAGCACAATCGCTTCCTCGACACTTGCTTTCTTTTCATGGGTTCGCCTTTCCACAGAGTCTCTCATGGTGGTGTCTTTTTCTCTACTACTTGTTGTTACGGCACATAAAATACGTGAGAAGAGAGAACTTTGACTATATTTTTATAAACCCCTAATTTTTTTTTAACCTATTAGACCTTCAATCTTTTCACCTTCTAGCATTATTCTTTTATTTTTTGGTTGTTATAAAAAATAATTATAATAAGAGAGAATAACAGAACAAACAATCCCTTCGATCCTCTATTTAACTAGCTTTGTCTTATCAATATTCTATTCTATTATATTTAAATTCATGAAAAGGAAGGGTGTTACACATCCTGTCCATAAATGATACTATTTTTACAAGTGTAGAATACCTTTAATCTATATTTTATTTCACACAAAGTATAATTGATTGATCAATTTTATTTTACTCTATATAGATAGAGAAAAGATATATAAAATATTAAAAGTTTTAATATACACATCCATATAGATTGTATATTTTTTCCTCAAAAAAAATAGATTGTATATTTTTAAGAATTTTAAATTATTTTTTTCTAAAGTGCAATTATCTATTTTACATTAGGAAGAAAGATTATATATTCAGTTTACATTTTATATTTTAAAATATGTTGTACAAATTTTAAAGTAATCTTTAAATTTTTAATTGAAAAAATAACATTTACTCACACCATCACTAACACTATTTGTAAAGTGAAGAAGATAGATAGAGAAAAGGAAAGATATATATAATAAAGGGTCTTGATATACAGTGTCCTAAGGGCACTAGTTAAAATTACTAGAAGTATAAAAATAATCATAAGAGCACATTGTTCCGTCTCTCGGGAATACAGAAAGCTACACATTTCAATGTCTTTTTACTACATTTGGGTTCTTAAATAGTGTCCTTAAGGCACTAAATATCATTTGCCTATAATAAAATATATAAAAAGTTTTAATATTCATATAAATATAGATAGAACAAGTTTAATAATTTTATACTATTTTTTGTAAAGTGTAATTATATATTTTACATATTTGGTTTGCTCGTAATAATAGGAGTTTTAACAACAAAGAAATTGTTATTGAAGAACTTCTAGGTTTAATTTTGTATTCGGTCTTGGAATTGGAATAAAGCCGTAAAAGTTGTTTTCGAAATCTCAGCATCTGCTTGGACTTGTAGTTCTCCTTCCAATTTGGTGTACTTTGATTGACCGCATGAGGTGAATCAAAATTCATTTATTTTTGCTCTTTGATGGGTGTTTATTGTTACTCATACTCCAATTATCGGGTGGGAGGTTTTCATTTTACGGGTTGGCCTGAGTTATATTCATTTGCTCTTTGCTTAATTATTCTTTTGTAAATATTTGATTACTATTCACACTCTTTATTATATATATATATTGGTTTTTCAAAAAAATAATCTTTAAATTTTTAATTGAACTAATGACATTTTCTCACTCAATCATTAATACTATTTGTAAAGTAAAAAATATCGATAGAGAAAATGAAATATATTAAAAATTTTAATATTCATATACATACAAACAATATAAGTTTGAGAATTTAATATTATATTTTATGTACGTAAACTGCAATTATATATTTTATATTAATATTAAAGATTATAAATTAATATTAAAAAAAGATTGCAAACTAAATTTATATTTTTATTTTTTATTTTTTATTTTTATTATCTACAAATGTACTACAAATTTTAAAGTAATCAATATTATTTGTCAATTGAAGAGTACTACTATATATAATAATAATAACAATAACAATAATATATAGAAAATATATTTTTGTTTTTGATAAATTGATGCATGTGAATCTATAGAAGATAGCTAGATAGATACAATTTAATACACATAAGTCAGTCAAGGTAGTTTAATTTTTCTTTCTTAAGTTTATAACATACTCTTTAACTGTAATTTCCTATTGTAACCGTTGATATAGGTGAAAAATAATTTTAATAAAAAAAGTTGATACAAAATTGTGAACTAATATGTCGGTGCTTAATTGACTAGAGTTGCATTGTTTCAATGAGTTGAGTTTTATTGGATTATTATTTCTAATTTTATTACAATTATATTGGATTTAATTAATCTAATTGAGTTCATTATTATTTTGTTGTCATATTTTTGCACCGAAAGCATTTTCAGGGTCGAAGATATTGGGATTGAAGTGAAAACTACTATTCGGACTACCTTAGGATTTATTTTTGATTTTATTTCTTGTATCGGCCAAAATGTCACTTGAGCCCATCTTTTGTTAGGATACAAGCTGACTAGGGTTTTTTATGTGTTAGTATTTGGAGAGTGCAACCGCCACACACTCTCTTAGACTTGTTATCTTCATTGTCTCTCTTTTTGCTTTCCTAGGGTTTCCGGTTTTCTTCTCCTTCCTTAGTTTTCAGTTTCGTTTTGTTGTCTTCCTTCGATCCATGGAAGGCTAAACTCTTGTGATCAACTTTTTGGATAGATTGCAAACAAGTTCTAGAGGTATCTGTTTTAATTTTGTTTTCTTTTTCTACTCTTTTCTTCATCCATTAATCTTGTTTTTTGCTTGTTTATGTTTGAATATGATTCTGAGTTTTATGCTTAATGGATTTGGTCTTCTGTTTTGATCTTAAACTCGTTTTCGCAGTTTGGTTAATTGTGTGGCTTTGAGATAAGTGTGATGCATACAACATGCTTAATCATGTGTGAGTTCAATGGTTTGCAATTTTATAGTCATCTTAGGTTTTATTGATGCTTAATTTATGCACCTGTTATCATTAAAATCTTTGTTGTTTAATGGAAGTAGGGAACCATAGATTAATTGAAACTGAATTAGGGATTACGTAGGAGTAGAAATTATCTTTTGTAACCAAAAATGTAATTGATTGCAATTGAACTTAGAAATTAATTTACTTCTCTTACATATAATTTCAAATCTGTTTTAATTAATTCAATGTGTGAAACACCCCATTTCAAGCACCGTGCCTTTGAGCCTTTGTCGAAAAATGGGCCTTCGGAAACGACTTCCTAGTCATCAATGTGTAGTGTGGTGAGAAAATGACATGCCAATGTGATCTCGAACTGCCATACTGTCATTTTCTACATCAGTCCTTAATTTCTCTCAAATCCCTAAATGCCAGAGAAATTGCATAGTTTTTCAACACCATCTTACCTCAACTCAAAAATGGCGTCAACCATCGGTATAGTGGTCTCAACAACACCGAGTTTACCTCAACTCCAATATGGTGTCAACAACTGGTATAGTAGTCACAACAACACTGAGTTTCAAAAATACAATTATACCTCAGCTTCAATATAGTGCCCACCACCGGTATAGTGGTCTCAATGACACCGAGCTTTACCTCACTCCCATTGATCTCAAGGTTAATACACAGATCAACTTTTACAATATACGATCGTATTGAGGCCTACATAAATACACATATCTCTTAGAACAATGCACCTTCGATAACTTTAGTAAAGCATAAGATATAGCTCACAAACATGGGCTATCATAATAAGGCCTACATAATCACACATTCCCTTTATGCAGAATGTTTGAATCAAGAACCTCAGATAAGTTACTCGTTGAGCATACCATTGACAATAGAAAAACCATCCCCTTTGGACTCATAGATTCCCTAAACCAACGTATCTCTAATAACTTATCCATAAAATGATCTCTCTTACCCAAGCCATAATTAGGTTAGAAATATATTCCTACATCAAACGACTCATCCCTAGCATTTGACCGCTAGTGACTTGATGCATTGTTTGACTCGTCGTGCTTTGTCCAACGTGTGTAATTCTGATTAAATTCAAAACACACTAAATGATCCATCAACCAATATGTGTTTTTTCTCTTTACAAAATCATACTTTGTAAAAGGACAGATAATCCTACTAGGGTCTTCTGCATGCTCAATTGCAAATTTGATGAAGTCTTTAACTCCATCCTCGTATTCCCTTGATAAACGGTTTGTAAACATCCACTTCCGGTCCATGTTGCTATGTTGTTTTTGCGAACCAAATTTCCACATTTCACATAACAAGAACTAGTTTTATAACAAAAATACAGAGGAGCAGACCCGTAGATAGATATTAATTGTTTGTGTCTGCCGATTGCTGCCATTCATAACACAGTACACATTAATCCTTCCCCTCTCACCTAGCTCTAATCTGTTTCTAATAATTTAATAATAGTAACAATTAAAAAGATACTATGAACAATATAGGTGCATGGACTACATTTTTACCTTGGCAAACCTAGTTAAATAATGTCTTATCTAATTTAAATATCAGAGGTATTTCCTGCTTTATTTTTTTCTCAAGAAGAACCCTATTTCAATTATCGTATTGTCTTCTATTGTTCTACCTAATGTCATCCAATTTGAGAGTTTTGTCTTCTCTTTTTTTGTAACTAGCTGTTTCTTTTCTTCTCTTTTTTGTCTTCTTGTTATTTTTCTATGGAGCCATTGATGATTAGAATTGTTAAACAACTAGAACTTCATGTTATCTGCCCCTTTCGGGATAACCCTACATTCTCATCATTTCATGCTTTGTCCACTTACCCGGTCTACTTCCGGCGGAACTCAACCCTCTTACTCATCCTATGTTGATGGGGGGAAAGCATTTTCTACTTTTCCTTTGTTTGATTCCATATTACATGTTCTCATGCATCAAATATTCATTTTCATTTCATAGAAAATCATACAAGAGTTCCAGTCACCTCATATTTGAATACCGACATCCTACATTCGAATATGCGTAACCCATATTTGAACACAGAGACTCTATATTCGAATATCAAAAGTTCATATTTGAATATTATGTGACAGAAGTGTTATATTCGAATATCTATTTGAATATGGTCTTTAATATTCGAATACATATTCGAATATACCAACTCTGGGCTTGTTTTTCTAATACAGTTTGAAATCCACCCAGAGTCCAAGTCCCAATTTCATCACATTACATTCTGGAATCTCTTGTCCTTTTTAACACATACAAATCTATCATAACATCATTCTCATTTTCAAATCAATTCCTAATCATGCATCATCTATGTACACTCTCAACTGAAACAAACATTATTCAAGACACAACATACAGATTACAAACATATACATGGCTCTAAATCAAACAATCTTAACATATTGATTTTGGTCCCTAACCACATGTTTCTAATGTTCTTAGTGTCCTTGATTTGGGGTTTTTAGGGTTACCTTTAAGCTTCCAGAATTCCTTTCTTCTTCAAGCTCCCAGTCTCGGTCTCCAACTTCCTTCTTTAGCACTTGTTATACTCGAGTATGAATCTCACCCCTTGGAGCTTTGGTCAAGAAGAAACTTATGAGAAGGGAATCTAAGATGGGAGAGCTGTGGAGTGTTGTTGATTCATGATGGAGGTTTAGTAAAGAATCTCTGAGAGAAGATAATGAGAGAGTGGAGAGTGAGGGAGGGAAATGGTGAATTTTGGGAGGTGGGGTCCCTGTATTTATAGTTTAGGGGGTCCATATTCGAATATGAGCCATCCATATTCGAATATCAGACTTGCTTATGCAAATACCACACCTCCATATTCGAGTATCAGTCTTTCATATTCGAATATCAGACCTTCATATTCAAATATCACACATCCATATTCGTATCAACCCTTCATATTTGAATATACAAAGTCCATATTCGAATATCACTCATCCATATTCAAATATAGGTCATTCATATTTGAATATAGCTATTCATATTCTAATATACAAGTCCTTTAGGTCTCTCTTCTAACCCATCTACTTGCCACTGATCCTCCTTCCTCTTTTCTTTGTAATATGCAACTAAATCCCTTAAATTCAAAGTCTCTTTAATTTGAACATTACTTAGGGATTTTTGGGATGTTACAAGCTTTACCTCAGCTCCAACTGATCTCAAGGTTAATACACATATCAACTTTTAGAATATACGATCGTATTGAGGCCTACATAAACACACATTCCCCTTTGGGGAGAACGTGAAAACCATGGTTACGTTATAACCAATGCCAGTACCTCATATGATTTATTCAATGAGCATACATCAGGTCTAAATATCTATCCCCTTTGGGTAGACAAATCTCTTAGAACAATGCACCTCCCATAACTTTAGTAAAGGGAAAGATATGGCTCAACAAACATGGGCTATCATAATAAGGCCTACACAACCACACATTCCCTTTATGCAGAATGTGTGAATCAAGAACCTTAGAGAAGTTACTCACTCAGCATACCATTGGCATTAGAAAAACCATCCCCTTTAAGCAGATAGATTCCCTAAACCAACGTATCTCTAATAACTTATCTATAAATTGATCTCTCTTACCCAAGCCATAATTAGGTTAGAAATATATTCTTACATCAAACGACTCATCCCTAGCATTTGACCGCTAGTGACTTGATGCATTGTTTGACTTGCTGTGCTTTGTCCAACGTGTGTAATTCTGATTAATTTCAAAACGCACTAAATCATCTATCAACCCATCTGCGTTTGTTCTCTCTACAAAACCATACTTCGTACAAGGACAGATAATCCTACTAGGGTCTTCTGCATGCTCAATTGCAAATTTGATTAAGTCTTTAACTCCATCCTCGTATTCCCTTTATAAACGGTTTGTAGACATTCACTTCCGGTCCATGTTGTTATGTTGTTTTTGCGAACCAAATTTCCACATTTCAACTAGTTTTATAACAAAAATACAGAGGAGTGGACCCGCAGGTAGATATTAATTGTTTGTGTCTGCCGATTGCTGCCATTCATAACACAGTACACATTAATCCTTCCCCTCTCACCTAGCTTTCATCTATTTCTAATAATTTAATAATAGTAACAATTAAAAAGATACTATGAACAATATAGGTGCATGGACTACATTTTTACCTTGGCGAATCTAGTTAAATAATGTCTTATCTAATTTAAAAATCAGAGGTATTTTCTGCTTTATTTTTTTCTCAATAAGAACCCTATTTCAATTATCGTATTGTCTTCTATTGTTCTACCTAATGTCATCCAATTGGAGAGTTTTGTCTTCTCTTTTTTTGTAACTAGCTGTTTCTTTTCTTCTCTTTTTTGTCTTGTTATTTTTCTATGGAGCCATTGATGATTAGAATTGTTAAACAACTAGAACTGTCAAACAACGGAATAGAACGATTTTACAGCGTACCTACTACACCTTTTCTATGTTTGAGAGTTTTGGAATCTTGCTTAAAACAATACTAAGAAACTTTTTATAAATGAGACTGAATTTTTCCATGTATCACGTACAGTTTGTCATCAATTTGTTCTGGTACTTGTCATACAACAAGGGAAGAGACAAGCTAAGAAGAATACCTATCAAGAAAATTATTGAAATATTAAAAACATATATATAGGGTTTTGCTATCCATTTCCTTAAGGACAATAGTTAAACAACCCATGAATGGAAACTTTACATTTAAAATAAATTAAAAATAATTTCGTAGCATTAAATACTCTACAGTTTCCAACACAAAGTTTCCATTCATGTGTTGCTTAACCATTGCCCTTACCATTGCCCTAAGGACATAGGACAATGGATAGCAAAACCCGTATATATATATACTTCACAAATTGATTGGATTCATCAAGTTCTATATGATATAGTTTTTTTATGTTGACACTACTACATATATGACTTTTAGCAACATTTGAAATAATGTTGCTAAATTATTAAAAAGTGTTGCTAAATCACTAAAAATGTTGTCTTTGTGCATTTGCGACATTTTTTACAAATGTTGTATCTGGTGATATCGCAAAAAGGTTTTAGTTACATTTAAAAAATATTGTCAAATTGTTAAAAAATATTGTTGTTTAGTATTTTCAACATTTTTTATAAATGTTGTATCTAACAATGTTGCTAAAAGTCAATTTTGTTGTAGTGTGATAGGGAGAGGTTCAGACTTCAGATGAGTTTGAAATTGAAACAATCTACCCAAATCCCAACAAGCTCCCTGCGATTCGCACACAACCAATTAAATAATTTATATACTTCATTCCAACATCTATTTAGTCCCAATTTACTAGCCACAGAAACTTTTTATGCAATTTCTCAGCCCCTGTAACATGCCCAAGTTTTTTCTATTTTTTTTAAATGATCTGATTAGTAATACAAAATCCCCAATAAAACCTATTGGTATTCCCGGCACAAGTTTCCCAAGAGTGCATGTTCATATACACTAAGAAAATGAAATGTAACAACTTCAGAGTAAGTTCAGATGCCTACAAATAGAAACTAGAAAGGTTGTTCAATATATATATCTTCAAACTTTAAACATGAAATATGCAGCTACAACTGCTAATGCAAAGATTGTTTGTTAGGTTAGTCTGAATTCTTAAACAACTAAATGTACAAAAGTTCAAAGAACTTAGAAGGACATTACCGAAAGCAATTAATAAGACGCTAAAAAACTGCAAGTAGAAGTTTTAATCAAATCTCAGTAAACATTAAATGGATCTCAAATTTCTAAGCTACCACATAAAGAATAAGACTAAAAAAGTATCCATGATAGATTTATCAGTTATCAAATTAAATATTCTAATCAGGCACTCCGTAGTGTCAGTATCTGCACACTAAACCTTTGTATGAAACAAAATTCAGAGTTCAGACTTTCATATGAATCATAATCTGGGGCGCAGTTGAAACTGAGGAGTATTATGTGGATAACTGGCGAGGCTAAATGTCTTCTATCACCGAAAGATGGCCGAATTATGGAAATGAATGTGAAAGTGAAAAGCTGCTTTTAGGGGAATTCACAGATTTGTATGAACAAAACATTGAATCAGAATTCTACGTGCGAGTGTATGTGAAAGAGGGGGTGGTGAAATTGAAGTATGATTATTCTCTGAGTTGAGAGAAATTTGTTGAGCGAGTAATACTCCCTCATGGCTCATGTTGTGGCTCTCATTTTCTTTTCTATTTTCAACAATGTAATTGCATGATAATTTATATAGATTTACTAACAACCATACTTTTAGCTGGTGACTTATATTATCCTTCCTAGCCTATATAAGTTTGTCATTTTATTTTATTATTCAGTCATCCAATTCCTACATTCCACATCCAGTAGAAACAATTCTTTCACTCTACAAAAATTCTCATTGTCTCATATAGTCTTTTATATTTTCTCTTCTCTTAATTATTTACGATCTTGTGCTTCCGCATAGCGCTTATCCCTTAACAAGTAGTATCTAAAACACTTATTCAATTAAGAATTTTTTATGTCAAATGTTACCAAGTTTGACATTGAGAAGTTTGATGGCAAAATTAGTTTTGCTATCTGGCGTGTCCAAATGAGAGCTGTTCTTACGCAGAACGGATTAAAGAGGACGAGTTGGATGAGAAGGCGCTTTCGGCAATTCAACTTTGTTTGTCCAAGGAGGTTCTTCGTGAAGTAGCCAGTGAAAATACTACTGTTGCATTATGGGCCAAATTGGAATCTTTATATATGACGAATAGTCTTGCAAACAAGCTTCGTCTTAAAGAGCGCTTGTATACTATCTGTATGCCTATAGGTAATTCTATTCAATCTCATCTTGATGAGCTTAATACTGTAGTGATGGATCTTTCAAATATTGATATTTCAATTGATGATGAAGATAATGTTGTTTTATTGATTGTCTCCTCACCGTCCACCTATAAACATTTCAAAGAAATAATATTGTATGGTAATAATGACACGTTATCCTTTGAAGATGTTAAATCAAATTTACTGTCTAAAGAATAATTTTATTTTGAAGTTTATTCTGAAAAAAAGGTGAAGGTTTAAGTGTTAGAGGCAGAACTCTAGAAAAAGGGAGTAGCAGTGTCAAAAGGTCCAAATCTAGAGAATACAAAAATGAAAAAACTTGTCGTTATTGCAAGAAATTTGGGCTTGATATTTCTGATTGTTTTATATTGAAGAAAAAGAAGGAAAAAAGAAATCTCACCAACTTGCCGAGGCTGCTAATATTGAAACCGATTCTGAAGGTGATCTATTATCAGTTGTTAGTTTTGAGAAAATGAGTAAAATCGAATGGATTCTTGATTCTGGATGTACTTTTCACATGTGTCCTTATAAGGATTTGTTTACCACTCTTGAAATTGTTGATAGTGGTGTTGTCTTGATGGGCAATGATGCCCAATGCAAGGTTGCTGGAATTGGTACAATTCAAATCAAGACTCATGATGGTATTATACGTACTTTGACTAAAGTTCGTTATGTTCCTGACTTAAAACGTAACTTGATTTCTCTTGGCACCCTTGAGTCTCTTGGGTGCAAATACTCAGCTGAAGGTGGAGTTCTGAAAATATCAAAAGGTGCCATTATTTTGATGAAAGCTAACCGTATTGGTAGTTTATATGTCTTGCAAGGTTCTGTTGTAACAGGTTCAACTGATGTATCTTCTTCGTTGTCTGATACTGACGTCACAAAATTATGGCACATGCGCCTTGGTCATATGAGTGAAAAAGGAATGCACTTATTGAGCAAGCAAGGTTCCCTTGGTAAACATGGCATCGGTAAGTTGGAGTTTTGTGAACGTTGCATTTTTGGGAAGCAAAAAAGAACTAGTTTCTCTACTGCAACTCATCGCACTAAAGACATTATTGATTATATTCACTCTGATCTTTGGGGTCCTTCTAAGGTTCCCTCTCATGGTGGACGTCACTATATGATGACAATTATTGACGATTTTTCCCGTAAGCTTTGGGTTTACTTTTTTAGGCATAAAAATGAGGCCTTCCCCACTTTTAAGAAGTGGAAAACTCTTGTTAAAGTCCAAACAGGGAAAAAGGTTAAGAAACTCAAAACAGACAATGAGTTAGAATTTTGTGGAAGTGACTTTAATGAGTTATGTGCAGAGCATGGTATTGCTAGGCATAAAACAATTCCAGGTAAGCCCCAGCAGAATGGTGTTGCTGAATGCATGAACAGGACTTTACTTGAAAGAGCTCGTTGTATGCTCTCAAATGCTGGGTTATGGAATAGACGTGATTTTTGGGTTGAGGCAGTATCTACTGCATGTTACTTAGTCAATCGTTCTCCACACACGTCACTTAATTTCAAAGTTCCAGAAGAAATTTGGTCAGGTAATCCGGTTGATTATTCAAATTTGACGATTTTGGATGTCCTGCATATGCACATGTCAGTGATGGTAAATTAGCTCCAAGAGCTATTAAGTGCATATTTCTTGGTTATGCATCTAATTCTAAAGGATATCGTTTTATGGTGTTCTGATCCTAAGTCACGCAAATTAATCCTCAGTAGAGATGTGACTTTTTAATGAGGATGCAATATTATCCTCTGTGACTTCCTCTACTAGTACTAATAATTTGCAGGGTACTAGCGAGAAGGTGGAGTTTGAATTGAAGCCCAGAGTTCCTAATCTCGGTGTTTCATCATCTACCAATGAGTCTAACATTGATGTTTATACTAATGATCAAGATGAAATTGCCACTTCTCCTATTCAGCCGTAGAGAGAGGAGTATACTATTGCCTGAGATAGACTAAGAAGACAAATTAAAATACCAGCTAGATACGCTGATGATAATTTAACTACTTATGCTTTGTCTGTCGCACATGAGATAAACGATAGTGTTGAACCTGTTAGCTATACTGAAGCTATTTCTAATGCTGATTCTTCAAATTGGCTAGTAGCTATGAATGAAGAAATTGAGGGTCTTCATAAGAATGGTACTTGGGCTTTGACAGAGCTTCCAAAAGGCAAGCGACCACTGAGATGTAAATGGGTCTACAAAAGGAAAGAAGGCATTCTCGGGGTTGAAGATCCTAGATGCAAAGCACGGTTAGTTGTTAAAGGTTTTAGCCAGAAGGAAGGTATTGACTTTAATGAGATTTTCTCACTTGTTTTTCGTCATACCTCTATTCGCGTTTTGCTTGCTTTTGTTGCTTTATATGACTTGGAATTGGAGCAACTTGATGTTAAGACAACTTTTCTACATGGAGAGCTGGAAGAAGAAATTTACATGGAGCAGCCCGAGGGATTTGTTGTTCCTGATAAGGAGCATTTAGTTTTTCGATTGAAGAAATCGTTTTATGGCCTTAAGCAAGCTCCAAGGCAGTGGTACAAACGGTTCGATTCATTTATGATTGGGCAAGGTTATTCAAGAAGCCAATTTGATGACTGTATTTATTTCAGACAATTTCCAAATGACTTTTATATACTTGCTACTTTATGTTGATGATATGTTGATTGCATCACGTGACAAGTCCTTAATCAAGGAGTTAGAAACTCAACTCAGTAATGAGTTTGATATGAAGAAATTGGGTGCAGCGAAGAAAATTCATGGCATGGAGATTCAAAGGAATCGTCAAGTAGGAAAATTGTTCTTATCACCAAAGAAATATATTGAAAGAGTACGTGAAAGGTTTAATATGAACAAATGTAAACCTGTTTCTACTCCGCTTGCTGCACATTTCAAGCTATCTGCAGACCTTTGCCCACAGACAGATGAGGAGAAGAAGTATTTGTCACACATTCCTTATGCTATGGTGTGCACTAGACCTGATTTAGCATATGCGGTTAGCATGGTCAGTCGATATATGCATAATCCAGGCAAAGATCACTGGAATGCTGTTAAATGGATTTTTCGATATCTAAAAGGTTCTTCTGATATTAGCTTAGTGTTTGACCGAAGCAAGACTACAACCAATGATGTTGTAGGTTTTGTTAATTCAGACTATGGTGGTGATCTTTACCAAAGAAGATCTCTTTCTGGTTATATTTTTACTCTCTGTAATGGTGCTATCAGTTGGAGAGCGACTCTTCAATCTATTTCTGCATTATCTACAACTGAAGCAGAATATGTTTCGGCTACCGAGGGTGTGAAAGAGGCTCTTTGGCGTCGTGGTTTGGTTAATGAACTTGGTCTAACACAAGATACTCTTGTTGTGTTTTGTGATAGCCAGAGCGCTATTCACTTAACCAAGAATAATCGTTATCACGAAAAGACTAAACACATTGATGTGAGATATCATTTTATACCAGAAATTGTTGTTATTGGTAAAGTTGTGGTAGAAAAGATTCACACGTCATAGAATCCCGCAGACATGCTTACTAAGCCTCTACCAAATGTCAAGTTTCAACATTGTTTGGATTTGGTTGGTCTCTATGGTGTTTGAAGATATGGTTATAAACTAGTTGAGCGAGTAATACTCTCTCATGGCTCATGTTGTGGCTCTCATTTTCTTTTCTATTTTTAACAATGTAATTGCATGGTAATTTATATAAATTTACTGACAACCATACTTTTAGCTAGTGGCTTACATTATCCTTCCTAGCTTATATAAGTTTGTCATTTTATTGTATTATTCAATCATCCAATTCCTACATTCCACATCCAGTAGAAACAATTCTTTCACTCTACAAAAATTCTCATTGTCTCATATAGTCTTTTATATTTTCTCTTCTCTTAATTCTTAATTATTTACGATCTTGTGCTTCCGCATAGCGCTTATACCTTAACAAAATTAATTATATATCAATATCAATTCTTAACATAAATCAAACTTAAGAAGCATTTCATTCAAATTAATAGAAAATACATGTTTATTTTATTACTAAACAAATTCTCTAACTTCACAAGAGTCAAATACATTAACCCCGTGATTCACTGTTTCAAGGAAAGAAACTTTAGTACTTGAAAAACTAATAGCAGAGAGATTTTTTTGAGCTCAGATAACAAAATACAAATCAAATAATTTGCAAAAGTTTAGGTTAAGAATACCGGCATTCAGACTTAAATGAAGAAAAATAACTAGTGACATTGAACAAAACAGAAGTAAACTAAGAAATATACATGTAGGAAATGCAAAATCCATGACCTGTGTCAAGTTAACAAATTTTTTTTTTTATCAAACTCAATATAAATTATAGTTCCTTTCCAGCAGGAGAAAATCTTCTATACTATGTCACAGAATTTAACCGAAATGTTTTCCTAATTCATCAAATTCTACAGTTCTAATTTAGCTAGCTTATTCATGCATGTATGTGTGATTATGTACATTCTCTAGAAATGTGATATCATCGTCATCATCATGGTCTATACAGATAAAAAAAATAAAAATATCTTAACAGATTACAGAAATTGCATATATCCTGAAGCATATGAATTAATGTATGAAGGTACTTTTCTGTTTTGGTGTCTATTTGTAGTGAGAATTGTAATTTTACTTTGTAAATTAACTGATTTCAACTGCTTTTAAGCATGTATCAGTAAACTGTAAAAGTACATAAGAATTTACATGTGCTTGGCTTTGATTTATTCACCTTCATACATATATAAGACAACTATTTCTCTTTCTGTACTTCTGCAAAAGCATCATCTGTAGACCACAAATAAGCACATAAGTCAATTATTATCTATGAAAGGAATTAAGATACGCATACAATGCTATCCGGGAAAAAGAGAGAATAGTAAATCCAACATTTCCATTCTCCATACAAATGGTTGGGGCCTAAGAAACATTTTCAACTACTAAAGTTTCTTTGTAAAGGTGGAATTGCAAATTCCTATCTCTTAGTTAAATACAATTCACCGTTAATATTCTAATATTCTAAATTCTTTTATCCAAATAGTACATTTCACTGCAGTATTTTAGATCCTCCACTGATGAAATAAACTCCTTCATTCAATTTCCTCACCCAAACATAGGGTTAAAAGAATCAACAAAATGACCAATGAATCAAACTTAGAATCGCTGAATCACAACACAGATACATGTCAATTTTTCTGCTGGGGATAACCATAATAAGCACTGAACAATACATTAATTTAACCTCATGCTAAAATATAATTTTGTGACTTGTGTGTTATGCAAATCCAGTGTTTCTCATATTTGGCTTGATTGGATTTTGCATAGGTCCAATAGAAACAAGTTATTTATCAAAAAAGTTAATTGATGACAAAAACCAAAATCTCCCAATTTTTCAACCTTCCAATGGGAAAAAAGCATGAAATTTGAGAGCTAGCTTTCAGTTTTCATCAACGCAAAAACTTGATAACATGAATGTGCAAAATGGGGAACGATTAAGTGGTACTAACATGCGTAGTTGACTTTCCCCTCCAGTTAGCCAAACAAATCCTATAAGACAGATATGTACGATAGTTTCAAGCAATAAAATGTAGAAAGTATTGGTTTATAAACTGAATTCTTGAAAACCCCTTACAAGAGTGTGGAGGATTAGAGTGGTTGGCAATGTGATCAATTTTGAAAGCCCCGGCTCTAGCTGAGGCTATGATTGTGGTTATGGTGGGAGAGGGGAACCCAAATCGCTACTAGACCAGCCATGGGTAGCTTGTATGAAGAAAATGGGGTTTTGGAATTGAGAACCCTAGAATGTGTTTCTTGAAAGAAGAGGAAGGGGAAGGGAGGAAGGTGCGGTGGTGAACGGTGGTGGAAACATAAGAGAGGGGTTTGGGTCTTTCGGTGGTGAGAATGATGAAGCTTGACCGGAGAAGATGGAGCTTGACAACAGAGTCTCGAGAAGGGTTAAATTTAGAAAAGAGTTTCAACAAAAAGGTTTTTTTTTTAATTTCATTTAACTGTAACAACGGTTATAACAAGGAACCGCAGCAACAGTTATAACAAGAAACTGTTGACATAGAATATTTTTAATTTCAAAATAATAAAATAAAAATGAAAATATCCTAGGCTAGCGGTTGGAGAAGGAACTCCTTGCATATGTTACAATGCATTAGCGATGGTTTACGATGTAACTTACTTTTATATGGTACTTTTTATTTTTTAAATAAAAAACAAAATAAAATAGCGTATTTTAGTGGTTAAACACAGAACCATATGAATAGAGTACATTGATAAAGCCAAAATCTAGCATAGTGAGTATATAAAGAAAACAATAAAAAATGAGACAATTAAGTTAATTGATAATTTTTTAATTTATATATTTTAAATCTATCTTATTATATAGTCAAATTATATGTAAGAAATCAAAGCAGTTAAAATATTTTCTTAAAATATTAATTCCATATTCAAATAACTTAAATTATAATAAATTAATCCCTTATAGAAATATTTATTTTGATTGATTTGTACTTTTACTTTATTAATGTATACCTTCGATTATTCTTATCTTTTTAAAAATTAAATTAAATTATATGAAAGTTCTGAATTATACAAACAATTAATGCAATCAAGACAAATAATCTTTTTAATCAAAAACATCAAGACAATTACAATTAAGTAATTAGTAAATTTTACTATTTATATATTCATATACTATCAAAGTATATATTATTAAAAAGTTCATATTGCTCCCAATTATAAAAATTTTATGCCATTTATAATTATAGAAATGTTGTGAAAATAATAATGTAGGAGAAATATGAGAGAGATGAGAAAATGTAATTTTTTGAAGTGTCGAATAAAATAGGTGAGTGCTCTATTTATAATCATAGACTACGCTCACCAACCATAGTACAAGAGAGAAAGATTGAGTTAACTATATGAGTATAAGATAATTCCTTTACGACATAAACATTGCTAACAATATAATAGATAACTCCGTTAAAAGATATGGGCATCAACTAGATAAATATTCATAACACTCCCCCTCATATGTCCGTCTCTTCTTTGAGGATGTACCTTGTTAAAACCTTACTAAGGAAAACCCAGTGTGACATAATCCTATTGAAGGAAAAAGTACACAATCTTTTGATACACATAAAATACTGCATCATTAAAAACCTTGCTAGGAAAACCCAATGGGACAAAACCATCTAAGGAAAAAAGAGTGCAGCGCATATTAACTCCCCCTCAAAACAATATTCTTCAAAATTATTTAGCTAAATAATAATTCCATTTGCAATAAGATCTTCATGTGCTTTTACAAATAGTACAAGACCCGAACATGGTGAAATTGTTATATTCATCTCTTGAGCCTGGGAAACTGGATTGTTGCTGGCATAAACACTTCTAGTGTTAACTCATAGACATTTTGCTAGGAAAAACTTCAATAAAAAAATCTAGCCATCACAATAGTTCATACTTCCCCTCAATTATACAATATTCCAAATTTCATACCAAATGATCTCAAGTGTCCTCATAGCTGCCTTGTTAAAAACTTTTGTAAGTAAAATCCTATGGGAGAAAAACCTAGACAAAAAAAGTGCAATGGCTCCTCCAAAACCTTTGTTAGTAAAACCTCTAGGGAAAAACCTCCACAAAGGAAACAGAAGGAGAACATTTATCTTATCATCAATGACTTAGCATCTGGGATACATTTGAGTTATAAAGTCTTCAAATATAGACCTCTTCGTGAGGTAATTGCTTTAACCTTTTAGAACATTATTTTCTAAGTCAACAAGTAAGGACATCATAAATGATACTTGCATAAAATGATCCTTTGTAATACATAGGATGTAAGAGTATGTTATACAATGTCACATGTTGTTTCAGGACCATTGAAGTCTCATCAATAACATGTAATCATTTTATTACTCTTTAAACTCAAATTCTAAGTTGAGCTACCATCATTACAATCAAGAATAATATCAAATCATTTTGCATTTACTCCTTAGCATTTGATAAAGTCATAACTTTTGCAATCAAACATTTTTCAAACATATTAATAGACATCCCACTTGTCTATTGACCTTGTAAACTTCTGATAATATGTCACAGAGGTTCATACTCAAATTCTGAAGAACTTTTCTATTATCTCGTGTGTCACCATATGTTTAACAAGACACATGTGGTCATTATCGAATAATTATACATTTTCTAAAAGATTTCAAGTAAAACACATGTCTAGTAACACCTTAAATATATGCTTTGTGCAGACAATATGAAAAATTACAATAATAAGTAACCAGAGTGAAAACATATATGAAACATACTATAAAAATGAAATGTGTGACTTAAAGTAATTCTATTATATAAAGTCAATAGTTTGAACTTCATGTTTTCAAAACTTGGACCATAGGTCCATAGGCCCTTTTCTATCATTACTTGGTCGACGAAAAGATGGACTCACATGTATCATATATGATCCCCTTTCACTTATGCATCACTTTTCGCATATGCGTATCGGTTCCACTCAAAACTCATCATTGTCTTCGGCCGCTATCTTATATTTGAATATTTCTCATGAGGTACCTTTTCTTTCAAACATAGGTCATCTATTTTGATTCAGATATCTATGGCTCTTCAAGGATATATTATAACTTATTAATTTATATATCTCTTTCAAATTTTCAAGTGCAATGCTTGCCATAACATTTCATTCACGAATTATTTTACATTGGAACCAATATTAACAAAATTTGCGGCTAAAAAATATATCATACTTAAATGTATAACTTTATTTTCAAAATTGGCAAGCTCTAAGATACTATAACATCATATCATATATCTTAATACTCAAACTTTTACTATAGGTGTAGGATGAAGCTGATATCCTCTTATGGTATAAATTATTTAATTTTATTCCTCAAACTTCTACTAAAAGGAATTTATTAGTTTATCATCTCCTTTGAACTTTTGGTTCATTTCTTATAATCTATTATGCACTTCTAGTTCAGATGGGAGATCAAAGTAAGCATTACACATATGCTTATTTTTACTTTGATGTTTTTTCAACTTCCACCTATTCTCCTCCCCCTAAATTGGAAAAAATTAATAAATGGGCTCTTTTTAAAATAGAATCCTATCCATGTGAAACTTTAACGCAATCTTGTTAGGGAGTTTATATTATTAAGGATCTTCTAGAGACATGTAACTCTTGAGGCGTACAAGTCGAACGCAGTTGGTTTTATTAGTGCTCATATATTGTCCCATCGTCTAGGAAATCAAATATCAAAACATAATGTATTGTATAAGTGAACTTCAAGTCATTTAGTATCATTATACAAAACTATTTCATGCAATAATACATTAGTAATATCTCATCAAGCATACAACAAACACAATATTATTTCGTCAAAGTGGTATTTATAACCCTTTATTCTCTTTGCTACGGTAAAGTTGTATCTATGGTCATTTATTCTCTTCACTTTGACAAAAGTAGTCATTCTCTTTGCTTTGGGAAAGCGGTCATAGCCATTTATTCTCTTTGCTTCTGCAAAAGCAGTCTTTGCCATTTATTCTCTTCGGTTCGGCAAAAGCGGTCATGGCCGTTTATTCTCTTCGCTTCGGCAAAAGCAGTATTGATATATTCTTACCTATTTTAATAAGGTATGAGCACAATATTTTATTAATTTTCATTGACGAGAAACTTCTAGTTCTCAATAACAGGTTACTTTGACCCAAATGGCCTTAATTAATTGTCACAAACCTTATCATAGTAACTCTTGGTTAACCACATCTCAAATCTGAATATGATCACTTCTTGGATGATTAGTGTATATAATGTCAGCCAAATATAAAATGTGACCCAATGACATAAACTAATGTCTTATCCACAATAGCAAGACAATAAACATTTTTCACATGGAGGATAGTTGTGCTTTCAGGAGCATATTAATTTTTAATAAATCTATCTCCACGACAAAGCTATAAATACTTTTATGATTAAGTTGCTATAAAACTTGTAAGAATATACTACAATAAGTAATAATGTATAAGCTCTACTAAATCCTTTAATTATATTTATTCTAAAGATGTGCTCAACTGAAGCGTTTAATTATCTTTATTCTAAACATATGCTCTGCTAGAGCTTTCTCTAATGACTTTTAGACTTTATAGCTTATTTTCAAGCAAGTTTGAATCTCTTATAGCATATTAATTCACATCCTTTAATCCAAAATTATAATGTAACACAAAAGTGATTGTTAGTTTCAAGCTTTGCTAACTTATCAATGTTCAAGATAAGAACTTGTTCTTCTGGAGCTCATATTTAAACATTTCTATGTTTGAGATAATGTATTGATTAATGTCATAGTATGTACTCTTTAGGAGTGTCCATTTATCAATTTAAATGCACATTGTTTAATTTCAATATATTTTAGGTTAAATATATCTTGACTCCACAGGACTTTTGGCCCAATGCAACTATGGAATATGGTCGAAAATAAATTACATGATCAATTTAAGTCAATAAGACATCAATTTAAATATACTCTTGTAAAGAACTCAACAATATAAGGATAGTGAGGAACTGACTAACACATATAAAACTTAATACTCTTATATTTTTTAATGTTTACTATCATGATATTTATGTAGTCTAAAAATAATTGAAATTTTTTAATATCTATTTATGTAAATACAAATGCTCTATGACTGGAGTTCTGATGATTCCACAACAAATCAAGAATTTGAATGGTAAATCAAGCGAATAAGAGCTATGAACAAGTCTGCAACAACAAGGGTATATAGGATTTAATTTATGTGTAAATGTAAATTTGATTAAGGCTCTTTAAAAATGAATCAAACATGTTTTTCAAATCAAAACAACTTTTTAGAAAATATTAAAAGTTATGATAAAAATGTTTTCCTTATAGAAAAGACTTTTCTTGAAATTTGCAAAGTCTAAACTTAAACTTGGTTTTTATTGGGAAAAGTCACTTTTAAAGTATATTCGAATATCAAGGTTCTGTAATTAAAATTTGAATATTTTGACCTGTATATTGGAATGTATATTCGAATATGACATATTGACTTGGCTTCTTCACTTTCCAGAAACCATATATTCGAATATGACATGTTGCCTTGGAATTTCCACTTTCCAGACTCATTATATTCGAATACATATTCGAATATGAATCTTCCATATTTGAATATATATTCGAATATGAAGCCCTTAGAATTCAAATTTTTATGGCAGAAACTCTGTATTCGAATATGAAAGTGTCATATTCGAATACATATTTGAATATGTTAATAAACTATTGCGTATTTTCATCTTCCATTTCAGATATCTATGAAAAGAGCTTCTGACGAAAATCATAACACACCCTTGCAATCTAATTAGTGAATAGAAAAGTGCTTTTATCATCAATCCTCTTAAATCAAGGGTCTTGTGCTATTTCTTAAGGCTTTCTTTGTCTTTCCATTACTTTGGTTGTTTCATTAGAGCTTCAAGTTGTATTATTTACTCTTTTTGAGAGCTTCATTGTTGTAAGTCCAAATTAAGGTGTTGAGAAGGAGAGGAATACTTGTTGTTTGTTGAAGGTGTGGCATCCTTCAAAGCTAGTCTTAGGGTGAGGTATCCCTAGATTGAGGTCCTTGCAATTGGTGGGGTATCCAATTGAAAAGGGTGCTCTTAGTGTGTAACTTGTTGAAAGGCAATACAAGAATTCTCGCGTGGCGGAGATTCGTAGACTGGACGTAGGTCACAAAGTGGTTTGTGACTGAACCAGTATAAAACTTGGTGTTATTCTCTCTATCCTTAAACTCTTGTTTATGCATTTTTATTGAATCTTTATATTCATATTCATCTTCATTTAATTTCATATATTAACAAAAATACACTTCATTCAAGCTTTGCTATTATTTGTAAAAGAATTTACGAAAAAGTTTTTAAGCTCAATTTACCCCCTTTTAAGCATAGAGACCCTAGCCTAACAATTTATTTAACTTAAAATCAGCTACGTAAAAATTTCTTATATACAATAACCATCAAAATCACAATTCAATGGAGATACTTAGGATTCAATAATTAATTTTATATAATCCATAACAATTTTTTTAAAAAAAAAACTGAGAACTTATCAAATTATAATATATATACATTGAATATATATTCACGAAATTCTTTATATGAATTCTTAATGGTTCATTCTTATATAAAATATCATTTAGCGATTGCACATTACAATTATATGAAGTGCATAATGTGTATCGAATTGGTTCCCAAAAAAGAGAGGTGGCGTCACAACGGATACTTTTAATAAACAAGTCTTTCCTTAGCCAGAACCTTTTCGAAAGGGACATTTATACCGTGCACACTTCGTCACGTGAATGGCTTAATGAACTTTTTTTTAATTACAATTCAAGATTAATTGCAATTTAAAATTCCAATTCAAAATAATATATCCAATTTTTTTTTACAAAAGATTCAAAACAAATCAAAATCAATTTATTTAAATGTATCCTTATAAAAATAATTAGTACACGATATAGATTTTTTAAAAAATTATGCATCATCATCTTCTAATCTTTAATAAATTAGTCTGTAGTGTATAAAGGATAATCATGATGGATTAATTGTAAACTAGTAATCTAACAATTGAACATTTATTAATTAATTGAATACAAGACAAAGTATATCAACTTATCATTGTATTTGTTTAAGTTCCATTAATCTCTATAGACTCAAACTTAGCATTTTTTTTATTTAAAAGAATAGTGACAATGATTATAGCAGGTATAATTGTAAATAAACATGAATAAATCACATAAATAAACATCAATAAATCATATAAATCAAAACTAATAAATCATATAAATCAAAACTAATAATTCAATGGTAGAGACTAGTGCGGGTAACGTGTTGTGGAAACAATAAAGTAGGAGAAATATGAGAGAAAAGAGAGAATGTAATTCCTAAAAGTGTCTAATACAATCGGTGAGTTATCTATTTATAAGCCTAGACTAGGCTCACCAACCAGAGTACAAGAGAGAAAGATAGAGCTAACCAACTATATAAGTATAAGATAATTCCTCTACGAGATAAACATTCCTAACCATATAATAGATAATTCCGTTAAGAGATGTAGACACCCACTAAATAAGAATTATTTATTTGTAATATTCACTTATTATTTCATGTGTCAACAATATGTAATTGAAATAACAAAAATATTTATTTTCAAATTAGAGCGAACCCTCACTTGAGAATAAAACATGTTAATCTAGTAGTGGGAGGTGAAGCTTTGAGTAGCAACTTCCCGATTCAAATTTCTATGGGTTCACTTTGGCCTATAAAAAAACCCTCATTTGAATTCGTGAAAGATACAAGTGTGTTACTAGATAGGTCCCTCCAAAACTCTCCATTTGATGGTAGTTAATGGGAGACCTATTTAAGTGAATCTCTTGTCGCATTTTGTTAAGGTAACTTTATATTTACTTTTTTTTTTTTTCTGGAGGCAACAACCTTGGGTAAATTAAGGTAGAATAAAATATTTTTTACCCACTTTTCAATTCTTTTTTTTTTACGTATTGGGTAATCATTTTAGTACTAATAATTTATAATGAACTTTATTAATTTAACCTAATTTAATACTGCTTTACTAAATAAGATTTCTACATTTGTTAATTTAAGACTTTTTAGTAAAATTGACTTCTAGTAACAAATTTATTTATTTTACCAGAAAATTACTTTTTTTTATCTAAAAGCATTTTAATTTTCTTTTTTTCAAAAAATATGCTTTTGAAAACAAATGTTTAATTTTTACAGATATACTCTAAAGCAAAAGGGGACCACCTTATATATATATATATATATGAGGAGGGATCCGTTGACACCACTCGAACTTACACCACTTCTTACACAGGTTAATGTCTTGTTGTCAATTTTTTTTCTTCGTAAAATCTACCATTAGATATAAATCATGCCTACAAAATTTCACATCAATCCGAAATCTCTTAGTACTTCATTAACGTACTAAAAAACTAACGTAAAATATAGTTTTAAAATATATGAAAATACCAAGTTTGTTGATGGAGTACTAAAAAATTTCGGATTGTTGTGAAATTTTGTAGGCATGATCTACACGATAAGTTGTTTCAATCCAATGGTAGATTTTGTGAAAAAAAATTTGACAAAAAAGATATTAACCGGGGTAAGAAGTGGTATAAGTCCAAGTGGTGTCAACGGATCCCTCATATATATATATAGAGAGAGAGAGGGTTGAGTTCAAATGACATCGTACATAACTTTTTATAAACAATCAATTTCACCGGTCCAACCATTGAGTTGAAAGTTTGTATGATATAGATCAACGATAATAAAGTTCAAACAATTCAAAAACTATTTGATACATTATTGGAATGCTTTGTTTGAATATGAGTTTGGTTCAATGTGTCGAAGTCAGTAAATGACACAATGCATAACTTTTTATAAACAATGAATTTTATTGACGCAAATCGTTTAGTACTCCATCAACGTAATAGAAAAGTAACGTAAAATATACTTTTAAAATATGACTTCTTCTACAACTGACTTCAAGGTTGAAGATGACTTGGTGCTGGCTAACTTTGAAAGCAGATCTGCACGACTGTTTTCTTCCCTAAGAATGTGCTTGATCTCGAACTTAGAAAGACCGAGTAGAATTTCTTTAACTTTAGCCAGGTACTTTTGTAACAATGGTTCTCTTGCTTGGTATTCCCCTTTTATCTGGGATACCACTAGCTGGGAAACTGAACATAAAGTGATCGCGGTAGCTCCTAGCTCCTTTGCCGCGCGTATCCCGGCTAAACAAGCTTCATATTCTGCTTGGTTATTGGAGGTTGGGAATTCAAACTTCAGAGAATATTCCACGGTTACCCCCTCATCGTTCTCGATTAGTATGCCGGCGCCAGCTCCCTTTGGGTTTGAGGAACCATCAACATAAATGTTCCAGGATCCTCTTGGCTCTTCCCAAGGATATGTCATCTCGGCTGCAAAATTTGCCAAAGCTTGTGCCTTGACCGCCTGGCGTGGTTCGTACGAGATGTCGTACTGTGATAGTTCTACCGCCCAGGTCATCATTCTTCCTGCCAAGTCAGGTTTATGTAAGATTTTTCTAGTGGGTTGATTAGTTCTTACCGTGATGGGATGACACTGGAAGTATGGTCTCAGTCGTCGAGATGCCAATAGCAGAGTATAGGCGACTTTCTCCAGTCGCTGGTAATTCAACTCTGATCCCTGTAATGCTTTAGAGACAAAGTATATCAGGCTCTGGTTCCGGGATTCTTCCTTTACTAAAGCCTCACTGACTGCTTCATTGGTGATGGCTAAGTATAGGTATAAAGTCTGCCCAGGGTCTGGACGGGATAGGACTGGTGGAGCTGACATAATTTTCTTCAGCTCCTGGAAAGCTTCTTAACATTCTGCATCCCATTGAAACTCTTCTTTGTGCCGTAAGATCCTGAAAAATGGTAGGCATTTCCTAGCTGAAGCTGGGAGGAATCTCGTCAAGGCAGCAATCCTTCCAGTCAGCTGTTGGACCTCTTTGATGGTCCTGGGACTCTGCATATTCAACACGGCACTACATTTGCTGGGGTTGACCTCAATCCCCCGACTGGTTAGCATGAAGCCTAAGAACTTTCCGACTTCGACCCCAAAGGTACATTTATTGGGATTTAACCTTAAATCATACCTGCGTAGCTGTTGGAATGTTTCACGCAGATCAGCCACCGGGTCTTTGTCTTCTGGAGTCTTTACTATCATGTCGTCAATATAGACTTCAAGGATCTTGCCAATTTGTTCTTTGAAAACCTGGCTCATCATCCGCTGGTACGTTGCTCCGGCATTCTTAAACCGAACGGCATCATCGTGTAACAGTAAACACCCATGTCAGTTATGAATTACGTTTTCTCTTGATCTTCAGGGTGCATTGGGATCTGGTTGTAGCCAGAGTAGGCATCCAAGAAGGACATATACTTGTAACCTGCAGAGTTATCAACAAGTTTATTGATACAAGGCAAAGGGAATGGATCCTTAGGGCATGCTTTGTTCAGATCTGTATAATCTGTGCACATCCTCCACTTCCCGTTAGCCTTTTTTACCATTACCACGTTGGAAAGCCAATTTGCATATCGTATTTCTCGGATGAAACTTGCATCCAATAACTCCTTCACCTGTTTTTCTATGGCTGTCATTCTCTCAGGACCCATCTTTCTTTTCTTCTAGGCTATCGGGATACATCCCGGTTTCAGAGAAAGGCGATGGCACATAAATTCTGGATCTACGCCGGGCATGTCGGACGAAACCCAAGCAAACAGGTCTTAATTCATCTTGAGCAGTTCGATGAGTCGTTCTTTGATCATGGGGGACAGGTTTGCCCCTATCTTGATAGTCTGTTGCTCCTTAAGCCCTTTCTGGACTAAGATCTGGTCTCCTTTTGGTTGGGGTCGTTGATACTCAAAATCTACTCTGGGATCTAGGTTAGTCATCATGATCCCTGCATCCCGTATCAAATCACGTCTCTCCATCTTCTGCTTTCCTTTCTCCTCTACCTTTACTGGCGGGATAGATGGTGCTTTTGTGATTTTGAGGCTCCCTTGGTAGCATTGTCTTGCGTCACTGCTTTTTCCATGGACAGTTACCACTGATCAATCTTCCCCAGGATATTTCATGGCTAAATGGATGGTGGAGACTATGGCGCCAAGGCTATTCAGAGTTGGTCGCCTAATGATTGAATTGTAAGCTGAAGGGCAATCCACCACTATAAACCTGGCTGGGATTGTTTTGGTACTTGGCTTTTTTCCAAAACTCACTTTGAGGTTAACGTACCCTTTGGGGATGATTGTGTCTCCAGTGAAGCCAATTAAAATGCCCTTGTGAGGGATTAAATCCTTGGACCCAAGTCCCATTTTATCAAAGAGGCTCCAAAACATAATGTCTACTTAACTTCCTTGATCAATAAAGATTCGATGGACTTCGAAACCATTCAGATTGGCTGCTATGACCAATGGTTCATTATCCCAGAAGCGCTCTTTTGGGAAATCTGCGTCTGAGAAAGATAGAACTGGGTTAGCTATAAAAGTTACCTGGGAACAAGATTCCCGTGAATCTCAAGTCCTTTTCTTGTCTTCGAGACCCTTCAAGCTGGCTCCTCCAGCTATGACTTGGATTACTCCCCTAGGAGGGGACTCCTGAGTTCGGCTCGGGCTCCGGGATCGATGCCAGACTTCTGTTCGTTGATCTCGGTTCCTGGGAGGAGATCTCGGTGTCTGGGTCCGGGGGGATGGGCTTCGTCGGCAATCTCGTTGTTCCAGAGAGGCACTAGAGTAATTCCTCAACTTGCCATGTCGGATCAATTTTTCGATTGCATCTCGGAGTTGGATGCAGTCATTAGTAGAATGCCCACGATCTTGGTGGTATTCGCAGTACTTATTCTTGTGCTTTCCGACCATCTTCAACGATGGCGGTCGTTCTCTCAACTCAGAATGCATCACTTCTTTTAACACTGAAGCTGACGGGACTGTCAGCGGAGTATAGTTATTAAAGAGACCTTTTGCGTTTCTTGGGAGACCTATACTCCTTCTTGGCGGGCTGGGCCTTCTCCCATTCTTCTATTTTGATCCATTTTTTAGCTCTCACCTTTAAATCATCCATAGAGGTAGGCTTATCTCCAGCCAATTGCTTGGCAAAAGCTCCTGGTTTCAATCCTCTCACAAAGAAATATAACACAAGGTTAGGCTCGACATTCTTAACTTCTAATACTTCGTTATTAAAGCGTGTTATATAATCTCGTAGAGATTCATCTTTTCCCTGTTTAACTATTTCTAAATGGAAATCAGATTTTAATTGCCATTTACTACTGGTAAAGACAAGAATGAACTAATCTTTGAGAGCTTTCCAATTATTGATGGACTGTGGTGGAAGATCTGAAAACCAACGACTTGCAACCTCGTATAGCGTGAGGGGGAATGCGCGGCATACAATGGCCTCATTTACCTCTTGAAAGTACATGGCCCTTTCGAAGGTGCTGACATGCAAGATGGGATCCATGAGGTAGAGCATGTGACATAATCCAGGGTGTGAAAGGATTGTCAATATACCCGAAATTTGGGATATTCTCCGCCATGTGCTCCTGGTTGCCGGCAGGTTGTTCAACTTGCTGGCCCCCAGGAGGGACAGGTGGCGGGTTGGCCCCCTCTACTCGGGATTGGTGTGGGGCCCCTTCATGTCGGCGGCTTGCCCGTATTTTTAACTGTTTTTCCTGCTTTTTAGGCTCGTCTTCCTTATCCCCTTCAAGTGCGTATTTCTGTTGCCGCTTTTTCCGCATTCTCAGGGTTTGCCTGAGTATGCTTCTTAGCTCTTTCCTCTTCTGGATCATCCTCAACAACAACTTTCTTCTTGCCTTTTCGCTGTTGTTCCCTAAGGTCTGCAATTTCTTTAGCCTGTGCCTGCACCAGCTGTTGCAGTTTACGGACTTCTTTTTCGATATCAAAGTGCTAGGATGCCCTTTCTTGGTTTGATGTAACAGCTTGCTGTCCTGCTCCTTGGTTCTGAACACTTGGATCGTTGTAATCACTATTTCTTGTAGAGCCAACCATAGTTGACGGTGGATGGAAACGAGACTTTTGTTGCGTTCCCCACAGACGGCGCCAATGTTGTGATCTAACCTGACGAGGATGTAGGACAAACAAGGTGGTCTCCTTGCTCAGCAGAGGGAAATATGAATATCTTCTGGGCCTGTGCTCCGGCGGCGGTAGTGTGCACATGCAAGGACTCCTACGCTCAAGTCAGTGAGTGTATTAGGGTTCTATATATTTGATAGAGTACTTACGTACCTTGCATGGTGCATTAATGTTATTATTTATATAGGAAAGTATTGACCTAAATGCGGTCTATATTGGGCTTGGACCTGTTGCCTGAGCCCAAATCATATTACTTGGGCCTTGATCATAGGCCGTGCCAAACTTACCGGGATGCATCCGGGATAGTTAGTAGTTGTTTAACCCAGCATGTGTGCGTTCAGCTGGGATACCGTTATTCTGGTCCACAACATTATCCTTTGGGGATGATTGTGTCTCCGGTGAAGCCAATTAAACTGCCCTTGTGAGGGATTAAATCCTGGGATCCATGTCCCATTTTATCAAAGAGGCTCCAAAACATAATGTCTGCTGAACTTCTGATAAGTGTAAATTAGTGTGTTTATTCAATAAAGGATTTGCACTTATCTTCTCTAGAAATTGCATGTTTTATACATAATTTCACCCTTTATCTTTACTTTGTGAGTTTAAAAGTAAATAAGTGGTAATAATAGATTTTCTAACATAGAAATGTATTTTCAGGTGTTTTTGGAGACAAAAATAAGAAGACCAAGTTGCTGGGGCATATAAGAGGCCAGCGCTCGAGCGCCATACCAAGGCTCGAGCACTGGAAGCTGAGGAACATAGGATCCTTTCTGCCAGTGCAAATGCTCTGGCGCTCGAGCGCCATACCAGGGCTCGAGCGCCAGTAACCTTTGAGCAATGGATCCTTTTCTTCCAGAGTTATGAGTCTGGCGCTCGAGCGCCACACCAGGGCTCGAGCGCCAGAATACGTTGAGCATTGGATCCTTTTCTGCCAGAGTTATGAGCCTGGTGCTCGAGCGCCACACCAGGGCTCGAGCGCTAGAACATTGGATCCTCTCTGCTTGAGTATTAAGCTGGGCTCTCGAGCGCCACACCAAGGCTCGAGTACCAGACGCATTAACCAAGCAATTAAGCTCATTAACCAGCACGTGTCAGGTCAGCGCTCAAGCGCCAGGAGGGCGCTCGAGCGCCAGACCCCTGCCCAAAACCCCTATAAATACAGCCTTTCAGAAGTTAGGAGGGATATTGAGTTGTATAGAAATAAACCACAAAGTTTAGGCTTTTAGTCAGAGTTCTAATACTCTTAGGTTTAGTTCATGAAGGTTATGGCCTTGCTAGGCTAAGCTTTCCGCCAAGATTGAATGTAATTACTTCGTCTCTTGTTTCTTTCAATTGTTAGTTTATATTATTTATGAATTTGAGTTCTTCTTCTGTGCTTCTTTTCTTGGTTTAAGCTTGATCACCTTTTGTCTTGTGTTAGTTTATTTGCACAATTGGGAAATTGGTTTATAAACGGTTATGGAGAAAAACTCTCATAAAACCTTCGGATCTAGGGATAGATGGAAGTGTCTTATGATTGCTTTATACTCTGTTTAATGCAAGACATGGTAGCTAGAGTGCCAAGAGATTGGGCTCTAGAAACTAGTATCTTAGAATCAGGTGACAAAGGGATTTGCACTTGTGACATTGAGTATGCATTTTTTCTGATAATATTTAACTAACATAGAAAGAAACAAGGTGAAGTAATGAAACTCAATCCCAGGTGACTCATTATTTCATTTGATTATCTCTTTATCTATTGTTTATTTTATTTGCCATTTACAATCTTAATATGTTTTTGAATAATTCATCAACTTAATTCTTAATCGAATTAATCCAAGTGCTCCCTGTGGACAATACACGTATAGTCACTATACTGAAATAAGTTAACCATTTCCAGCACCATTAAAAAGGTTAACAAAACTTCTGGCGCCGTTGCCGGGGAGCACGGTTGTTTATTTCTTTTAAGTTTTGAGTTGATTTGTAAAAACTGTGAATAGTTTTCTTTTTGTATGTATTTGTATATTTGTACCTAACTCTCACTTTGTTCAAGTATTGTTGTATGCTCACTCGCAGCAAAAGCCAAAGAGAAAAGTTAATATATATTGACGAAATCGAGGCATTTGTTAGACGACAGTCTGCAATTAAATACCGTGAACAAAAGGCAGGAGAAAGTTCCTTAAATTTCTCTAGTAACTTTACACATTCGGTTACTTTTGATATGGCTGCGGAAGGTCCTAACCCGACGAAGGTTGTAGTTCTTGGAGATTATGTGATTCCGCAAGGTCCAAGGAATCGGTCCGCTATTGTCTTGTCTCCCACTGCTCAACAAATGGAGATTAAGCCATATTGGTATAATCTCATCTTGACTAATCAGTTTACGGGGAAAGATCATGAGGATCCGCATAATTTCTTGGAGACCTTTTATGATCTTGTAGCGACTACGGGCTTGGATGAAGCAAGTGCTTAAGATGCCTATATGAAATTATTTCATTTAGAACTTATTGGAGATGCAAAGGAATGGTTCAAGCCTCTTCCGAGTCAAAGTTTGAACACATGGAGTAAGGTTGAAGAGGCCTTTTTAACAAGGTTCTTTCCTCCTTCTAAAATGATCCAAGTGCAATCTGAAATATCTGCTTTTAAGCAGGGGCAAGATGAAGCATTTCATGAGGCTTGGGAAAGGTATCAACGGTTGTTGAGAAAATGCCCAAATCATGGGTTGACTGATGTTGCGAAGCTGAACATATTTTGTGCAGGATTGAACCATCAATGGACAATCCATCTCACTGCAACTGCTGGACGGTCATTGAAAACCATTGATGTACCTACTGCAATGGAAATTATCACTTCTATGGTAGCAAGTGATAGAGCTGGGCATCAACCCAGAAGCCAAGTCTCAAAGCCCAAGGGTGTCTTGGAATTAAATTCTTCTGATGCTATTTTGGCACAAAATAATCTTATGACTCAGCAAATTGAGCTCTTGAGTCAAGCTATTACACAATTGGTGCCAAAGCCGCAACAAGTTCAAGTAGTGAACCAACAAGCTCAAATAGGAGTATGTGAATTGTGTGGTGAAGGCCAGCCTCAAAGGCGATTAAACCCGACAATGAAAGAAGTAGTGAGAAAAGAAGTACTCAAGTTACTTGAAGCTGGTATGATTTATCCCATCTCCGATAGCGAGTGGGTAAGTCCAGTTCAAGTGGTTCCGAAGAAAGGGGGGATTACGATCATTGAGAATGAGAAAAATGAATTAATCCCTACAAGGACGGTGACCGGGTGGCGAATGTGCATTGATTATAGAAGGTTAAATCAAGCCACCAGGAAAGGTCATTTCCCTTTGCCTTTTATGGACCAAATGCTTGAGAGACTAGCTGGCCAGGCATATTACTGTTTCTTGGATGGATATTCTGGGTATAACCAAATATTGGTGAACCCAGAAGATCAAGAAAAGACAGCCTTCACATGTCCATTTGGAGTTTTTGCTTATAAGCGTATGCCGTTTGGACTGTGTAACGCGCCTGCAACCTTTCAAAGATGCATGCTCGCCATTTTTTCGGATTTGGTGGAGAAATGTATTGAGGTTTTCATGGATGACTTCTCTGTCTTTGGGAATAGTTTTGAAGAATGTTTGAACAACCTGAATATTGTGCTAGGAAGATGTGTTCAAACAAATCTAGTATTTAATTGGGAGAAGTGCCATTTCATGGTAGAAGAAGGGGTGGTGCTTGGTCATAAGATCTCTTCTAGAGGGATCGAGGTTAACAAAGCAAAAGTGGAAGTCATCGAAAAACTTCCACCACCCATGAATGTTAAAGGAATCAGGAGTTTCCTAGGACATGCCGGTTTTTACTGGAGATTTATAAAGGACTTCTCCAAGATTACCAAGCCACTTAGTATTCTTTTGGTAAAAGATGTGGACTTTAATTTTGATGCTAAGTGCTTGGAGGCATTTAAGAGACTGAAGGAAAAACTAATTATGGCCCCAATCATAGTTGCTCCAAATTGGTCTTTGGACTTTGAGCATAATTGTGATGCGAGTGATTATGCTGTGGGTGCCGTACTAGGCCAAAGGAAAGACAAAATTTTCCATCCAATACATTACGCTAGTAAAGTACTTAATGATGCACAGGTGAACTATGCAACTACAGAAAAAGAATTACTAGCGATTGTATATGGGTTGGAAAAATTTAGGTCTTATCTTATAGGGTTAAGAGTGATTGTCTATAGTGATCATGCAGCCATAAAATACTTGGTGACTAAGAAAGAGTCGAAGTATTCTCTTGCTACAGGAATTCAATCTAGTCATCAAGGATAAATAGGGATGTGAAAATTTTGTGGCTGATCATCTTTCTCGACTTCATAACACAAAGGGAACCAACGAAACAGAAGAGATTGTTGAGGAATTCCCGGATGAACGATTGCTGCTCATACAAGAAAGGCCATGGTTTGCTGATATGGCAAATTTTAAAGCAGCAGGAATCATTCCGGATGAATTTTCTTGGAAACAGAAGAAGAAGTTCTTAAAAGACTCTTCTTACTTCGTTTGGGATGATCCTTATTTATTCAAAATTGGAGGAGATGGTCTTCTGAGACAGTGTGTTTCCCGTGACGAATCTAAAAGCATATTGTGGCATTGTCACAATTCACCCTATGGGGGACATTTTAATGGGGAACGCACTGCAGCAAAAGTATTACAATCTGGTTTCTATTGGCCAACAATCTTTAAAGATGCTCACATTTACATGAAGTAGTGTGATAAGTGCCAAAGAACCGGAGGAGTGACAAGGAGAAATGAGATGCCTCTGACAATTATGCAGGAGGTAGAGGTATTTGACTGCTGGGGAATTGATTTTGTTGGTCCATTTCCACCCTCTTTCACCAATGAATATATATTGGTAGGAGTGGACTATGTTTCAAAATGGGTAGAGGCAATTCCCTGTGCAAGAGCTGATGCAAAGACGGTAGTGACATTCTTGAAAAAGAATATATTCTCAAGGTTTGGTTCCCCGAGAGTACTCATCAGTGATGGAGGTTCGCATTTTTGCAACTCCCAACTAAAGAAGGTCTTGGAACATTATGGGGTGAGACATAAAATTGCAAGTCCTTATCATCCATAAACAAACGGTCAAGCTGAAGTCTCGAATAGAGAAATTAAGCGAATTCTAGAAAAGACCGTTAGTGTTTCAAGAAAAGATTGGGCCATTAAACTGGATGATGCTCTGTGGGCATACCGGACAGCTTTTAAAGCTCCCATAGGATTGACTCCTTTTCAGTTAGTTTATAGGAAGTCCTGTCACTTACCGGTCGAGCTAGAACATAAGGCATATTGGGCTTTAAAGTATTTCAATTTTGACCCGACAACTGCTGGAGGAAAAAGGAAAATGCAACTTCATGAATTGGTAGAATTGAGACTCCAAGCTTATGAGTCTTCAAGGATATACAAAGAAACAATGAAGTTGTATCATGATAAAAAGTTGGTCAAAAAGATTTTTAGTCCTGGGCAGTATGTTTTACTCTTTAATTCTAGAGTAAAATTATTCCCGGGAAAATTAAAGTCCAAGTGGTCCGGACCCTTTAGGGTATGTAAGGCCTTATGGAGCCGTAGAGATTGAAGACCCAGTGAGAAATGAAAGCTGGGTGGTTAATGGTCAAAGGATGAAGTTATACCTTGGTGGTGGCGTCGAGCGGCTCACCATCATAAATGATTTGAAGGAAGCATAATCATGCTACAGGCGTCGAGCTAATGACGTTAAACAAGCGCTGATTGGGAGGCAACCCAATTTTCTGTGTTTATTTTTTGTGTTTTGTGTAAATAGAATAAGTAAATTTGATGAGTTTTGAAATAATTTTTGTGAGAAAGTTGAAAATCTGAGCATTTGAAGAAGGCTTATTCACTGTCCAGTTTTTAGACTTGGCGCTCAAGCGCCCGTGGCATTTAATTGGCGCTAGTTTCAAAACTTTTGGGTCAGATGTTGGCGCTCGAGCGCCAATATCAGTGCTCAAGCGCCAGAGACAGCTGAAAGGTTTTCTTCACTGCCAAACATTTTGGGTTGGCACTCGAGCGCCAGCTGTGGCACTCAAGCGCCAGAAAAGCGAAACGGTTGATCTGCTCATCAATGCACTAGCGCTCGAGCGCCAGAAGCAGCGCTTGAGCGCCAGTCACGCATTGGCTTTAAAAACAGAGCAGTATCAGTGATCTTTTCACAAAATCTCTCTATTTCTCTCAACTGATACGCGTTTCCTCTCCTTTCTCACACGAAATCTCTTCAAAATTTCATCATATTTCTGAAGTTTTTCATTAATCATCATCATGTTCAGGTATTGTTCATCATTTCAGTCATTATTCATGTTTTCATTTCCATAAATGCTATGATTCTGGTTTATTAGAGGCTGATGAAGATGAACATGAACAGTTTAGGCTTTCTTAGTACATTGTAAATTTGGGTTTTCTGTTCAAAATGAGTTGTTTTGGTTATTCTCTGTGTTTTCAAAATTCTGAAACTATGAAGGAATGGAGGAACTTTGTTGAAATTCTGAATGGTATTTTTTCTGAATGGTATTTTGAATGTAACGAAATTCTGAGTTATGTTCTTCATTTGGAAAATTAGTTATCTGTGATGAATAGTCCCTTTTTGAAACCCAAATGTACATTGTACTAATGAACATGATGATGATGATGAGTTTGTGTGTTTGTTACTAATTTTGAGTTTTATTTAAATAATGAACAGGAACCGAGGAAAAGAACCCGCTCATGAGCCAGAATGTGCCTCTAAAAAGAGGAAGGAAGGCCCCCAAAGAAGAAGAGGAGGTTCCTCATCCCAAGGTGGTGGTTCTGACCACCCCCACCGGTTCATTGACCGGGAAAGGGCTGAGAGGTTTCGGGTCATTGATGACTGGAACTTCATCGCGGAGCGCCGAGTGGAGTTGCGAGATGGGGAATGCCAAGAGTTCACCGGCATGCTCACTCTCCGCAAATGGTGGTCTATTGCATCGCTCCCGGAGAAGTTCGACCCGAAAATAGTTAAGGAATTTTATGCCAATGCCTTTGGGGTTAAAGACACAAAGTCCCGTGAGAAGGTGTCCACTGTCCGAGGGATATGGGTGCCATATGATGCCGGCTGGATTAATGAGAAGATCGGTGGCGGAGTCATTTCACCTATCTCTGCCTATGAGAGAAGTGAAGGAGTGGTTGATGACTTCACGAGAATGAGGAATCAAGGGGATTTGGACCTCCAAACGACTTTGGAGAGGATTTGCTATGAGGACCGGAGGATTGTGGAGACGACTCGGAATGGAGTCCCTCACAAGGTTCTCCGGGGTAACATGACTGTGGCCTCCAAATTGTGGATGACCTTTATTCTTGCCAACCTCCGGCCAAAGTCCCATCCCTCTAATCTTCCACTTGAAGAGTGCCATCTCCTTGGGTGTGTCAAGACTCCCAGCATCACGGTTGACTCGGCACGGATTATTTCTGAAATGATATGGGCTAATGTGCACAAGGGTGGCTCGAAACAAAGCTTGGCATTCCCGTCTCTACTCACTAGCCTGTGTGAAGACGTGGGGGTCCCAGTTGTTCGTAGCCAAAAGATTAGGGAGCCCATTGACAAGAAGTATTTTCAGAACCACTGTGTGGACAGGGATCCGAATGCACCACCTGCACCATTACCGCAAGTTCCCCCGAGGACTATGGAGGATTTGTGGGGCCGTATCAGCACGAGGCTTGATCACCATGACAAGCAATTTGCTGCCCTACATCGGGGGATGACTAGTCTTCACCTCTCCCACTACTCGATGGCCCAGCACACTATGCCGGGCCAAACATTTTTCCAGCCCCCGGAGGCTTTTGCCACACATTTGGATTGGCCTGGGAACCAGCCAATTCCACCGGGGGAGGCAGCTGGAGAGGGAGGTGAAGGAAGTGGTGGTAGTAGTGGTGGTAGCGGGGAAGAGAATGGGTCTAGTGGCGATGGGGACATCGACATCAATGATTTCTTGGAAGAGGATGACCCACTAATCTGATAGGGAAGTTTTTGTCTTGTGTTCTTGGGATGTTTGTTTAACTTATTTTAATTTTCCTTGTTGGTTTTAGTTTTTTGTTTTTCTTTTTAGAATAAGATTGTAGTTTTTTTTTATTATGAAAATAAAAATGAAAAATATATATATATATATATATTAAATAAAAAGTTAGTTTTGTTTCAATGACAAGTGTTGGTTTTTATTGGTGTGAAAAATGAAAATTCTTATGATATTCCTTGGATTGAAAAAAAAAAGAGAGGAATTGTGAAAAATACTGATTTGGAAGTTAACCGATCACGAGATGATTTTTGTGCATTGGGAATTGTGAAAAATTATTTTCAAGGTTAAAGCCTTTTAGCCTTGTATGTTGAGTGAATCCCACAAAAATGTATAAGAATCCTCTTTGTTAACTTGAATGGATTTTGTTTGATTTTGTAATTTCCATGATCGATTGAGACTTGAAAATGATAGAGGCATAGTTTCTTCATTGAGTTTGAGCCAAAAAGCTTACCTATAAAAATTACATCTTTTTGTTGGTACCCACTTTGAGCCTTGAAATCTTTATTAAACCCTAAGACACCTATGTGAATGTTTTATCCTTACCTTTGAGTTGGAGAAAAATATTTATATATTTAGGGGGAATGATGGGTATGAAAATGAAGTATCATTTTGTTGGATTAGACAAAAGAATCAAGTGTTTCTGGTATGATTGAAAATTATTGGGCAGCCTTGTGTATATATGTGAAAAAAAAAGAGAAAAAGAAAAGAAAAGAAGTAAATAAATAAAGCAAAGAAAAGGTGCCTTGGAAAAAGAAGAAAAAGAAACACTTGAAAGGAAGTATGAGGTGAGCATGTTTTGTAGAATTGGTTGGGGGGAAATTTGTAAGTATATGAAAATATTTTCTCCGACTCGTTTTGCTTAACCAGAAAAACAAAGATTCTTTGTAGCCCAGCCTCATTACAACCTTTTAAAAAAGACCTCTTGATTCATTGTTCAATTTTGTGAAATGGTTTGATGGCAAATGAAAAAAAAAATTCAAGTTAAGTGACATTGAGGAATGAGCGAAATTGTCACCATGTAAGGTTTGAGAGTAAACCTTTGTCAATGGTTGATTACAATTTCCTTTGCACTTAAGTCATAAAATGGTCCGTTGCTTCTGTAAATTGGGTGATCACAAGTCTCTCTCTTATCTCTTACCATGCATATTATAAGGATTGAAGTTGATACACTTGCTTAAACCCATACTTGCCATGTTGTCCTTTGTTGTTTTTCTTTGTTTTAGGATACATTGCTTGAGGACAAGCAAAGTCTTAGGTTGGGGGAGTTTGATAAGTGCAAATTAGTGTGTTTATTCAATAAAGGATTTGCACTTATCTTCTTTAGAAATTACATGTTTTATACATAATTTCACCCCTTATCTTTACTTTGTGAGTTTAAAAGTAAATAAGTGGTAATAATAGATTTTCTAACTTAGAAATGTATTTTCAGGTGTTTTTGGAGGCAAAAATAAGAAGATCAAGTTGCTGGGGCATATAAGAGGCCAGCGCTCGAGCGCAATACCAAGGCTCTAGCGTTGGAAGCTGAGGAACATAGGATCCTTTCTGCCAGTGCAAATGCTCTGGCACTCGAGCGCCATACCAGGGCTCAAGCGCCAGTAACCTTTGAGCATCGGATCCTTTTCTGCAAGAGTTATGAGTCTGGCGCTCGAGCGCCACCCTAGGGCTCGAGCGCCAGAATACGTTGAGCATTGGATCCTTTTCTGCCAGAGTTATGAGCCTGGCGCTCGAGCGCCACACCAGGGCTCGAGCGCCAGAACATTGGATCCTCTCTGCCTGAGTATTAAGCTGGGCGCTCGAGCGCCACACCAAGGCTCGAGCGCCAGATGCATTAACCAGGCAATTAAGCTCATTAACCAGCACGTGTCAGGCCAGCGCTCAAGAGCCAGGAGGGCGCTCGAGCGCCAGACCCCTGCCCAAAACACCTATAAATACAGCCTTTTAGAAGATAGGAGGGATATTGAGTTGTATAGAAATAAACCACAAAGTTTAGGCTTTTAGTCAGAGTTCTAATACTCTTAGGTTTAGTTCATGAAGGTTATGGCCTTGCTAGGCTAAGCTTTCCGCCGGGATTGAATGTAATTACTTCGTCTCTTATTTCTTTCAATTGTTAGTTTATATTATTTATGAATTGGAGTTCTTCTTCTGTGCTTCTTTTCTTGGTTTAAGCTTGATCACCTTTTGCCTTGTGTAAGTTTATTTGCGCAATTGGGAAATTGGTTTATAAACGGATATCGAGAGAAACTCTCATAAAACCTTCGGATCTAGGGATAGATGGAAGTGTCTTATGATTGCTTTATACTTTGCTTAATTCAAGACATGGTAGCTAGAGTGCCAAGGGATTGGGCTCTAAAAACTAATGTCTTAGAATCAGGTGACAAAGGGATTTGCACTTGTGACATTGAGTATGCATCTTTTCTTATAATATTTAACTAACATAGAAAGAAACAAGGTGAAGAAATGAAACTCAATCCCAGGTGACTCATTATTTTATTTGATTATCTCTTTATCTATTGTTTATTTTACTTGCCATTCACAATCTTAATATGTTTTTGAATAATTCATCAACTTAATTCTTAATCGAATTAATCCAAGTGCTCCCTGTGGATGATACAGGTATAGTCACTATACTAAAACACGTTAACCATTTCCAGCACCATTAAAATGGTTAACAACTTCCTTAATCAATAAAGATTCGATGGACTTCGAAACCATTCAGATTGGCTGCTATGACCAATGGTTCATTATCTCGGACGTGCTCTTCTGGGAAATCTAAATCTGAGAAAGATAGAACTAGGTTAGCTATAGAAGTTACCTGGGAACAAGATACCCGAGCATCTCGGGTCCTCTTCTTGTCTTCGAGACCCTTCAAGTAGGCTCCTCCAACTATGACTTGGATTACTCCCCTAGGAGGGGACTCTTGAGTTCGCCTCGGGCTCCGGGATCGATGCCGGACTTCTGTTCGTTGATCTTGCTTCCTGGGGGGAGATCTCGGTGTCTGAGTCCGGGGGGATGGGCTTCGTCGGCGATATCGTCGTTCCGTAGTGGCACGAGCGTAATTCCTCAACCTGCCTGTCGGATCAATTTTTCGATTGCATCTCGGAGTTGGATACATTCGTTAGTAGAATGCCCACGATCTCGGTGATATTCACAATACTTATTCTTGTGCTTTCCGACCGTTTTCAACGGTGGCAATCATTCTCTCAACTTAGAATGCATCACTTCTTTCAACACTGAAGCTGGCGGGACTGTCAGCGGAGTATAGTTATTAAAGAGACCTTTGCGCTTCTTGGGAGACCTATCCCGGGGCTTTTCATCCTTACCCCGAGATTTGTTTAGAGGAGTAGTTTTTGCTTTGTCGTCCTTCATGGCGGCCTAGGCCTTCTCCCATTCTTCTATTCTGATCCATTTTTCAACTCTCACATTTAAATCATCCATGGAGGTAGGCTTATCTCCAACCAGTTGCTTGGCAAAAGCTCTTGGTTTCAATACTCTCACAAAGAAATATAACACCAGGTTAGGCTCAACATTGCTAACTTCTAATACTTCGTTATTAAAGCGTGTTATATAATCTCGTAGAGATTCATCATTTCCCTGTTTAACAGTTTCTAAATGTAATTCAGATTTAAATTGTCATTTACTACTGGTAAAGTGAAGAATGAACTTATCTTTGAGAGCTTTCCAATTATTGATGGACCGTGGTGGAAGGTCTGAAAACCAACGACTTGTAGCCTCAGATAGCGTGAGGGGGAAAGCACGACATGCAATGACCTCATTTACTCTTTTAGTTTCTTTGCAAACTGGAATCCATGGGGTAGAGAATTTGACATAATCCAGGGTGTGAAAGGATTGTCAATATACCCGAAATCTGGGATATTCTCTGCCATGTGCTCCTGGTTCTTGGCAATTTGTCCGGCTTGCTAGCCCCTAGGAGGGACAGGTGGCGGGTTTGCCCCCTCTACCCAGGATTGGTGTGGGGCCCTTTCATGTCGGCAACTCGCCCGTATTTCTAATTGTCTTTCCTGATTTTTAGGCTCGTCATCCTTATTCCCTTCAAGTGCGTATTTCCGTTGCTGCTTTTTCGCATTGTTATGATCTTTTTCCGCATCCTCAGGGTTTTCCTGAGTATGCTTCTTAGCTCTTTCATCCTCTGGATCATCCTCAACAACAACTTTCTACTTGCCTTTTCATTGTTGTTCCCTAAGGTCTGCAATTTCTTTAGCCTGTGCTTGCACCAGCTGTTGCAGTTTACGGAATTATGTTTCGATATCAAAGTCTTGGGATGCCCTTCCTTGGTTTGATGTACCAGCCTGCTGTCCTGCTCCTTGGTTCTGAACACTGGGATCGTTGTAATCCCTTTTTCTTGTAGAGCCAACCATTGTTGACGGTGGATGGAAACGAGACTTTTGTTGCGTTCCCCACAGACGGCGCAAATTTTGTGATCTAACCTGACGAGGATGTAAGACAAACAAGGTGGTCTCCTTGGTCAGCAGAGGGAAATATGAATATATTCTGGGCCTGTGCTTTGGCGGCGGTGGTGTGCACATTCAAGGACTTCGACGCTCAAGTCTGTGAGTGTATTAGGGTTCTGTATATTTGATAAAGTACTTACGTACCTTGCATGGTGCATTAATATTATTATTTATATAGGAAAGTATTGACCTAAATGCGGTCTACATTGGGCTTGGACCTGTTGCCTGAGCCCAAATCATATTACCTGGGCCTTGATCATAGGTCGTGCCAAACTTACCGGGATGCATCAGGGATAGTTAGTAGTTGTTTGACTCGGCATGTGTGCGTTCAACCGGGATACCGGTATTCTTGTCCACAACAAAACCCTTTGGGGATGATTGTGTCTCCGGTGAAGCCAATTAAACTGCCCTTGTGAGGGATTAAATCTTGGGACCCAAGTCCCATTTTATCAAAGAGGCTCCAAAACATAATGTCTGCTGAAATTCCTTGATCAATAAAGATTCGATGGACTTCGAAACAATTCAGATTGACTGCTATGACCAATGGTTCATTATCCAGGACGCGCTCTTCTGGGAAATCTGCGTTTGAGAAAGATAGAACTGGGTTAGCTATAGAAGTTACCTTGGAACAAGATTCCCGAGCATCTCGGGTCCTCTTCTTGTCTTCGAGACCCTTCAAGCAGGCTCCTCCAACTATGACTTGGATTACTCCCCTAGGAGGGGACTCCTGAGTTCGCCTCAGGCTCCGGGATCGATGTCGGACTTCTGTTCGTTGATCTCGCTTCTTGGGAGGAGATCTCGGTGTCTGAGTCCGGGGAGGTGGGCTTCGTCGGCGATACCGTCGTTCCGGAGTGGCACGAGCGTAATTCCTCAACTTGTCTTGTCGGATCAATTATTCGATTTCATCTCGGAGTTGGATGCATTCGTTAGTAGAATTCCCACGATCTCGGTGGTATTCACAGTACTTATTCTTGTGCTTTCCGACCGTATTCAACGGTGGCGATCGTTCTCTCAACTCAGAATGCATTACTTCTTTCAACACTGAAGCTGGAAGGACTGTCAACGGAGTATAGTTATTAAAGAGACCTTTGCGCTTCTTGCGAGACCTATCCCGGGGCTTTTCATCCTTACCCCGAGATTGGTTTGGAGGAGTAGTTTTTGCTTTGTCCTCCTTCTTGGTGGCCTGGGCCTTCTCCCTTTCTTCTATTCTGATCCATTTTTCAGCTCTCACCTTTAAATCATCCACGGAGGTAGGCTTATCTAATGCTAGTTGCTTGGCAAAAGCTCTTGGCTTCAATCCTCTCACAAAGAAATATAACATCAGGTTAGGCTCAACATTCTTAACTTCTAATACTTCGTTATTAAGACGTGTTATATAATCTCGTAGAGATTCATCTTTTCCCAGTTTAACTGTTTCTAAATGGAATTCAGATTTAAATTGCCGTTTACTACTGGTAAAGTGAAGAATGAACTTATCTTTGAGAGCTTTCCAATTATTGATGGACTGTGGTGGAAGGTCTGAAAACCAACGACTTGCATTCTCGATAGCGTGAGGGGAAAGTGCTGCATACAATTCATTTACTCCTTGAAAGTACATGGCCCTTTCGAAGGTGCTGACATGTAAGGTGGGATCCTTGGTCCCGTCATACTCTTTTAGTTTCTTCGCAAACTGGAATCCAAGAGGTAGAGCATGTGACATAATCCACGGTGTGAAAGGATTGTCAATATACCCGAAATCTGGGATATTCTCTGCCATGTGCTCTTGGTTGCCGGCAGGTTGTCCGGCTTGCTTGCCCCCAGGAGGGACAGGTGGCGGGTTGGCCCCCTCTACTCGGGATTGGTGTGGGGCCCTTTCATGTCGGCGGCTTGCCCGTATTTCTAACTGTCTTTCCTGATTTTTAGGCTCGTCATCCTTATCCCCTTCAAGTGCGTATTTCCGTTGCTGCTTTTCCGCATTGTTATGATCTTTTTCCGCATCCTCAGGGTTTGCCTGAGTTTGCTTCTTAGCTCTTTCCTCCTCTGGATCATCCTCAACAACAACTTTCTTCTTGCCTTTTCGCTGTTGTTCCCTAAGGTCTGCAATTTCTTTAGCTTGTGCCTGCACCAGCTATTGCAGTTTACGAAATTCTGTTTCGATATCATAGTGCTGGGATGCCCTTGCTTGGTTTGATGTACTAGCCTGCTGTCCTACTCCTTGGTTCTGCAGACTTGGATCGTTGTAATCCCTATTTCTGGTAGAGCCAACCATTGTTGACTGTGGATGGAAACGAGACTTTTGTTGAGTTCCCCACAGACGGCGCCAATGTTGTGATCTAACCTGGCGAGGATGTAAAATAAACAAGGTGGTCTCCTTGGTGGCTTGGTCAGCAGAGGGCAATATGAATCTCTTCTGGGTCTGACCTCCGACGACGGTGGTGTGCACATGCAAGGACTCCGACGCTCAAGTCAGTGAGTGTATTAGGGTTCTGTATATTTGATAGAATACTTACGTACCTTGCATGGTGCATTAATGTTATTATTTATAGAGGAAAGTATTGACCTAAATGCGGTCTATATTGGGCTTGGACCTGTTGCCTGAGCCCAAATCATATTACCTGGGCCTTGATCATAGGCCGTGCCAAAATTACCGGGATGCATCCGGGATAGTTAGTAGTTGTTTGACCCGGCATGTGTGCGTTCAGCCGGGATACCGTTATTCTGGTCCACAACAGTACCCTTTGGGGATGATTGTGTCTCCGATGAAGCCAATTAAACTGCCCTTGTGAGTGATTAGTTCCTGGGACCCAAGTCCCATTTTATCAAAGAGGCTCCAAAACATAATGTCTGCTGAACTTCCTTGATCAATAAAGATTCGATGGACTTCGAAACCATTCAGATTTGCTGCTATGACCAATGGTTCATTATCCCGGATGCGCTCTTCTGGGAAATTTGCGTCTGAGAAAGAAAGAACTAGGTTAGCTATAGAAGTTACCTGGGAACAAGATTCCCGAGCATCTCAGGTCCTCTTCTTGTCTACGAGACGCTTCAAGCAGGCTCCTCCAACTATGACTTGGATTACTCCCCTAGGAGGGGACTCCTGAGTTCGCCTCAGGCTCCGGGATCGATGCCGAACTTCTGTTCGTTGACCTCTCTTCCTGGGAGGAGATCTTGGTGTCTGAGTCCAGGGGGGTGGGCTTCGTCGGCGATACCGTCGTTCCGGAGTGGCACGAGCGTAATTCCTCAACTTGCCGTGTCGGATCAATTTTTCGATTTCAACTCGGAGTTGGATGCATTCGTTAGCAAAATGCCAACGATCTCGGTGGTATTCACACTACTTATTCTTGTGCTTTCCGACCGTATTCAACGGTGGTGGGCGTTCTCTCAACTCAGAATGCATCACTTCTTTCAACACTGAAGCTGGCGGGACTGTCAGCGGAGTATAGTTATTAAAGAGACCTTTGCGCTTCTTGCGAGACCCATCCTGGGGCTTTTCATCCTTACCCCGAGATTGGTTTGGAGGAGTAGTTTTTGCTTTGTCCTCCTTCTTGGCGGCCTGGGCCTTCTCCCATTCTTCTATTCTGATCCATTTTTCAGCTCTCACCTTTAAATCATCCACGGAGGTAGGCTTATCTCATGCCAGTTGCTTGGCAAAAGCTCTTGGTTTCAATCCTCTCACAAAGAATTATAACACCAAGTTAGGCTCAACATTCCTAACTTCTAATACATCGTTATTAAGGCGTGTTATATAATCTCGTAGAGATTCATCTTTTCCCCGTTTAACAGTTTCTAAATGGAATTCAGATTTAAATTGTCGTTTACTACTGGTAAAGTGAAAAATGAACTTATCTTTGAGAGCTTTCCAATTATTGATGGATTGTGGTGGAAGGTCTGAAAACCAACGACTTGCAGCCTCGGATAGCGTGAGGGGGAAAGCGTGGCATACAATGGCCTCAGTTACCCCTTGAAAGTACATGGACCTTTCAAAGGAGATGACATGCAAGGTGGGATCCTTGGTCCCGTCATACTCTTTTAGTTTCTTCGCAAACTGGAATCCATGAGGTAGAGCATGTGTCATGATCCAGGGTGTGAAAGGATTGTCAATATACCCAAAATCCAGGATATTCTCCACCATGTGCTCCTAGTTGTCGGCAAGTTGTCCGGCTTGCTGGCCTCCAGGAGGGACATGTGGCGGGTTGGCCCCCTATACCCGGGATTTGTGTGGGACCCCTTCATGTCGGCGGCTCGCTCGTATTTCTAATTGTCTTTCCTGATTTTTAGGCTCGTCATCCTTATCCCCTTCAAGTGCGGATTTCCATTGCTGCTTTTCCGCATTGTTATGATCTTTTTCCGCATCCTCAGGATTTGCCTGAGTATGCTTCTCAGCTCTTTCCTCCTCTGGATCATCCTCAATAACAACTTTCTTCTGGCCTTTTCGCTGTTGTTCCCTGAGGTCTATAATGTCTTTAGCCGGTGCCTGCACCAGCTGTTGCAGTTTACGGAATTCTGTTTCGATATCAAAGTGCTGGGATGCCCTTGCTTGGTTTGATGTACCAGCCTGCTATCCTGCTCCTTGATGTACCAGCTCTTGCCGTTGTAATCCCTATTTCTGGTAGAGCCAACCATCGTGGACGGTGGATGGAAATGAGACTTTTGTTGCGTTCCCCACAGATGGCGCCAATGTTGTGATCTAACCTGACGAGGATGTAGAACAAACAAGCTGGACTCCTTGGTCAGCAGAGGGCAATATGATTGTCTTCTGTGCCTGAGCTCCGGCGGCGGTGGTGTGCACCTGCAAGGACTCCGCCGCTCAAGTCAGTGAGTGAATTAGGGTTCTGTGTATTTGATAGAATACTTACGTACCTTGCATGGTGCATTAATGTTATTATTTATAGAGGAAAGTATTGACCTAAATGCGGTCTATATTGGGCCTGGATTTGTTGCCTGAGCCCAAATCATATTACCTGGGCCTTGATCATAGGTCGTGCTAAACTTACTGGGATACATCCGGGATAGTTGGTAGTTGTTTGATCCGGCATGTGTGCGTTCACCCGGGATACCGTTATTCTCGTGCACAATAATATATATATATATATATATATATATATATATATATATATATATATATATATAAGTAGATGATTTCTGAAAAGGGAACAACTAGTATTGTGGTCCATTGTCGCTTTAGACGTGGCATCAAGCAACCATGGCAAGAATAGAAAAGATCTTACCTCGTCTTGGACACTAATGGAGGAAACAATCACCAAGAACCAACAAGTCACTTTTCCTACCACAACATCACGTTCCTTTTTCGACCAACATATGATTCCGTTGGAGCTCATGTGGAAAATCCTCTCATGGTTCGCAGTGAAGTTCCTCTTGCAACTTTGTTGTGTATACAAGTAGTGGAACTCCTTAATCTCTGATCCCCAGTTCGCCAAAAAAAATCTTCATTCCTCACAATTGGCGACTCACCTCATGTTGATCTTCACCAATGGTGGATTTTCCACCTACTCAAGTAAGTTCCTTATGTGGGATTACCCTCTCCACTCCATCTTCATTGATGTCGCCGCTTGTGCCAAGAAGTTGAGGTTCCAAATGCACACTCAAATTCATTTTGATGTCGTCATTGACTCTTGTGGTTGCATACTTTGTTTTGTCACTAAAGAAAATACCGTTCTTTTATGGAACCCTTCTATTGGGCACTTCAAGGAATTAACTTCTTTGCATAATCAAAGGAGACAATTTTCTGGTGTAAGATATATTTCTGGGATAATATATGGATTTGGTTATGATCGTCTTGCTAGGACTTACAAGGTGGTTGCACTTTGTTGTAATAAAATTCGTTAACTCGATCCCATTGATTATGAAACTAAAGTACACATTCATATTTTGGGTACACATTCATGGTGAATGATTTAGGATTTCCCTACTGGTTTCCCTCTTGATAAACCAATAACATTTGTGAGTAGAACCCTTAACTGGTTGGTGATTTCAAATTTGCATTGTCCATATATTGTTGTATCTCTTGATTTGGGCAACGGGACTCATCATAAGATTCCCATGCCTAATTATGGAAAAGAAGTTTTGTCTGCCTTAAACTTTGGGGTGTTGAAGGATTTGTTATCCACCCTTGTAGGCAGTGTGAGCTTTTGTGAACTTTGGATTATGAGAATATGGAAACACAAAATCTTGGACTAAATTATTCCGTATTACTCCTTATAAGGAAAATCATATCCCTTATTTGTATGATACAGTAATAAGTATTTATGAGGAGTACCAAGTACTATTGAAGGTTGTTGTTTTTAATTCCAGAAGTATTATGCCTAGTATCAAGGATCACACAAGCATAGTCATCCCACCTATTATCGGAACGGTGGAGGTTAAGCCAAAATTCCTTAATCTAATTGGTGCAATCCTTTTGCTGGAAAAAATAATGAGGACCCATATGATCACTTGGATAACTTGTATGAATATTGTGCCACAATGGGTTTTCAAGATAATGACTTAAAAGCATCCTATTTGAAGTTGTTTTTGTTTTCCTTGATTGGTGAAGCAAAGGAATGGTTGAAATTTCATCCAAACTAAAGTTTGACTAGTTGGGATGATACTGAGACAAAATTTCTTATTCGATTCTTTCCCACGAAAAATTTTATGAGTGCTAAGTTTAATATCACTAATTTCAAGCAAGGGAAGGATGAATCACTCTATGATGCCTGGGAAAGATACAAGATGTTATTGAAGAAATGCCCTAATCATGGTATTAATGAGGAAGAGCAGCTGAGCATTTTCTACAATGGGCTAAAGCCAGATATAGAAATGATCCTAATGCAATAGCACGAGAGAGTATGATGGCTATTAAAGTTGAACGCGCTAGAAGGATTGTAAATTAGCTGCTATAAATGGGAAGGCTCAACATGATAGGAGCATAGTTAAAAGGGTAAGTGTGCTAGATCTTCCTATTTTTGCACCTTACTAGCTCGAAATAAATTGCTTACTCAACATATCAAAGCACTTACCAAAAAGGTGGATAATCTTCCTCATTAATTACTTGTCGTGAACACCAAAACAATTGGTGTGTGATTCCTACGGAGGAAATCATCCAAACGGATATTGTTCCTGCACTACTAGAATTCGCGTATTTAGCGGCCAAAAGGTAGCGTCGGCCATGACACCAACGCTACTAGCGACGGTCAGGCCGACGCTACGCCCACGCAACGGTCAATATTCCAGAATTAATGACATTAGGCAACGTTGCGTCGGTTAGGTTGATGCTAATGTTACCGGCGGCCCGCCGCTGCTAAGTTTTGCGGGAAAAATAGCATAGCATCGGCCTAGCCGACTCTAACTTTGGAATTTTGGCCCGTTATTAGTGAGTGGAGGTAGTGGTGACCATTGGCCGACGCTAATGTCCAACGTCACAAAGCCACGTGTCTGATTTCAAATTAGCGTCGGCCATGGCCGACGCTACTGTCAATAAGAGAGATGTAGGTACCCCTTCTTCCTCACTTCGTCTATTCTCTCACTTTCTTCTCTCTCTCTCTATCTCTCCTCACCGGCAGCCACCTCCCACCGTGCCACCACCGTCGCCAGCCACCACGAGGCAAAAAGCCTCCGTCCAAATCCTCCTCAACCCTCCCTCTCCCCTTCTGTCCGATTATTTTTCCCTTTTTTCCACCCCAAACCCTAACCCCAATTCCTCCACCACCACCGCCACCACACTTGGACACCGCTGTCACCACGTTGTTTTGTGAGTTTTTAGGGTCCGGTTCTTTTTTGAATTTTTTTGTTCTTGTTTTGTTTAATTTGAAGGAATTTTGAGTAGGGACTTTACTTGGGGAAATTTTGTGTAAATTCTGTTTTAGCGAGATTCTATTTAGGGAAAATTAAATGGAAAATTTTAGGGAGATTTTGTTTTGGTGGCTTTGGCTACAATTGAAATATAATGTGAACTGTATGTGGTGTTTTTTGTGTGTTGCTCTGTTCCGAATTGAAATGGAATCACCAATATAATGTTTGTTGAATGTTTATTATATTAGTAATAAGTAGCGATGTGTGTGATGAGTTATATATGTAGAGAATTAAAAGGTAGCGAGTTTGGGTCAAGAAAGACTTGAGTTTGCTCTTATGTTTATATTTGTGTCATACTATTATTATAAGTTATATGCCCAACATTGTTGCTGTTTAAAACACATTAGTATGTACATACTATTAGTAGTTATAGAAGTTTCATAGGTAGTCTGCTAATTTCTTTTTATAAAAAATATTTTTAATCTATAAAGTACCAATAATAATTAAATTTAAGTTATTATTTGATTGTTTACAGTTCTTGATTTTGGACCGTGGAGATACAAGGAGCTAGGAGCATACGATTTTAGAGTTAGAGGTATGTTCTTGATTATAAATTCAGGAATCGAAGCTAGCTATAGAATATAATTGTTCACATGTTGTTAGGATTCGTTTGTGGTGTGTTAGGGGATAATAGGTGAGACCCCGATGAAAATACTAGATATACTGGGGTGCTGGTTTATTTTATGTCATTGCTTTGTTTGTTATGTGTTAGTGGAAAGGTAAGACCCCGATGAAAATACTTGATATACCGAGGTGTTGGTTTATTTTATGTTGTTGCTTGTGTTTATTGTGTGTTAGTGGATAAGTGAGACCCCGATGAAAATACTTGATATACCGAGGTGCTGGTTTATTTTATGTTGTTGCTTGTGTTTGTTGTGTGTTAGTGGATAGGTGAGACCCCGATGAAAATACTTGATATACTGGGGTGCTGGTTTATTTTATGTCGTTGCATGTTTGAATTTAAATTTTTTTAATCTTTTAAAATTTGGGAAATGTTTGTATAGTAGGGGTTATGCTGCCGAATTTTTTGTAAATCAGTTTATTACACGTTTAGTGTAGAATATGGAAGCACGTAGTTAGATGTATGGTAGGGTTAACGCAGATAGGAGAGGGTTGAAACATGAGTTTATTGAGGGAGTTGATGAGTTTGTGAGGAAAGCTAAGGAACTTCCTTATTATGCTTCTGATGGAGGGATTAGATGTCCATGTAAGAGGTGTAGGTGCATGAAATTGGTTACGGAGTCACAGGTAAAACTGCACTTGTACAAAAGAGGCTTTAAACCTGACTATTGGGTTTGGACAGAACACGAGGAAGTTGAGCCAGAAGGTTATTGGGAAGGATTAAGAGGTTTATCAGCCAGTGTGGTATATGATTGGGGTGGATTAGAATGACATTCAAATGATGGACCATTTGGTGACAGATGCTTTTAGGTCAGTCATTGATGCACCTGCAAATAGGATTACAGACACAGAGAATGTGGAGGAGGAGATTCCTAACCCAAGTTGTGAGAGGTTTTTTAATTTGTTGAAAGCTGCTAATGAACCAATTTACGAAGGTGTTCTCAATCCAAGCTATCGATTTTAGTTAGGATGTTGGCAGTGAGAGCTAATTGGCACATACCTCAGAGTTGTGTTGACTTTTTTGCAGAGATGTTTGCAAATTTGTCCCCCTCTAAAGATAATTTTCCTAAGAATTATTATGAAGCAACAAGGTTAGCATATAAATTAGGTCTGGAGTATCGAATGATTTATTGTTGTAAGAATGGGTGTATGCTTTACTATAAGGAAGACGTTGGGCTAAAAGAATGCAAATTTTGCGGTATGCTGCGATTTAAACCTAAAATGGACGGAATAGGGAAATACAAGGATGTTTGTGAGAGTAGAATGTTCTATTTTCCAATAATTCCTAGGTTACAGAGGCTATACGCATCCACGAAAACGACAAGTCACATGAGATGACATAAGGAGAAAAGGAGTGAAGATGGTGTTCTCCGTCATCCAACTGATGGCTTGGCATGGAAACACTTTGACGACTGTTATCCAGATTTTGCCAATAAACCTAGAAATGTTATACTTGGTCTATGTGCCGATGGGTTTACATCTTTTATTCAAGGATCTGCTTCCCCATACTCGTGTTGGCCTGTGATTGTTGTTCCATACAACCTGCCTCCAGAGATGTGTATGACCAAGCCTTACATTTCCTATCTTGTCTTATACCTGGTCCTAGAAGTCCCAATGTTAGCATAGACGTTTTCTTACAACCGTTGATTGATGATCTTCAACAGTATCAATCAACGGTTGTGGTACCATGGTGCATGGACATATGATATATCTAGGAAGCAGAATTTTATAATGAAAGTCTGTTTGATGTGGACAATTAACGATTTTCCTGCCTACGGAATGTTATCTGGATGGAGCACACATGGTAAGTTAGCATGTCCGTATTTTATGGATGAGACAAAGTTATTTTGGTTGGACAATAGTAGGAAGCATTCATGGTTTGATTGTCATCGCCGTTTTTTACCGGCTAGTCATAAATTCAGGAAGAGTAAGTTGGGTTTCAGAGCGGATGTTCAAGAAAAGAGTGGACCACCGACTATGTTAAGTTGAGATCATGTTTGGGACTTTGTTCATGATTTTTCTAAAGTGACCGAGCATGAACCTTTTTTTTCTGTATGCATTAACAATTTTTTCCATGTTGTGCAGAGGAGTATCACTTATAGTCCCAACCAGGCAGCCCGTGTCAGACATATCTGGAACCATTATGGGAGCAAGCGCCTTTCAAATATGCTTTAGAAGGCTCGAGAGAAGAATAGGAGAAAGGTCTGGATTGGAGAGGGGGTGTGGGAGAGGCTGCAGGCATATTGGCGCAGTCCTGAGTTCCTATCCCAATCGGGTCGGAACAAGACGAACTGTCATTATGCTAGGGGCAGAGCGGTCCACACCTCAGGCAAGACCTCTTTCTTACAGGTTGCCGATGACTTGATATGTATTTTTATAGTGCTCACTAACAAATACGTTAGATAATTGAATATTTATTAAATTTGTTTCCTAATTTTGTGTTAGGCGCGTGAGACGCGCTGACCCGTTGTTGTGGATGAGCTCTTTCTCGAGCCACACATGAGGGCAGACGAGATGTGGGTCGAGCTAGAGCGGAGCAGACCTACGTAAGCATATCAAAATATTTTATATCAATTTCTATTAGTTTGTTATTAGTTTGCTTATGAAATTACTTTATTTTTTGTTTACAGTCTCGGTATCAAGAGCGGATACGGGACATGGAGTCCAAGCCTGACGAGGTATCACCTAGTGGGACTCGTGTGGCCGACAACGCAACGAAGAACTTCGCTTGGGTTGACAGTGCTGGGGGAAAGGTGCGGGGTCGTGTTTATGAGTGTGGGGCCCTGACCGGCCATGTTAGGAGCGAGGCCACCTCCTTCTACACTCAGGAGTCTATGTGTGGACCGTCTACCTCCTCCTCTAGTGCAGATCCGCAGAGACTCCATCAGCAGATGGAGGAATTGCGTCAACATCAGGAGGCAGTGATCGAGGAGATGCAGCGACAGCATCGGTAGGAGATGGAGGAGCTACGTCAGAAGAATCAGGATGATATGGCTCTAGTGTTGGCTTGACTGTCGGCGATAGAATCTTAGAGGCCTCCTGCATCCAGCTCTCTCTCAGTCCATTAGGACTACGATGAGGAGGAGGACGAGGATTAGGATTAATTTTTTATTTTTATGTCTTTGAATTTATGTTTTATTTGGATTTTGTATTTATTCATTATCATGACTTTGTATACATTTATTTATATTGCTATCTCTATATTCTATTTTATATTATGATTTGTTATACCTTTTATTTTTATTCTATAGGGAATTTTAATAGTATCAATATATAGTATAAAGGAAAAAAAAAACTCAAAATTTAACATTAGGGTCGGCCATGACCAACGCTACACAGTTACATATTAGCGTCGGCCAAAAGCCGCCGCTAAATAGCGTGGGCTTCAGCCAACGCTAAATAGCGTGGGACACCAACTATAGCGTGGGCCATAGTCGTTGCTACTTAGCTTCGGTCTGCACCCACGCTATTTAGCATTGGCCTAAGCCGCCGCTAATTAGCGTCAGCCACAACGGACGCTAATTAGCGTCGGCCCCACAATGGAGTGTCAGTTTTTTTTTTGTGTGGGGGTAGCGGCGGCCTAATTAGCGACGGTCTCTTTCTGGCCGATGCTAACTATTAACGTCGAGTTGTTTCGCGTCGGCCACGTGGCCGAAGCTAAGGCTGACGCTACTGGGGTTTAGCAGCGGCTTTTAGAGGCTTAGAGACAGCTTTTGGCCGACGCTAATGGGCAATTTTCTTGTAGTGCTATCTGAATGTAACCCAAGAGGAGATGGATTTGCCAATAACTAGCCACGACAAGGTAATTTATCTAACAGTAGTTCTTTTACTAACAATTTTTTGCAGGGTTGGAGAAATAATTAGAATGGTTGGAATCAAGATCCGATCCTTCAATAAGCCACAATACCATATATTTTATGAGAGACAGTCAAAGCTCGACAAACTCTAAAGAAGTTTATGCAAGTTTCCATGGCTTTCCAAAAGAGCATGGAAGCTTTTCAAAAGAACATGGAAGCTCTTCAGAAGAATACTTAAGCTTTTATTAAGAATCTAGAGATCCAAGTTGGGAAATTGGTTAAGAAAATCGCGGATTTATGCTCAAACCAAACCCAAGGAGCATTGCATGCCAATTACTACTTGGAGTGGTAAATTGATTAGAGAGGGCATTGGAGATGATTTGGGTGTTGAGGAGAAAGTTTTGTAAAGAAAAGAGAGCGAGGAACAAAAAACATGCTAGTGAGGAAGAAGTTGAAAAAATTGTAAATATAAAAAAAGAAAAGAAAAAAGAGAGTGACAAAAAAAGGAGAAGGTGGAGGTGCCCCATCCTCTAAACCCTTTGAAGAAATACATGAAAAGCCAGTTTAGAAGATATATGGATATCTTCTCAAGCCTACAAGTCAATATCTTTTTTGAGGCCATGGAGAAAATGAGCAAATATAAAGGAGTTCCTAACCAAGAAGAGGAGATTTTGTGAAGAGAATGTGGAACTAGCAACAGGATGCAGTGCTATCATTCAAAAAGACATTGCCTAAAAAATATAAAATCCAAGTAGTTTCACTATTTCAGCTATGATGTTGCGAATGTGGGAAAAGCCCGGCTTGATTTAGGAGCTAGTATCAAGCTCATGCCTCTCTTAATGTTAAACAAGATTGGAGGCTTGAAAGTTCAACCCACTCTAATGACTTTGCCATTGGCTGATAAGTCTATCAAATATATATATGGAGTGGCGGAAGTTGTGTTAGTGAAGGTGGGAAAGTTCAGTTTTCGTGTGATTCTTAATGTGGAAGAGGATGTTGAAGTTCCTCTCATCTTAGGAAGACCATTTTTGGTAACTTCTAGTGATTTATTTTTAGAGTAGATGAAGAACAACTGACCTTCAAAGTGGGTGGAAAGAATTTTTTTGCATAAGTACATTCTCTTCATACTGAAGTGAAGAGTTTAGAGGACAAGGAAAGTGATGAAGTACATTAGAAATAATTTCGACTATCGTTTGATGATTGCAAATCTATAGTGAAGGATGATGTGAAGCAATAAGATATAAAAAATAATGGAGTTGCTACATTGCATGATAATCACCAAGCATGGCCTAGTGGAGGGAATCAATTGAATAAACACTTTGGAAGCATAACAATTATGAAGGGAAGCAAGCATTCCACTTTGGGTTTTAAAGAAACATGCGTCGAGCTAATTAACATTAAACATGCGCTTGTTGGGAGGAAACCCAATGTTTATATTTTCTATTTTTTGTTAGCATTAGTATAAGCCATTGATGTTTGTGTTGAGTCATTGATGTATGTTCTAACAAATTTGTTGAGTAGTGTCATCCAGGACTTCTATTTGATTGCACCCCAACCAATTTATTGGCTTGAGGATAGGCCTAATGCCAAGAGGGGGCAAGACTAGCTGGAGCTAAGAATGATAGCGATGACGAGATTCAAGCTGAAGTAGAGAAGGAAGCAGAGCATGACCCATTAGACATTGAAACGGGAGACATTATTTTCCTTTTTAATTGTTCTTTTTTATTTATAGGAGTTTTTATGATTAGTTAGGACTATTTGAATCATGCTATGTGTATGAATTGAGAATTGGTTGGTGTGTATTTTGACTTTGAAATTTGCATGAAAAGGAAGGGAAAAGGAATGAATGCGTTATGTGATGATTTTTGAGACTTGAGTAACGAAAAGATGATTTTTGAATGAATTGAAAATATTGAATAATTGGTATAATGAAAAGTTTTAACATTGGGAACATTAGCTGTAAGCCAAGTGAGTGTGTGCAATACACATAATATTTTTGAGAGTCCTCTTTGGTTTTTATCAATTAGTTTTGCCTGAGTTTTAAATTGTTATTAAGCATGGAATGCATTAATATGATTGAGATATAGTTTTAATCTTCTATTGAGGTAGAGCCAAAAAGTCAACCTTTGAAATTGATTGTATATCTTATTTTTTATCCACTTTGAGCGTAATTGTTATTGTCATTCTTGGGATAAGTCTGCACCCTAAGCTGATTTTGAATATTAATTCCATACCATTTTAAGAAGGAGCGGTGGTTCATACATTCTAAGGCAGGTACTTGTAGAAAAAAAAACAAGTTGAATCTTAAAGGAATTGATGCTAAGGGTTCTCATTGAATCAAGATAAAAAGAAAAAGCATTAGAGGCATTCTGTGTATAATAGATCTTTTCTGTCATGTTTATATAAAAAGAAAAAGAAAGGTGAAGCAAATAAATAAAAGAAAAGAACACATAATACCTAAGAAGAGGAATGCCAAAAAAATGGCAAAAGAGCAAAAGAATAGAGGATCCTTGGGGAGTACCGACGTGATAATCATAGTCGTAAGAAGGAATCAATAAAAAGAGAACATTAGTGTGTATGCATTAGTGCACCGACTCGTTTTGCATATCTAGAAAACAATGATTTCTTGAAGTCAAACCACGTTATAACCCTTATAGGAAGATCCCATGATTTTTGTTGAACATGCGTACATTGTTTGATTCTAAATAAAGAGCAAAACCAAATTGGTAATTCCATTAGAGGAAAGAAAGAAACACTCGACCGGGGAGATTATAATAAGAGTTTTCCCTTGGTTAAAATCGAGTAGTTGTTTTTATTATTCTTTGTGGTTGAAAGTGCAATTATATGTTGTTTTCAATTGAGTTGACAAATTTTGGTCTTTGATCTAACATTCCTAATTTCTTCCAATTTGTGTAAGTCTTAGATGATTAATAATATGCAATTGATTATTCTCATTCTACATTTGCTAGTTAGGGAATTTTCTCAAGTATAGAATTAATCACTTTGACATAAAAGATTATAGGTTCGTGGGAGTTTGATAAGTAATAAATTTCAGTTCATTTGGTGAAGATTTAATTCGTTTAGATAAGATTTTTTTGTCTTTTATTTGAATATGCCTAAAATCTGGGAAGATTGAAATTATTTATCTTTGCTAAAGAGTTGATTGATTTATATAAGATTTAATGCCTAAAGTCTTGGATTGCAGGTACTTGTATAAAGGCGCAGAAGATAAGAGTGAAGAAAAAGGAGAAAATCTCTATAAATCTTATCTTATAATATTTTTCTTATCTAGAACAAAGATAAACCACTAAACATCTCTTTAAAAAAGCCCCATTCACACAAAATTAATTACCAAGTGAGATTTGGAGTGAAACTTAAAGAGACAAAGCAGTGGAGAACCAAGAGATTAGCCGGAGGCGAGAAGCTTTGATTTCCTACCATCAATTCTTCTACTCTAATTGTTATTAATGGCTACTATGAGTAGCTAAATTCTCTATTTTGAGATTGGATGTAAATTTTTCAAACTCTTGTAAATTCTTTTAAGTTCATATATTTATTCTAGTGTAATTATCTTGGTTTTTATTTCTTCTCTTAATGCTTTAATTTATTGGGCCAATTTATTCATGTACATTCTTTGTTTTGATTCAGAGATACTACTTAGAATCAAACTTGGGTAAAAACTTAAACTCGTTGGTAATAGAGATAGTTATCAATGGCTTGATTTTTTTTTAATATCTATTCTTAAGGCTGGAATAACTCGTTATATACGTGAGAGATTGGTATATAATGTGTTGTTCTTAAAATCATTTATGCTCCTTGTGGTTTGACAACCTGAAATCTATACTAAAATGAGTTATAAGTTTAGATTTATGCTAGAGTAGTATCTTGAGTAAAACAATTCAACTAACTAAAGCTAGAAAACCAAGTACAACAACCTCATCATCTGGTGAAGTAGGGGCCACAGGCTCCTGGATAGGGGTGGCAGGGTCCGGAGCAAGAATGGCGTCGACATCAATAGTATCCAACTCAGCAAGGTCATAGCAACTGCCACCAATGATACGATAGACATTGATGTGAAACAAGAGTGTCGTGATGGATGAGAGCTATATGTTTGATCAACATTGCTTGCCAATGAAGGGTACATAGGTTGCTGGCCAAATATCAAAAACACAATTGGTTTTGTGCCATTTTACCATTGTCTGGAATGGTTGTTGTCTTTTTATGTTCTTCGTATTTTGCTATGTACTAACCAAATAATTTGCATAAGGATATGGATCGTATGCTTTTCCTGTACTTCATGTCATGTGTTCTAAGAATATTATGTTTGATTATTAATGTATCATTTATTTTAGCACTATCATTGTGAAAATTTATTGCCCATTGAGAAAAGATACTCTTGTCCTTTATCACAACCCTCTATAAGCACTTACGTAACAGACTAATTACCATTACTAAGGTGCAACTTATTTTATATACTCATTTAAGTATACTATATATTTGTGCTTTTAAATTCGCAGCATTTCTTTAACTGGTGTGAAATACATTGTCTTGTAATTCAGAAACTTGGATACGATAAATCAATTTGTTGCTACAACAGCAGGATAGACAAAATCTTATTTTGTAATCTTATTTGGGCTTCACTTGATTGTGATGCGTCTAGCAAGGTAGTTTTGACAAGTTACTTTGTTATTTAAGCTAGCTAAATCCTAAATAAAATTGCTCTTGAATACTGATTACAGTTAGTGCTGGTATGTAACTAAAGAAAAAAAATTGTTAAGAACTTGGATAGGACAATAATTTACATTGAAAAAATATCATGAAGGAGGGTTCATGCATGCCACATAGACTTGAATCATCATCATGAGTAGTAATTAGCTACTTGTTCATTATTTGTGCTCTATAAAGTTGGATGATACTTTCATTCTCTTTGTATAGTTCCAAAATTGAGATCAATCACTTAGACGAAAGCAATCTCAAAAGGGATAGATCATCATTTTGTAGGGATTAGATGCTATGTTGTGGATGCAAATGCTCTATACGCCTTAAAATTGGAGTTTTGATAATTCCACGACAATCCGAGAATCGAGCCCTAATTGGCAAATTAAGCAATCAAGCGCCATAAATAAGAATGCAACAACAAGAGTATATAGGATTTAATTCAATGCGTAAATGTAAATTTGATTAAAGCTCGTTAAAATGGATCAAATAAGTTTTTAACCAAATCTTATTTCACAATATGTTAAATAACCTTTTCGCTTGTTAAAAGTGTTTTCTATTTGGAAAAGGTTTTTCTTGAAGTTTGAGAATTTGTGCGTAACCTTGTTTTCTATTAGAAAATTTCCATATATTCGAATATTAGGGTTCTGGATTTAAAATTTGAAATTCTGGCCATTATATTCGAATATAAGTTCCCATATTCGAATACATATTCGAATATGAAGCTTTCCCTTGGCCTCCTTGCTTTCCAAAATCAAAATATTCGAATATATATTCGAGTATGGATCTTCCATATTCAAATATGAAGCACATGGAATTCAAATTTTTAATCCAAAAACTATATATTCAAATATATATTCGAATATGGAAGTGCCATATTCGAATACATATTCGAATATAATGAAAGTTTTAAAAGTTTTTGAGCTGCCCATTTATTCTCTTTAAAAGGGGCTTTGAGAACATTTATTAGACACACCCTTGCAAGCATTAATTGAGAAGTAAAAACCTTTTATCACTCATTCTCTTTAATCAAGGGTCTTATGCTTTTCTAAAAGGCTCTCTTAGTCATCTCTAATCCTAGTTTGATTCATGACACAAAGAGCCTTAATCAAATACACTTAGTGTTTCAAGTTGTATCATTTACTCTCTTGAAAGCTTCTTGTTTGTAAATCTAAACTTAAATCTTTTTGTTTGTAAATCTAAACTTAAATCTTTAAGTAAAGGCGAGGTATCCTTCTTGTTCATTGAAGGTGAGGTATCCTTCAAGGTTAGGCTTAGGGTGAGGTATCCTTAGTTTGAGGCTCTTGCAATTGGTGGGGTATCCGATTATGAAGAGTGCTCCTAGCTTGTAACTTGTTGAAGTTGAATACAGGAGTTTTTGCATGGTGCTGATTTGAAGACGAGATGTAAGCCACAAGGAGGTTTAGTGGCTGAACCAGGATAAATCTGGGTGTCATTCTCTCTAACCCTTTACTCTTACTTTGTGCATTGCATTGTGTTTTAGCATTCATATTCATCTCCATATAATTCCATATCTTAACTAAAATACAATCCATTCAAGCTTTGCTGCAATTTGTGAAAAGTTTGCGAAAAAGTTTTAAAGCTCAATTCACCCCTGCTGAGCATAGAGGCCCTTGTCTAACATATGTTATCTTTTCTTATTGGTATTGGTAAATCTTTGGAAGTGAGCTTTGATATGGACATTTTACAATTTTTTTTTCATTTGTATGTTTTTTATGCACATTATGGAAGTTGTTAAATTTTATGGTTATGTTTTTGTCATGTAATATACTTAATATGATCAGGAGCTTGGTGATTACAAATATTCACAAGGGTATTTTAACCCATTTTATTGAATATAAATGATAAGCTCAACATTGTACTTTAATTTAAATTATTATTTATTTATTCTAAAAGAGAATAAAAAAAATCAAAAATTAAATTTGTAATTCTTCAATCTCATTGAAAGAGAGCAACAACATGCAATGTAGTATTGCACCCTCAAGTGAGGGGCATTAATAGCGATTATTATTTAGATTGTGATTTGGACAAAACAAACTCGCAAGAAATACAATTTGATTTGGCAAAGAAACTATGTGATTTCAATGTGAAAATGATTGATTAGAAAACCTAAAACTAATTGTGAATATTTATAGAGAAAACATTTATTAACAAAAAATCAATTCACAATTGTATTTTTGGTAAATTCTGATTCTTCCCATTCTTTGCCACCTCTTTTCCATTTTAAATATGTACTAAGTTGTCATATATTATGAAAAGTGAATATCAAAATATTTGCATAAGTGTTGATGATACAAAATCTTCACTTTTTAAGAAGCTGTTAATTTCTACTTAATACTAAAATTGTAACATCCCCAAACTTATACCTTAAAATTTGACTGGGTTAAAACCTTGGAAAATTTTAAAAATTGCAATTTGGTCCCTCAAATTACCCAACCTCAATTCAACCAAAGGTAGGGCCATTTTTTGCAAAATTTGGTTTTTCCCTTCTCATAACAAAGAAGAGGAAAAGAAATCAAAATTTGGTTTTCCCCCTCTCTCTTCCCTTCACTCCCCCTCTCTTCCTCTCCCTTCTCTCTAAAAATTTCTTCCCTCTCCATCAACAATTCTCACATGCAAATCTGTTATGGGCATAACCCGCGGAAAGGACATGTGCCGGTCTCATGTGAGTGACCTAAGCCGTCGGTGCCATGTCGTATTCCCACAACATGGACGCCCGACTTAAGGCTCAAGGGACATCATCCCCACGTAAAGACCGTTACAGATCCGTACCTACCGCCGCAATTCACGGAAGTATGACGGTGACAGGTTTAACTTTGGTGACCCTGTTTACACTATAAATATCTGTGATTCATCTTCATTTGGTATGCTTATCACTACTCAATATCTGAGAATTGTCCCCTATGACACATAAGCTGACTTGTTCGTCGGAGTGCTTGCAGGTACCCCTTCACCGCCAAGTGAGTGGCCGGAGACATCCAACCACCGCACCGGAGACCAGATAGAAGGCCATATCCGCCATGCCAAGTGCATGATGGAACATTGGCGTCGTCTGTGGGGAAGAAACTATTCTTCTCCGATTATAATTTACTTCTTATTTCCTCCCTTTTTCTGGTGTTTCTGGTGATTTGCAGGAAGAACACCGCCGGAGTCAAGAACTCAATTTTTTTCTCCTCGCACATTCACTTTTGCAGATTATCAAGGTGAATTCCGATCAATTAATCGGTGCAAAAGCCATTTCTAACCGATTAATCGGTGAAATATGACTTTTCACTGATTAGTTGAACGGATAATCGTCTTTCTTGATGCTTTTGTTATAGCTACGATAAGATTCTTGTATAAATATGCCATTTCATCACCAATCCTCTTGAACTCTGTTTCACTAGTGTCGCTTCATGAACATACTGCAAGAAAATCTCTTGTGCTTGCAGCAAAACAGGAATTAATCCATGCTAACCGAAAATTTGATTGTAGCGACATGGTGAACACCAGGAGAAAGAATCGGGCTGCAAGGGGAGCATCAGCCAATGCTGGAGGCATCCCAGGAGAACAACCTTATGCTAACGGGCCTTCTCCACAACAACAGCAGGAAGAGGCCAGGGCTGCTGGCCCTGCTATGTCAGAACAGAGGATGACGACAATAGAGGACGACATGCTTGATCTGAAGGAGATGATCCGAAAACATGCTGAAGAGATAGAAAGGATGAACAGAGAGTGGGAAGCTTGGAAGAAACAACAAGAAGAATTCTAAGCAATTTTGGTCAATCTCGGAATGGGCCAGCAACCCCCTCAATGACATGAAAACCTGCAGGAGGGGCAAAATCCCCAAATGGAGAGGCAAGTCTCCATGGTCGGTCCGCAAATCACACGAACTAATCCCGTGAATATCCTGCCCCAGCTACCCGACATGGATCAAGTGGTAGAAAACGACATAGGAATTGAGGGCTGTCATAACCCCTTCACCCCGGCTATTATGAATTTCGACATGCCGGCCAACTTTAAGTTTGCTGTTTAGATTGATCCGTATGACGGGACGACTGACCCTCAAGACCACGTGGAGATCTTCCAACAGACAATGGTCTTTCAAGGGGCTAAGGAGCCCGTCATATGTCGAGCCTTCCCCCTGACCTTAAAAGCTACAGCCCGCAGATGGTTCTCATCGCTACCAGCGGGATCCATCACGGGATGGAAAGCACTAAAAGACAAATTCATCTCTAACTTCACAAGCAGCAAATAGTAGTTCAAGACAGAGCACCATCTCGAGAGAATAAATTAGAGATCAGATGAGCCGCTAAGGGACTTCATCATCCGCTTCAACACGAAGTCGTTGGAGGTACGTGATGTCGCCCCTAATATGATGTTATACTTTCTTAGACAGGGGCTGAAGCCGGGAGGCTTTGCTAAAGATTTGGCGGGAGAAAAGCCCAAAACCATGGAGGAACTGAAAAAGCAGGCTGAAAAATGGATCCAGATTGAAGAATGGATTCGAAACAATAAGGCCGACAACCAAGTCGCCAAACAAGAGAGAGAAAAGAAAGACAAACAGAAAGCTTCTTATGGCGGGAGACCTAAGGAGAGTGAAAAAACATATGATAAGGGCGGAAGACCACCCAGGGGTGCTTACTCAACTTATGCACCCTTAACCATGCCGCCTTTGCGTATCTGCAAGGAAATCATGTATTCGGAGTTGAAAGACAGACCTCCACCAATGAGGTCGCAAGCAAAAAATAAAGATAAATTCTTTTTGTACCATTAAGACCATGGATAATACACTAACGAATGCATCCACCTCAAGGACGCCATCGAAAAATTGATACGACAAGGGAAATTAAAACAGTTTGTCCAGAGGAATGACGAAGGCACATCCCGTGGCAGGAGCCTGTCGCCATCCAAAAGGCGCAAATCCAGTCCAAGGAACCGGGACTCCGGGCGGGATGAAAGACGGAGATCACGATCCCAGAGTCTGCAGCGACATGAAAACACGGCTTTGAAAGGAGTCATCAACGTGATCACTGGGGGCCTTGATCAGGGGGAGCTAGCAGAGTCGTCAAGAAAACGATCTCGCGACACAGAAGACCACTGCATGGCTGTGAAGGCCATGAGAAGAGTTACCTTGGCATTCACAGAAGACGACCTGCCTACATATGGAACCGGGTCCAACGCCCCCTGGTTATCATGGCCAGGATGGCGGGGTATGAAGTAAAAAGGTTATTTGTAGATCAAGGGAGCTCAGCCGACATAATGTTCTGGGACCTATTCTAGAAACTAGGCCTAACAGATAAAGATCTGATCCCCCACAAAGGGAATCTGATAGGCTTCACAGGGGATACTATTTCCCCCAAGGGCTATATAAAATTGAAGGTAACTTTTGCAGGTCGTGACGGGAGCAGATTGGTAGAAGTGAAATTCCTCGTGGTTGACTGCCCTTTAGTGTATAACGCCATCATGGGGAGACCGACTTTGAACGCTTTGGGAGCTGTTGTCTCAACCTTGCATATGGCGATGAAATTCCCTTGAGACAGAGGCGACATCGTCACTATCCGAGGAAAAGGCCTTGAGGCACAACTTTATTATTTAGAGAGCCTTAAAATAATGAAAACTATGCCAATGCAGGAACAGGAAAGAGAGAAGCATGCACAAAAGAAATAAACAAAAGAAAAACAAAAGCTCGTTAGACGAGATGCTGCAGTAGTGATGATGGACTTAGATCCGAGAGGGGAGTTACAACACGAGCGACCTGAACCCGAAGGTGACTCAGTGGAAATACAAGTCGGGAGTCACCCTGAATAGGTAGTCAAGGTCAGGAAAAACTTACCTATTAATATTATGAAAAATATGATTAAAGTTTTGCAGGATAATAAGGATATTTTTACATGGGTCGCCTCGGACATGCCGGGCGTAGATCCCAAGTTCTGCTGCCACCGACTTGCGATAAAGGAAGGAGCCAGGCCGGTGGCCCAGAAAAAGTGGATAATGGGTCAAGAAAGGACGACAGCTATCGAAAAACAGGTCAACGAGTTGCTGAACGCAGGATTCATTCGTGAAGTACAGTATTCTGATTGGTTGTCTAATGTCGTGATTGTAAAAACGGCCAATGGAAAGTGGAGAATGTGTACAGATTACACGGACCTCAACAAAGCCTGCCCGAAGGATCCTTTCCCGCTGCCCTGCATCGATAAGTTGGTGGACAACTCAACGAGTTATAAATATCTTTCTTTTTTAGATGCTTATTCTGGCTATAACCAAATGGCCATGGCTCCCGAGGATCAGGATAAGACTGTTTTTATCACTGATCTCGAGGTATTTTGTTATAATGTGATGCCTTTTGGTTTGAAGAACGCAGGAGCGACATACCAAAGCATGATGGACAAAGTCTTTGCCGAGATGAGAGGCAGAGAGGTTGAAGTCTATATTGACGATATGATCGTCAAAACAAAAGATAATCAGGATCCATCTAAAGACCTGGAATCTATTTTTCAACGTCTACGACAGTTCAACTTACAACTTAACCCTCTAAAATGCACATTTGGCATGGAAGCCAGAAAGTTTCTAAGATTTATGCTTACAAGTCGCGGCATCGAAGCAAACCTGGACAAATGTCGGGCAATTCTCGACATGACTAGTCCTAAGACGGTCAAGGATGTGCAGCAGCTCACGGGCAGGATTGCAGCTCTATCTCGTTTCCTCCCAGCTTTGGCAAAGCGCTGCCTTCCCATGTTTAAAGCCCTGAAAAAACAAGATTCTTTCGAATGGACGCAAGAGTGTGAAGACGCATTTCAAGAGCTTAAACTCTCCCTGGCTTCTCCCCCTGTCCTAACAAAGCCAATGGCGGGTGACACCTTGATACTCTACCTCGCAGTAGCTGATGAGGCCGTGAGTGGTGTATTGATACGAGAAAAAGGTAGAGATCAATTCCCAATTTACTTTGTTTCCAAAGTTTTGCAAGGAGCCGAGATGAATTATCAACGAATTGAAAAAGTAGCCTTCGCGCTATTAATGGCTTCTAGAAAGTTGCGCCCATACTTCCAATGCTACCCAGTCCTAGTCAGGACTAATCAGCCGATACGACAGATCTTACATAAACCAGACTTGGCAGGAAAGATGATGTCTTGGGCGATTGAATTAACTCAGTATGACATATCATATGAACCGCGACTTGCGATCAAAGCACAGGTCCTAGCCGACTTCCTTGCCGAAATGATACATCTCAGTGAGAACCATCTCGGGGAATGGACGATATATGTTGATGGCTCCTCAAACATTAAGGGATGCGGCGCCGGGGTGATACTGGAGAACTCAGAGGGCTTGGCAGTTGAATATTCACTAAAATTTGATTTTCCGACATCTAAGAATCAAGAAGAGTATGAAGCTTGCCTAGCGGGAATATGGATGGCTAAAGAATTGGGGGCAAACGCGATAACTATTTGCTCAGATTCAAAGTTTGTGGTATCCCAGATTAAGGGAGAGTATCAAGCGAAAGAGCTCATCATGCAGAAATATCTCGCCAAAGTACGAGATGCTCTAATGGAATTCTCTAAATTTGAAATCCGACATATATCAAGGGAAGAGAACGCAAGGGCTGACCTTCTTTCCAAACTCGCCAGTACAAAGAAAACTTCAAACTACCATTCTGTTGTGGAAGAGGTAATCCCCTATCCTATCTTGACCTTTCAGGTGCAGGAAGCAGATTGGAGGACCCCCTTGATAGATTATATTAAGAGGGGGATCACTCCTGAGGGTGATAAAGAATCATGGAAGATTATGAAAAAAGAAACAAGATTCACAATGATCGAAGGCCACTTGTTCAGAAAGGGATTCTCAACTCCACTCCTGAATTGTGTTGCCCGGAAGAGGTCGGGTACGTGCTGGCCAAGATCCATGAAGGGAGTTGCGGTCACCACATCGGAGCTAAATCTTTAGCCAGGAAGGCGTTGAGAGCGGGGTTATTTCTGGCCAACAATGCAAGAGGATGCCACCAGTCATATCAAAAAATACGAACAGTGCCAGCGACATGCCAATATCCCTCATATCCCGCCGGAAGAACTACATACTTTGTCCGCGCCATGGCCATTCCACACTTGGGGGTTGGACATCCTGGGACCTTTCCATAAAGCCACGGGACAGCTGAAGCACCTCTTAGTTGCAGTGGATTACTTTATGAAATGGGTTGAAGCCGAACCTCTTGCGACTATTACGTCAGCAAGGGTGGAGTCCTTCACCTTTAAAACAATCATATGTCGCTTCGGAATCCCGGCAGAGATCGTTACTGATAATGGGACTCAATTCATTGGAAGCCCATTCAGGGAGCTCCTCCAAGGATTGCAAATCCGACATCATTTTTCAAGCGTTGAACTTCCCCAAACAAATGGCCAAGCCGAAGCAGCAAACAAAGTGATCCTAAATGGCCTAAGGAAATGACTTGAAAGTGCCAAAGGAGCGTGGGCGGATAATCTCTATCAGGTGTTGTGGAGCTACAGAACCACCCCACAAACTACCACAGGAGAAACTCCTTTCTGGCTTGTATATGGAACTGATGCCGTGATCCCAGTTGAAATTGGTGAACCATCTTGGAGAGTCATGTTTACCCCGCCAAATAATGACGAACGCTTAAGAGAAGAACTTGACCTTGTAGATGAAGTCCGGGAGTTAGCTCGACTAACTAAGATGTCGAGGAAGCAACGAGTTTCTCAAAGATATAATGCCAAAGTCGTGAAGCGCGAATTCATAATAGGCGACCTTGTTCTTAGAAGGGCCAGTATAGGGCTGAAGAATGCAAAAGATAGAAAGCTTGCAGCAAATTGGGAAGGCCCATACCGGGTAATCAGAAGTACAAGAAAAGGTGCATATGCCTTGGAGACTCTGCAAGAAAGAGAATTGCCTAGAACTTTCAATGTCGCGGATCTGAGAAGGTACTACAGTTAGAGAGTATCCGACTTGTTTATGATTATCTCTGTTGCATTTTGATCTTAATGTACAATTTCTGTAAGGGGTACTCTTTTTCCTTCTCGGGTTTTTTCCTAAGGAGGGTTTTACCTTGAAGGTTTTAATGAGGCCCCTGGTTTTGTAACCCAACGACATATGAAATAAAAACAAATATTTGTTGAAGTTTATGATTTCAGTTGCAGATATACAATTACGACGACACAGCAAGGCGCGTAAAAAAAATCCCACCAAGGCGACATGCACCAACGAAATAGGCCACTAGCCTTGAAGTACTTCATCAGGATCTAAGATCCCACCAGGGCGACATGCCCCAAATAGGCCACAGGCCTTGAAGTACTTCACCAGGATCAAAGATCCCACTAGGACGACACGCCCCAAATAGGCCACTGGCCTTGAAGTACTTCATCAGTGTCTAAGATCCCACCAGGGCGACATCCCCCAAATAGGCCACTGGCCTTGAAGTACTTCATCAGGATGTAAGATCCCACTAGGGCGACATGCCCCAAATAGGCCACAGGCCTTGAAGTACTTCATCAGGATCTAAGATCCCACTAGGGCGACACGCCCCAAATAGGCCACGGGCCTTGAAGTACTTCGTCAGGATCAAGGATCCTAGCAATAGCGACATGCTTCTACGATTTGGTTATGGAATTTAAATATTTCAAGAGGCTAAAGTTCAATCGGCCACAAACATAAAAGTTTAAGTTGTGGATCGCAAAGGTCACGACATGTGAAAATGTAATATTGAAATTGTTAAGTTAAAAGTTGGAGTTGTTATGAAGATAAAGAAACAAAGAGATGACATTAAAGAAAAACTATTACAAAAGAAAGGCTGGTCAATATGCCAACAAATGGTACACTAAGACAAAAGTAGATCTAATTATTACAAAATGAGCTTCAAGGCTCAGTAGGGGCGACATTCTCATCTGCAGCGGGAGTTGGCGACATCGCATAATCAGCATGATAATCAAAAGCCTCCAACTCAGGATCGTTCAAGTCGACTTCGGAAGGAGGGTCATGGTCATAATCCACCAGTTTCCCCCCTTCCACCCCATGGAGGGGATGTACTCCCTTGAAGGAAAGCGAGACCCCGGGGTTGAGATACTCCACTTGCTTCAAGCAGCTGGCAAAGGCCATATAGCCACCAGCAGAGATCACACGACTCTGCTCCCGGATCTTAGTTTTCAACTTGTCGTTGGTAGTCTCCAAAACTGCCTTATCAATTTGCAGTTGATCTCCGACATGAGATAGCAGTTTGGCTTCCTCCGATAAAGAAGCCAGTTGCTCCTGAGCCTTGGAGAGAGAAACTTGTGCCTCTTTCTTCTCATCAGAAAGTTTAGCACTTTCCAACTTCAGCTGGTCAAACTGGGAAGCAGCTGCGGCGATCTCGGCCTTGAGCTCAGCCTAAGAAGCCTTCAGTATATCCCGCTCTTTGGAAAGAGCTTGGATCTGCTTCTGCGCTGCAGCCTTAGTGACCTGCAGTTTTTTCTCCATGTCAGCCACGAGATTGGGCTTCTCCAGCTCCTCATGAAAATGTTTCAGAAGAGCTGATTGGCGAGTCATCCAACCAAGGGATTCCCCGACATTGGCCTACAAAAACAAGTAGCGATATTAATCTCATGTACAAATTCAAAAAGAAAAAAAGAAAATTATGTGATGTGAAGGAAAGGAAGAATACCTTCAGCACAGAGCGAGGGAGCTCCCTGAAGAACTCCCCGTGATCAAATGAAACAATGGGGGCTTGGAAGCCTTCCCATTGGGAGGGAGAAGACGATCCCGTGGCAGGGATTGCAGGGGCACCTCCTACATGGAATAAAAGAAACAACAGATAACAATGTCAAAACCCAGTATAATTTTGAACAGGTAACTTCATACAGTGAATAAAGATGCTAAGCACCAACCTCTCTTTCGGTGGAGAGCTTCACCAACCGTTTCAACCTCCTCGTCATCCGAGATAGAAATCTCGTTATGGGGAATGAGCTCATTTGCTTCCAATATCGGGGGAGCAGCAGTAGGAGGCTTTTTGCCACCTCAGAGGACCAGTTTCCTCTTCTTTGCGGCTTGAACTTCGGGCGAAGCCGCCACGACTTCAGCCATCTCCATCTCGGGACCTTGGGACGCTCCAGAAGACTGAACCCCGTGATCAGTGGTCAATTCACGCACTAAGTTCTAAGCGGGGGACTCCTTTTTTCCCTTTTTTGTCATGCCGCCAGTTTTCTTCATTAGTTGGGCATATCCAGACATGATGGCAACTGAAAATAAAAACGATGGCAGGGTTAACAACATGAGAAAAAATGAAAAAGAAAGTGACATGAACTTTGTGAAGCAATAATAAGTTATCCAGGACAACATTACCCATGGTATCAATACGACTGATACTGCGATCCTGGACCACAATCTTACATCTGATAAGCCCATGCTTGCCAGTAAATTCCCGGAGCCCAGCAATCACGGCATGGTCAGAGTTGAGCAAGGAGGCTCCATCAGTAATAAACGACTTCGTCTCCCGGAGGTAGTGCTCATACGACCAGTAAAGTGGAAATAGGGGTAAGCTGTCAGGGCCACTCCAAAAGGGGAATTCATCTCCCGTATATGAAACCTTAAAATAGGCGTCTTTGAAGGCTGGAAAGGAATCTTCATAAAGTTGGAAGAAAAAGTGGTCTTTCCTTTGGAGGACCATACCAGTTGTGGATCTTCTGACGGTGGCGTTCTAGAGCCTTACTCTTGGAAGGCTTGCGAATAGCTTGGGCAGGGGCTGAAGTCGAGGGCAACTCTGAACCCGACATAGAAGGCGAAGCCGACATTGGTTCTACAATAGAAACAGGAGGGACAAAAAGAAGGTCAGAAGAATTTGAATCAGAAGATTTAGATGAATTATTAGAAGAATTAAAACTAGAAGCTTCAGACGAAGAACAGATTAACAAGGGGGCAAGAGGATGCAAGGTGGACGTTATAGTATTGTCACTATCCTCAGATGACTCATCATAATCATACTTACCCATTCCATACCTTAAGGGTACGGGGGCAACAGATTCAGAAAATGGAGCCCCTGAGAAGGGGATGAGTTGGGGATTTCCAGGAGTGATCTCCCCAAAGGCTTCAAATAAAGGTTCTTGGTCAGAATCAGAACCAGAAACTGAAGGGGGATTGAGAATGTGATGATCACTACCATCGCATGGTTCAAGCCCAGAAGGGGAACCAATGAAATAACCAACTTCCCCAGAAAGGCTTTCTTTTGGGGGAAAGTTGGTAGGCCTCTTAGGAGTCGACATTTCTTAGAAGGTCAAAAAAGAAAGAAAAAACACAAAAAGAAAGAATAGGAAATGAAGAAGGTACCTGGAAATGGCGAATGGGAAAGGGCCAAGGAAGGCTTGAAGACAGCAAGGTGAAGTTGACAGCAAGAAAGCAAGAAGAAAGCTTCTACACAGAGAAAAAACTTGAGGGCAGAGAAGAGTTTTCTAGGTTAAGAAAGGGAGTACTTATAGAAAGAGAAAGGGGAGATGAAGCATGAAGAAGAAGTGACGGCGTGGGGTGCAATTAATGCACACAAGCCTGACGTCACTAAATGATGATGGGCGCGGCCCACGAAGGGTCAGGGCCAATACCACAGAGACACGTGCCAAAGCCTGAACTGGCAAACAGAATTCAAAACAGCAACGACTTAGGAGGACTTTATGTCGCCAGGGCGGGTCGAAGTCGGAAGTCAACAGCATGCCAAACGACATACCGTAGACTTGGGGGCAACTGTTATGGGCATAACCCGCGGAAAGGACACGTGCCGGTCTCACGTGAGTGACCTAAGCCGTCGGTGCCATGTCGTGTTCCCACGACATGGACGCCCAACTTAAGGCTCAAAGGACATCATCCCCACGTGAAGACCGTTACAGATACTTACCTACCGCCGCAATTCACGGAAGTATGACGGTGACAGGTTTGACTTTGGTGACCCTGTTTACACTATAAATACCTGTGATTCATCTTCATTTGGTACGCTTATCACTATTCAATATCTGGGAATTGTCCCCTGTGACACATAAGCTGAATAGATCGTCGGAGTGCTTGCAAGTACCCCCCTCACCGCCAGGTGAGTGGCCGGAGACATCCAACCACCGCACCGGAGACCAGATAGGAGGCCATATCCGCCATGCCAAGTGCATGATGGAACAAAATCCATGAATACCCTCACCTCCAATTGACTCATTAACTTGGGTATCTGATTTGGTTAGAATCAAGAGGGAAGAAGAAGCAAGAAGGTGGAAAGGGAAAGGAATTGGAGGTGGATGATGTTCAAGCAAACTAGCATTGGAGCTTGGAGTATCTATTGAAGTTTTGGAAGCTAAAGGTAACCACAACCTTCCCGAATTCCTTTGGTTTTTTCTTGTGTGTTTATAGTTTAGGTTTTGGGTAGAATGTTTCTATGAGTTAGGATTGCATGTTTTGGGTTCGTATTTGGGTCTTGAGTTTTGATAAAATGCAAATATATGATGATGTATGTGCTTGATGATAAGTACTTGGTGTGGTTGTGTCACTTGAAATGAGGTTATATGTGTTATTGTTGATTGTGAACCCTTTGATTTCTAGAAAATTGAGTCTGGTGTTGTGGATGATTAAATAGGGAAAGAAGATGGATGTAGGACATATGTTATGGCGTAGAAAAAAGGGCAGGGAATTTTAATTTCTATGGCTTTTCTATTGCAGCAAAAATGTTTTGCTCTAGCGAAAACCACTTAGAAGGGAATTTTAGTACCAAGGCCTTTTTGCTGTGGCGAAAATCCTCTTGCTGCAGCAAGGACCACATAGAATGCAGGATCAGCTCTGTAGCCTTTTCGCTATGGAAAAAAGCATACATAATATAGGTTCAATTTTGGGGCCTTTTCGCTGCAGCGAAAATCCCATAGCTGCAACAAAATATGAGAAACCTGATTCACCCAATTCTTTCCACCTTGTAACTTGTTCTAGTGATAAACACCTTAATTGAATTCATATGATTGTTCTCAAAGCATTTATGGCAGAGAGAAGCTATGCTACTCTCGATACTCTTTGTTACCTTTCACCTATCTCACCTAAATCTGTTGAGACTTTAGAGTAAGTTAAAGTTCAACATGTTTTAGTATAGAATAAAAAGGCTGTCGAACCACATAGAGTACTGGTTTATAAATTTCTTACTAATAATTATCGAGTAAGGTTTCTATAAAGAATTTTTATAATAATTAAGAAAAATCTTATGAAAAATCTTAGCATATTAAAGCATTGAGGTTTTCATTTGAATCAGAATCTAAGCAATTTCTTTCGAATTGAACTTGGAATCTAAAATCAAGATAAAATTGGTTAGGTTCAATCAAGCATTAAGAATGGAATAGAAAACCCAAATTAATAGAGATTGAAATAATAAATATATAAAATTTATATGGAATACAAGAGTATGACGATTACATCCAACCCAGCAGAGGAGTTTAACTATGCAGAGTAGCCATTAATACTCAAGAAAGGTAGCAAGATTGATGTATTGAACTCGAAGCTTCACATTTCCATTAATACTCTCGATGTATTTAAATATGCAGAATCTTTCTCTAAAAATGCTAAACTATCTCTAAAAATGACTTCTTTTCTAATTGCGCAAAAGATCTCTTAAATAAAAAATGGAGATAAGGTTCCCTCACTTCAGCCATAGGCTCTGGGTGCAGCCACAGGCTATAGATACAACTTCTCGTTCTAATCTTCAAATTCTTCACTCTTAACTTCGGCACCTTTATTTAAGCATCTACAAATCAAGAATTTAGAGATCAAATATTTAAAAAATTAGTCCACTCTTTATAAAAGATAAGTCGTTCCAATCTTCCTTTATTTAGGGAAATTTAAACAAAATGTAAACTTAATCTTATCCAAAAAGCATAACATCTTTATCACATCAGATTCTTCTGCATATAAAAATGTAAATTCATTGCTTTGGTCATCTGAGACTAGTCTTTATGTGTGTGTAGATTTATACGATTTAATATACATATACTTGTATCCAGTTTTAACTTCGGTGGCTGGGAAAACCGTGAGATTTTTTACTCCAAGTTGTTAGTAAGGTATATTATTTATATCTCACGGTTGCAGTGTTGTTCAGATGCAGGACAAGATGACTCAAGAAGAACATCGAAGGAAGACACCAGCTAGTTATATTTTGTGTTTTTAAGGGTAGGAGACTTGTGTCTAATGCACTCCTACTTTTTATGTTTTGGTAAACTCTATAATATATTTGACTTTTAATTGAAATTTTGACTCATTGTATTAAAGACTTATGTATTTGACATGTAAAACATAAATGCAATCCTGTATGATTATGTCACTACTAGAAAACACCTAAATAGCTGCGGAATATTTCAATCGCCGACGGGCCGACGGAATTTGTGAGGGCTTGGCTGCCGGAAACTGCCCGGAAATGGAAAAACACCTTGGGAATGCATTTGCGAGGGCCTGGCCGCTGGAAAAAGTTGCGAGGGCCTGGCCGTCGAAAATGATGTGCCAAAAATTTCAAAATTTTCACTCTTTTGCAAGGGCCTATCGGTCGAAAAATTTTCGAGGGATAGGCCGACGGTAAATTAATCCGTTACGCGTTTTAAAAAGAGAGACATGTCACCATTTCCGCTGGCCACGACCGACAAGAAAAGGCTAACAAAAATCAATAAATTTAATTTTTCATCCGGATTTACTTTACCATTTACACTCAAATCCCTAATTCTTCTCTTCCTCTCAATTTCGTCATTTTCAATCACTCCCAAAATCCAGAAAATCTTCTCTTCCATTGAATTTCGCAGCACCATTTGCTCTCTCCTCCTCTCAAATTCGGACGCACGCACCAATCTCCCCATTGCTCGTTGTTTTCTCCTTCCTCCTCTATTTCAAGTATAGTTCTTTCTTTCACCTCTTCTCTTCTTCTATCTTCATTTACCTCATACACAACCCCTGTCCTTATCGATGGAAGAAGCGAGCTTAGTAGCATTGTTACTTCTGCTTTGACACTGGTCCCTTTCTTTGACCTTCCCCGGTATAGTTAAATCATGTAAAAAATACGAAGAGGATAGTAATAATTTTTATTGGTCTGGAGCTGTAGAGAGTAGTGGTTGGGCAAATTTACTAAATATTTTTGTTTTTAAAAATATTTATTAAATTAAGATTCTCAAAAAAATATTTATTAAATTGGATTTTGTACAATTTAAAATCAGATTTTTTGATTTGGAGCTCTAATCTTTTGGTTACTGAAATTTAGAATTTGGATTGGAATTAGGTAATTGTAGGAGCTGATTAAGATTATTTGGTTGGGGTTGCTACAATCTGTTTATTTTATGACCTTTGTGTGATTATGCTATGAATGATTTAGGAGTACAATGGAGTATTTGGTTTAATTTTATGTTTATTTCATGACCTTTGTGGGTAATCTATTAAAAAAAATTGTTAGTTAAAAATACCCTTACATGAGAAACAGAGTCTGTTCTGTATAATTCAATTCATCAATGCTTCATAATACATGTCAATTCATTTTGTGTAGTAATTTATGTCATAGAAAAAGGAGGGAGTACCATACTACAATTCAATAAATCAAATAGCTAAATGAGATTAATAGTTATTGAACTTTTGTTAGTTGAATTAATTTATTTTGTATCGATTCTTATTGTTTTACTCATGTTATAGATTGAATATTGAACCAAAAAACAGAGATGCATCAGTAAAATTAATGTCCATGTGGTTAGATTAAATTTATTTTCATTATTGACAATTTTAATTCACCATATGATCTTGCTTTTCTAGTATTGTATATTTGTATTAGCTATTAGAATGATTTTAGTCCAGCTAATACTGACCCCCACGAATTTGATTTGGGTAATATTTGAATTCCATATTGTTTTAATTTAGATGTATGTCTTCCTTATATGAGTGTTATGTGTTGATTTTAAGGCCTTATGTTTTGAAATATCTACCGTGGTATATGCTAAATGTTATTGTTTAAAGCCAAGTTTCTTTTAAGTTTCGCACTTGAAGATTTGCAGTCCAAACTCATTACGTTCTAGCAATTTCCTTTAAAAAATTGGGCTAAATAAACTGTATGTAATAATAAAATATTCTCGGTCATCTCAGAGCCTGGAACTGATTTTAGCTGAAATGGTTACCATTTTAGTGCATGTCCTTGCTTAGGGCAGTTACTATTTATGTCTTGCCCGTTATATTTTGTGGTTTCCACCTAAATTTCAAGTTCTTTTCATTTCATTTGTTGGTGTCACTACAAGAAAAATAGATTTTAGCAGGGTTCAAAGCCTTCGCTAACGAGGCAAAACCCCTCGCTAAATGACAATTGGTGGCGGCTAAGCGACGGCTATTGGGCCGTTGCAAAACATCGCGATACTAAAATTTAGTGACTATCTGATGGTTGTCGCTAATTAGCAGGGGCTAAGTCTTCGCTAATTACGCAGTAAAAAGAACTAGAGACCTGATAGAACTGCCCCTACTAATTTAGCGCGGGCCAAAGCCCCTGCAAACTTATTTGTGCCAAATAATGCCCGCGCATATTAGCGAGGGCCATAGCCCCCGCTAATTTAGAGGGCCAAGCCCCCGCAAAAGTCTTCGCCCCAAAATGCCGCGCTTATTAGCGAGGGCCATTACCCCCACAAATTTTACTTGATTTTTTAATTTTTCTTTTTAAAATATCATTTTCACAAAAAAACCTGGATATTTAACAAATTAATATAACTCTAAAAAATCAATAAAAAAATAACAAATTAATATAAATTCATATTTAAACAAATCCAACAACAAATAAAATGTTTCAACAAAATAAAGTATTCATACATGACAACGTTAATCACATAAAACTAAATAAAATAAAAAACATGTAGCAAAAGTATAAAATAAAGTATTCAGACATAACAAAGATAATTACATCATGGTCCTCATACTCGTCATCATAATCTGGATGAGGATGACACGGTCTGGATGGTTCCTCGCTATGTAACACAATACGAGACTCCATGGATTGCATACATTGCATCATCATCTCCATGTTTCGCTGCATCTCTAGCGTCTAATCCTAATGGACTTTGCGTAACTCTTCTTCAAGAACACGTTGTAACTATTCTATCTTCTCCTGAAGCCACAAACACTCCGCGGTGTTTTGCGAGCTCGATCTACCGAAAGTCGCCTTATAAGTTTGGGAGGAGTAGAAGTTGGATCCTCCCCTACATGAAAAAATGGGATGCCATATCTCCAATGCCATAAAGACGGCCACGATTCTTTCCTCCAACAGTTTCGGCCCAAGCCAAGAGCATAAATAAAGTCCCTATCCACCTTTTGTGAGCCATCAAGAGTCAGATCATCAACTTGTGATGCCGCCTTCTTCATCTCAATGTCAAATGCATTCTGAAAAATAAAATAAATAATAAAATTTGGCAAACATAAATTAATGACTTATAGTAACACCCTTACATAGGTCTCCTTGGAGCATTTGTTAACCCATCCTCCATCCTTCTTATGATAACTGGCAACAAATAACTCGTCAGGCGCCACTAAGCGGTCCTCCTTTTTAGCCTATAAACAATAATTAAATATTTATAATGAAATATATAATTGTCTAAACATATAATTACGCCAAATTTGGTTTAAAGATAAATACATACCATATTCCTAATGACTTCAGAGTGAGGAACTCGACCAGAGGTGTGTAATACACCACCTTTTTCTAACTCCCGATTCTTCTTCGCTTGAGCTTGTATCTTCTTATATTCATCCGAATCCTAATATTTCAGCAGAAGATCCCATGCTGAATCCCCACACCAGCGTGGCGCCGTACCATCCTTTGCATATCTCTTCCTTGCATTATTCATCAGATCGGTCAAATTCTCTAACATTTTCATCAACCAACCCACATAATGGTTCAATCTCTAGATAGGAAGAATCGGCTCATCGGCCTGATAGGGTGATTCATCTGCTTGTGTTTTTGCTATAATGTCATCCACCTCAATATGGCCTCTCGGCTTTGTAGAAATTCCAACACACCAACAACGCAAGTCCCTACAAGTTTCAGGATAATGTACATAATAAACTTGTCTTGCTTTTTTAGCGACAATAAAGGGATTATAATATTGATATCGTCTTCCAATGCTAATTTCCACTATCTTATATTGCGGATGAATCCTTGTGTCTCTACTTGTTGGATCATACCATTGACAATAGAAAAGAGCAATCTTGGGTAATCCATAATACTCCAACTCATAAATATGTTGTATTACGCCATAGAAATCATCTTCGCCACTTTCAGTAACACCCTTTACACGTACACCATAGTCAGTAGTCTTTTTACCCTCACTCCAAGCTCTTGTGTGAAACTTATATCCATTGACGAAATACATGTTCCATGACGAAACCTTTGAATTAGGACCTCGAGCCAGTAACTTCATTAGTGATGCCATTTCATGGATTATAAACCTATACAACAAACAACATGGGTAAATGTCAAAAAATAGTTGAGGTAATTGATATACATTGTACGTAAGGGTCAATAAACACTTACATATGACTTAAACCAATCCGAAAACTCTGCATACATGTTATTGGCACCATCTTTGTGTGTCATTAAAAACTTGATGCAAGTATAGGAATATGGTTACAAATTTAACTAGTCAATTGATGTGTACACTAACATTTTAATTAACGACACTTACTCCAAATAAGGTTTCACTTCATTGCAATCGATAAGGACATGTCCACGAGCAGACTTCCATTCATCATCAGTTAACCAAATAGGTTTTTGCGGTTTACCACCTGGACGACCTCGATTGTTCCATATTGACAACGAAGAACTCGGCACGACATCATTTTCAAGTTCATTTCTAAGGCCAGAACTTGATACCAAATTAAATGTCTTAAAAGATGTGAGAGCAGAAATATCGAATCTCACGACCAAGATAGTTGGTGGATATAGATCCCTCTACCTTAGCTTTCTGAGTTACCGCTCTCTTGTATGCACCCATCATCCTATACAATTCCACTTAGTTTTTAAGAAAACATAACAAGTAAATACATCAAAATGATCAAGATACTCATCCAATGAATTTCCTTGTCGCAGCTTAGCCATCTCTGCTTCATCATACACCCCGGTATGAAATCTGGTTCCCACATCCACCAAGATTTGCTCCCAAGACTTTGTTCTATGTCGCAAATTGGCAATATAATGATGCTGCCAAGAAAACACCTTCCCCTCCATCAATAGCAACAAAAATTTCCCACGCTGATCATGTGGCGTATTCTCTAAATCAAAAAACTGCTCGGCTTTCGCACGTCAATCACGAAAATTCAAACCATCGAAGGTAGGGAACTGAATCTGCGCACGGTCCGCTATCGAATTGGGTTCTAACTCCGAATCTTTCCCCAAAGATTACGCATTCTGGCCTACCAGAAATGGAAGGACAAGATTAGAGGCGTGTGTTTGAGAGACCGAAAGCAGAAGTTGTTCAAAGAGCTTCTGCAAATTATCGAAAGAACGTTGCGTATTCGATTGTGAATCAAATATTTGCTGACTCAGATTACCCAAAGATTGTTGTGTATCTTGCTGCGAGTCCAACAATTTCTTCTCAATGTCATTCATGCGCGCCTCTAACTGCTTGTTAGTCACCGATCCACCCATCGTCCCCAAGCAAACTAATACCACTGTTATGGATAGAACCTCTCGCACCACCGCGCCTTACCAGCTCTCTCCTCTCCGACGAACACACCACTAGAGTGGGCCAACACACATGCAAAACACATGCCGGATTCTCAGAGAATCACAATCAAACTTTATTCATTGAATGAATCTCAATTACAACATTAAGGGTTTATATAATATCCCTTAACTAACATTACTATTTACCCCGCCCACTTCTAAGGACTAATCTGCAATTATTTACCCTTTATATTTGTTTTTTACAATTTGTTGTCATACCCTTCCCTCATAAACAAAACCAAATACAACAGGGTAAGGAAGAGGAGTGGCGAGGGTGAGGACAAGATGGGAGAATGAGATAATTGTCTTCTGGTTTTTTTTGTTTGTCTAGAGTGAATGAGGGTGTTACGTGTGTGTATGTGTGCCTATGTGTGTATCTTCCTTTAGCCATTCATTATTCCACTAAAATTCTTGATTTTATTGCTAAGATGCCCTTTTTCTTATTAGGTAAAACTTGAGGGGCCAATTCCAAAATTTTCACATCTTAATCTTAGGAACTACTTAGTCTTATTGTTATTATTAGGGAATGTTACAACTTCTCTCTTCTTAATATTCTCGATTGATCTCCTTTCTCAACACCAAGTGTATTTATTTGCTAGAACTTTGTTTCTCTTCTTTCTATTTTGCATAAGCTCATGGCCTTCTTGAATTTCCAAAAATCAATCTCATTGAGAATAAGAAAAAACTTTTTGGGAGTTGATAACCCAAATTTGAAAGTTAAAATCGAATTTCAATTAATTTATTTAGTGTAACAAGTGGTAAAAGTATTCAAGTCAAAACATTTTTTTTCTGTTACAATGATATTAGTTTAAAAAAAATTAAATACTCCAGATTTTAGGTCAAAATTGTAAAACATATATAAATAATTCACACTATATCTATTTGTTATTTTTTTATTGTATATTTTAAATTATGTTAGTTTCATTTATACTTTTATCTTTTGTTTTCTTTTGTTTCCTAGGTATCTTCCTTATTACCAAGGTCGAAAATTGATGCCCTTGAGTGTAAACATACTTGCCATCCTAACTTATCTCACTTTAGTGCTCAAAATCGTGTACTTCCATTGGAGTAAAACTATTGTGTGTCTTGATCAAATCGTAATTACTTTTGATGTTACTTTTATCCTACTTGATACATAGATTTGATATTATGCTTTTGTTTCTAAAACAAATTACAAGATACTAGTTGTCTTTATATAATTTTAAAGAGAGATAATTACACTAGTGTCTCCTCAAGTTTGGGTGTACTATGTTGGGATTATGCTCGACTAGACTAGTGTTTAGACATGTGGGCGTAGGAACACATGGACACATGTGTCACGCTAAGGCAACTTGTTCCTGTGCCAACATTAAGTATAAAGCTGAACAGTGAACAAGTTATAAGTGGGCCAAAGTTGTCAGACCTTACTATTATGTGACTAAGCGTAGTGGGCCGTTACAACTCGTTATGATGGACAAGTTTGTAGTCATTGCCATTAGGGTTACAACCAGCATAATCCCGAGCAGTGACACTCTACATAAGCACTTGCTTATAACTGTTAAACACATGCTTAACCTAACAGTGCTGTTAGCATAGAGGTTTCCAATTGGCCTTCGAGTTGTGTCTACCATCAGAAGACTAAGACTTCCATCACATTTTCTGTCAATCGAAATGGACTAAGGTATGATTGCTTTCGTTGTGTCTCTTCTCTCTCAAATCTATTCGATGCCGATTTTGGTCCATCGGGTCTCCATTCCTTCAGGTTAGAATAGAGGTTCCTTCATACCGCACTTACACCATTTTAGTTTTTAATAATATACTTATCCCCTAAGGTTTTACCTCCATTACAATTACTGATACTATTATTTTTTTTGGCTAATAGTGTTACTGTTTAGGTAACCCATTTTATGGTCTTTTATATATTTTTAAATAGGGATAATTATAGCAATCTCTCCTAAACTTTGCGTGTATTACAATTACTCATACCGTTAACTTGTTGGTTAATTGCAATACTATTCACGCAACCTATTTAATTCTAAAATAATGGTTTAACCATTTTACCCTTATTCTTTACCATTTTAAACTCAGGAGAGAAAGTGTAATAAGGCAAAGAAATGTAAACAATAAGGGTAAAATGATAAAATCATTATCTCAAAATTATAATGGTCATGTGGACAACAACATCGTTAACGAAAAAAGTTAATGGCAACATAACTACAACACGCAAACCTCATAGGAGATTCTTGTAATAATGACTTTTATTTAATTTATCTAATTAAATTATTGCATAAATAAAACAATAAAAAATGAGACGACTAAGCTAATTAATTTTTTTAATTTATATATTTATAATCTAACTTATTATAAAATCAAATTAATTTAAGAAATTAAGACAATTAAAATATTTTCTTAAAAAGTCGTACAAAACTTTATTCAAATAAATTAAACTATAGCCGATGGGGGTTGGCCCAGATGATGTTTGCTTAGGCCCATGACCTCATGGGTTCGAGTCTCATCTCGTTGAATTTAGTTTCTGTTGTAAATTAATGGAGTAGGTATGCCCCTTAACTAAACTTTTATATATCAAAAAAAATAAATTAAACTATAATATATTAATACCTTAAAAAAGAATTTATTTTGATTTATTTGTACTTTTACTTTATTAATGCATACTTTGAATCATTCTTAACTTTTTAAAAACTAAACTAAATATATGGTAGATCTATATTGTTCTACACATACAATTAATGCAATCTGAATAATAAAAAGATCTTTTTGGTCAAAAATATCAAGACAATAATACAGTTAAGGTAATTAATCAGTTTTACTATTTATATATACATATAATATCTTTTTTTGTTGATAATAGTTTTTATCATTATAGTTCAAATAATTAATATAATAAGCTTTAATAGTTTAACCTAATTTACTAATATTATGTTAAATAAGATTTGACATTTTTTTATTTTAACCCGTTTCTAGTAAAATTTACTTTGGGTAACAAATTTATTTTATGTAAAAAAAAATTATTTTTTATCTAAAAGGGTTTTAACTTTTTTGGTACAAAAAATGTGCTTTGGAAAATAAATGTTTAACTTTGACTGATATTCTCTAGGTCAACAAGTAACACCTTAAATATTTTATATATATTGGTAGATTATTTCTTACAAAGGAACAGCATAGCTAGCATTGTGGTCTACTGTACACTTAGACATGGCACCAGGAAGCCATGGCAAAAAAGGAAAAGATGTCACTCCATCTCTGTCAATAATGGAGGAAACAATCACCCACAATAACCAACCATTCACTTTCCCTTCCACGGCAACACAAACTTCCTCTTCCAACAAACATTTGATTCCGTTGGAGGTCATTGAAGAAATCCTCTTGCGACTCCCAGTGAAGTCCCTCTTGCAACTCTGCTGCATATGCAAGCCCTGGAATTCCCTAATCTCTCATCCCCAATTTGCTAAGAAGCATCTTCGTTTCTCACAATCGGCAACTCGTCTCATGTTGACCTTCACCAGTTGTGGCTTTAAAATCAACTCAAGTAAGTTCATTACGTTGGATTATCCTCTCTACTCCGTCTTCAACAATGTTACCATTAGCGCCAGAAAGTTAAGGTACACTTTTGACACTCAAACACCTTTCCATGTTGTTGTTTGCTCTTGCGATGGCATCCCGTGTTTTGTCAATCAAGAAAACACCATTATTTTATGGAACCCATCTATTGGTCACTTTAAAGAATTGCCTTCTTTGGACAATCAAAGGAGACAATTTTATGGTAAAGAATATATCTCTGAATTAATATATGGATTTGGTTGTGATTGTCTCACTTGGACTTACAAGGTGGTTGTGCTTTGCTGCAAAACAATTGGTTCATTCAATCCCATTATTGATAATGAAGCTGAAGTATGCATTCATACTTTGGGTACAGAGAACAATCCAGGATTTCCCTATTGGTTTCCCTCTTAATAATCCAGGAACATTTGTGAGCGGAACCCTTAATTGGTTGGTGATTACTAATTTAAATTCTCAATGCAATATTGTGTCTCTTGATTTGGGGAATGAGTCTTATCAAGAAATTCAAATGCCTAATTATGGAGAAGATTTGTATGCCTCAAACTTGGGCGTGTTGAGAGATTGTTTGTGCATCCTGGCAAACAATATGAGCTTTGGGGAACTTTGGATTATGAAAGAATATGGAAACATAAAATCTTGGACTAAATTATTCCATATTCCTATTTAAAAGGAACATGTTTCGTCTTATCTTTATAGTAAAGTACTAAGTATTTGTGAGGATGATGAAAAAGTGTTGATGAAATGCTGCTCGAGAGTTTTTGTTTATAATTCCAAAACTGACACTTTCAAGGTTCCTAGTCATTTAAAGATCGAAGATCCGTTCGTCCCAGAGGTCTTTGTTGAGAGTTTGATATCACCTTGTTTGTGATGTAGGGACGTAGATGATATGATATGTTATTGCTAAAGGTCCTTCATAAACACACAAACAGAACCCTTATATGCTTTCATTTGATATGTTATGCATTTTATTATATGTTTGTTTAAATAATTTCCAATGACTTGATGAATTATATTGAAAATAAATAATAGTCAATGAAACCAGCATCTTGAAAAAAATATTTTAGCTTTAGTTATTTGAGCATTTAAACTCCATTGGAGCATGTATAATTGGCCTTTAGAGATATATCTAGTTTAATAAACAGTGAAATTTGATTGCTTCTTTTATATTTGGAACATATCTCCCTTAAAAACCTAACCTACATGGTTCTTGAAAATCCTCCGTTACATTTCTAACTTTTAAAGGATTTTAGTTGACTGAGTTGAATCAAATTGTTTCGTGCTGAATTTGTTGCATTTCAAGATTGTTTGTATCATGTGTTTTTATTACTTAAATTTGTTTATCAAAATTGAAATTGTGGGTAGACACCTTCTAACAAGGAAAAAAAACTATAACTGGTGGTCACATTTGAATTTATGGTCATATTTTGAAGAGGAAGAAGAAATTTGGAGGTTTAATATTTTCTACATTCCCATTTATTTGAACTTAAAATTATTCACGTTGTACACAATAAGCCTAGGATTGCCGCGAGAATATTTGAAGAATTCTTAATATCCTACTAAAAATGATTTGCACAAGAGACTTTTTCTTAGAATTACAACTTAGCGGATGATATGTTCATGTAAGAGAACACTCCACCCTTAATATCGCATTTATTCATAAATTAACCGTGTAGAGTCGCACATGCATTAGTTTTTAAACTTTGCCAATGATTGATCCTCTTAAATTTTAGGTTGGACCTAACTCACTCTCAAAAGCTAGGTCAAAGAAGGAGGATTGTCACACCACTTATATACTTTATTGTGGCCATACACGTCCTCTAACGCCTAGGAATGGACATGTGAAGCATGGACAAACACGGGTGGCCCAATAATATGGGGCTTTCATCACACCCCTCATGGGTGGCCCACTAATAAATCTATGATAGGCTCTGCTACCATCTTAAGTTTTGGATTGGGCCTAATTCACTTCCAAAAGATAGCTCATAAGAGGAGGATTGCCACACCACTTATATACTTTATAGTGGTCATATCTCTAGTCAATGTGTGACTTTCAACAGATCCGAGCTCACAAACTAAGCAGGAGAGATGATGGTATAGTGTGTAGGTTAGATTTCTGCTAATAAAAAATGATGACGAAGAGGGTGTGTATTCTTTTTTTCTACATACATAGTTACTTCTTGGATTAAGCGAGCTAAACAACTTTGCCATCACTAGTTGCATGTGCTGTGTCATTGCATAATGTCAACGAAGGGGTGAGTTTTTGTTATAGGCTATTTTCTTTCCAGCAGAGATAGTGAATGATGTCATCCATGGTTATTTAGTGTGACCCTTTGTACTTGAGACCCCACTTTACTAGTATTTAGGTTTGCATTGTCTATAGACCATCCATCCATCCAGCAAGTCCCTCTAACTCAAAGCTCAGCCACACATCAAGTACTATCTTTATCATCTTGACTTATTTCACAAAGACTGATTAGTGGTTGAAAATGTGGAAAGGATTGGCTAGAGGTATTTTGAGGAGGAGAGGATTCAAAGTGCTAATTTTCACCTACATATTGAGTTCCTACTATTAAAACACTTTATTGTTGCCCTTTCAAATATTTCTTATTATCCTTGTACGTATGAGAGTCTCTCCCCTAGATTTATTCCTTATTATTGAGAATATAATGGCTCACAAATGTGATTTCATGAATGTAAAACTGACTTTGTAATGAATTTCTAACGGTAACTAATGAGTAAGGAAAGTAAATAACAAAAATGTACATAATGTACTACTAACGGATATAAGCTAAACTGAACTAAACTAAACCAAACTTTTGAAGCACAGATACTTCATAATTGGCTTCATACTCGTATCATATTCATGTCGATACGATACTTTGAGTGATTCTACTACATTGCATCCTTCACATATTGTGAAGTTGTATAGTACTTTGAATACTTCATAGATTTAGTTTAAGAAAGATTGTTCACAGTTTAAATATTTATATCTAATTCCTTATAAATTAATATATTATTAAGATTTTATGAAAGCTCTACCGTTATACATAAGAATATGGCTAAATTTTACTTAACAAATCCGTATCCTAAATTTTTTTTAAAAAGTGTCATATCTACAAGTCGTATCATATCATACCCGATACTCATTCTTGTATGCGTGATACCCCCCATCCCTCAATGTGGTGATTGATATTTGTGACAGCGAACTTGCCATTAACATCATTAAACCACAGGCCGGGAAAGTTATGGATTAGGTGAATAGGTCAGCAAGTTGTTGATGAGAATGACCTTGTAAGAGCTTGATGAAGTGGAAGGAAGATTGCTCACGTAAATAATAGTAATTAATATCAATAAAATTTGATATCTCATGATATGCAGGGTTAGAAAACAATTGTCTTGTTGGTAAGTTGTCACATAAAACTATACATGAACTTATCGAGGCACCAAAGTCTTTTAAGTTTTTAAAGCCAATTAATTAACAAGTAGTGGTAGCGAGCCCCATGTATCCTAACTTTGTCGAAGACCATGAGGCATTATTTTGTTTCCTAGATTTCTTGATGATGATGGAGCCACCTACAAAAACACAGAAATCCACCTTCTTGTATGGCTAAATCCACCTTCCCCAGTGTGCATAATATATGTATTTATCTTCTAGAATGAAGGAGATAATGCAAAGACTATTATGAATGAATAGATTTCATTGATTCAATTAGAAATGTAAATGAAGCAGAAACAATGCTAAGAACGAACGCCAATGACGAAGGGGGTTGCACAGCACTGGACGATGCAGTGGGCAGATAGAGTCCAACATGTAGAATGATTGGAAACCAAAATGGTCATAAAAGCACTATTTTTCAAAGGTCAAAAGGCTGATCTCAAGGGGATCCCAGCATATTCACCTTGCCGGAAGCAAAAAAGAGCGTAAGAACCACTTCCAGTAGCTTATAAAGTCTGCAACTTTAGCCGCTTGGCTGGCGGCGGCTCACCGCAATGTGGAAAGGAAAGGAATGTTGTCGCAATCGGGGTCGCGACGGGGACTGCAATAAATTCAATACGATGGAGTCGCCACCGAGATTTATCTAAGAAAACCTCGGAAAAACTTATAAGAAAATCTACGAAGTAAGTGAGACAAAATCAAAACAGTGTAATTTAATTCTTAGACTTACTTGCACTTTTGGTCCCTCAACTTTTTTAATTGTGCGATTTTAGTTCTTCTACTTTCAATTGTGCGATATTAGTCCCCTAATTTTGTCAATTGTGCAATTTTGGTGCTGTAACTTTGAATTGTGCAATTTTTTTTCCAAAACTTTTCTCATTGCATTATTTTAATTCTTTTGATCATCTCTCGTTAAGAAGCTAATGGTCAATACGGTCAAACTCATGTAATGAGTTTTCAATTTTGTAATTTTAGTTTGAAACTTATCTAATGGCACGGTTTCGTACTCTTACACACTTTTTTTCGTTTTATTAGTTTGATTGTGTTAACCGTTAGCATCTTAACAAAAGATGAATTAATTGAGCAAAATTGGACAATTTGAAAAAGTTAAGGGGACCAAAATTGCAAAATAGACAAAGTTTGGACTAAAATCACACAATTAAAAGTTGGGGGTCAAAATCATAGAATTAAAAAAGTCGAGGGACTAAAATCGCCCAATTGATAGTAGCAAGACAAAACCGCACAATTGATAAAATTAGGGGACAAACAACAATTCAGCCTAATTCTTTTCATGTGGTCCACATTTTATTTTTAAGAAAAAATATAATTAAAATGAGTTATGGCCCTGAGGTCCATTTCTGAGCAGTTTTTATTTTTTACATAAAGATTATGACCGTTGTATATTAATGAGTTATTTTGTTACCGTTGTATATTAACTCATTAACTAATAATTTTCTTACAAAATCAACCGATCACGTCGATCCGAAATCGTTTAGTACTTCATCAAATTATTGATATTTTTTTTATGTTTTATGAAATTATATGTTACGTTAATTTTCTAGTACCTTGATAGAGTACTATACGATTCCGGATTAACGTGAAATTTTGTACATATGATCTATATACTACGAACTTTTAATCTATCGGTTGATTTTGTAAGAAAATTATTAGTTAATGAGTTATGCAGTGTAAGAGTTAACGTCAGCTTACACTCTGTAAGTTGATCCCTCCAAAATATATATATATATATATAGAGAGAGAGTTAAATTAAATGGTAACAAAATTATGAGTATAAATATGTGTTGGGTTGAATAAAATAATCCTACTTTTTTTACAAAATAAATTCTACTTTATTTGAAGTTTAATTATATTTTTGGTTTCTTAATTTAGTTAATTGTGTGATTTTGGTTTCTTAACTTTCAATTGTGTTATCTTGGTCCTTCAAATTTTTTAATTGTATAATTTTAGTCTCCTTATTTTTAGTTACGCAATTTTGGTTCTTCCATTTTTTTAATTGTGCAGTTTTGATCCTTTTCACTATTTTACATTAAGAAGCTAATGGTGATCAATATAATCAAACTCATAACCAATTTTCATTTATGCAATTTTGATCTCTCAGCTTTCTTAATTGTGCAATTTTAATTCCATTTTTTTTATTGTGCAATTTTAGTGCTCTTATACACTTAGTTTTTTAGGTTTGACTGCGATAACCATTATCTTCTTAATGGAAGATGGACGAAATGACTGAAATCGTATGATTGAAAAAAAATGCGGACCAAAATTGCACAATTAACAAAGTTAAATTATTAAAATCACGCAATAAAAAATTAAGGGGGCGAAAATCTCACAATTAAAAAAATTGGGGAACTAAAATAACCCAATTAAAAAGTTGGGAAAACAAAACTACACAACTAAAAAAGTTGAGGGGCCGAATGAGCAATTAAATCTTAATTTTATCATTTAAATTATTTTTCAATCATTTTTTTTATCAATGAATCTCAATTAATATGATTATAACTTTTCCGTCATTACATGCAAAATTTTCTACCTCTTCCAAATCAAAATATCCAACATGCTCCGCTTATTGTTTGAATGTTTATAATTAAAAGTAAAACCATATTACAATTATAAAAAATTTAAACTAAATATCAAAATAAAAAAAATATGAGATAATTAATTTGTAGGACGTGTGCCTTATTCATGCGAAATACTTGGTAAGCTGTTAACATTAAAGTATTAGGGATGCTTAAATTAAAGACGTGATAGGTAATGTAAGATCTACCAAAAAGGCCCATACATATCCTTTAGCATTCAACCAAACACTAAACATAGTGGTAGTTAATTTGTGGAGCCGTAGAAATATAGGTAAATTGTACTCACCACCTTTAAGGTTTGGTTAAATTATATTTTACCTCATTTTTGAGGTAAAATTGCACTCCATCCCATTTTATTAACTCTGGTTAGTTTCATTTCTTTCTTTTTTTTACAATATTTAATTAATTATTTTCTATATTAAAATGGTTAGTTTTTAGGTTTGAATAAAATTTTCATTCCAACAATTTTTTTTTCATTTTAATCCAACTTAATTCATTTTTTTAATTCTTAATAATGTTAAATTTTTTCATAACATTTTTAAAAGAAAATTAAATAATAGAATTAAAATTAAAAAACTTAAATTTTTATTGAAAACCGAAATTAAAAAAAATCAAGGGACTAAAAAAAAATTTGAATTAATTTTGTCAAAAAAATAGGGCGAACCACCTTTTGGTTAATTCTAAACATTTGTTTGTAGTCCAAATAAAATTTTGTTTCATGATAAATATACAATTTTTTTAGTCCTTGTAATTACTAATTTTTATATTTGGTCCATTTTGTTCTTACTTCAATCCTGTTATTTGATTTATATTTCTTTTGGTCCCTGAAAAAAATGTGATGCAAAAATTTAACATTATTAGAAACAAAAAATAAGAGTTTAAAATTAAGTTGTATTAAAAGGAAAAACAGAAATTTTTGGGACTAAAAGTTTATTTAAACTTAAAAACTAATTATTTTAATGTACCCAAAAAATTAATTAAGAACTAAATTAATTCAAAAAATTTATTTTTAGTCCCTTGAATTTTTAAATTTTAGTTTTCAAAAAAATTTAAAATTTTTTAACTCTAATCCTATTATTTAATTTTCTTTTGGTCCTTTAAAAAATGTCATAAAAACATTTAACATCATTAAGAACTAAAAATAAATTTTTTGAGTTAAGTTGGGTTAAAATGAAAAACAAAAATTGTTGGGACTAAAACCTTATTCAAACCTAAAAACTAACTATTTTAATGTAGAAAATAATCAATTAATCATTGTAAAAAAAAACAGAAACGAAACTAACCATAGTTAATAAAATGGGGTGGAGTGCAATTTCACCTCAAAAATCGGGTGTAGTGTAATTTAGCCAAACCTTAAGGGTGGTGAGTGCAATTTACCCTAAAAATATTTGTTGAATTCTTAGAATTAGAGTACAATGAGTGTTTAAATTACAGGAAAAAAAATGTTTACACATAGAATTCACATATAAATTATTAAAATATTCCTAAGCATTCCTTTAAGAACTCAACCCATTGGAGGTGGTTTAAGCTGAAAAGCAACCCCGCCCACAAATCTCATAAAACATATTTAAAAATCATTTCCACCTAGTAAATTAAGCAATGTTTTTTTTTTTTGAATAAATGAAGCAATGTTTGAAAAACTACAACCCAAATCAATAGTAAATTCATTAATCCATTAGCATATAACTAATAAAATGAAAAATCATAAAAAAAAATTTAACTCTCATAATCAAAATGCAATGTAAGTTTTGAAATTTAAAATAGAGGACTAAAGTATGACTACTTTAAATCTTTGGAGCTAAATTTGCAACATAAAAAATTAAGAAAATAATTGATGAAACATTTTTTGTGAAGACTAATAAATTAAAACTTATCTCATATTTTATTTACCTTTTAAAATTTTCGGAACACATGGAAAAATAGTATTAATTAGAAATTCTCATGTTTAATATTTTATAATTTGCTACTGTTGTGGACTAATATGCTGAGATGGGGCCCGACCCAACAACATCGGTAACCCCCTGGACCTATACACGTGTTCATAAACTCGGAGTTCATACGTCGTAGAGTTTGGCCTTATTACAGGCCCACTAATGGTATGAAACCTACTTTGAAAGGTATAAATACATGATCATTAATGCGGGAGAAGGTATGATATCTAACCCTACTTCTCACAAACCTTAGCCTATACTGACTTGATTGTCAGAGTCCTTGCAGGTAGCGCATGTCCCGCCGAGGAGCACATCGGAGCAACTTGTCACCTACATCGTACCGTCATACCTGAAGTATAGGTATGCAATAGTGGCGCTGTTTGTGGGGAATAAACTAAAAGCATAAACCCACCTGTTAATTATAGTTAACACTTGACAACAGACATATGACGACAACAAACACACCGTTCACAATAATCCTCAACCGGCAGATCCTGGAACTTGACATCCCCCCAGTCCACCAGTTCAACGGGCATCAGTGCTTGTGGAAGATGTTCATGAGCAACCCAGGGTCCAAGCAGTCCTGCAACCGATATTACAACCTGCTGAAATTCGTCGAATCCTTCACGTCGTGGAGGAGCAGCGAAAGGTCCTTGAAGAATTGAGACTTGTAAAAGACGAGCAGAGGCAACTAGGGTTAATCAACGTAGCCTTGATGCTCGACCTCTGAACCAGGGGCCCCATAGAAACCCACTGAGACATGTACCGGATGTCTTGGAACGAAACAATCAACCGATGCAAGAATTACCGGAGCCAAACCCTGTCAACAATGTCAGGGCTGGGTTGTGGACCAAAGGATAGATGCTTCAGAATCCTGCTACCATTTAGGATCCTCAATTGTCGCCCCCATCCAACGTCAAAATTTCAACGAAGTTGTAGCGGAGAACGATTCAGCATTTGGATATTGCAAGAACCCTTTCACGGCGAATATAATCGCCCAGGAACTCCCGGTAGGGTTCCAATTTGCAAAAAAGCTCGATGATTACAATGGGAACACAAATCCCAGCCAACAAGTGCAAAATTTTGAGAGGATCGTGACTTTTCAAGGCATCCAGGAGCCATTGGCATATAGGGGATTCTCCCTGAACCTGGCTGAAGCTGTAGGACGATGGTTTGCCAACTTACCACCCAATTCAATTGGAAGTTGGTAAGTTTTCAAAGATAGGTTCCTTAGACATTTCACTAGTAGTAAGAAACAGTTTAAGTCGTAATATCACCTCAAGAGTGTGACTCAGGGAGATAAAGAACCCTTGAGAGATTATATAATGAGATTTAATGAGGAGGCTTTGGATGTTAAAGACGTAGCTCCTAACATGATTCTATTATTTTTGATAGGGCTTAAAGCATGGTTTCTTTAAACAAGGATTGACAGGTATCAAGCCGCAAAGCAAGGAGCAACTTAAAGATTGAACTGAATTTTTGATCCGAATTAAAGAACAATCGAAGGCTAGTGGCGAGCTCATGCCCATGCAAGTAATGTTTGATGATAATCCCGGTAAGGCACCTCCCAATTCCAAGAAACAGTCTGAGTCCAAGCCTTGGGCAAAAGGAAACCGTGGGTTGTTCACAAATTAGGCATTGATGGCTCCAGCAAAGATATACAAGTAAGTGATGCACACAGAACTAACTGGCCGACCTCCGGCTATGAGGACCCAAAACTGGTATAAGAAAAGATAGTCTAAGTAACACCAGGATCATGGGAACTATACCAACAAGTTCATTCAGCTAAAATACACTATAGAGTGTCTTGACCGCAAGGGTAAATTGCAGAAGTTTGTTCAAAATACCCAGGATAGCAATGTTAGACAAAGAAGTGAATCCCCTCGGGATAGAAATAGATGAGGTCACTCTCCTCGCCAGCAGAACCCTGAACTACGGGGAGATAGGAGACGCTCCCCTTCGCTCCCGATAAGAGAGGGCTCCCAACCTCGAGGAGTAATCAACGTGATTGCTAGAGGAATCACGTGGAGTGCAAAACGACTCCAGGAAGGACAGGAATATTGCGCTTAAGTGACTCCTAAAACGGATATAGCTTTATCCATTACTCAAGTTGACATGCCTGCAGGAAAACCTCGGGACAATGAACCCTTGATAATAAGCGGTATCCATCAACAGGTTTTGAGGTACACCGTATATTTGTGGACCAAGGTGACTCAGCGGATATCATGTTTTGTAGTCTCTTCGAGAAATTGGGATTGGGCACCAAAGACCTTGTCCCTAACCCAAATAGTTTAATTGGTTTCACCGGAGATACCCTAATTCCCATGGGTTATGTAGAGTTGACTTGTGCATTCGGAGACAAGCCGAGTCGCTAGACTTTCCCAGGCAAATTCCTAGTTGTGGACTGCCCATCGGCGTACAACGCAATCCTTGAATGGCCAACTCTAAATACTCTCGGGGCCACAGTGTCTACATTGCATTTGGCCATGAAGTTCCCGAGAACACACGGAGAAGTTGTGACAATCCGTTAGAATAAGGCTAAGGCCAAGGAGTGTGACCGAGAAAGTTTGAAGATATCGAGACCCCACATGGGGCCAAAAAATTCCAACGTTGGGACCCGCCAAGGGATTCCTCAGTCCTTATTCTAAACCTCAACCCCAGGGCTGATTTTGAATTTCAAAGGCATCAGCCAGAGGGGGATCTGATGCCAGTCCAGATTGGGGATAAGCCATATAAAATAGTGAAGATTGGAGCTTCTTTACCTGTTGATTTAAGGAACAAGTTTGTCGACATTCTTGTTAAAAATGTTGATTTATTTGCATGGTCACCTTCTGAAATTTCAGGAATAGACCTCGAGATTTGCTGCCACAAGCTGGCATTAAAGCCTGGAACAATCCCGGTAGCCCAGAAGAAAAGGCGCATGTGCCCGGAGAGATCCGAAGCGATTGAAAAGCAGGTTAAGGAATTACTCGAAGCAGGCTTCATCAAAGAGATTTGTTATTTAGATTGGGTGTCCAATGTAGTGATGGTAAAGAAGGCTAACGGGAATTGGCGCTTGTGCACCAACTACACTGACTTGAATAAAGCCTGCCCAAAGGATCTTTTCCCATTGCCATGCATAGACAAGTTGGTAGGCAACTCTGCAGTCTATAAATATCTATCTTTTATGGATGCCTATTTAGGGTATAACCAGATCCCAATGCATCCCGATGACTAAGAGAAGACCGCCTTCACCATAGATGAACCTACTAATGCATGATGAACCTTGTTTTTGGTGCATAGATAGGGCGGATCTTGGAAGTATACATAGACGATATCACCGTCAAAACCAGAGAAGGGAGGATCCCATAGCTAACTTGAATGAAATTTTTCAGCCGCTTAGGAAGTATAAGTTGAGATTGAACCCGGAAAAGTGCACATTTGGGGTAGAATCCGGCAAATTTTTGGGGTTCTTGTTAACAAACTGAGATATAGGAGATAATCCAGATAAATGCAAAGTTGTGATGCAGATGTCCAGCCCTAGGGGAATAAAAGAAGTTCAGCAGTTAACCAGGAGGATTGTTACTTTATCTCAGTTTTTACCTGCCTCGGCAAAGAAGTGCCTTTTGTTATTCAAACTATGACGCCACAGGGAAGAATTCTTGTGGGACGAAGCATGTGAGAGGGAATTTTAGGAACTTACAAATACTTTGGTCCATTCACCGGTGTTAAACAGACCAGATCCAGGTAAACCTTTAATTGTTTATTTATCCGTCGCTAACAAAGCTTTGAGTGAGTTCTAGTCAAAGAAAATGAGAAATTGCAGATGCCGGTATACTTCATATCAAAACTTTCCAGATGTTAGAAAAGCTCGCATACTCTCTTTTGGTAACAGCTCGATGACTCAGGCAATACTTCCAGTGCCATCCAATTTGTGTACGCACGAACCAGCCAATCAGGAAGGTACTCCACAAACCTGATTTGGCTGGAAGAGTGATGAATTGGGTGATTGAGTTATCACATTATGATATTTCCTACGAGCCGCGACAAGAAATAGAGGCCCAAGCACTGACATACTTCCTCGCCGAGATGACGCATCCCGAACCTTTATCACCAGGATCATGGATCATTCATGTTGATGGGTTCTCTAATGAAAAAGGAAGTGGTGTCGGGGTTATTATCAAAAATACTTAAGGCATTATGGTGGAGTATTATTCACTGTAGTTTGCTTTCAAAAAATCTAACAATCAAGCCAAGTATGAAGCATGCTTGGCCGGCATCAGAATGGAAAAAGAGTTTGGAGCCATAACCGTGGTCATTCGTTCAAACTCACAGTTTATAGTGTCTCAGATCCGAGGTGATTATTTGGCAAAAGAACCCATCCTGCATAAATACTTGGCTAAGGTCAAAGAGAGTCTCTAGAGACTCTCAGGTGTTGAAATTCAACATATCCCAAGAGAGCAAAACCGTCGGGCTAATCTATTGTCTAAATTGGAAAGCACAAAGCCCACAGGGAATGTGAGATCAATGATAGAAGAAACGTTGTGGATCCTGAAGATTCTTGGAGAATTTCCTAGAAGGCAGCACAATTTTTCGTAGTAGAAGGGCATTTATACCGGAGATGGATCTCGGTCCCGCTTTTAAAATGTATCGGTCCTTCTAAAGTATTGTATATCCTGGCCGAGATACATGAAGGAAGTTGCGGCCTACACAGCAGAGGTAAAACTTTAGCTCGGAAAATACTTCGAGCCGATTATTATTGGCCAACAATGAATGAAGATGCTGCCACTCATGTTAAGAAGTGCGACACATACCAGCTTCACGCCCCACTCATGCATTCTCCAGCTGAAGAGTTACATTCCATGTCAACCCCTTGGCCATTCCATACTTGGGGATTGGACCTCTTGGGCCCTTTTGATTCAGCTATGCGATAGCTAAAACACTTACTTGTGGTAGTGGATCATTTCATAAAGTTGATAGAAGCAGTGCCTTCATCTACAATAACTTCTTCTCACGCCCAAAACATTGTTTTTAGGAACATCATATGTCGTTTTGGGATCCCGACGGAGATGGTCACTGATAATGAAACCTAGTTCAATGATAAGGGATTCCAAGAAGTGTTGGTCGAGCTCCAAATAAAACATCATTTGGCCAGCGTAGCACACCCCCAGAGTAACGGCCAGGTAGAGGCCGCAAACAAAGTGATCGTTGAAGGGCTGGTAAAATGCTACCAAGATTCGGGTTGTAATTGGGTCGAAAATCTATACCAAGAATGATTTACCTAGCCCAGGACAATAACCAAAATCTCCACGAGGAGCTCGATTTTATTGATGAAGTCAGGGAGTTGGCTAGAATAAAGGAAATGCCTCGGAAGTAACGAGTAGCCCAGAGGTATAATTTGAAAGTCCAAAAAAGGAAATTTGAAGTCAACGATCAAGTACTCATACATGCCAGTATTAGAAATAAGAGCGCCAAAGATGGAAAGCTAGCAGCCAACTGGGAAGGCCTATACCAGGTTAAAACAACAATGAATGCTGGAGCGTATGCGTTTGAGATTTTGACTGGGAAGGAAATCTCGAGAACCTTCAATGCACTAGATCTCAGGCGTTATTATAGCTAAGTGAGTAAATGATGTATAATTGCAAGTAATTGGGGGTACTCTTTTTCCTATGGCGGGTTTTATCCCTAAGGAGAATTTTATCATCATAGGTTTCAACAAGGCCCTATTTATCATATTTAATAAGAAATCTGCTTAAGTCCTATTCCTGTTATGATTCTCGCTATGTATACTATTATTTCTGTAAAGATTTTATTGTCTGTTGATTCCACTTGGAGTATTCAGGTACAAAAACCGATACACGAGATCGGGGCAATCCCCCCCGAGGAAATCAACTTCATTCCTGGAAGGGTTCAATACCCCAAATATTAATCCAAGAAACGGCTATTGCCCCACAACATACTTCATTCCTGAAAGGGTTCAACACCCCAAATATTGATCTAGGAAAGGGCAACTGCCCCACAATTAACTTCATTCCTAGAAAGGTTTAACACCCCAAAAACTAATCCAGGAAAGGGGCTGTAACATCCTCATTTTAAAAAAAAAATAAAAAAAAATAAAAAGAAGAAAAAGGAATTAGTGGCTGCGCCACTATATGTACATGCATATATTATATATATATGAAGCATACATATGCCATGATGTCATCCCTCATTCATTCATTTTTTATTTCAAAAATTTTACCTATAAAAGGCTAACATGCGATGCATAATTTGCATCAAGTCTCATTCTCTCCCTCTATTTGTTATTCTGTGTGTGCATAAATTACTATGTGTGAACAAAAATTATTTGAGTGTTATTATTAATATCAAGCAAGGAGTTTTGAGGCACCGGTTTTTCAAAAATTATTTCTAGAAGAAATCAAGCAAATACCCGAGGTAAGGGGGGATGTTAGTATATATGCAAGGAGACTAGTAGCTATATTAGAGGTGTTATATTTGAGAGAAGCCTTAATCTCTCGTTATTATTATATTATATAAATATTATTTATATAATATTTATGTGATATTATTACTATTACGATTACTCTTTCTATACGTTTATGATTTATTCAAGAAATTATTTAATTGATGATATTTGTTATATTGGGTACTAATAATCCTTGTATGTTACTTCGCTGTGATTGGTGAAATTAGGATTATCCTTATTGGCACTAAATTCACCATGATTGGTGGTAGAGTGTACCGCTGGGGTGTTGCATACAGTTAGCCGATATGAGATGTGATATGGCATTGTATGGTACCTAGGATACGTGTTGCATACATATGGCCAAAGAAGATGTGATATGGCACTGTATGGTACCTTGGATTGCGGGCACGTACTCCTAATCATGTGTGTGTAATTTATTGAGACTATTCATATATTTGATTTGTGGACAACGGAAGATTAATAAATATTTATTTTAAATGAATGATTTATTAATTAATGTTATTTGTGTGTGGTTGATTGATAATAATTATGTATTTGATTTCATTGAAAATTATTATTCGTGAAAGATTGATAAATATTTATTTGGATGATTAGTTATTTATTAACTAATAATATTGCGTGTACTTTTAATATAGTTATTATCTACGTTTAAATTGTGTGTGCACTACTCACCCCTCTGTGTTTTTGTGACTGCATGAATTATAATATATTATTAGATCAAGACGATCACGTCGTGGTCAATGAGGAGCTAGTCGAGTAGATCAATTATACCTACTTGGTTGTTATTCTTATCAACCAATTGGATTTAGGAGTTGCTGCGTGAAGGGAATAATTGAATACACTCACGTGTTCAATATACTATTTTATTTTGTATTAAATAAGTCTAAGCTGAGACGTTGACATCCTAGACAAATGAGTATGTTATAACTATTTGATATTTTTGAACTCAGTATGTATTAACTAAGTATTGGGTGGTAATTATTGATAATTATATTCATGATGAATAAATTATATCTTTTTTATAATAATTACAGTTTTGATAGTTGGGTGTCACAATTAAGTGGTATCAGAGAGCCTGGTTGTGTCCAAACAAGCCTTGGTTAAGGGTCTACTAAGATCGTTTTCCAAAGGAAGTTGATATTAGATGCCTAATAGATCTGGTTCCAAATACTATTGGTTTCCATTTAAATAGTAAAATATTGAGACTAATCACCCTAATATATTATATGAATATATAGGAATCAATGGCTAGGAGGGCTAAACGCGATATTGATGAGTCCGTTGGAGCGATTCGTGAAATGGCGTTGGCAATGACTGAACTAGTACAAGAAATACGTCAAGAAAGACATAAGAGGGAAGGAAATGGAGGATTGAGTGATTTTCAAAAGAACAATCCACCTACATTCAAGGGAGGTTATAATCCAGATGGAGCAGAACTTTGGATTCAGAAACTTGAAAAGATATTCTTTGCAATGAATTGTACCGATGAGCAAAAAGTAACTTACGCAGTGTATACGCTAGGAGATGTTGAACAGTGGTGGAGGGCAACTCGACAGTTGATACCTATTGGAGAGCCAATTACTTGGGTGTTCTTTCTAGAAAAGTTTTTCAGAAAGTATTTTCCTAACACTGTGAGAAGGGCAAAGGAATCCGAATTTCTTTATCTAAGACAAGGCACAATGTCCATTGGAGAATATGCTGCCAAATTTGATAATCTCTCAAAATATTCTACCTATTATCAATATCATCCTGACGAAAGTTGGAAGTGCAAGAAATTCGAAGAAAGACTTCGTTATGAACTAAGGAGGGCAATAATAACTCATGGGATTAGGTATTTTCCTGAACTGGTGGACAAATGTGAAGCTCTAGAGGATTTGGAAAGAGACTATAGGACTAAGAACTATGGTCCTTAGCAGAAGAAGAAGGAACACCAAAATAAGAAACCATATGACTTTGGACAGAATCAACAGCGCCGGCAATCGTCGAACTGGAAGATAGAGGAGCGCTATCATAAATGTGGAAAGGATCATGCTACTAAAGACTGTCCTGAGAAAGGAGTAGTATGCTTTAAGTGCAGAAAGATTGGTCACTATGCTGATCAATGCAAAGTCAAGCCAGCTTCGGGAAGCGAACATGCAGGAAGACCAAAGACCACAGGGAGGATCTTTACTCTTAGTGGTGCTGAAGCCGCACAGTCCAAAAATTTGATACAAGGTAAATGCGTTATCAGTAATAAGATCTTGACTGTACTGTATGATTCAGGTGCTACTCACTCCTTTGTCTCTCTTGATTGTGTGAAGAATTTGAAATTACCCGTTTCTTCATTGAATTTTGATTTGCTTGTGTCTACCCCTACTAATGACCCAGTCATTACTGCTTTAGCTTGTTTTCAATGTCCCATCATTATTGAAAATAGAAAGTTCCTTGTTGACTTGATCTGTCTGCCTCTATCATAGATAGATATTATCCTTGGCATGGATTGGTTATCTTCTAACCATATCCTACTAGATTGTTCCAGTAAATCCTTGATCTTTGAATCTAGACCTGTTGAACCTAGTGAAAGAGATTTTGTATCTGCCAATCAAGTTGAAGCTTCTCTTAACAAAGAAGTCCAACTACACATGTTACTCTGTTCTTTGGAAGTGGATAGGGAGAATGACTTGATGAGTTTACCTGTGGTTAAGGAATTTTCTGAAGTATTTCCAGACGACATCCCTGGTTTGCCACCTAGAAGAGAGATAGATTTTTCCATAGATTTAGTTCCAGGAGCAGCACCCATATCAGCAGCACCTTATAGGATGTCACCCACTGAGCTAGCTGAATTGAAGAAACATATTGAGGAGCTATTAGAAAAGAAATTCATCAGACCAAGTGTATCACCCTGGGGAGCACCCGTGTTGTTAGTCAAAAAGAAGGATGGAGGTTCTAGGCTTTGTGTAGATTATAGAAAATTGAACAAGGTGACCATTAAGAATAAGTACCCATTGCCTAGGATAGATAATTTGATTGATCAATTGAAAAGAGCTGTGGTATTTTCAAAAATAGATTTGAGGTCAGGATATCACCAAATTCGAGTTAAGGAGGAAGATATACCAAAGACTGCATTTAGGACTAGGTATGGACACTATGAATACTTAGTGATGCCATCCGGAGTAACAAATGCACCAGCTATTTTTATGGATTACATGAACAGGGTTTTCAGACCTTACCTTGATAAGTTTGTGGTTGTTTTCATTAATGATATTTTGACATATTCTAGAACATGAGAAACACATGAGGATAGTTTTGCAAGTGCTAAGAGAAAAACAACTTTATGCAAAATTGTCCAAATGTGAATTTTGGTTAAAGGAAGTAAGATTCCTAGGACATGTGATCTCTAAGGAAGGAATATCCGTTGATCCATCAAAGGTTGAGGCAGTATTGAAGTGGGAACGACCTAAGACTGTGACTGAAATTAGGAGTTTTGTAGGTCTTGCAGGATATTATAGGAGATTCATAGAAGGATTTTCTTAGATAGCTTCCCCATTGACTAGGCTTACGCGGAAAGGACAAGAATTCCTATGGACGCAGGAATGTGAGGATAGATTTCAGGAGCTTAAGAAGAAGTTGACAATAGCACCAGTGTTGCCTTACCAGACCCGCAAAGATCCTTTGAAGTATTCTGTGATGCATCAAAGATGGGCTTAGGATGCGTGCTAATGCAAGAAAGAAAAGTCATAGCCTATGCTTCTAGACAGCTAAGGACGCATGAAAAGAATTATCCTACCCATGACTTGGAGTTGGCTGCAATAGTGTTTGCATTGAAGATATGGAGACACTATCTCTACGGAGCCAAATTTGAAGTTTTTAGTGATCACAAGAGTCTGAAGTATTTGTTTGATCAAAAGGAACTCAATATGAGGTAAAGACGTTGGATGGAGTTCATCAAGGATTATGACTTCGAGTTGTTATATCATCCAGGAAAAGCTAATGTAGTCGCAGATGCATTAAGTAGGAAGACATTACACATATCAGCCATGATGGTTAAGGAGCTGGAATTAGTCGAGGAATTTAGAGATCTAAGACTAGTATCTGAATTTCATCCTGGAAAGATCATTATGAGCACCTTGAAGATATCAAGCGATTTCTTCCAACAAATCCAAATCACTTAGGCAGCTGATGGATATCTTCAAGATATAAAGGAAATGATGAAGGAGGATAAAGAGCCAGATTTTTTAGAGGGAACAGATGGGATACTAAGATACAAAGGAAGAATCTGCATTCCTTCTGACTTGGAAATAAAGAAGATGTTATTGGACGAGTCTCACAAAAGCAATCTGAGTATTCATCCAGGAACAACAAAAATGTACCAAGATCTCAAGATGTTCTTTTGGTGAGGAATGAAGAAAGAAATTGCTCAGTATGTGTCAACATGTCTGACTTGTCAAAAGGCTATGATTGAGCATCAAAAGCCTCCAGGACTTCTCCAACCTTTGAATGTTCCAGAATGGAAATGGGATAGTATTTCTATGGACTTCGTTGTTGGATTACCAAGAACTTCTACGAGATATGATGCTACTTGGGTTATAGTGGATAGACTCACAAAGTCAGCCCACTTTTTACCCTTAAGTATGAGATACCCTTTTGAGAAGTTAGCCCAGTTGTATATCAATGAGATTGTTAGGCTTCATGGGATTCCGTCAAGCATTGTTTCAGATAGGGATCCTCGATTCACATCTAGATTTTGGACTAGTCTGCAACAAGCTTTGGGCACAAAACTTCGACTTAGTTCAGCATATCATCCTCAAACTGATGGACAAACGGAACGCACGATACAATCGTTAGAGGATTTACTCCGAGCTTGTGTGATAGAAGATAGGGGGAATTGGGATAAGATTTTTCCTTTGATAGAATTTACCTACAATAATAGTTATCACTCTAGGATAGGGATGGCACCTTATGAAGGATTATACGGGAGGAAGTGTAGGACCCCATTGTGTTGGTTCGAGTCTGGAGAGAATTTACTGTTAGGACCAGAAATTGTACAACAGACCACTGAGAAAATCAAGATGATTCAAGAAAAGATAAAGACTTCTCAAAGTAGGCAGAAGAGTTATGCTGATAAAAGAAGAAGACCCCTTGAATTTCAAGAAAGCGAACATGTGTTTTTGAGAGTCACTCCAGTGACTGGGGTTGGTAGATCCATAAAGTCTAAAAAACTTACTCCTAGATTCATTGGACCTTTTCAAATCCTTAAAAAGATAGGACCAGTAGCTTATCAAATTGCTTTACTACCTTTCCTTTCCAAACTCCATGATGTTTTTCATGTTTCTCAGCTTAAGAAATATATTCCCAATCCTTCACATGTCATAAAACCTGATACAATACAAATTCGAGAAAATCTTACTTATGATGTAGTGCCTGTAAGAATTGAGGACAGGAAGGATAAGCAGCTAAGAAGAAGGACCATACCTTTGGTCAAAGTCATCTGGGATAGTTCAAATCCAACCGATGCCACATGGGAATTAGAAAGTCAAATGAGAGAATCTTATCCGTATCTGTTTACTTAAGGTAAGTCATTTTTTAGGACAAAAATTCTTAATTGTTGGGGAGAATTGTAACATCCTCATTTTTAAAAAAAAATAAAAAATAAAAAAATAAAAAATAAAATAAAAAGAAGAAGAAGGAATTAGTGGCTGCGCCACTATATGTACAGGCATATATTATATATATACGAAGCATACATATGCCATGATGTCATCCCTCATTCATTCATTTTTTATTTCAAAAATTTTACTTATAAAAGGCTAACATGCGATGCATAATTTGCATCCAGTCTCATTCTCTCCCTCTATTTGTTATTCTGTGTGTGTATAAATTACTATGTGTGAACAAAAATTATTTGAGTGTTATTATTAATATCAAGCAAGGAGTTTTGAGGCACCGGTTTTTCAAAAATTATTTCTAGAAGAAATCAAGCAAATACCCGAGGTAAGGGGGATGTTAGTATATATGCAAGGAGACTAGTAGCTATATTAGAGGTGTTATATTTGAGAGAAGTCTTAATCTCTCGTTATTATTATATTATATAAATATTATTTATATAATATTTATGTGATATTATTACTATTACGATTACTCTTTCTATACGTTTATGATTTATTCAAGAAATTATTTAATTGATGATATTTGTTATATTGGGTACTAATAATCCTTGTATGTTACTTCGCTGTGATTGGTGAAATTAGGATTATCCTTATTGGCACTAAATTCACCATGATTGGTGGTAGAGTGTACTGCTGGGGTGTTGCATACAGTTAGCCGATATGAGATGTGATATGGCATTGTATGGTACCTAGGATGCGTGTTGCATACATATGGCCAAAGAAGATGTGATATGGCACTGTATGGTACCTTGGGTTGCGGGCACGTACTCCTAATCATGTGTGTGTAATTTATTGAGACTATTCATATATTTGATTTGTGGACAACGGAAGATTAATAAATATTCATTTTAAATGAATGATTTATTAATTAATATTATTTGTGTGTGGTTGATTGATAATAATTATGTATTTGATTTCATTGAAAATTATTATTCGTGAAAGATTGATAAATATTTATTTGGATGATTAGTTATTTATTAACTAATAATATTGCGTGTACTTTTAATATAGTTATTATCTCCATTTAAATTGTGTGTGCACTACTCACCCCTCTGTGTTTTTGTGACTGCATGAATTATAATATATTATTAGATCAAGACGATCACGTCGTGGTCAATGAGGAGCTAGTCGAGCAGGAATAGTAGATCAATTATACCTACTTGGTTGTTATTCTTATCAACCAATTGGATTTAGGAGTTGTTGCGTGAAGGGAATAATTGAATACACTCACGTGTTCAATATACTATTTTATTTTGTATTAAATAAGTCTAAGCTGAGACGTTGACATCCTAGACAAATGAGTATGTTATAACTATTTGATATTTTTGAAATCAGTATGTATTAACTAAGTATTGGGTGGTAATTATTGATAATTATATTCATGGTGAATAAATTATATCTTTTTATAATAATTACAGTTTTGATAGTTGGGTGTCACAGGGGCACTGCCCCGCAATCAACTTCATTCCTTGAAGGGTTTGTTACCCCCAAGTACTAGTCCAGGAAAGGGCAATCGCCCCACGGTCAACTTTGCTCCTAGAAGGGTTTGATAGCCCAAAAATTAACCCAGGAAATGGCTTATCGCCCCATAATCAACAACATTTTAGGAGGGGTTCCAAGCCCTGCAATGCGTATGAAAAGACATAAGAACGCAATGAAGGCAGAAAAAGAATATAACATGAAATTAGCCATGATTCATCAAAGGTGGAATATGTTCACTTTTACAATACAATAAAAATTACAAAAGCTGCACACAGGCTACGATGTGTTGGAAGGCTCCGTGTTCCCGTTTTGAATGTCTTCAGATACTGTTGAAGGTCCCACATCTCCCACCTGGTTTTCAACAACCTTATTTCTCGGGGTCACCACTTCAGCAGTATGATCTTCTTCCCGGGCTTCGACCATTCCGGGACAAAGGCTGCCCAAGGATCAAAAACCTTCAAGGCAGGATCTTCCAAGTTTACCGGCTTAGGACCCCCCGGAGGCTAGATGTCGTTGAGCACCCCATTGACCACTATGTGATCAAAACTCAGGCCCTTCACGTTCAAGGAAACCCCGGGGTTCAATGTAAGGATCTATTTAAGACAGTTGCAGAAAGCATCATAATTGAGGTCACCTTATTTTTCTCCAGGTTTATAATGGGGGATTCCAAGTTATTTTCTGAAGTCAGGCGCAGGTTATATTGTTTAAGAGCCTCTGCCTGAGCTTTATCAATTTCCTGGTTCAATTTGTCAACCCTGGTTTTGCTGGGGACAAATGACAAGTGTACCGCTATCGCCGCAAGTAATAAAATATGGTGAATATAGGGATATCGTCCCTTGGGAATATGTCCAATCTTCATTTTCTTGAGCTATGCAACTATTTAGACTAACTCAAAGATGATGATTTGTTTTAACATTGAAAATAAATAAATAAAATAAATAAATCTATCCTAAAAGGTACTTGGAATCTAATATATTTTTATTATGCATCCGGACACTTCATAGACAATATAAGTGCTTCAATTATTCTCATATCAAAAGTAAACATGTGCTTCAAATTCGTGACCAAGTTAACTAAAATTTAGCAATTACTACTCCCCCCCCCCCAACTAAGAATCATGCTTGTCCTCAAGCAAGTAGTTTAAGACTTGCTTGCCCTCAAGCAAGGCACTTAATCCCATAAAAGATAAAAGAAGAATAAATAGAAAATGGTTTGATCAAAGTCATCCTTTAACAATTCAAATATCTAGAGAAAAATGGCTACTGCAGTAAGGGCCGATGTTCCCACACAACTGCGGGTCCCATCTAGCCATGCATGGCGTCGTAGGGTCATACTCGCGAGCCTCCCGACCCTCGATCTGCGTGAAATACTCATATGCCCATGCCTATACAATAAAATTATGTTAGTTACATAATTTAATAGAAAATATAAGGTAAATAATTACAAACAAAACATATTTTACCTGCAGCACCCCTAAGCTCCCAGATATCTGTCGACATTTGTGCAACCTAGCCTTTGACAGCTGGTCATACAAATGAGCCAACAGAATCGCTCCCCAGGCAAATCTCGACACCCTCCGCAGATCAACGAGATATGTCAAGTATGCAACTGGCACAGATGTCCAGCTCTTGTCCGGAAGAGACATCCACCCTATCACCAGCAAGAGATATGCCCGTCCAGCCATGACTCTGCTCACAGCATCCTCTCGAACTCGTCGATCCTCACATATCTTCTTCAGTTTCTCAAAAGAGATGTCTGGACCTTTCTGTAGCACCACCTCCTCCTGAGCCTCTGCTGGAGACATCCCTAGATACTCAACCAACACTGAAGGTGCCATGGCACTTGTAAGTCGTGGCGGCATCTGGAACTCCCCATCAATCCTTAGATGTATGAATGCTACGACATCATTCAAAGTGATCATCATCTCCCCCACTAGGAGATGGAAGGACGATGTCTCATGATGCCATCTCTCAGATAACGCAGCAATAATACCCTTGTCGATGATCGAGTACATGCAGAACATCAGCGGGGATAAACCTGAGTCCCATAACACTGAACGTATGTAGTCGTCCAGAGACATATACGCTATCCATTTGCTTCCATGACTAACGGCCTTCATCTCTGGCCTCTTACCCTGAAAAGAGAAAACAATTAATTATAAAAGAGAAAACAATTAATTATAAAAGAGAAAACAATTAATTAGAAAATAATTAATTATAAAACAATTAATTAAATTAAAATATTATTCTAAATAATATTATAAGTAGTAAAAATTACCTTGTTGTTCCAAACATATGACGCCTCATGCTGGTCATATGTAATCAGCAGTGACAACTCATCTAGACCCCCAGGATATGCAGTCGGACGTCCTTGACTCTGCTGTCCGACATCAGCAGCTACATCGTCCTGCATAACACCAGGCTCAACGTCTCCTACAATCGGTACATCGAGCTCACCTACCGTCCCAGTAACGATCGCACGACCATGACCGCATCCCCGTCCACGCTGTGCTGCAGCATCCTGACCACGTCAAGCACGTGCAGATGCAGTAGTGTGATCTGGGTTCACCATCTCTACAAAAATTACAATTAATATAAATAAAGACAAATAAATTAATACAAACCTTAAATAATTTATAATAAAAAAATTCATTATAAAAATAAAGACAAATAAATTAATATAATACAATTATATATCCTAATATTATAGAAAAATAGAAAACAAAAAAAATGTAGTTAATTATAATTTTTTTTAAAAATAACCAACCGGACGTTAATATCCGGTTTAAAACGGATATTCATATCCGGATGAATCCGGAAAATCCAATCCGGTCAAATCCGAAAAATCATATCTGTTGGCGCCCAAACATTATTTTCTGGTTGGAATCGAATAATAATTTCCGGCTGCGATGATAACGCAAAAAACAGGTAAGGTTGACAGAAATCAAGCAAAAATAATCAAAACCAACCAAATCATATGAAAAACTTCATAAAACTAACCTTTTTCCGGTGATTAACGGTTGAAAATCCGGTAGATTTACTCCTTTTGATGGATTTGTGCACCTTAGATTGATTGCTCAAGATTGATTAACTCCTTTAGATTTGAAATGTGATTTTCCGGATATGTTTTTCCGGTTTTATGTGTGTGGCGCGTTCAAATAGCGAACCGGAAATTATTATCCGGTGTTGCTCGGAAATTAATATCCGGTGTCGCTCGGATATAAATATCCGGTTATAGGGCATTTTTGGAAAAAAAATAGGCGATGTGTGGTGCGTTTTGAGAATGGTGTGGTGCCTTTAGTGGCACCCCTCTTTTTCTCAATCACTTTTATTTTTCTTTTCTTTTCTTTTTATTGGCTTGTTTCTCCTTTTCTTTTTCACTTTTTATAAAACAATGCAAATTTTATTTTCACATTCACAAAGAGGAAGAATCTAATCAAGTTTATTGCTACCCATTATGTTGTTTATAACATGTACTAATGCTCTTTCTCCCAAAATGAGTAAGGATTTTATCATTTGAGTTCAAGGTACATGATTTCCAAAAAGAAATAATCAAGGCTCAAATGGGTTTCCAACAAAAGTGTGAAATTACAAATTGAAAGGTTGGCTTTTAGGCTCTGAGTTTAAGAATTCAAAAACATAATTATGCCTTAATCATTTCCATACATCTCATGCTTGATGGCAATAAAAAATTCAAGCAAAATTAATTATCACAAATCAGCAAGTTCACTCAAAAGTATTTATAGATTCACACTCTCACAAGGTTCAAGGTTTATGTTCCCTTCCTCAAATCAATTGATTGTCTCAATTATTCAATCTGTTCAATTCATACATACATATCCTAAAAAGTTACTTCGATCATGAAAACTAACTACACTCTTTTCAATTCTCAATTCTTATTTCTAATAACTATTATGAAGCTCTAAATGCCGAATAAAACCAAAGTCTCATTTTTATCAAACAAATTTCATAAAAAGAAACAAAAATTACAAATTTCACTCATACACTTGCAATTATTGATAACAAACAGTGCAAGTCGCATTCGCACTACTAAACATCATACAAACAAAACAATTAACACAATCAAAACAAATAAACATATTTTAACATAAACATAAACACAAACATTTCACAATACATAACAAATGAGGAGTGATAAAACAAAAACAACATAACACAATGGTGTCTAAACAATTGCCGCAACTAATTAAAATTGGAATCATATTCCCCGGCAATGGCGCCAAAAACATGTAGGGGACAAACGACAAGTGTACCGCCATCGCTGCAAGTAATAAAATCCGGTGAGTACTAGAATATCGTCCTCTGGGAATATGTCCAATCTTCGTTTTCTCGAGCTATGCAACTGTTTAGACCAACACAAAGATGATGATTTGTTTTAACATTGAAAATAAATAAATAAAATAAATAAATCTATCCTTAAATGTACTTGGAATCTAATATATTTTGATTATGCATCCGATGACTTCATAGACAAAATCCCCTTTATTTGAATTACCGAAACCACATTAACCTAATCTATAATTCTTTATTGATGGACGAGTTCACTAGATTAGTTAAAGATCAATTCCTTGACTCATTAACCCTTTTATTTAACTTAAGAGATCAATCCCTTGACTCTCCTAAGCCAAAAACAAGCATTAAGAACAAGAACTCAACAAGACCACACACTTGCATGGTTTATTACTAAACCTACATCACGTGGTATCATATGCAAGAAACGCACTAATATCTCACCGTTCTCAGTATCAATACGAGTAATCAAACCAGTTGAATGTTGATCAAGCATCCAAAAGCATTAAGAAAAGCATAGATACTCAAATAAGGAGAAATACTTCATAGATTAATTTAGCAACGGTCAAACATCAACATAAACAAAATAATATAAGATCAAAATACAAAAATACATAAAAACATAAAGGAAAGAGAAGAGGGATAAAAGAAACTCCATAGAAGTTCATTGAGGTTGATCGAAATGTCTTTCTCCTTCCTCTTCCGCGATCCATGAAGAATCCTACCTGGGGTTCTTAAGCTTTTTCATGTGAATCCAACCCCTTGTCATCTTCTCCTTCACCAAAATGGCCTAAACTACGAGAAACTAACTCCAGAGAGAGAAAACAAAAGGAAAAAATGGAAGATCCCCCAAATCTTAGTCAAAACCGCTTTAAATAGAATTCTGTAAGTGGTATTTCGCTGCAGTGAAAAGGAAAACTTTACTGTGAAGAAACCTATTTTCGTTGCAGCAAAATATTTTCGCTCCAGCCAAATTATGGCAATTTAGATTTGGCAAGCTGCAACATTTTTGCTGTAGCCAAAAGTGGATAGAATGACCTAATTTTGTAAAATTTCAGCTTTTTGCTTGTTTCTTCAATTCCTTCAAATTTGGCACTTTTTCTTACTTTAATCCACCTACAAAATAATCAAAATTGGGATTAAATGACTTTGATTTTCATTCTCATATCAAAAGTAAACGTGTGAATTCAATTATTCTGAATTAGGGGAATTTGATACCTAAATTTATACAAATGAAAACAATAAGTGCTTCAAACTCATGACCAAATTCACTAAAATTTTACATGGCAAGTTGAAGAAATAGTCATGAGCATGCTGAAATTTGACATGGGGAGTCACCATCCCCTCAAAGACCCCGCCCCATCTACCCTGGGCAATGGGGTGCAGACGGTAACCATCCACAGTCTTGCTCTCAGCACCACTGGCAGCTGTAATACATATACCAACATGGAGAATGAGGAAAAAATGAAAGGGTTAACCAACAGGTCAATAATAAGGGCATGGCAATGTTACCTTTTTCCTTTTTTAGGTCGTCTTTCCTGAGTCTGTTCATCTTCTTTGTGACTATCGCCACCAGTGTCGACATTTTTGGCCTTTCTCTTCCTTTTGATTATTAAAGGACTATCTTCAAACTCAGCATTGCCTCCTTCGAAAACCTCGACCGCGTCAGGATTTGGGACATCGGTTGTTGGATTTGAACCCGAGATTTTCGAAGAGGGGGGCGATGGTTTAGTACTTGTCTTGGCCATATTAATGTCAGCATAAGAAGCTTTGGGGTTGGCCTGAGATCCTCGTGCAGCATTTTTCTTGGCCTTCCCTTTAAAGCGCTCGTAGCGTGCCGCATATGCATTCATAATGCTAGCTGCATGACAAACAATCTGATAAGTTCATAATATACTAAGAATCAGATAAATAATAAAGCTGCACCATACCCAAACAATGTCGCAGTTTAGCGTGAACCAGGTCCTTGCAGTGAATAGGGAAGTTATGTTTTCCAACAAATTCACAAATTTTCCGAAAAGTAGAATGGTCGGGTTCATCCAGGAACCCATGTAATTCAGTGTTGAGAAGTTGAGAGACACTATAATGAGTATTGCTCCAATAAAGGGGAAACAGTTCCCGGCCATCTTCTCTCCGCCAGAAGGCATTTTCCTTGTCACGAGGGACAACCTTGACATATCCTGATTTCCAATCTTTGAAAGATTCTTCGTAGTACGTGAATAAAGATGGGTTTTCGTTTTGTCAGAAGGAAATCCATTCTTTCTTCTTCTTATCTTTTCGGTAGGGCTGGAAGAGCAGGCATAAGAGTGAAGATGAATAGGGCCAACCTTGTGCCCAACAAAAAGTTTCAAATGCTTGAACAAAACTGCAGCCATTTGGTTGCAATTGGGAAGAAACCACTTGTAGGTAATGAAAAATTCCATCTGGAAGGAGGGTAAAGGAAATCAAACTAGGATACGGTTGAATAGACCGTGATAAAGCATGATGTAAGGCAATTCATCCTTGTCAGCCAAACAACAGACCTGTTCATTATTGCTAAAGGGAACGAGCTCGTAAGTGTCCCTTGGACTAGAATCTTTCTCCTGGATGGCGTCCTTCCCTGTCCCAAATTAAAGGGGATAGAGATCAAAACATCTCCAATTTGCCTCGACAATCTTGAAGTCATCTTTATCCTCAATGGTTGAAGAAATATTCAGGGCACCGTTATCAACCCATAAACATTCCTTTATACATTTGATGTCGGACCATTTTTCCGGTACCTCGATGTCGGTAGATCCCAAGACACCCACAACAGCTTTTCCCTTATCTTTATTTGTAATCTTGGGGGCAGATGCATGAGGGAGAGACATTTCTACAAAGACAAAAGTGAGAATGGAGACAAGACAACAACAGAAATCGGGAAACAATACAAAATAGGAAGAGAAAAACAAGAAGACAACAGGGACAAGGGGGAAGACGAGCGAAGTAATCATCAAAGAAAAGTTGCAATAGCACAAGATGCTGAGACGTAAAGAATCTAAAACCCCCATCTCCAAGATTTCCCAAGGTACCAGACAGCCACGAGACAATTTGAAAAAACAGAAAAGAAATTGAGAAAGCAGAAAAGAAAACCCTAAGGACGAAGATGAATCACCAAGAGATGAAATAAAACCTAGAGTGGTGATAACCATTTCCCTCCTAATCCTACAATCCATGTTGTTTTCGGAAGCAGTCGAGTATCTTTTCGAGCAACGTTGGGGGTAAAAGAGAATAGTAAGCCCTAACACGTGGTGAAACAAAAAAACTAGGGACACAAAAGAGGAAAAAGAAAGGGCAAGGAAGGAGAGTACCTGATAAAAAAGGAACCTTGAGGATTTTGTAAAAACTGCGTTGAAATCCACTTCAGGGAACATAGAGTGATGAAATCAACGAACAGTAACAATAGCGCGAACAAGAAGAATGAGGGTTTTAGGAAGAAGGAAGGTTTTAGAAACAGGGAGAGAAAATGAAAGAGCAGAAGTTGAAAACTTCCCCAATTAAAATAAGCATAAACAAATTTTTGCTACGATTTGTGACCGCCATTTTTTGTAATAATAGCGCACGAATGGCAAAGAAAGGGTCCATTGGGGAAAGGACATGTGGCAAGTAAAATCGAAATTCAAAATCCCTCAATCGCCTCACGTACAAGTCGGCAGAACCTTACCCCGCGAAAGATGAATTCCCAGAAAGCCTAAGGCAACATGTCTTCACAGCCTGCTTGGGGGCAACTATTGTGGATTGATATGCCAAGATGGGCTCCAACCCAACGACATCAGTAACCTCCTAGACCTATACCTCGGTTTGTAAACCCAGGGTTCATACATCGTAGAGTTGGGCCTTACTACAAGCCCACCAGTGGTATGAAACCCTACCCCGAAAGGTATAAATACAGGAAAATTAATGACGAAGGTATGATATCTAACCCTAGCTTATATACTGACTTGATCGTCGGAGTCCTTGCAGTTACCGCCTGCCCCGCCGAGGAGCACCCCAGAACTACTTGTGATCTACGTCGTACTGTCATACCTAAAGCCCAGGTACGCAACAATTTCATACGTCTATTTTACCAAAAAAATAGTATTCTCTTCATGTCTTTCTTGCATAAATAATATAAATTACCCGAGTGTACATGGACACAAATAATAAGATTGGTTGTAATTAAAATAGATTTTTTAAAATTTTACATCAATGTGATGAAGATATCATTAAAAATATTTCTAATAACTTCAGTTGAAAATATTTTATGAGATAAAATTAAAATATGATAAAACAACATTAGAATAAATTAAAGAGATAAATATTATTTTGATATTTTAAAGATATAAATGTAGTTAACTTAATTTTTGTAAAAATTTATCATTATTTTATTCTTTAAAAAATTAAAGATGTCAACAAAAGGATATTTATCTCTAAAACAAAATAGTATTTAATAATACTCATAAACAGAACTTTTTTCAAATAAACCATTTATTTAATTAAAGAATCAACTTAATAGTGTTTTATTTTCCAAAAAAACTTAATAGTGTTTTAATATTTTTTTAAAATTTGAAATAATTAAAAATAATTATATTATTTATCAAAATTAGTTAAAATAAAATTATAATAATGATAATAATAATAAACATAAAATAATCATAATAATAATAATAATAATTATAATGATAATAATAATAATAATAATAATAATAATAATAAAAATAATAATAATAATAATGACTAACTGATTGATTCTGTTCGACAATCTATACTAACGGTGGCTATTCTAAGAAAGATAAAAAAATTAGTAAATGACAATTTTAATTTTTTTATGAAGATATAGATCAAAATTCTATTATTAACGTAATGTGTGAAAGTGAATACAAATAAGCACACTTGTAATTTATTTATAACAAAAAATAATAAACTGATCCAATCTCTAGTTGCACAGTCTGAGTTTTACTTATGCATGTATAAATATAATCATAAATATAAATATTAGCGCTAAAAATGCTGATTAAGTATTAACGATGAAATTATGCTTTTTATAAATTGAATTAGGTCATTTATTGTTTGTTAGTATTTGGTGTAAATTTTCCTGGATTTACGAGATACACGGTTATGTTTTATTTTTGTGATATTTTGATTAAATAAAAAAAATCAACTTTTTTTATAATGAAACAAATGTTGAGATAATATCTTAAGGACCATATAAATAATTTAATAAATTCTGAATTCAAGATAATCATTAATTTTAAGCAATAAATTGTGATGTCTATGTTGTTGTGTGGATTGAAATTTTTTTTTCTCCATGACGTTAACTTTATAGTTTTACTTGTAATATTATTAAAAAAAATAGATTTACTAGCAAACATAATAGTAATTTAGAAAACAAATAAATAATGTACTAATGCTTTCAAAAATAGTCTAGTTACAAACATATTTATCATATAGTTCGATGAGTGATAGGAAGGGTGAATATACCCTGTATATGAGGCGGAGTAACCTCCTAAGAAGAGAAAGAAGAAGGAATTGGAAAATTTTCTCATTGCCCAAAATGGAAGGATTACATGATTTAAATAGTCCACATTTCTTGCTAACGGAATGTTTGATTGAAAATAATTAACTTCACAAAATGACAGAATGTAAATTCTCTCTCCAAATCTTACCAGATATATTTGCTCACAAATACAAATAACAGAATGTAAATTGAAATGCTAATAATAAATGAAATCGACATTGGTGCTGGGCTTCACTTCTCGTTTGGGCTTTTGTTGCTGCTCTTGGATAGAAGACTCCTGGGTTGGGTGATCTCTGGGCTGAGTCTCTGATGGATATGTAACAAAACCTCCCCCGTCGACCTCAACCTTGTCCTCAAGGTTGTAAACTTCATTAAGAGTCTCTCATTGCTCCCAAGTAGATTCTCCCGGAGCTAGACCTGTCCACTGAATCAGAGCAAAACGAGTAGGCTGGTTGTTCACTTCTTCCCATTTGAAATAAAGAATGGCCAGAGGAGCAATAAGTGGGTGGTTATCCACAGAGTCTACAGGTAAAGTATCAATAGAGGAAGGAGGAGGTCCCACAAGAGGTTTTAAGAGTGAGACATGAAAGACATTGTGAATTCTTGAGTGAGCAGGTAAATCAAGTTTGTAAGCAAGTGGACCAATTCTGTCTAACACCTGAAAAGGCCCATGGAATCGTTTAGAGAGCTTGTGAAAACGGCTTCCGGAAACAGAAAGTTGGCGATGTGGCTGGAGTTTGACATAAACCCAGGATCCAACAGTGAAAGAAACGTCCCTACATTTACGATCAACAAGCTCTTTCATTCTCTTTTGAGCCTTGGCCAGATTGTGGTGTAAAATGGAGAGAATTTCCTCTCGGGATGATAAAACTGAGTCGCAAGCATCAATAGGAGAGGAACTAGAGAAATAGTTTGGGATGGAAGGAGGAGGTTTACCATATATGATCTGAAATGGGAACAGGCCCGAACCAGAGTGCACTGAAGTATTATAATGCAGTTCCGCCTAGGCAAGAAAGCGAACCCAAGTAGAAGGCTTCTGGTAAGTGAAAGCAAGCAGGTACAGCTCGATACTAAGGTTCATAACCTCAGTTTGGCCATCCGACTGAGGGTGACAAGAGGAGCTCATGCGAAGCATGGTACCGGCAAAGCGGAATAAATCAGACCAGAATTTACCATGCAACTTGCACACTATGGAGAAAAAAAGTTCTGCAACCTTGTAAGCTGTAAAATGGGACTGAAGGGAGCCAAGGTGAACACCTTTAGAGAAACGATCTACCACCACCAAGATGACCCTGTGGCCTTGAGATGCGGGACGGCCCGTAATGAAGTCAAGGGAGATATCTTCCCATATATTGGTAGGAATTGGAAGAGGATGCAGAAGTCCTGCTAGCCGCTAAGCAGAGTACTTGGTTTGTTGGCAAACAATAAATTGGGGAACAAAGCTGTGAACATCTTTCCCAATATTGTCCCAATAAAAATTCACACAAAGGCGCTTTAAAGTTCTGTTCAATAGGAGATTCATGAAACTCCTTCAATAGGAGATTCTTGAATTTCAAGTTTTGGGGCACCCATATTTTCCCCTTGTAAAGCAACAAACCGTCAACCATCTTGTAGTCAGGAAGAGCTGAAGGATCAGTTGTGTAACGTGCAGAGAGGTTCGAGAAGGAGGGGTCAAGCAGTGGCTCCTGTTTGAAAGTATTTAAGAAAGAAAAGTGTGTAACCGAAAGGACCTTAAACTCAGCATTGTCATGTCCGAAAGAGCGAGAAAGAGCATCCGCCACCACGTTCTATTCACCAGGTTTATACTTAATATCGTAATGATAACCCAAAAGTTTAACCACATAATGTTGTTGTTCCAGAGTTTGAATGACTTGAGTGAGGAGTTCTTTTAGGCTTTTCTGGTCGGTCTGGATGATAAGAAATGACCAAGCAAATACTGCCGCCAGCGTTTCACTGCACTAGTAATAGCATGGAGTTCGCGGAGATAAGCGGAAGCTTTAGACATACGGGGAAAGAAAAGCTTGCTAAAATAAGCGATTGGATGAAAGCCTTGCAGTAGTACCACTCCCATGGTAATGCTAGAGGCATCCGTTTGTAGAAGAAATGGTTGGGAAAAATCTGGCAAGGACAAGAGGGAGGTAGATGCCATCAGGGACTTTAAGTTGTCAAATGCAATTTGAGCAGACAGAGACCAACGGAAATTATCCCTCTTGAGTAATTCGGTCAAGGGTTGGGCAATAGAGGCATATCCTGCAATAAACCCGCGATAAAACCACGTTAGTCCTAAAACCCATGCAAACCCTTCACAGTGGTAGGGATGGCCATTTGCAAACAGCCGCAATCATGTCGGGATAAGGCGCGACGGTACCCGCAGAGACCGCATGGCCCAAGTACTCAATACTATGAGTACAAAAAGATCACTTAAGAGGTTGGAGATAGAAACAATGATCAGCCAAGATAGAGAAAACCTGAAATAAATGTGCAATATGCTCATGCACACTACGACTGAAAACAAGAATGTCGTCAAAAAACACAATGACAGTCTTACGCAACAGAGGTCGGAAGATGTTGTTGATAGTGGCTTGAAATGTTGCCGGGGCATTGCACAGCCCAAAAGGCATCACACAGTACTCATAAAGCCCTTCATGAGTGTGGAAAATTGTCTTGTGAATATCCTAAGGTATGACGCATATCTGATGAAACCTAGAAGCAAGATCCAGCTTGGAAAAACAACGAGCTACACCTAATTCATGGAGGAGCTCGTCGATGGTGGACATAGAGCAACTATCTTTCACCGTGAAGGCGTTGAGGGTCTGATAGTCGATGCAGAGTCTCGAAGAACCATTCTTCTTCCGAATTAAAAGCACCGGTGAAGAGAAGGAACTAGTACTGGGTTGAATCCACCCTGAAGCAAGCATATCGGTGACCTGTCATTCAGTTTCGATCTTTTGGGCATGCGGGTACTGATAGGGGTGAACTTTCACCGGAGCAGAGTTGGGAATTAATGGAATCGCGTGGTTAGTGATACGAGATGGTGGCATGGTAGAAGGTTCTTAGTAAAGGGGTGAATATTGATGGAGAAGATGGTGGATTTTGGGATTGGGGTGAGAAGGGGGAGAATGGCATTGGGTGTCTCCAGAACCCTAGAGACATGAAGGGAGAATAGATGGGCCTCAGGTTCAGTATGGAGGGCTCATTTGAATTGAGAAAAGGAAAGGAGTATGGGTTGGGGGCCCACGTCATCTTGTAATAGAACGGTGTCGTTAGTAAGAGTGAACTGCATAGTGAGGTTTTTGTAATCCATCAGAATTGGGCCGAGTTGTTTGAGCCATTTGGCTCCCAAAACAATATCTGTACCACCCATTGCTAAAATGAATAAATCCACTTTGAAAGAAGAGGTCCACATTAGAGCAGACTTCAGTGCAACAAAGCACTTCACCACTTCCCACAATTACTTTGAGAGGTGTTGTTGGGCTCTTGCCAAGGCCCAATTTGTGGGCCACACTCTGTTGAATGAAATTATTGGTACTACCCCCATCTACCAGCATAGAAACCGTATTGGACAGAATGGAACCCTTGACCCGCAATGTTTCAGGGGTGCTGGATCTAGAAAGAGCATGTAAACTAAGTTGGGCTAAATGATTGAGGCCCAATTGGCGTACCTAGTCTGATGGCATGTCCGGATCGGGTAAAGAGGCAAATGACAGGTGTAGGGGATTCGAAGGTAGAGCGTCTTCCTCCTCTGCAATCAATAAATAGATACGGCCCGGACAACGGTGGCCACGCACAAAGCCTTGGTCACAATTGAAACAAAGGCCTTTCTCACGATGTTTGACCATTTCTGCTTCAGTAAGTTGTTTGAAGCATGTTTTGAGAGCGGGAGATGGTAAGAGAGGAGGTAAAGGCTTTCCCGGTGAGGGCGGAGAAGGTACCACCTGAGAAGCTAGACGAGAAGATGACGAGGAGAGCCACGAAGACGAAGATCGAAGGTGAAATTGATGATAAAGATCATTCAGCCTTTCTTCGTGTAAACGAGCCAAACCCGCAACATCGTGAAGAGAAGTGGGTTGCTGAGTAAGGACCTCCCGTTTGACATCCGGTTTAAGACCCGAAATAAAGCAACTCACAAGAAAAGAGGATTGAAGACCCTCAATGCGGTTAGCCAAGGCTTCAAACTCGTTCAGATAGGAATCCACGGAGGACGTTTGAGTGAGTTTGAAGAGGTTACCTCTTGGATAGTCGAAGGCCGTAAGGGCAAAACGCTTTTCTAGAGCCTCGAGGAATTGTTCTCATGAAACGAGCTGGTGGTTACGGTACATCCACTAGTACTAGGCGAGGGCAGCACCATCGAAATAAAAGGAAGCAATGGTAATGTGAATCTCAGGAGGGGTGTGATTATAGTCAAAGAATTGGGATATTTGAAAAATCCATCACATGGTGTCCTTCCCACAGTAACAGGGAACATCCAGCTTTAAGAAACGTTTCTGGGTGGAATTTTCTGAGATTGGCAAAACCTTCAAGGGATCCGGAGAACGGGGGGTGAACCGGTTTCCGGCGTCGTATTGCGAGCAACCACCTCATCCGAGCCTCTGTGAAAAAGTCCTGGAAGCTCGAGAACCTTTGTCGAAGGTCATCGAGTTTGTCGTTGGTGGATTTTGAACCGGTATTGTCGGCCATGAGGAGGGGAGAAGGGACTCAATGAAAGCACCAATGATGGGAAGGGTGAATATACTCTGTATATGAGGCAGAGTAACCTCCTAAGAAGAGAAATAAGAAGGTATTGGAAAACTTTCTCATTGACCAAAATGGAAGGATTACATCATTTAAGTAGTCTAGATTCCTTGCTAATAGAATGTTTGATTGAAAATAACTAACTTCACAAAATGACAGAATGTAAATTCTCTCTCCAAATCCTACCAGATATATTTGCTCACAAATATGAATAACATAATGTAAATTGAAATGCTAATAATAAATTAAATCTACATTGGTGTTAGGCTTTATTTCTCGTTTGGGCCTTTGTTGATGCTCTTGGATAACTCCTAGGTTGGGTGATCCTTGGGCTGAGTCTCTCATGGATATGTAACAATGAGTAATTGAAATTCTTTTAAATTAATGACCGGTATAATTCTAGGTGATATTGCAAATCAAAATTTTTACTGATGTTTTTTCAACAAAGTGTTGTTATATTTTAATCTTATATACTTAAACCTTTAATAAATATTTTAAAGTAAATATGAGAATTTATTTGAAAGTAACAACCTCCCCAAGGTTTGGGTACATGACACCTAGACCTAGTATATTTTCAAAGTTACACCGATCTCTCTTGAACTTGTTAATGTGCGCAATCCTTAGGGGAGATCAATGTAACATAAGATAAATCTCAAGGGAGATTGGTATAATAGAAAACAAACATTACAGGAGGTCAATGTAACAAAAAAAGTAAACTTAAGGGGAGGTGGATGTAATATCCGCAAGACTGGAAACTTTTTGGGTTTAGGTGTACTGTGCGCAAATCTCGGAGGAGGTTACAATAACTTTCCCTTAAAATGTTGATACATTTTACAAATAATATATTGTCTATACATTTGAAATGAAAATTATCATACACTTAATTTGAAAATATTTTTAATTTCAAATATAAAAATTTTACAATATTTATGAAAGTATTTTAATTTGGAAAATATAAATTATTTTTTAATTTATTTTATAAATAATTTCACTACAAGAAAATTTAATATTAACTACAAAATATAGCTACAGATTTCTATTCATAGCAAATTTATATCTAAACAGCTACAGATTATTTACTAAAAAAATTCCTAGCTAATACTAATTAGCTACCAAATTAGCTTCTAATTAGCTACGAAATATAGCTACCAAAGAATATCACAGCTAACTTGTATCTAAATAGCTACTAATAATCTACAAAATAAAATTTTCTAGCTAAATTTCTTGGTCACTAATTTGCTACTAAATTAGCTACTAATTAGTTACGAAATATAGCTACCAAATTTTTTCATAGCTAATTTGTTTCTAAATAACTACTAACTAGTTACAAAAAAAAATTTCTAGCTAATTTTCTTAGCTACTGATTAACTACTAAATTAGCTACTAATTAGATATGAAGTCAATAATGAATCAAAGTCTCATATTGGATAGTTAGGAGCATGTTAGAGGGTTTATAAGTGGATGAACTCATACACATATTGTCTTAAGATATTGGGTTGTATTAAAGCATTGGTTGTATTGTGGTGTCATACACTTGTGGTGCATTCTCTTGGCTTGTGTCTTTGGCTCTACTCTCTCCGTCCGAATAGTGGTATCCGAACCCAGTTGATCTAGTACGGTGACTGACTTTAACAACTATGAATTGGCTAGGGAAATTTCCCGCGACCTAATATTAATATTAGCTCTAAAAAATTCGGTAGCTAATTGGTAGCTAATCCGCAACTATTCTATTTTTCTACTGAATTGTTATAAATTAGTTATAAATTTTTGTCTATCTAATATGCAAAATTCTTATAGTGTTTTCTTGTTTAGTTTTTAAAACCAATAGGAGAATATTAATAAGAAATTTTTAAAATATACCTTCATTCTGAGAGAGAAGTTTAACAACCTAAAATAGTAAATTAAAAATAATATATAATTATTAAATAAAATATATCAGTTTTTTGCGGTGAATATAGCAGTAGTGAAATATTTTATTTTGTTTTTTTAGCACAAAAAAATTATTTGTTTTATTCAAACTAGTTACCACTTTACGAAATGTATGTGTTATATAACATATAACATTTAACTGAAAACATTGTTTGTAATAATTTTACATGACAAATAAAGAAAGGTGTGATAGATGGATTCAAATTATGTGTCCCAAAATCATGTCCCCAGTCATGTCCTACCAATAGAATATCGACACGTCATTAAAATATTTTTTTAATTTTAATTTTTAATTTCCTAATAAATTTTTTTAATGACGTGACGATATTCTATTAGTAGGACATGGACATAATTTTGAGGATACATAATTTAAATCCGTGATGGATAACAATACATCGAACCCTGAACCCCAGAATCGAATTCTCGCTCCCTTCTAATAGTGAGCTGGGCTTTGAGGACTCTAAATGCCTTATGCTTATTGTATCATTGTCACTGCCATTGCATAATACTCTATCCGTCCCAAAATGTAAGATCCTCTAAAGAATTTTTGTTTGTCCTATTTTATAGGATTTTTTGAGAATTTTTGTACACATTCCATTTTTTTTACAATTATATCCTTGTTACTCAACTAATTTTGATGAACATTAATAAGAGAGAGAGGTAATAGAAAGAGATTGAAAGGGTAAATTTGGAAACTAATACTTTTTGTTAGACAAATTTAATACATTTAATTAAATTAACCACTTTTCTTAATTCTTGCAATATTAATCTAAGAGGTCTTATATTTTGGGACGGAAAGAGTAAAAAAAAAGCCTAACCAACTTTCATATTGTGTGAGTTTAGCATATTTGCAAACTTGGATGGAGTAGGACCGGCAATCAAAAGAATTTGGAATAAAATGGTTCCTTCAAAGGTGGCAACAGTTTCCATCACAACTTTGTTCAAGATTGGATTCCTCTAGATGCAATTTAGCTTGGAGGGATGTTATTAGCCAAGCTGAATGTGTGTGTGCAGCATCCAGACATCAATATTTAAAATAAGGATAAAATATGTTTTTTTTCTCTTTAAAATACACTCTTTTTGAATTTAGTCTCTACAAAATTATTTTTTGCATTTTAGTTTCTATGCTTTTAAAAATTAAGTTTTTAGTCCGGGTTAAGTTAAACTTAGTTGATTTCCTAGATTATACGGTTTTTCATAGAGATTTAGAAAAATTAAATTCTTGAATTCTTGCTAGCCAACAATGCTTTGATGAACCTACCGTAGTTAAAAAGATAGTAAAGCACAAAATTAATATTAGGCACTTAAAAATGTAATTAATTTCTTAAAATTAAACACTAAAATGCCAAAAAAAAAACATTATAAAGATTAAATTTAAAAATCGTGTATTTTACCGAGATCAAAAATATATTTTACCTTTAAAATAATAATAATACATACTCGATGTGTAACTCATATATCTTCGTTTAAAAAAAAAAATAACTGTTACATCCTAAAAAGAAACAAACATATGTATGAGAGTACGAAAAGACATAAATTTGTATAACAATCACAATGAGTAAAAAAAGGAAATAAATAACAAGTGATTTATAACTTTTAGGCTAAAATACACATTTGGTCATTTATGTTTTGTCGAAGTTCTATTTTGGTGTTTATTTTGTCTCAATTTAGTCCCTTATGTTTATTTTTTGGACTAACGATAGACTCTTTAACCGAACTGCATAGGTGGCACCTACATGGCATTAACGGCTTTATTGTCATCCATTTCCAGATTAAAACGATACCGTATTGATTTTTTTCCTTAGAGTATGCAGTTCTGTCAACTTAGTCTAACGGAGGCAGGCTTAACAAAAAAATTCAATACGGTATCGTTTTAGTCTGAAAATGGAGGGCAACTAATGCCGTTAATACAATATTAGTGCCACGTATGCAATTTTGTTAATTTAGACTAACGAATTCAAAGAAGAGTCCAACGTTGATAAAAAAACAAACCTAAGGATCAAATTGAGATAAAATAAACATAAAGAACCAAAATAAGACTTCGACAAAACATAAAGAACCAAATGTATATTTCAGCCTATCTTTTATATAAACCATATGTATCCTCCAGTAAAGGTAACTTTTTGGTCAAATAGATTACTCAATAGGTGGAAAAGCCCTCCGTGAGAGTATTTAATCTAGCTGCCTGCTCATAATCGTATCTAAACTAACACTTATAAATTTTGTGTATTTCAAGATTAAATAGTATTATTGGTTTTAACAATACCGTCCAAATTTTGATTTTATCTCCATCGTTCATTTTAGTGCACCGTCTATCGTTTATATTAATTTTTTGCAAAGTTGAACACCAATTAAAAGCTACCGTCCAATCCTTGTAATTAACATTTTTTATAGAAATTAACGGGTGTTTAACATATATAAGAGAAGTCTCACCTCACTTCTAAAACACACCAAAAATCATTTTCCTCTTCTCTTCTTAATTTGAACTCCTCTCTCTAAATATATTATAGGTTATATTAATATTATTTATCATTATTTTCTGCATCCCGATTAATTCCAGAAGAGCTTGTTATATTCTGGGAGTTTGCGAAATTCACGCCGGATAAACCATTTAGGACCGTGTTCATCAACACATCTCAAGCTACAACTTTAATCCCCTCCTACAATATTTCCAACAAAAACAACCTCGTGGTAGTTGATTTATGCGCTTGGTGGTAGAGCCATACAAGTGATATGTATTTCATTTTATAAATCCTTTTAAATTTAATAAAATTATAAAAATGCAAAATGATAAATGTCATACTAAAAAAAACAAAGTTGTCATAATATACCCAGAATGAAATTCTAGAGTCATCTAAAGTAGAAATTATACCGTTACTAATATTTACATGAAATAAAATAAAGGTTCAATAATTCATAAAAAAGAAAAAGATGTTAAGGTACTATAATCAATAATACTCTATTCCTTTAGTACTTATAAAAAAAATCAATACTCTACTTCAGCAACCATCATAAGAAACTACGACTAGGCGGTCATTTTGGGTTATATTTAGGACAAAACTATAACCAAGTCCTGCAAATCGGAGGCAGTCAACAACGCTGAATGTTAAATAAGTTGAAGCTAGTTAGTATACTTAAGTAACATGTGCTATTTTGTTTTTTTGCTAAATTGTCCCTGACTCATCTATAAATAACTTTTTTCATTCATTAATCAATGAATACATGCATAATACATTTTCTACAAAACTCCTTCTTCCTTCTCTGTTTTCTCTATTCCATTCATGTGTATATCAAGGTTCTGTTCTTGCAGGTCTGTCGGGATAAAGGTCCTAACAATGGTAATAGCAACAACAAGTTTTGAAGGTCATGAGAGTATTTGCAAGAAACCATCATGAATGGAGGCAGATTTCCTGCTGATATGCCAATGCTAGCTAGATGGCAAGAATGATGACAAGTGGTGCATCCACATGAATGTTATTTTCGGGATGCAAGATAATTTTAGTTTTCTCTATAAATAGAGAATGTACTCTATTGAATGGAGTATTAATAATATCTTTTATCTTTATTATATTTTGTTTTACTCCACCATGTTTCTTAATATGGTATCAGAGCCTAGTTTGAAAAAAAAAACATAGGGTAAAATAAAAATTCAAGAAAAAAAAGGAGTATAAAAAAAAAAAAAGACCTGAGATAGATGCTCATAACTTGAAAAACAAAAAGATACATTAAAAAAAAAAGGCAAGTCACAAGTAGGCTAAAAAAAAAAACTAGTTGAACTTGAGGAGGAGTGTTGGGAGAAAAAGTCTCACATTGCCTAGGATAAGAGCTATCATAGCCTTTATAAGGCTTTAGGCAACCCTCTCCTTTTGAGCTAGCTTTTGAGGAGAGTTAGGCCTAACTTGAGACCTTCGAATCCGACCATTACCACTAGGATTTATTCTAAGATATCAGTTAGTTGTTTTGTCTTTTGGGAAGCCAAGAAAAGAGATTACAAGACTCTCTTCTTGATGAGTCTAACTTTGAAAGAATATCTTCTGCTACCTTAGCCAAACAAGTGTGGGACCCTCTTGCTAAGTCTTATGTTGGATCAGACAAGTTGAAGAGAGTGAGGTTACAAACCATTCGAAGGCCGTATGAATTACGGTAGATGACTGATCAAGATAATATCACAGAGTATCTTGGTTGAGTTCAAACCATTGTGAATTAGATAGGTTCATGTGGTGAGAAGAATGTTGGTAATGGTAAATGCAAGAAAAAAGCAAGGGAAATGAAAGAAAAAGAAGGGTAATTCTGCTGGAGAAGATGGTGATCAAGCATCTTCTGAAGGTCATGGTAAGAAGGATCAGTAAAATAGGATGGTGAGAAGAAATTTAATACGAAGAACATTCAATGTTACAATTGTAAGGTTGGGGTTGTTTTGCTAGTGAATACAAGAATGACAAGAAATGAATAGAAAAGGATGATGAGGCTAAAATGGCTCATAAGGATGACTCCGATGATGAACATGTGATCATGATGGTTACTACTGTAGTGAAACGCAAACCTCATGTGGATTTAGATTGGTATCTAGACATTGGGTGCTCAAATCACATGACTGGCCGAAGGGACTGGCTCATTGATGTGAATGAGGAGGTTAAGAGCAACGTAAGGTTTGCATATGATAGTGTGATGAGGGCAAAAGGGATGGAAAGAGTGCAGATCTAGAGAAAGGATGGCAGGTCATCTTACATCTATGATGTTCTGTATGTCCCAAACATGAAGAAATTTCTTTCCATCTTAAGACAATTACTGCAGAAAGGTTACAAATTCACAATGGAGAAAAACATGTTGAGAATGTATTATAGAACAGAGAGATTGATCTTAAAAGCTCAACTCTCAAAGATTAGGACTTTCAAGATCAACATTGAAGTATACAATGAACATCAATATCCGTCTGTTGTAGTTGAAAGTAACACTTGGTTATGGCAAGTATGGACATCTTAGTTTCAATAATCTTGGTTTGATGAGTGCAGAAACAATGGTTACTGGATTGCCAAGAATTCAGAAATCAAGCAACATTTGTGGAGGTTGATGTGTTTCAAAGCAAACCGAAAATTCCTTCAAGAATATTATTCCGATGTTTGTGGACCTTTTGAGGTAGAATTATTGGGAAGTTTTCTTTTGGATCATAAGAAAGTATATTACCTGGGAATTGAACCCAGTTACTCACACACGTATTTCCCCTATATGCTCACCAATTGAGTCAAATGACTGGGACAATCATTGGGAGGTTGCTTGTCTTTTGTTTCTTTCTTAGATGATTTTACTAGAAAATTGTGGATTTTCTTGCTTGAAAGAAAAATGCAATGTTGGAAGTGTTCAAAAGATTCAAGGCAGTTGTTGAGAAAGAAAAGGGAAGGGGCATTCACACCTTGCAAACAAATGGTGGTGGTGAGTACACCTCCAAGGAATTTGAGCTTTTTTGAGAAAACAAAGATATTATGCATGAGATTACCCTTCCTTACACACCTTAACATAATGGAGCAACAGAGGGGTTGAATGGGACAATTCTCAACATGACAAAAAGTATGCTTAAAGGTTTTGATCTTCCTAAAGGCTTATGGGGAGAGGTCATTAATAGAGTATTGAGGTTGTTTTGGTTCTTTCATCATGTATTGAATTTGAGGTTTTTTTGGTAGCTTGTTTTAGTTTCAATTAATAGAGTATTGATGTTGTTTTGGTAGTTTGTTTTAGTTTCAATTAATAGAGTATTTGAGGTTGTTTTGTTTCTTTCACCACGTATTAGATTTTATATGGTTCCTTGTCATATTGCATCAAATAATTTGTAATTTACTTTTCTATATTATAATTAGGATTTGGATGTTATGTGTTTGTTTCTTAAAATTGTTTGTGAATAGTTGCACAAATGTTGCATTAACTAAACAAAATGATTCTTATCTTGTATACGGCTCTTAATGAATTTGATAACAATTGTTCCTTTTTTTCCTATACGTGCAAGTTCATGCCTAATGCTAGAGAATTTGTATTGGTGCCTTAGGGTTATTATGATTGGGAATACAACATTTACAAATATGTTCAATGGTAAGATTTAATTGCTTCTTTTACGTTGCATCTTACTCAAGAGTTTAGATTATATTGTTATTATCATTTTCTACTACATCTCTAACAATATGGAGAAAAGTTGTGCTAATTAAATTGAACCTCATCATATTGGCTATGTTCCTTTTTAGGATTTGTTTTTCTATGATTTTTATTTCAAAATTTTTTGGTAGAAGAATTTATTACTGCATATTCATCTTCTAATGAGGCAAAATTAGTATGACAATTAAATTGTGGTTAAATTGAGATTTATAACTATCTAATGAAATGGTTGTGGCAAAATGCAAAGGCTAAATATATTATCACATTTGTTTGAAGTGGACATAAATGCATTGTAGAACATTGAGAATGATCTGCCAGTTGGATATTTAGATATGAAAGAATTCTAGCTCTAATACCGATTTGTGTATGTTTTAAAGACGATTAGTTTAAGAAATAAGATTTCATATGGGTTACCGTAATTTACTTTGCTTAGAATTGAGAGTTTGCAGATGATAGTGGATTCTTAGTTAAAATGCCTTTCTTTTTTTTGTGGTGAATTACTTCATTGTGCATGTTGGGAACTTCTCTTAATGTTATTGAGCACAATCACAGAGCTAAAGGCATGTGGCTTCAATGAGCACAAGTTGTTATCAGTAATTACTCTTTCTCCTTGTATTTTCTTTTCTCTTCATTTCTTCTTTGTCCTATATTTTTTATAGTTGCAACTTCTAGCACCTACTGCATTTGATAGATTGCAACCCCGCAACCTATATTCATGATAAGCTATTTTTTTGGTTTATACTCTCTTGACCAAGAAACACTAGAGCTATTAAATTTATAAGTTCGCAAATAAGTTCTAGTTTCATTAAGAAAAACAACTTTGAAGTTATTGTTATCAATTTTCATTCAAATTTTGCTTATAGAAATGATCAAGGCTTATTTTGTATTCTTCTTCGCATTTCACTTGATCGTGATGCTTCTGGCAAGGTAATTTTGACAAGTTATTTATTATTTAAGCTAGCTAAATTCCAACTAATATTACTCTTAAATGCTTATTACAGTTAGTGTTAATATGTAACTAAAGAAAAATAAAATGTTAAGAACTTGGTTAGGACAACAACTTACATTGAGAAAATATCATGAAAGATGGTTCATGCATTGCCCAGAGACTTGAATCATAATCATGATTTCTGAGTAGTAATTAGCTGCTTGTTTATTATTTGTGCTCGGTAAAGTTAGATGCTACTGTCATTCTCTTTGTAGTTCTGAAATTCAAATCAATCACTTAGAGGATTAATACAACATCATACTCTCAATGATATGCATGAAGAATCAATGAAGGAGCTGTGCATACAGATGTCCTTATTTGTTAATGGTTTTACATAATTGCCAAGTTTCTTGTATTGCTAAGTAGTCCCTATGTCATGGTAGTTAATTTCTGTAAATTTTCCATTTTTGGGTTCTGTTGTTAATCTTTCCTTGATTCTCGCGTGCATATATTAAGGAAATTGCTCTCTTTGTAACTTAAATAATCAATCAAAGAGGTTTCAATCTTCTTTCTTAACCATCTTTGTCTTTCTCTAGGGTTTCATCACCCACTATCAATCTTTCTTTCTCATAGAGAAATCTGTTATGGTATCAATACACCAGTAAGAGAACAACAACATGCAAGAAAATCCTTCACCTACCTTTTTCGTTGCTTTCGTCGCAAAAGAAGCCAAAGAACCTACTAGCCCCATCTATATTCGTCCTAACAAAAACAAGTCTATGGTGCTTGTTCAACCTCTCCCCATTAACAATAACTATTATACTAACTTGGTCCACCTCCATCTGGTGACAATCCCATCTACCCATATTGAAAGCGTTGTAACACTCTTGTCCTTGGTTGGATTTTTTGGTCAATAAAGTTTGATATTGCTCAATCCCTCCTTCTTGTTCCCACTACCACTCGTGCTGGGGCTGAGTTAAGAGAACATTTTTGTCATGGTGGTCTTTTTGGGATATTTGAGATTTAGGAAGAACTTTATAGTCTGATAAAAGGTGATTTCAATGTGAGCAAGTATTATACTAGTATTAAAATCATTTGGGATGAATTGGATCTCATAAACCATGTTCTCGAGTGTTCTTATGAGTTAACTTGCTCTTGCAAAGCTCTTACAAAATTGAAGATCCAGGGCAACGTTGACTTTGTGGGGTGTTTCCTTTGAATTCTCAGTGATACTTTCTTCACTATTTTCAACGTCCCTAATTTTATTAAGATTTTTCTAGAAAGGTAAATGTCCCTTGGCCTAAGTTAATTAAGATTAGAGTTGGAGACCCTCTTATAAAATTTGGAAAAGGGTAAGGGGCTTAAGGGAAAATTTTAATAAAATAGGAGGGGGCTCACACTAACTACTATATACTCCCCAACACCTTAAAACTCACTCTCTTCTCCCACACTTATTCTCAGGACACACCACACACCCACTATCACTCTTTCACTTTCATTTTCTTCCATTCTCAAACCCTACCCTTCTCCTTCCCTAAATCTTCCCCTCTCCACCATTTTCACTCTAAGTTCATTCACAAAATCAACACCCCTAACTTCAAAGTATCCAAAATCAACCTTCTTTATTACATGCAAGCATGTCTCTTAAAATACCTCTTCTCACCTTGTGGCTTGATTGGAGCTTAAGGACTAAGAACCAAGACAAGGGAAAAGGAAAAAAGAAGAAATCAAAAGATGGAGAAGCTTGATTGAGGAGGAGAACAAGGAATTTCTTTTCGGAAAAAAGGTAACCACACTATCCTATTGTTCCTCTTGTGTGTTTCTTGGTTTTTGGGGATTTTGGGTATGATACTTGGTGGGAATCTTGAAATATGTGAATAATCAACATACATATTGTGGATTTATGCTTGGTTGCATTTGTTGAGGGATGCATGAGAGTGACATTGACTTGTTAAGGGCATGGGTGATGAGTAGGTTTGGTTTAGATTTAACTTAGGTTGAATGTGATAATTTTATGAAATCCATGAGTAAATGCATGTGGGAGTTGAGATTTTGGTGTTGACTTATGGTTTGATTGTTGATTCTTGAGTGTCTGGACATGTATAAGAAGGAAAGGAACCTTAGAGTGGGTTGGATTTTATGGAAAGGCTGGGAATGGGGAAAATTTGTGTTCTGCACTCTGTTATTTTTGCTGTAGCAAAATATTTTTGCTCCAGCGAAATCAGTATAGCAACAGAATGACAATTGTGTGCTCTTTTCGCTACATCGAAAGTAATTTCGCTCTAGCGAAAAAATAAAAGTGGATTAGCTCTCGAGGTCTTCTACAGAGTTGTAGATTTCGATGTTAGCTTTCAAATGGCACTTGTTTCACCCAAATCCATTGAGTTCAACACAAGTTAGAGCCTATTTACCAAAGTAGTGTCAAGATGGAAACGTTTGCACCTGAGTTTGTTTCTAGCTTGAATTACACATAGAAGGGGTCTTTATCGCAATTCGTTTACTTTACAAAAGTTGTAGAAAATTGTCTTAGCTTTCGAATAAGACTAGAATCTCCTCATTCCGTTTAGTAATTCTCTAGTTATGCCCCATAGATGGTAGGTAACCATAACTTTCTTGTTGCTTATATTTGTGTGTTTTGGACATTATGGACTTTTTGAAGTTTGATAGTGATTCATAGTATTATTGTTAAATTGGAACTTGAATGTGTGTTTGGATTGTGAACCTTGGCATATGATTGTGAATGTTAGGTCCAAATTGCATAGCTGCTTGAGTAGTGAAAATTGTATCTTGGTTGTGGTAATGGTTAAATTGGGGGTTTTAGATTTCTTTGGAAAATCCTTATGCATGTGATTAAAATGGGTGTCATGTGTTTTGTAATGTGATGTTCTTTGGGTATTTGTTCTATTATTGGAAGGGAATTCAGTACAAATGGGTTATGGTTTGAAGAGAAAAATAGAGTTTTCCATTTTCTAGATTCACGTTATTTTCCCTGTAGCTAATGGTATTCGCTACAGCGAAAATGACTCGGACATGAGGGTCAAAACTAGAGTTTTTCACTACATCGAAAAGGCCTTCTCTATAGTGAAAGTTTGGAAACTCTATGCATTTAACTCCTTCCATTTTGATGATTGCTTTAAGAAATTGCACACCCAAAGGACACCTCAAATGAATTACAATGCACATCAACCCCATGTGAATATGAGGAATATTGTTTGTGAAAAACACCTTTGCTATATGTAGTGAGGTTGTTTTTGTTGCTTTTACCCTTTGATTTTGAAGAATTTGTTAAAGCGTCTTGGTTGAGGGAAGCTATGCTACTCTCGATGTTTTTTATGTTAAGCTTTCATGTCATTTAACTTACATGGGTGATAGGGGCACCTTCACCATATAACTTGTGAGGATGATTATTTTTGTTTTGGTAGTATGGTTCATGGAGGGACGCTTCCATGTTTAGGATGAGTTCAATCCTTCATGTCTTATCAGCACATTCGTGGTCGACCCACTATGCGCTTATAATTTGAGTGCCTTCTTGGTTGGTTTGTATATAAGTTTTTAAATTTGACTGATGTGTATAAAGCTCATTGTTCACGAAAATATGTGAGTTGCTTAAATGCAACTTTGAGTATTAATAATTTTTATATTTTTATCTTATTTAATATGTTGAGCTTTTATCATATTGGGTGTTACACTATTCATTCCAACATTATGACAACGGATCATTTACCACCGATTTTAAAGGTTTTTCTCACATTTCACAACAAGAACACCAATTCCTAAAGGTTGAAGCTGATAATACTAGCATCATTGTGTACACTTCTACTGGTTCAAATACATATTCATTTAAATCCCAAGCATATAAAACACATCATTTTGCATCAACTCAATCCAAGTTTGATAAATTTTGCATTCACGGCAAGAAAAGGGGTCACACTCAAGTTATATGTTATAGGCTCCATGAGTTTCCACAAGGGTTTAAGTTTTGCAATCCTAAGTATCAACATAAGAATGCTAATGCCACTTTAACCAACAATTTTGAGTCAAAGATATTGAAGAACCAAAATTCATGTTTACTACTGAACAATATAAATCCTTGTTGACCCTTATCCCTAACACAACACCAGCCAGACAATAGGTTCATCTCAGTTTATCTTCTGTTCTTCAAAATTAGACAAGCTCTCCTCCTCAAGGTAATTCTCTTTCTCACCAATGGTTACTTACACTGGTGCATTTGATCACATGCTATTCGTTAAGTTATTTTTCTTCCTATTCAAAAGGGACTGATTATCATCTTGAAGGGATTAGATGTTATCGTATCTTTCCTTACTCCTTGGTAAATCTTTGGAAGTTGGCTTTGATATGGGCATTTTAGTATTTTTCTTCATTTGTATTTTTTTGGTGCACATTATGGCAGTTGCTGAGTTTTATGGTTATGTTTTTGTCTTGAAGATCTGCTTAATATGATTAGGAGTTTAGTGAGAAAAATATTCACAAGGGTATTTTAACCCATTTTATCGAATATAAATGATAGCGTGCAATTGTGCTTTTAATTATTATTTATTTAATCTACAAGAGAATAAAAAAATCAATAATTTAATTTATGATTCTTCTATCTCATTAAAAGGGAGTAGCAACAGCAAGTAATATAGTATTGCACCCTCAAGTGAAAGGCATTAATAGCAACTTTTTTTAGATTGTGATTTGGACATAAAGCAAGCTCACAAGAAATAAACTTTGATTTGACGAAGAAACTATATATGTGATTTCAGTATGAAAACCATTGAATAGAAAACCTAAAAGAAATTGGTAATATATATGGAAAATATTTATTAATAAAAAATCAATTCACAATTGTATTTTCGATAATTCTAATTCTTCCATCTTTGCGTTGCTTTTTAAATATGTAAAAGTAGTCATATACTGTGAGAAGAGAACATCAAAATGTCTCCATAAATGTTGATGATACAATTTTTATATTTTTTAAGAAGCTATTATTTTTTTTTTGCTGAATACTAAAATATTTTTCAAGAAATATTTTTCAATTAAAAAAAATAGCGCCTTTTTTTTTAAATTGCTATCACCCAATATTCCAAAAACCTCTTTAATTTAGTAATGTTGAGGACACTACAAGAACATCTGTACCACCATATCTTTAAAAAAAAAAAAAAAACTCAAACTGTTACTAAGTTCCATAAATTGTGCTATTAACATATTTACATCTCTTGTTGCTATTAAGGTTTTACAAACGACATTAAAGCATAAGTTGAAACATAAACATTTCAAGCTAAGTTTCTCAATTACATGTTCCAAAAAGAAATAGGATGGTCCTTACTCTTTACATTATCTACAAAACTGAAACTACCTTAATAGCCACTTTTCAAAACATGCATGCTAAGCCTTCACCACTAGTGGATGGAAAACAATATAGTATTCCAGCCAATATGGATGGAAAATCACTCACATGAGAAAATCACACAATCTTACCATCACAACCACATCAATAGAAGCATAACTTCAACTTAAACACTTATTATTAGTGTTTCCTCATTCTGAAGTTTTTGTGCTAGCAGGGACACTTTAATTTGAGCTAATACTTAGTGTAGGAAACGTCCTTCCATTGAACCCTTTGCAACCTCAATCTACCCACTTACTCGGGTCGTCATATAACTACTCTCTATGACTAGTGACAAGGGAATAATCATTATGTCGTAACATTGCTCCTCAACCTGAACTTTCAACATGAATACTTCAAGTATTTACCTCAATGTTATATAACAATAGTGTAATCACATTCAATTCCATTCAATGGAAGGTTAAAAAGGAGTTTAGAAAAGATTTTAGAAGTAAAATTAGGGTGGAAAGAAAAAATTCTAAGTGCCGCACGATCCTGGACTCTCAACTGCAGCAAAAGGTTCCTTGCTATAGCGAGAGTAACATCAATTTCACAATAGGTTCTGTCAGGCTCTTGCTCTAGTGAGAGAGAGCCACAAAAGCCCTTCTCAATTTCTTCATGCTCTCGCTACAGCTAGAGGTTATATCCACAAAGAAAACCTCAGGACGTTGGACTCTTGAACCCTGTTTTTCTACTCCACCTTAGATTCACTTCCCCCATTTCCCACTTCGCTTGCATACAATCATCATATCTCAAGCTTTATTTATCAGACGTCAACAAAATTTAAGAACCATCACACACATCATGCATGAAATCCATCTCCATCATACCCAAGCATCCAAGATCAAACTCTCAACTCTCATTGTCAAGTTTCATCACATCAAACAACATTTCATGGAAAAATCTAAATCATCACAAAGATCATGAAAATTTGAAATGCAAACATAAATTAAGGAGTTACACACATCAATTAGTTAAAGGTGGGAGTTTTATTGAGGTTACCTTCAACTTGCAACTCCAATTGCTCTCCAAGCCTTGATCCTTAGTGTTCTTGAGCTCCAACTTCTATCACTTCTTTGCCCTTCCTTTTCTCTTGATTCTTAGTCTCCATTGGCTCTAGCCCCAAAATCAAACACTCACACCATAAGATAGCTTGAGTTTAAAGAGCAAATGAGATTGCATGTGTGAAAAGAGAGATTGGGAGCTGAAAGTGTTGAGAGGGTAAAGAAGAGAGGGAGTGGCAAGGGTTAGGAGAAGAGGGGAGAATGAGAGAGTTGTCTTTTGATTTGTTTTTTTTCTAGAGTGTATGAGGGTGTTATGTGATGTGTACGTGTGCATATATGTACCTTCCTTTAGTCGTTCATTATTCCACTAAAACTGTTGATTTGATTGCTAGGATGCCTTTCTCTTATGAGGTAAAGCTTGAGGGGCCAATTCCAAAATTTTCATATCTTAATCTTAGGAACTACAATTAGTCTTATTATTATTATTATTAGGGGATGTTATAACATCTCTCATCTTAATATTCTTGGTTGATCTCCTTTTTCAATACCAAGTATAAATTGGCTAGAACTTTGTTTCTCTTCTTTCTATTTTGCAGAAGCTAAGGTCCTTCTTGAATTTACAAAAATAAATTTCATTGGGAATAAGAAAAACAGTTTGGGAGTTGATAATCCATAATTGTAAGTTAAAACCCGATTTCAATTAATTAATTTAATGTAACAAATGGGAAAAGTATTCAAGTCAAAAAATTTTATCTCCCCTATTAACAAGGTCAAACACTCTTCCCATGGGCATAAACATACTTGCCATCCTAACTTATGTTCACTTTCGCACTCGAACCCGTGTACTTCCACCGAAAGGAAACGGTAGTGTGTCTTTATCAAATCATAATTAGTTTTGATGGTACTTTTATCCTACTTGATACACGGATTTGATAGCATGCTTTTCTTTCTAATACAAATTACAAGATATACTAGTGGTCATCATATTATTTTAAATAGGGATGATTGGTGTATTACAATTACCCTGTTCCATTTTTAAAAAAATACTTACCCCTTGAGGTTTTACCTCTATTACAATTACTCCATAGTGTTAATTTTTTGTTTAATGGTGTTAATATTCACGTGACCCAATTTAAATATTAGATAATGGTCTTTTATCCACGCTAAAAAAGATAATGGTCTTTTATATAATTTTAAATATGGATAATTACACCAATCTCCCCTGAGATTTGAGCATATTACAATTACCCCAGTCCAGTTTTTTAAAAAAAATGTTGTGAACTAACCTAGCGAGGATGGAGAATAATGATCACGATCAGATGTCCACATGGAGAATAGGATGCCTGGAGTTCTGACGTCCTGGTTCTGACGGCGATGTTGGTGCACTTACAAGGACTCTGACGCTCTAGATGAATTAGGGTTATGTGTGATAATGGGATGTTACGTACCTTACATGGTGCATTTAAGTAGATATTTATATAAGGAAAATTAAGGTTGACTATTGGTCTTATTAGGCGTTGGACTTGATGTCACGACCCAGCCCGTTAATCATGAAGTCTCCCGTAGGTATCCAGGGATGCCCCCCGGTTTGCCTTGCCCATGCCTGTTCTGAAATGTGTATTAGAGACCAATATACTTTGATTCTGGTCCACAACAGTTTCCCCCCAAGTCGTTGAGTTATCTTATGGTAAGTCAACGACTTTTTTTCTTCATGTCAGACAATCATCGACTTTTGCTGTTGAGAATCTTTTGGCTTTCTTCCGACATCGTTGTCGGGTTATCGATTGATCTTACATTGGTAGTGTGTCATGCACGCGCCTTCATTGGGTAACGTGTAAGATCATTAGCCGCATTCTTGGGTTCTACACTCATTAATGTTATGCGACAGTTTTAGCTTTTTTTTCTTCCGTCAGTTACCATTTTCTTTTTTACTTGCAAAGGTGAAAAATCTCATTACTCATTTGCACTCTTCTACCTTTTCAAAAACACAACAAAACCTTTTGCCTTCTCCAGTAAGCTTTTGCCCTCTTCTGCTCATCTTCTCTTTCAAAGACATAACTACAGATTTCAGTTCGTGGAAACTTGCTTCAAGATTATCATTCTGCTTCGCCATCCTTACCCACTTTCACATAATCCATCATTATTCTCTTTTATTTTCATGATTTCCATTTTGTCAATTTTCTATGTTGTTCATCATTTCCCCTTTCTTAGGGTTTAGTCCTGTTTCTGTTTCCTTTTGTTTAGTCTTCCTCTTTTCCAAAATGAGTGACAATATCATCATTCAAGGTACGCTTTCCGCTGTCAATCCTCATTATTCTGAATCCCCAAATCTTTGGGTTCTACCCTCTGTATTTTCAAGAACCTAAGAGTGGTGAGTCTGTGACCCAAAATGTGAGTGGTTCTTTTGGAACCTTGAACCATAAACCTTATGCTCTTTTACTAGCTTCACTCAATCCTCCTGACGAACAAAACTCTGACTGTCAGGATTTTGACAAGATTGCCCTAACTGTTTTGCCAAACATCAATTGTAATCCCGAAGTTATCTTGGAAAAGAATAAATCTCAGGGTCCCAGTGGGATCTGGAATAACAATGGATCTCTATCACCTTCTATTTCGCACTCTCTTGATTCCGAGTTCGACCCAGCCTACTGCCCTTTAGCATGTTCTAGTTCTAGTGCTACTACCCCAGGATCTCACTAAGATTCCTCTGATAATGTAGATATGGAGCTGTTAGGAAGAAAATCTCAAGCCCATGAAGAAGCCATCATTTCGGGATCTTCCCAGGATTCCCCAGCCCTTGTTGGAGACGTGACATGAGATGAGAATCCCATCCGTTCTGTACCAGGAAACGAGGGTCCTAGTACTTCCAAACCACCAGTTGAGTGTCTCCCCAAGTGGAGGAGTTTAAAGAACATTGGGTTAATCTTATGTGCACCTATCGACTTTATCAAAGGAAAATGCTCCATCTTTGACAATACTAGGCTCGAAAAGGTAGAGAAGCATTGGAAAAAATGATTTCACTTTGGCCCAAACTCGAATGACGCCAACACCAAGACAGATCCCTCTATCGATTACAAGCTGGAGATTCCGGTAAAGAATGAGAGGGTTTGCACCCCTTCCAATGGCGCGGATGCGACGGGTTCCAAACCCAAACGTCGCCGCCTTACGAAAGGACAAGGTAAGTCTTTTGTATAGCGTTGCTTTATCATTTATTTGATTTCCGCCATAGATTTTTCATCTCGTTCTTATATTCTTAGATGATGTTCCCGAAAGCGGGATTCGGCCATCTCAAGAGATAGTCCCGGTATCACCCACTCCCTCGTTAGTATGGGAAGCATTCAAGTCTCCGTTGGTTTAATTCCAACCTGGAGATTTCTTTAATCGGGGGAATCCCAACACTCTAGAGGTATGCTTCCTTTGCTTGGTTCATTAGAAGTTCTCTTTAAGATTGAAGCTCTTTCTGATGTAGTGTTTTGCTATTATAGGAGCAGGCGAAGTCCTTCATGGAGTGGTCCGCCATTAACATGGCCATGCTGCAGAACATCTGTGCCTGGGCTAAGGACTTTTCCATGGCCAGTTCTTTAAGATCTCAGTTGCAAGATCTAAAGGATGATTTCGAGTTGAAGGATGCCCTCCTCAAGAGCTCTAAGGATCTAGAAAGCTGGAATGCCAAGCAGATCTCTACTCTAAAAGGGAGTTTATCCAAGGCTGAGGGTGATCTCACTGAGCAGAGGAAGAAGAATGTTGATTTTGCAAATGAATTTCAAGCGCTAAAGGATGAGGTATCCCGCCTGAATGCGAAGTCAACTTCTGATGACTCTGCCCTCGCGGCCTTACATGTTGAGCTCCAAGGATCCCGTGCCGAGCTTCAAGAGACCCAGGAGAAGGTGGGGGAGGCTTACAAGGATGTAGACTTACCAGGGGATGACGCTTACCAGGATTGCGTGAAGTATCTCATATTCTTGAATCCCGGGATCACCCTAAACACCCGCGGGCTAGACAAGTATCATGGGGGTGAAAGATGGGCGCTTCTAGGATTTCCATGATTATCATGACCCAATCTCGCTGGACCCTGCTGATCCCAACCTGAAGTCGTTTGACTGTAGCTCTCCTCCTCCTCAGAATGTCGTCGTAGCTGAAGAGGGTGCAACTCGAGGCATTGCTTAGATGAGCCTTCTTTTCCTTTTCTTTTTGACCTTTTTTGTACTCGAATAGCTTTGTCTTAAGAGCTCTAAATGTTTGAACAATATCTATTTGAATTAGATTTTGTGTATACTCTTATGTACTTGTTGCTTTAATTCTAGCTATTTGATCATCTCGTATTATCCTTTGAATTCGTTACTTGAGAGTTGCAGGCTTTTGCCTTTATGTTTTCTATAAGATTTATTAGGATGTTTGGTCTAATGGTAGGATTATCGCTTCAAATGTGAGAGACTGTGAGTTCGATTATCACAACACCCCTAAATTTTTAATGTAATATTCTATTATGCAAGTAGTTACTTGATAATCATTAAGCTGCTTCGTTCCTATTTTTAGCTCTTTATTTATTTGCTTACTAAGTTACTATACAAATAATTGCTATTATTGTTTAAAACTTTTTCTGACAAATAAATACTTTTAGTAGCCATAATAAAGGCTAGTAATTATTTAGAATTGGTAACATAAGTTTAGATTTTAGTGGCTCTACAAATTGCGACTAGCTTATTAATAATAATGACTATAATTTAGGTCTTTTAGCGGCAACAAAGTGGGTCTTTACGAGCATTCATTGTAATGGTTGATAATATGTTTACCGACACTGGATACAACAACTATTAATTTATTGCCGGTAAAACTTTTAGTGGCTTTTTGTATTGTTACTAAAATTGAAAATAATTTTCACTAAAAGACCATTTTATACTAGTGAGTATTCAATTTCATTTTTGCTGAACCACAAATCTTCACTTTCGAATCCAATAGGCTTCAATGACTCTTGTTTTTCTTTCAAAACCCCTAAGGGCTGATCAGTATTATCCTCTACAAGTTTGATCTCTTTTCCATTAGTATGCATTTCTTCTCCTTTATAGCCATCTGGTTTCTTAATCTTGAAGCTTGTTGTTCTATTGTTCCCTTTTAAGTCTAAATTTTTGTTTGATTCTGGTTTGACTTCAATTTGTTTCCTATTTTCTGTGTTGCGATTCACCATTGGTGTTGATCCCATCTTCTGCAAAATCTGCTCTAACAATTTTTGCATCGAATTCAAAGTGTTTTGATTGTTTTCTTTCGATTCTTCCAAGAGTTTTTCCAATCAATAAATATGCGATGCAAGATCCTTTTTATCACGTCCATCATAAGAAACTTAATATTATTCATCAACTCCTATTTCAGTGTATAAAATGCCTTTTATAAGATTCTAATCAACCTCTAACATAGTCTAACAAAATAACAAACTCCCTAATGACATATCACAGATAGAGAGAAAGAAAAATAAGTCAATGACCAAGATGAACGGTAGAGAGAAAAGGGAATGGCAGCTACTAGGTTAGGTGAGTGTTTAGGTCCTCATGGGTTGTGTGAAATGAGAGAATAAATAGTATGGGGACGTATAGGAAAAAGGCCCAAAAATAGAAGAGAAAGAATTACAAATTTTTTATTTTTTAGGAAAAGATAAATGTGCATACTTCTGACACGTTTGATTGGGCTTTTATTGTTGGGTTTACAAAAAAAAGATAAATGGGCCTTTTAATAGTATTAGATAGTATTGGGCCCAGCCCACTGTACAGGATCATTTTTTATCTCTATTATTTATCTTTTCTGTTATTAGCTAACTAATTCTGTTATTAGGTTAGTTAAAATAATTAGTTTCAATAATCATTGTATATAAACTCTTCTACTTGTAATTACTGAGTTGAGTTGATCAATATTATGCAAAGTTAAATAATGGCTTTATCTTCTCTAACCAAGCTTGCTAATATGGTATCCGACCTCAACTAGGGTTATGGTTTGCCATTTTTCCCGCTTTCGCCATTGTTTTTCTTCGTTTTCCTCTCTGCTTTGCATCTTCTTTTTTGATCGACCATGGCTGCTACTAGCCTAAACACAAATTTGAACCAAAGCTCCGATCACTTGGTTAACCCGTCCAATCCTCTCTACCTTTATCTGAGCGAGAATCCTTCCTTCATTCTCGTCTCTCCGCCGCTTACAGAGAGAAATTACCATGATTGGACACGAGATATGCTTTGCGGTTTGGAATCCAAGAACAAAGAGCGTTTTTTGGATGGTTCGTTTCCGTCACCTCCAACCACTGATCCTCTCCGCGAGTCTTGGCGCCGTTGTGATCGTATGGTCAAGCCATGGTTGATGCGCTCCATGTCACTGTCGATTGCCAGATCTATCAGCTGGTTCGATACATCTACAAAAATCTGGAAAGATATTCATGACCGATTCTCCCATGGCGACAAGTTCAGAATTACGGATTTACAAGAGGAAATTTAATCATGTAAGCAAGGGGACTCTACTATTTCCGATTATTTTACTCAATTGAAGAATTTGTGGAAGGAATTGGAGATGTTTAGATCTCCCTTGCTCTGTCAGTGTCTCACCCCGTGCAGCTGCGGTGTTCTTCTGAAAATCAAAAAGGAACGTGAAGATGATTCGGTGATAAAATTTCTTCGTGGCTTAAACGAGGAAGTTGCTCAGGTACGTTCACAGATTATGATGATGGAACCAATGCCTTCTATTTCCAAGACTTTTTCCCTAATCCTTCAGTAGGAACGTGAATTTGGAACTCCTTTATTGCCAACACATGTTCAAGAGTCTACTTCCCTTGTTAATTTTGCTAATGACAATTCCAAACCACCTTCGTTCAATCGCGGAGCTCAACCTAATTCTCGAGGAGGTGGCCGCCATGGCAAAGGCGGTGGTGGACGTGGCAATAGGCTTTGCACAAAGTGTGGAAAAACTAATCATACTGTTGATTCATGTTTCTTCATTTACGGTTTTACTGAAGGATATAGAACCAAGAACAAGAGCAATTCCTCTTCTATAAAGGCTTCTGTCAGCTTAACTGAAGTAGATCCAAATACATTTTCACAAGAATCAAGTCCTGCAGGCAATTCTCATCAAGATCAATTCATTTTCTGAAAGAGCAATACCAGAATATCATGGCTCTCCTTCAACAGACTAAAGGCCTTCCTCAATCTGCTAACAACGTTTAGACCTCCATGGTAAACTCTATGTCAGGTACAACTCCATTCCTCCCTGATTGGATACTTGATAGTAGTGCCACTGACCACATATGTCCTTCTAAAGCCTTGTTTTGTTCTCTTAAAGAAATTAAATCTGTTCCTATAAGACTACCTGATAAATCCATTGTATTTGCCAATTTTTCTGGAACTATTCAAATTGGTGGTTTGACTCTATTAGATGTTCTTTATGTACCTGGCTTTTCTGTTCAAATAATTTCTGTTCCAAAATTGACTCTAAACCCCAATTACTTCTCTTTTTGCTAAACAATATTGTATCATTGTGCAGCACACTCCTTGGAGGATGATTGGTGTAGCTAAAAGAAAGCGTGGTTTATTCTATCTTACAAGTTTTAGTGATTTGTCTACCACAAAGTTTTCTACTTCATTGAATTCTGATACTTCAAACTGTTTCTCTCTAAATTCTAATAATACTTCTTTGTTATGGCACCTGAAACTTGGACACATTTCTAATACAGTAATGAAACAGATATGTTCTCAATATTCTCAAATTCCTTTTCAATCTTTTGCAAGTTGTGTTGTATGCCATTTTTCCAGACAAAATAAACTTCCTTTTCCTCAAAGGACAACGAAAACTTCTCGTTTTTTTGAACTACTCCATATTGACATTTGGGGTCCCTTGGGCATTCCATCTTTAGAAGGCCATAGATATTTTTTGACCATAGTAGATGACTTTACCAGATTTACTTGGACACATTTATTAAAAGCGAAATCTGAAACAAAAACTACTTTCCAAAAATTTGTTACACTCATAGAGAACCAATTTGATTTGAAACTTAAGAAGGTTAGATCCGATAATGGCAAGGAGTTTTACATGCATGATTTCTTTGGAAACAAAGGCATCACTCATGAAACTTCTTGTGTGGAATGCCCACAACAAAATGGGGTCGTAGAACGCAAACACCAGCATATCCTAAATGTTGCTCGTGCGTTGCTGTTCCAAGCTAAATTGCCCCAACATTTTTGGTCTCATGCCATTTGACACTCTGTTTATTTGATTAACAGAATTCCCTCTCCTTTACTTTCTTTCAAAAGTTCATATGAGATCCTTTACAACTGTAAACCTGATTTAAGTATTTTGAAACCTTTTGGATGTTTATCATATGCTAATACCTTACTTTCTGGGCGCACTAAACTTGATAAAAGAGCCTCAAAATGTGTTTTTCTGGGTTTCTCACCTACTACAAAAGGCAACATATTGTACAACTTGCATTGCAAAAATCTTTTTCTATCAAGGGATGTTGTTTTTTATGAAACTATCTTTCCCTATTCTACAACTATTACCAATAATATCTGCTTTTCTAACTTCCCTATTTCCCCTGATTTTTTCTCTGTATTTGATGATATTCATGTTTCCCTTCCTGCTTCTGTTGATACTAATTCTTCACCTAATTTCGCTTCTGGTGCTGATTCATCTTTACCAATTTCTTCCACTTTTGCTTTGCCTGTTTCAGATTCTGTTTTGCAAGGTAATGATAATAGTAGACAAATAACTCAAAATTCTTATATGCTTCCCGCGCGTAATAGGAGACCTTCTCCTAAATTGAATGATTATTACTGTGAAATCAATAGTACTCCTTACCCTTTACATTCTTATGTTTCTTATGACAAGTGCTCAGATTTTCACAAACATTCTTGTCTCCCTATTTCTTCAATTGTTGAGCCATCTTCCTATAAAAGGGTTGTCAGCAGGACTGTTGGAGGCAGGCTATGAATTCTGAATTAAAAGCTCTTGATGATAATCACACTTGGTCTTTGGTGAAGTTGCCGCAAGGTAAGAGAACTGTGGGATGTAAATGGGTCTACAAGGTCAAGTTCAAAGCAAATGGTGAGATAGAAAGATACAAAGCCCGATTGGTAGCAAAAGGATACACTTAAACCGAGGGTGTTGACTACTTTGAAACTTACTCTCCGGTTGCAAAACTCACTACAGTGAGACTTCTACTTTCACTGGCTTGCTCGCATAATTGGTTCTTATTCCAACTGGACGTTGATAACGCCTTTTTGCATGGAGATTTGCAGGAGGAGGTTTATATGAAACCGCCACCTAGACATATCCTTCCTCAGCATAATTTAGTTTGCAAACTTCAAAAATCACTCTATGGCTTGAAACAAGCCAATCGACAGTGGAATTCTAAGCTCATTGATGCTTTATTACATATTGGCTTTAACCAAAGTTTTGTGGATCACTCACTATTTGTGAAGAAAACCTCTACATCATTCACAACACTTCTAGTATACGTGGATGACATCGTTTTGGCAAGAACTGGTCTCTGTTATTTCTGTTGTCAAACATTATCTAAACACTTGTTTCAGGATCAATTTTTTCTTGGACTTGAAATTTCGCGTTCCAAGCAGGGTCTCATCATAAATCAACGTAAGTATTGTCTTGAGCTTATTGCTGAATACGGTTTACTTGATTGCAAGCCAGCCAGGACACCTATTGATCCTTCAACCAAATTGCTTGTTGATGATGGTGACTTATTGGAGAATCCTACTTCTTTTCGCAGGCTTATTGAGCGCTTATTGTATCTTACCAACACTCGTCCTAATATCAGCTTTGTGGTACAGCAACTTAGTCATTTTGTTGCTACTCCCCGCAGTCCTCATCTTCAAGCCGCTATGCGTGTTCTGCGTTATCTCAAAGTGCCCCAGCTCTTGGTCTGTTTTATTCTTCTGTTTCAGATCACAAAATACAGGCTTTTTCAGATTCGGATTGGGCCACATGCCGCAACACCCGAGATCAATCACTGGTTTTTGTGTTTTTCTTGGAAAATCTCTGGTTTCTTGGCGCTCAAAAAAATAGTCCACTGTCTCCCGTTCTTCCTTAGAGGCAGAGTATAGAGCTATTGCATCTATGACTTGTGAACTTCAGTGGTTACAATTTCTGTGCAGTGATTTATCTGTCAAACTTCCTCTTCCTTTCTCTGTTTTCTGTGACAGCCAATCCGCAATTCACATTGCCAAAAATCCTTCATTCCATGAATGTACCAAACACATTGAAGTTGATTGTCACTTCATTCACATTAAGATCAAACAGGGTCTTCTGCATTTGCTTCATGTTCCCTTTGTTGCTCAACTTGCAGATTTTTTCACAAAGGCTCTGCATTCACGTTACGTCGATGAGAATATCGTCAAGCTGGGCTTCCATTGCATTTACAATCCATCTTGAGGGAGGGTATTAGATAGTATTGGGCTTATTAGTCCCAGCCCACTGCACAGGATCATTTTTTATCTCCATTATTTATCTTTTCGTTTATTAGCTAACTAGTTCTGTTATTAGGTTAGTTAGGATAATTAGTTTCAATAATGATTGTATATAAACTCTTTTACTTGTAATTACTGCGTTGAGTTGATCAATATTATGCAAAGTTAAATAATGGCTTTATCTTCTCTGACCAAGCTTGATAATAAATAGGAAAAAGGTATTTTTAGACTTTTAGGATTGTTTTTCTATTTTTTTAGATGTTTAGGAAAATTTGGACTTTGCCCCAAAAAATTCGGTGTTCACAGACATAATAGACTAATATCGATTGGCATAAATTGATGCATATTGATCAACATAAAGGTGCAAGTACAGACGGTAAAGATGGTTATGGAATGTTATTTTTTGAAAATGCCTTAAATATTCTTGAACTATTACGTCTTTATGGCATCATAGTTATGGAGGTAAAATGCGACGCTATTTTTCCCTAGTTTGACCTCATGCTAAAATCACAGTTATAGTAAAGATTCGGGAATAGACTGACAAGTGAGAAAACTCTTAATGTTATTATTTAATTCAAAGTTCATTTTTTATTGACAAATGCTATTGATTGATTATTATGTTGATAACTTGCATATTGACTATGACGCTTTCTCGCTCACCCATCGTGGTTCATTGTTCAGACAAATACAAATATCAAAGTAGCGTAGCAGAAGTTTGATAGAGGACCTTCGTTGAAACACTGATTCTAGTGATGACTTTAGAATATTCAATGTGGATGTATGATTTATAACAATGTAGCGTAGTTTAGGTTCTCTTATAGTATTAACAGCAAGACAGCTTATGCCTTGACTACTCGTTTTAACTTTGTTTCTTTGATATTGTAAGTGTGAATGCCTAGTTTACTATATTAAGAGAGGTTTTAAAAATCTTTTCTTTGCTTCACACCCGTTACTCTTGTTGAATTATTCCAGCTACGTCAAGCACAAGGAAGGCAAAGGAGAGGAAGCATTTGACAAATTCACATGTTAAAAATTAGGAAAAATAGCTACATTTGTTTGTGGCTTTAATTTCTAATGATTTAGTATAAATACATATTCATTTTTCATTGTTTAACATCAGAACAAAAACAACAATAAATACAACAAACACATAGAGTTTTGTGAGGTGTGTGTTATGTAATAAAGGGTAGTGTGATATTTGGGAGTTTTGTGGCAATCATTTATTGATGATGGATATGATTATTTTCTCCCAATTTTATTTGTGTGATTATTCTATTTTCTAAACAAGTGGTATCAAAGCTTCGGTTGAGGTTCTGGAAAAAATGGAGTGTTGCGATATCAACATAAATCTCACTACCTGTGTGAGAGACGACAACATCAGCTAACACATAAACACAAAGTCAACAACATGTCATCATGACAGCAAATTTTTTTCCCAAATTTTTTTTTAAAAAATATAAAAAAAAAAAATTGGCTCCATTATTTGTTTTTGTTCTCCCAACAAAGAATGGACAATTCATCTAGTGCCATGATTAAACTCACTGTCAACAATTATACACTTTATAAACCAAGGATGGAGGATCTCCTCTATTATAAAGACTACTATGATCCTATAGAGCATATAGATACAAACCCATATACTACTAAGGATGCAGAGTGGAAGAAGATGAATAGAAAAAATAGTTGGTTTGATTAGACAATCAATTGATCACAATGTCTTTCACCATGTGTCTCAAGAAACCGATGCTTATGCTCTTTGAAAGAAGCTAGAAGATATGTATCAATCTAAGACGACACCTAATAAAGCCCTACTTATGAGAAAGTTGATAAATATGAAATTATGAAGTGGAATGTTAGTGGTAGAGCACACCAGTGAATTTCAGAATCTAGTAAACCAAATGTCTGTAGTGGAGCTAAATCTTCATGATGAATTGCAAGTTCTCTTACTACTTAGTTTTCTTCCTGATAATTGGGAGACTGTAGTAGTTGCTCTTAGCAATTCGACTTCTGGCGGAAAACTCACTATATCTATGATGAATAATTCCTTGTTCAATGAGGAAGCGAGGCAGAAGGACGATGGTGTAAACAATGAAGAAGTCTTTATCACAAAAAGGTAGGAGGAGACAACTAAAGGAAAATCAAAGCACATGGAGAGGTAGTAGCAAAAGTAGGGGTAAGTCAACCGATAGAAGGGGCAAGTCGGTAGAAGGGTGGAAACCAAGGTGAAAACTATGTGGGATGAAAGGTCATCTCAAGAGAGACTACTATAGAAGGTTACGTAGGGAGCAAGACCCAGAAAGCTCTCAAGTAAGGATTGATAGAGAGACACAAGTCACTGATGGTGAAAAGGTGGTTGCATACGCCGTTCAAGAAGAGCTATACATTGTGGAGTGAGGTGGAGAAGTTGAGTGGACAATTGACATGCAACTTCTTGTCATGCCACTCCTCGAAGAGACACCTTCACAACATATGAGGTCGGTGATTTTGGCACTCTGAAGATGGGAAACACCAGTGGTTTTAAGATTGTGAGTATTGGCAATTTACAAATAGTAACAGATGTTGGGTATAGAGTTACTTTGAAGGATGTTTGACATGTGCCCAATCTTCGACTGAATTTACTTTCAGTATGAACCCTTGATTGACGGGTTTTTGAAAACTGCTTCCACAATAGCACATGGAAAATGTTGAAAGGAGTCATGGTTGTTGCTCATGGACAACTTTGTGGTAGCTTATACATAAGTCGAGTAAAGATCAACTTAGAAAGCATGAATGTAGTGGAGCAGGAGTCTCAAGATATGTGGCACCAAAGACTCATCACATGAGTGGGGAGGGTTTGTCAACCCTCATGAAAAAGAAGTTGATTACTATTAAGGATACAATGAATCATCCTTGTAATCATTGTTTGTTCGGTAAACAACGAAGAATTTGTTTCAGCTCCTCATCCGTACGAAGATCAGAGTTGTTAAGTCTGGTTCACTCTGATGTTTGTGGTCCCTTGGAGTTGGAATCATTATATGGTAACAGGAATTTTTCTAACTTTTATTGATGATGCTTCTAGAAAAGTTTGGGTGTATTTTTTAAGGACCAAGGATCAGGTATTGGAAATTTTCAATCAATTTCATGCCATGGTGGAATGGGAGACAGGAAAAAAGCTAAAGTTTCTTCGTTCAGATAATGGAGGAGAGTATACTTCCAGGGAGTTCAATTCCTATTGTAATAAATGTGGCATTCGACATGAGAAGACAGTACTACGTACACCTCAACACAATGGTGTAGTGGAAAGGTTAAAGCGAACATCTATAGAGAGAGCTAGAAGCATGGTTATTATGGCCAAGCTGCCCAAGAAATTCTAGGGATATGCTATTCGCATTGCCTGTTACTTATTAAACAGATCACCGTTAGTTCCTTTGAACTTTGAGTGAAGGCAAAAGCTTGATGCAAGAACCACACCATTCATCTTCATTGGTTATGGAGATCAAGAGTTTGGATACAGGTTATGGGACACAAAGGAGAGGAAGGTGTTCAAAAGTAAAGATGTGATATTCCAAGAGAACCAGACATATGAAGACCTAGAAAAGCCTACGGTGACTAAAGGTCAAATTTTTAAAGATATTGTTCCAGATCCACCACAAACTACTGTGGAAAATGCAGAGGTGCATGAGGATATTCCTGAAGCCTTACCGGAATATGCAGAGGAGGTTATTGAGCTAGAGGAACTTCAACAACCAGACAAAGATGGAGAGGTAAATGTAGAGCCACCAGAATAAAATGAACCTCAGTTACCAAAATCAAATAGAGGTAGGATTCCGTCAACGAAGTATCCAGAATCATAGTATATTCTTCTCACTGAAGAGGGGGAGCCAGAAGGATTCAATGAAGTCTTATCTCATCCAGACAAGGAGAAATGGCTACAGGCTATGCAAGATGAAATGGATTCTTTACACAAGAATCAGACATATGACTTAGTTGAGATCCTTGAAGGAAAAAGGCACTAAGAAATAAATGGGTGATCAAGATCAAGAAAGATATTACTGGAAAGATCATGAAGCACAAGGTGCGATTGGTGGTTAAAAGATTCCTTTGGACGAAAGGAATCGATTTTGATGAAATATTCTCTCCTGTGGTAAAGATGACATTAGTACCTGTCATTCTTGGATTGACCACAAGCCTAAACTTAGAGCTTGAGCAGATGGATGTGAAGACTGCATTTCTTCATGGTGACTTGCATGAAGAAATATACATTACACAACCTAAAGGTTTTGAAGTTCCACGAAAAGATAACCTTGTGTGTAAACTAAAGAAGATTTTGTATGGCCTTAAGCATGCACCCAGGCAATGGTATAAGAAATTTGACTCTGTCATGCTGAGTCAAAGCTACAGGAAAACAATTGCAGATCAGTGTGTCTACTTTCAAAAGTTTCCAGGAGAAGACTTTGTTTCACTATTATTTTATGTGGACGACATGTTGATAGTTGAGAAAGATGTATCAAAGATAAAGCATTTGAAAAAGGAACTTTTCAAGTCTTTTTGATATAAAAGACCTAGGACTAGCTTAGCAGATTCTTGGCATGCACATTTATAGGGATAGGAAAGTACGAAAGTTATGGCTGTCCTAAGATAAGTATATTGAACGGGTCATTCTAAGGTTCAATATGGAGAATGTCAAGCTGGTAAGCCAACCACTGGCTAATCACTTTAAGTTGAGAAAAAAGTCATGTCCCTCCTCTAAAGAGGAGATATTAGAAGTTCCTTATTCCTCAGCGGTTGGAAGTTTGATGTATGCGATGGTGTGTACGGGGGCAGATATATCTCATGTTGTTGGAGTAGTAAGTAGATACTTGTCAAATCTCAGAAAAGAACATTGGGAGGCAGTTAAATGGATTCTTAGGTACCTTAAGGGTACATCTAATATGTGCTTATGCTACGGGGGAGCTGATCCTATCTTAAAAGGTTATACAGATGCTAACATGGTTGGAGATCTTGATGGTAGGAAGTCTACATCATGATACATATATACTTTTTCAGGGGGAGCCATGTCTTGGCAATCAAGGTTGCAAAAATATGTTGCTTTATCCACAACATTGGCAGAGTATATAGTAGCTTCTGAAGCCGGGAAAGAAATATTGTGGTTGAAGCGTTTTCTCCAAGACTTTGTGATCAAGCAGAATGAGTACATGATATATTGTGATAGCGAAAGTGCTTTGGACTTTAGTAACAATTCAATGTATCATTCACGCACAAAACATATTGATGTTCAGTATCATTGGATACGAGACATGATAGACAAATAAGTGTTGAGTTTGGTGAAGATCCACACTGATAAGAATGCAACATATATGCTTATCAAGGTGGTCACTTGGGAAAAGCTTGAACTATATAAAGACAATGCTGGAATGGATGTAAGATGACGAATTCCAAAATGTAGCTGGAGAGGGAGAATTATTGAATAATTCCAACTACGTCCAGCCACAGGGAAGGCAAAGGAGAGAAGCACTTGACAAATTCACTTCCAAAAAAATAGGATAAATAGCTATATTTATTTATTGCTTTAATTTTAATGATTTAGTATAAATACGTATTCGTTTTCCACTCTTTAACATTAGAGAAAAAAACAATAATAAATACAACAAACGTATATAGAGTTTTGTGAGCCGTGTGTTATGTGATAAAGGGTAGTGTGTTATTAGAAAATTTTGTAGCAATCAAGTTTGGCTGTACATGCAAATCCAACAAATCCAAATTAAACCAAACTAAAAAATTAAATTGGTTTAGATTATTAATTGATTCGGTTTGGGTATCAATTCTAGTGATTCAAAGACCGTACCCAATCTAAACAATACGTTAACAACTTTTTTGTAACTCTACTCTACATTTAATACAATTGATACACATTAAATAAAAAATCATCAGTGACATATATTGGACAAAATTTACTCCTAAATCATGAGTAAGGAAGTTACAATATATTGGACCAAGAATTAATTTCATGCTACTAAAATACCTTTCATAGATATAAGTTTAACTTCAAGCTTCAATAATTATTCAAACAATAACTTATTCCAAAGGTAACACATTATATCCTAATAGACACAATAACATCACTAATTGATATTAATGTGGCGCAACATGTGAGTTTCAGAGCCAGGAAATTGAAGCTTTTCTTTCAACAGAGGATGATCCATTATGTCTTTCTTAACTTCTTCAATCATCCTTTTCCTCATAGTATATGCATCTTTATAATTTGCATGTGATTCCACCTGCCTGTTCAATTTATTAGGATCAGATAAAAAAAAGTTAAACATACATGTCACAAAATTATGTAAGAGATAAACATTATTTGTTATTTGTCTTTAAATTAATCTTTTGTTTATAACATAAGAACAATTTAGTGACATTTTAATTTTTCAAGAACTAAAGGTGAAAATGAGTTCTTATTATCATTTTAGTCCTCAAAAGATTGAAATTAGATATCACTTAATTGGTCCTTAAAAACTAAAATATCATTAAATTAGTCTTCTGTTATAAATGAAGAAATTGGATATTACCTTTATTTCAAAATATAAGTATCTGGTCACTTTTTATACCGTTTTAAAAAAATAGTTATTATATTGATTTTGAAAAAATTAATCACTCTATCATAATTTTACCTCTAAACAAATGTAACTCACTATTATGGAAATTAACAAATTAATAGTGAATTATTTTAATAAAAAAGGGTAAAATTAGAAAAAGTTAATAAATGAATATTGTGTTTTGTGTTAGTGCTTATCATATGAAACATGAACATTTTATTCTAGGTACTTAAATTTAAAAATGGTGATAGTAACATTTTAAATCTTTTGAGAATTGAAAAGATGATAAAAGTCTTCTAAGAAATAATTCGTAACACACATTTTTTTTAGGATTAAAATGAATATTATCTCAAATAATTTAGCACAACACAATGGAAACTGATAAATTGAATGTTAATGTTCATACCTGATATTCTGAAATGTCACAAGTTGAGTCATCTCTTCGTACAGCTCATTGTTAATTGGAGCAAAGACTTTCAGATCATTCCTGAGGATGTCTACAGCCTTCTCATGGTCCTTACTGCATTATGCATAAATAAGACAAACAATTTAATTTGGGTTAAATATGTTTTTGGTCTCTGAACTTTTGTGAAAATCTATTTTTAGTTTCTGAACTTTAAAACCTTAGATTTTAGTCCCTGAAGTTTCAAAAAGTTCGTTTTTAGTCCCTCCATACATTGTTGGGTGACGTAACAATCTAATCTGGTGATACGTGGACTTGATGAAGGGCCCTCAGTTTGCCACGTTGCCAAAAATTGTACGGAGGGACTAAAAGTGAATTTTTTTTAAAGTTTAGGGACTAAAAACCAACATTTTAAAGTTTGAGAACTAAATACAAATTCTCACTAAAGTTCAGGGACTAAAAATATATTCAACCCATTTAATTTAGAAAACAATGTTATGAATATAAGTTTTGAAAATGTGACTAAAAATATATTCAACCCATTTAATTTAGAAAACAATGTTATGAATATAAGTTTTGAAAATGTGATTGTGACTGCGTTCTAGTGCTTTAGAAAACAATGTTACTAATAAATTAGGCACTCTCATCGCTTAAACAAGGTTGTGCTAAGTCACTTTAGTTTTTGATATTAATTCACATTGACAAAATGCCTATTTTACATGTCAACTGCTTATATGACACGTTATTTGTCACATATAAGTCTATGTAAATGACCAAACGATATCGTTTTGCTTCATCGCCAAAGTTACATAGTGTTTTAGGTTTTAAAATTGAGTTATATTGTAAGCTATTTAAAGGACTAATTGAATTATCTATTTTGAGATTAAATATATCAATGTCATTTTATCACTTACTTGGACTCTTGAGTGTCAATTAACCTACTATATAGGCATTCAGTGTGTCATGTAAGCATTTTGCTAGTATCACTTAATATCAGGGACTTAAGCAACTTACGAAGTGCAAAGTTATGGACTAATTCAAACATTTTAGAAAGTCAAAGTCTAAAATGTCCTGTGACTACAAAGTAAAAGACCAAATGAGCAAATAATTCTTTTATATATATATATATATATGAGAGACTATAAAAGCTTACATGTCCAATGCTTCAAGGTATCTCTGATTCCTCATTTCAAAATATATTTTGGCAGAGTGAACATTGTCTTTAAGCTTTGTGAAAGCAGAAAGATAGTTTTCAGCTTCATCCCATTTGCCCTTTAGCAACAAGTTCTCAAAATGTTTCAAGTCAAAGTATATCCCACTTTCTCGTGCAAGCCTTTTCAACAGAATATTAATTACATTTAGTTGTTATACCCAACACATTATTTGTAGAGAAAAATACACCAACATTTTTTTAAATTTGTTTATATTACACTTACTCTTTTCAATTTTTAAAATTACACTTATCTTCCTAAATTTTTTACTTTTATTACAAAAATCCTCCTAATGGTGTGCACATTTTTCATTTTAAAAAAATAATTTTGATTTTTTCATTTATTATTTTTCTTTAATTTTACCATTTTTGTATTGAAAGTAAAAATTTCAAGAGTAAATGTAATATAGACAAGACAAACCTCTGGGAGAGGTTCGTGTAATTATCCCTTATTTTTATTAAGGCTTAATTATGTTTTTGGTCCTTATAAAATTATTTTTTTTGTTTTAGTCTAACACTTTGCTTAAATATTTGGTTTTAGTCCCTGAAGCCAAAAAGTAGATTTTGTGCCAAACATGCCTTTATTTAATTGTTTATTTAATTATTAAATTTAATATTAAAATATACAAAAACTTTTTTTTAAAAAAATAAAAAAATCCTTTTTCTTCTTCCTAACTCCACCACCATTTCCACTTTTCTTCCCTCCACCCACCACCGCAACCATTTGCAGCAGCAGCCGCCGCCACCACGTCCTCCTCCTCCTCCTTCCTCCTCCTCTTCTTCTTCTTCGCCGCCACCTCCACCTCCGTCGTTGTTGTTGCCCCACCACCTCGTCGTCCTCCTCCTCCTCTTTCCTTCTTCTTCCTCCTCCTCCTTCTTCTTCTTCTTCCTCCTCTTCTTCTTCTTCGCCACCACCTCCACCTCCACCGCTGCTACTGCCCACCACCAGTTCTTCCTCATTCTTCTTCTTCAGATTTGGTTTTGTTCTGTAACCCTAAATCATCTTTCCTCTTTCCCAATTTTTTCTAGTTTGTGGATTGCAACCCCAGGGGATAGAGGGTGGTTTCTGGTTTGTGGGGTTAAAGAAGGTAGTGGTTGGCGGCGGGTAGTTTCTGGTTTTGGGGTTGAAGATGGTGGTTGGCGGATGGTTTCTTGTTTGTGGGGTTGAAGATGGTGATAGTTGGTGGTGGTTGGCGGGTGTTGGTGTTGGTGGTGATGGTGGTGAGGAAAGTACTTTTTTTAAAAAAATATTTATTATTTAATTTTTCTTAATTTAATAATTAATTGATTAATTTATAATTAATAGAGACTTGTTTGGCATAGAATTTATTTTTTGATTTTAGGGGTTAAAAAACAATAATTTTTTCAAAGTGTTGGACTAAAACCAAAAGATCCCTATTTTGTAGGGACGAAAAACATAATTAAGTCTTTTTATTAATATGGTCAAAAAATTAAAAACTAGTACGTGAGAGACCAAGACATACGTGATTGTTGTTTCCCTAAGACTCTCCTCTTGAAAGTATTGCAAGAGCATGCAGATAAGGTCCTTGGTGACATCAGTCATGTTGATAAGAGCTACCTTTGTGTATTAATTGTACAATCTGTAAATATTTTTCAAATAATTAATCAACATTCAAAGTGTATAGAGCAATATGAGATTTGATAAGTGATTTAATAAAAAAAGAAAAAAGAAAAAAAGAGATAGAAAGAAAAATAGATGATATGATAAATAGAGATGAATAATAATTATACGCATATACAGATATAACTTTCACGTGTATATGGCATTAGGGGTGGTGATTTATTGAACAAGAATAATAATTCACGTATAATTATTATTCAACTACATCTATTTTATAACCTATTTTTTCTTTTTATTTCTCTCTCTTTTTTATTATCTATCAAGTATTTCACATTTAATATCTTTTTATTTCTCTTTCTGTACAACCCTATATCCCAAAATTAAATTGTACCTCAAACGTTATTCTATTGAATGATGATATTTCTATAAAAGTGTAAAGAGATATAAAAAGAGAATGATTAAATTAAAGAAAAGAATTGGTAAAAAAAAATAATTGGCGTGATATATATTGGTTAAAAAAATTATGTGATACAAAAAAAAAAGTAAAAATAGTAAAAGAAGTATAAAAATAATGCTAGAGAAATGGAGCCAAAATATATGTATTTATTGTAAAACATTATTTGAAAGAGAATAATAATCGGTGATCAATTGGTGAATCTTTGAAAAAAGAAATAATATAAAGTAGTCCTTGACAATAACATAAATAGGAATTTCCAAAAAAAAAACATATATAGGATAACTAATAAGGTATCCTAGTTGATATAAAATTTAGGTAAAATTTTCAAACATTTACTAAACGGGGTTAAAAATATTCTAAAGCAAAATTCTTTTAAAGAGAAAAAATATTAGTGTTTGGTTCAACTTTTTTTTTTTTCTTCTATTCTTCTTATAAGTAAAAGCTGCACCAAATGGTAAACATCTTAACTTTAAGTTTGCTTTTTTTTTTTTCTGTACAAAATGCAAGAAGTTGCCTTTTAAGTCCAAAGCTAGAAATATGAGCTTTTCGAAAAAAAGTTGGCTTATTTTGTGGGCCCATTGTAATTAATATCCAGATATTCTAATTAATACTTGAAATCTTGAATATCTTTTGCTTTTTCTCTATGTAAAAGTAAAAATTTGCTGAAACCTTAAAAAAGTTTTCTTTTCATTTATCAATTATTTATTTCATTTTAATATTTATGAATTTTATTGTTATTTAAAATTTTACATATTTAAAAATTACTAATGTTAAATTGTTATTTGATAATAAAAATATTGAGTTTTATCACAGAATTATTTTTTATTGCAATTTCATTTTAAAAAAATTATATTGATAATTTATTTTTTTATATCAAATAAATGTGACAATTAATGATAAGTAATTTAGAAAAGTTGACACAATACTTTTATAAAAAAAAATAGCTTTTTACTCATAAGTACCTTATAAAGTACAAAATAATGAAAATCTCAAATAGCTTTTAGCTTTTTTTTTAAAGTTCTTATTTTTAGCTTTTACTTAAAAGTATTTATAAGTCAAAAATAAGTTGGGCCAAACGAAGCCTATGTATAATAGAAAAAAACCACAGTATAAAATTAAAGAAAATAGACGATTTAATATCAAAATCATGGTCTAGTGGCTTCATAGTCTGTGAAATTGAAGAGGGAAAAACAGAACCATAGCATGTCTGCCAATATCATAATTTACATGTGTAATTGTCACATTTTTATTTAAAAAGTAGAAAAAAAATTAAAGAAAATTAAAGAAGTAAACCTAAACGATATGTGTAATGTACTTTATTAAAAGACTCAATTATCTGTTAATTGTGTCAGGTTTTATTAATAATAAAATATATTTAGAGTTATTCAAAATATATATTAAAAAAATAGTGGTTAACTCGGATCATGAAATCATTGACATGCATAATAATCTTTTGGTAGCCACTTTAATTTCACCATTATCATGAAAATCACACACAAGAAATGAAAATAATACCTCTGCTTTCAACATGTAAAAGGGAAAAAAAATTGAACAAAGAATTAAGACGCATTAATGAAAAGAAGTAAAATAAAGTCTCACATGTGACAAGTCATAAGATTGACCCTTCACTTATTCTAACCAAAATAGCTAGCAAAAGGCTCACTAAAAGATAAAGAACAAGAACTACTAGAATGAAAATGCAGAATAAAAATAAATAAATAAATAAATAAAAACAGAGAATGAAAGGAACAAGACTTACAAAGAGGTATGAGGCTGGATAATGGAATGAAAATGAACAGAGTATACCAATTGCCATCACAAGCTGTGTTATTTATACAATGATAGAAAACAATGATATAGAAATTTCATTAACTGATTAATTTTCCCACTTTTGCACTTTCTATATGTCACTTTTATTCGCTTTTAAATTTTTCCTAATTTATTTATTACTTAAAATACCAATTTATAATTAATTTCTTTTCCTAATTATTATTTCTATCTATATTTATGGTGCATTTATGGAAAGTTAATTGAAGCTATACCCTTAATTTTTATATACTATTTTTCTCAATACATGTGTCAAAACTTAACAATTCAAGTAAACTCCAGAGAATATCTTCTATCTTTAAAATAAATTATTTGTCACAAAAATATTATTTTTCCTACCATTATATCTTACTCATTTATTTTTTGAATATAAGTAAATAATATATATTTTCTTCCTTTTAATAAAGTTGGTTAGTATCATTTAATTTTCGTCATTATATTCAAAGGGTAATTTGTTTTTTTAAATTGCCCTTTATCTTATTAATTTTTCTCCAATTTAAAAAAAAACTAAAATAAATAAATGAATAAATGAGTCAAGAATAATTTAAGCATGTTTTTATTAAATGTAATGGGGAAGTTAAATTTTTCTTTAATTAAAAATAATTGCTCATATACAAAAATGGAGAAAGTACTTCATATACATAGGAATGCAAACCCACTAATATTTAACTTCTTTTTTTTCACATCTTTGTTATTTCTCTCTTTTTTCTTTATCATTATTCCCTTATTTTATTTGTGGCTAAATTGCACTATTGATCTTCCAACTAATTAATTATACAATTTAATTCTTTTAATTTTTAATTGTACGATTTTGATCCCGAACTTTATCAATTTTACAATTTTGGTCTCCTAACATTAAATTGTACAATTTTAGTTCCTAACTTTTTTTTTAATTACGTGATTTTAATCCTTTTGATCATCTCCTGTTATGAAACTAATTAATGGTCAATGTGGTCATATAACCAACTTTTATTTGCATGATTTTGGGTACTCAACTTTTTCAATTGTGCAATTTTACTCCAATTTTTTTTTTATTTATTCTGAAACTTTGGTACACTCACACATTTTATTTTATTAGTTTGATTGCATTAACCATTAACTTCTTAATGGAAGATGGAAAAAATAACCAAAATCAAATAATTAAGTGATGAGGGACCAAAATTGAAAAATTGATAAAGTATTGAGGGACTAAAATCACATAATTAGAGGATCAAAATTGCAAAATTTCAAAGTTAGGAGACAAAAAACTACAATTAAACCTTAATTTTTATTTATTCCTTTAAGGTTTTCTTTAAACGGATAAAAAAATAAACAAATATTTTTAATTTTTCGAAAATTATCATATAATTTCTTGCTATACCTTTATTGAATTTTATAATAATTAGCTATCCACACACTTTATCTTTTAGAGCCCGTTTGGTGCACATGATAAGTTGGACAAGATAAGATAAGTTATCATATCATATTATTATGTATTGTTTAGTGTGCGAGCAGAATATGATAAGGTTATTTTGTCAGCTTATCTTATCTTACTCCATAGTTCAAATGTTATCCTAAGGGGTAAGTCAGGTTAAGAGCAAGCAAGATACGATAAGGAATTTTTTTTCCTATTTTTCTCTCACTCGTGATATTTATTCTGACTTAACTTTTAACTTTTGAAATTTAAATAGATGAAAACTTTAAGAGAGATAAATTTTAAAGTGTAAACAATTAATTAAAAAAATAATTAAAGTGTAAACTAAAAAAAATCAATTTTTTTAAATTATAGAGAGAAATAAATTGAAAAAAAAAGTATTTAAAAAAAATAAATTGAGAAATTTTAAAAGAAAATTTCATGAAAAAATTAGAGAACAAAACTGTAAAGAGAATTAAAATAGGATTGTTTGTGACATAATATAATTTATGAGTATTATATTGATTTTATGTATAAAAAAATAATATTTTATGCAGAATCTAAGAGAGTTTGACTTAATTCTTTTATGGGTATATTATATATGATATTATTATTTAGTTTTAATATAAAATTTAAAATAAAACTTAAATATAATTAAGTTATTTAGATTTACTATTTATTTATAATTAATATAATATTTACTATAATATACTAAAAAAATATTTACTATAATATGATTTAATTAAAATATAATTGTGATACTGCATTCCTATTCTATTTGCTATTTGGTAGGCACCAAATATAGATATAATAAGATTTTATCTTATTCTTATCATATCTTGCTCTTATCCAACTTTTTATCCTATCTATCCTTATCATATTATGTCCACCTAATGAGCCCTTAATTACTTTTCAATATAAGAAAATCGATTAATATTCTTTATTGTATAAATATTAATGTCTTATTATACCCTTAATAGATTTTACAATAATTAAATATTTATTTCTCGATAAATGTATAAACTAATAAAAAGCAAGGATATTATAAAAAATTGAATAATAACTTATTTCTTACACTTCTAAAGTAATAATAAAAAGAAATGAAGGGAGTATCACTAATTCACTACCTCGTCTCTCATTTTCTCTCTATTATTTTGTGTTAAAATTCACAATCATAAAACTTTATTTCATGTGTGGTTTATTATAAAAACTTTTAAAAATGGGCGGTTTGAATCCTGTATATATTTTTAATGTGTGGTTTACTTAAAAAAAATTCTAACTAGGCCCAACTAATAACTATTATTAGTTTGAACATAAAATCATAGCTAATTTGCACAAGATATAATAAATTGCGCATTCAAAACATACACAAGACAAATTGCATATTCAACTGGTGAACACATTTGCCATGAGAACAATAATTAAAGATTGAAAAGTTCCAAAAAAATTATAATTGTTAATTCGATTATAACATTTATATAATTTAAGGGCATTTGTTTCGTGGTGAAATATTCTCTATGGAAGTTTTGTAGCCAACAATAAGCTTCATAACGGAGAGAAAATTCAAACAACTTCAATTTTATGGCATAATCTGGAACCCCATTCATCTTAATAGTTCCATAAATATGCAAGGAATTGTGGATGTGTTTATTAGGATCCTCTTCTTCTCGTCCTCCAAATTGTTCCACCTTACCAATTGAGTGAGTGCCGGCTTGATTTCAAAGTTATTATCCATCACATTTGGTGATGTGATACTAGAGCCACACCAATTCACATAAAGATCAATGAGTTGTTCAAGAGTCATTTCTCTATTTCAGCCATAACTACCTCTTGAGGTGGAATGCAAAACTTTCTTTAACAATAGTCTCAACTTGTGGTTGATGAACCACTCTTTGATGTTTATCCTTTTATTCTTGGAATTTCTTGGTCTTGGCAAGCTTCTTGTTCCTTCTTAAAGTCTTCTCTATTTTAGGATCAAAGACAAGAATACCTTTTATATTGCCCATACAACTTCACAACAAAGGTTAGTCCAAAACAAACTTGATGGAAATTCGGACTGAAGGACACTTGTAGAGGGTGAGGAGTTAAAGATGGAGCCTTCTAAAGACAACCCTTCGAGACTATTCTACATGTTCAAAGTTCAATTGAAGATTAGCTTGTATTTTAGGATTTTGTGTAATCTTCTTTGCAAAACATTTTGGCCATTAAATCCTTTGAGGAATTCTCTCTTTTGTTCATAGCTTGTGAAGGTTTGAAGAACATTGATTCTCATCAATGGAGTCTAGCTCCTTTGTGGTGAATCTAGTTGAGATTTATCAACTAATCTAGATTGGTTGTGGCATCTCTACACTCTTTCTTCCATTTTCTTCTTTTTTTCCCGCATTTTCCCCTTTTGAATTTTCGGTTAAAAACCCATTTTCCTTGGTTCTGCGTTTGGCGCGCACAAATTGGAGGAAATCATACCAAATTGAAGCTAGATCCTACCGCATTCATATCATTTTGGTATTCAGAGGCCTTGGTGCTTCAATCTTGGTAAGTGATCCTTGCTGCTCTTGATCCATTTTGTTCCAGATATTCTGTTTTCGGTTCTTCATGTTCTTCGCGCCATTTTCTGCATTTTTGTGGATTCTTGATGATTCTGGTTGAATTGCTAGAAATTAATCGATCCAATCTGTTTGCAATTCAATTCCGCAGCAAAACCTCTAAGTTTGAGGATTTAATTGATCAAATTCATGCTGTTTGGATCGTGATTCTGGGTTCTGTTTTGGATGCAAAATTGCTGAATTCTAATTCCGAATTGTTGTGATCTACTGCAATTTTCAATCGGTCAATGCTTATTCTGATTAAATTGTGCTAGTCCATGTGTTTTGTACGCACCTGCATCTGTTCTTGCGTATTCTGCTAGCAATTCTGCAGTTTTGGTTGATTTGATGCACCTGTTCTGTTTTGGCTTGATCTTTGTGCTAACTATTTGGTTCTTGCTATAATCATGCTTATGCTCAATTTTGATCCATTGGAATGGCGAAATTGTTGTATTTTGATAAAATTTTGCTAGCATTATTGGTGCTTGATAAATTGCCCAAGTCAGAAAATTGAGTGATTCCATGTGTTGTGAAATTTCTAGTGTAATTCCATTGTCCTAGTTGAGTCTACTCTTCTTTCTTTTTTAAAATTTTTCGTTAGATTCATGGAAAATTCAATGCCAAGTTTGTTGTGTGTATTCCCAATCAAAAATCCTTGTTAGATATACTTGCTAGTGTGGATTTTAGCACCAATCGGTAATTCTAAATCACACTCTTGCATTGTGATTAGAGTGTTGATTCACTTGATAGTGAAGTGAGTGTTGGTACAAGTCAACTAAAGTCAACATCCAGAAAAAAAAAAAAAAAGAGATCCTGCCAAAAAAAATAGAAAGAGAAGTGATAAAAAAAACTGAGAAATTAATAAAAAAAAAAAAACAGAGGCGTGATAAAAAAAACAGTGGCGTGTTCAAAAGTTTTTTTTTCTGGGTGCTGTATTGCAAAAACCATTTTTTTTTCTTTTCTGGTGCCATATTCCCTTTTTTTAGCGCAAATCTGGGCAGTTTTTTGGAGGCCCTATTGGTGGTGGTAATAGAAATTCTGGGCAGTTTTTGTGCTAGTATCAATTTGAGTGATTTTTTTGAAAAATTGAAAAGTATATCTAGCTTCCTAGTGTTTTTCTTGAATTTGTGGATTTTACTAGTGAGTCTCCATTCCAGTGCCTTTGTCTCATTGCGTATTCCATTTAAAGTAGCCTTTTCTCTTTGTTGTTTGTCTTTTGGTGACCTCTTTGTTTTTATCTTTGAGTATTTCTCTTTGTTGTACTCCTTTTGCACATCTTGCATAGATTTTTGATAAATCTTAAAGAGTTTTTTCACTTTTGAACCATCAAGCTAGTCTCATTAAACTAAGTTTTGAGTTCTTTTGAAGCTTTGTTTGCTATGTACTATCAAGAGAAAAAAGTGGTAAAATGCAAGAGAGAATTTCATTAAAGAAAAAGCCTTGAAATAGAGAGCAAACACAAGTGACTTTGAGTTGATACACTTGTAGGATTTTTGTGCTTGTGAGGTCCTTAGATTAGGTATTATTTTTCATTTTTGATTTGTTGTAAATTTTTCTTATTTTTGGTTTAGTTTGAGCTACTTGGCTTTTGATCTTTTGTATTTGATTCTATGGAGGACCCAAATGAGTCATCATCTTTGGGGTACAACAAGTTGCTTCTTGAACAATTGACCTCTCATGTAAAGAAATTGGTGACCGAAGAGCTTGAGGAAGTCGATGATGAATTGGACAAAATTAAAGAGTCCAAAGAAGCACATCAAAACCGCAAGCATGACAAGGAGAAAATGAATCATTCTCCCAGGGTAAGTGAAGGTATACCATCTCCATTCCTTAATGCTTATGATACTCATGATCCTAGAGTTGCTAATCATGTTTCTAAGCAACATAGAGGAAGTACTTCACATGGGACACATAGTAAACATCATAACATGCATGAAGTGTCTAGTGAAAGAGATGATGAACCACATGAGTTTCCTAGGCATCTTAGGAATGGACATCATAGACATGCACATGATGATTTGCATGGTGCACATAGGCATAATGGCCCTCGGCCAAACAATAGAAATATGCATGGAAATGTGTTTGATGAGATACCTCGTTTTGGTGATCATAGACTTGAAATCGGTATCTTGGTGTGAAGTTAGAAATTCCCACATTTGATGGAAATGTAAATCCGAAAAAATTCCTAGAGTGGGAAATGAGATTAGATCAAATCTTTGAGTTTCAAAGGTTTGATGAGGAAAGAAAAATTGCTTTGGCAACGGTTCACTTGACCAATTATGCCTTATTCTTGTGGGACAATCATAAGAAAACCATTTTGCCTTTTCATCCCCTTCATAGTTGGGAAGAACTTAAGGCTAGGTTTAGACTTAGATGGGTTCCCCCTCATTATGTCAAGGAGTTACATAGGAAACTCCAAAATATCTCTTAAGGAACTAAAAGTGTTGAGGCATATTATAGAGAGATGTGAATAGCTCTCACTAGAGATAATATCCAAGAGCGAGACTACCATGGCTAGATTCTTAGATGGATTGCATCCTAGAATTAGGGACATTGTTGAGTTACATGATCATGCATCCATGGAAGCATTATTGCATCAAAGCCAAAGATTTGAATCTCAACTCTTGAGGCAAGATAGAGACTCATATTATTCTTATAAGTATTCAAAGTCTCATTCTAGTTCTTATGGAAAGTATTCTTCAAGATATGATTCTAGAAAAGATTACAAAAAAGGTTTTGAAAAAAGATGAGAAAAGTGATTTAAAAAAAGATTGGAAAAAGAGTTCCAAAAGCAATGAGGATGGCCACGGCCATGAGGGTTGTTCTTCACATAAACCCTCAACTTCAAGGCTATGGAAGTTGTTTATGGTAAGGAGGAAAAGCATGAAAAATCAAGTGCGATTAAGTGCTTTAAATACTTGGGTAGAGGTCACATAGCCTTTCAATGCCCTTCAAAAAACACCATGATTTGTCTAGATGGTGTTTATTATTCTACTTCTAGTTCTTCTAATGATACATCTTCTTCTAACTCTTCGTCTTCTTGTGAAACTTCTAGTAGCGATGGAGAATTGTATCCAAATGAAGGAGATCTACTTATGGTAAGAAGGCTTTTGGGTAGTCATCCAAAGGATGATGATTCATCCCAAAGAGAAAATATATTCCACACAAGGTGTTTGATAAGGAATACCACATGTTCTCTAATCATAGATAGTGGATCTTGTGTTAATGTAGCTAGTACTAGATTGGTTTCTAAACTCAATTTGCCTACTACCCCTCACCCCAAGCCATATAAACTTCAATGGCTAAATGATAATGGTGAATTACTTGTGGATAAACAAGTTTTGGTGGACATGGAAATAGGTAAATATCATGATTGCATTGTATGTGATGTTGTGCCCATGGAGATAACCCATATCTTGTTGGGAAGGCCTTGACAATATGATAGAAGTGCAATACATGATGGGCATACCAACAAGTATGTCTTTGACTTTAAAGGTTCAAAGTATACTCTAATTCACTTAAGTCCCAAAGAGGTTGGTCATGACTAATAACTCATGAAAAAGAAGAGGGAAAGTGAACAAATGGAGTTGAAGAAATCCAATAAGGGTTTCACTAACCCTTTTGGTGATGGTGAGGAAAAAAAGAGCTCAAAAGACTCTTTCAAAAGCTCAAAAGCCAAGCATGGCCGAGAGCATTCCCTAGAGGATGAGAACACTTCTCATTCCAATTTACATGTCTCTAAGAATGAATTGAAAAGCCTATTTCTTGCACAAAAGCCTATGTACATGTTGATTCCTAATGACATGTGTTTGCATGTTGATTCTTATGATTCTAACCATATTGTGCCTAGTGCTTTTGCTAACATGTTGGATAGGTTTCAAGATGTCTTCCCTAAAGACATGCCTAAGCAATTACCGCCAATCCGTGGTTTTGAGCATCAAATAGACCTTGTGATAAGTGAGCATGGTGGGCATGTTGACGACACCAAGGTCAAAGCCATAAGGGAGTGGTCGCGGCCTTCAAGTGTAAAAGAAGTGAGAATGTTTTATGGTTTGGCTAATTTCTATAGGAGATTTGTTAAAGACTTTAGTTCAATTGCTTCTCCTTTAAATGAGTTAGTCAAAAAGGGTGTCACATTCCAAAGGGGTCCTAAACAAGAGGATACTTTTGTTACCTTGAAAGAGAGGTGGAAATCTATGTTGCATCCTAGAGGTGGAGGGCCATTCCAAGTGGTGGAAACGCTAAACAACAAAGCCTACAAGATTTCTCTTCAAGGTGAGTATCAAGTATCTTCCACCTTTTATGTTAGTGATTTTTTCCCTTTTGATGTAGGTAACTTAGCGTTGGATTCGAGGACGAATCATCTCTATGGAGGGGAGGATGATGGAGATTCGGACTCAAGGACACTTGTAGAGGGTGAGGAGTTAAAGATGGAGCCTTCTAAAGACAACCCTTCAAGACTATTCTACATGTTCAAAGTTCAATTGAGATTTAGCTTGTATTTTAGGATTTTGTGTAATCTTCTTTGCAAAACATTTTGGCCATTAAATCCTTTGAGAAATAATGTAGGGGCTGTTTTAGGTGCATTATTAGAATAAAGGACTTTTGCATTGTGGTCCTTTTAGTTTAGTTTCTTTACACTTAGACCATTGGTGTTAGGAACTATAAATACTTTTTGTAAAAACACTCTACACACCTTTTGAAATAATTGAAATAGATCAAATTGATTTAGAGAGGAATTCTCTCTTTTGTTCATAGCTTGTGAAGCTTTGAAGAACATTGATTCTTATCAATGGAGTCTAGCTCCTTTGTGGCGAATCTAGTTGGGATTTATCAACTAATCTAGATTGGTTGTGGCATCTCTACACTCTTTCTTCCATTTTCTTCCTTTTTCCCGCATTTTCCCTTTTGAATTTTCGGTTAAAAACCCATTTTCCTTGGTTCTGCGTTTGGCGCACACAAATTGGAGGAAATCATACCAAATTGAAGCTAGATCCTACCATATTCATATCAAAACTACAACTATAGAGTATGGATTATGAATAAGTATGTTAACAAAAATTAAAAAAAAAAAACAAAAACAAAAACAAGTATGAGCATGAACAAATGAAAATGAAGCTTACAAACTAACAACCGTTATGGAACTATTGAAATTCAATCAATAGTCCCCGCAGCAGCGCCAAAAACTTGATGGGTTTTCAACATCATTACAGCAAGTGCACCATTCGTTTCGAGTATAAGAAGGTTATCGTTCCCATGAGGACTATGTGTGAACTCCCAAAATCCCAAAGCTACTCATTATTTGAACTTGTGTATATGTTGATTTCATCTAAAGAATTGTAAACAAGTAAAAAACAAAGCTAAATGACAAAGAATTCAGAACAAGTATTTGTAGTTTCAACAATTAAGGAGTTAGGGTAGTTTGGTTCATCTGATCCCAACCTTTGTAATCAAAATAAATGGCAATTCAAGTCTATATAAAGAGTATTTTAAGGTTGAATTCACATAATCATAGGGCTAATTTAATTCATTGGGTATTAACCCCTTTGTTTTAACATAAAATGCCTAATTCCTTAGGTGAATTTAAGTGAAAATAAGCAATAAGCATGAGAATTCCTCAAACTCCATAACATACAAGTTCTATTCATAGAAACATGCCAAGTTATGGTGCATTACTTCAATTCCAACTTAACTATGTATTTTCTAATAGCTAATTGAATCAAATTCAATCCTTATTTGATCAAATGAAAGAGAAGCATTCAACATCGGAAGCAACTCATCATATTGAGTTAATCAAACCAAGAAAAATATTATGCATAGAAGTAATCACTGAATTAAGAAGAATAAACTTGAATTAAACCAAAAGGTTCACATTACATTAGTTCTAGGATCAAAATCCCCAAATCTCCTAACCTAGAAATTAGCCAAATAACATGGCAAAAAGAGAAAGAGAAGAGAGAATAACTAAACAAGGAGAGGAATCAATGATTCTAAAAAGTTTGCTTCTATAATAGCCTCATATTCCTCAAGAACACCTCAAAACCAGAGAAATTGGTGAAGAGAGAAGAGAAATCTAGCCTAAAATGATAACCAACTCCCCCTAAACTGACTTTTTCTCTATTTATACACTCATTTATGCAGCATGCACGTTCACACGCACCATTTTGGGTGTTCAAACACCCTTGGACAACAAAGGAGAGCAGAAATTGCATTTGGACATGCCATTTAGGGTGTTCAAACGCCCTTGGACAGCAAGGAACACATTCTTTTGCGTTCACACGCATTCTGATGCATTTGGATGCAAAAACTACACTAGGATTTAATAATTTGCCTCCAATCCTCAAGTTTAAAGCTCCATTATGTTGATATTTATCCTCTAAATCCTCCTTTTCATGCTTTTGAACTTCCTCCAATTCTTGTGCTCCTGCAAAACAACTAATCCAATGAGAAAAATGGAAAAAAGTGAAGATACTGCAGGGAAATCACCTCAAAAACACAGTCCTATGAATCTAAGGACATGGATTTAGAGTTATCTACTTTAGCTAGCACATATACTTGGACTCTTATGAAACTTCCTAAAAATAAGAAACCTATAGGATCTAAGTGGGTTTATAAAATCAAATACAAATAAGATGGAACTATAGAACATTATAAGGCTTGCTTAGTTACTAAAGGATACACTCAGGTAGAAAGGGTAGATTATGTTGATATTTTTGCACATGTTTCTCTAAATTGACAATTGTGCATCTTTTACTTGCTATCACATTTGTGTAAAACTAGCATTTACATCAATTAGACGTTAAGAACGCCTTTTTACATGGGTATTTAAACGAAGAAGTCTATATGATTCCTCGTAAGGGTTTAACTGTTTCTGATCTCAATGTTGTTTGTAAACTAAACAAAAGTCTGTATGGTTTAAAACAAACTAGTAAAATGTGGTTTGAAAAACTTTCCCCTTTATGAAATCTATTGGTTTTATTCAATCTGGACATGATCATTATTTTTTTGTTAGACATTCTGCTAGTTCTTATACTATTGTGCTTGTTTATGTTGATGATTTAATAATTGTGGGAAAAGTGCTTATGATATTTCAACCCTTAAGTCCCATGCTACGTTTAAAATAAAAGATCTGAGTGAATTAAGATATTTTCTTGGTCTAGAAATAGCTAAATCAAAACTAGGTATTTCCATGTCTCAACAAAAATACACCTTAGACTTACTTGAAACTGTTGGTTTATTGGTAGGTAAACCAGTGAAGGCGCCCATGGTAAAAGGCGCAATGAAAATTTCATCCTCTTCTAGTTCATATTCGGTCCCTGGTGGATATCAAAGGCTAGTTGGAAAGCTATTATACCTCAATACAACCAGACCAGACATAACATTTGTAGTTAAGCTCAGCTAGTTTATGTCTACTCCTAGAACACATCATTACGTTGTTGCTATCCAGGTCCGGCAGTACCGCAAGTCAAACCTGGACAAGGAATTTTCTATCCTGCCAACAATTCCTTACGATTGAAGGGTTTCAGTAAATCAGATTGGGGTACATGTCCTCAATGTAGAAGATCTGTCATTGGTTACTATATATTTTTAGAAAATTCGCTTATTTCTTGGAAGGCAAAGAAGCACAACACTGTATCCAAATCATCACTACCTGCGAAATCCCATGGCTTGATTATCTCCTTCATGATTTACATCTGGACTATATTAGACATGCTTTATTGTTTTGTGACAATAATTTTGCCAGACATATTTCTCACAATGTTGTTTTTTACCAACGAACGAAAGACATTGAGATAGATTGTCACGTCATTTGTGAAAAATTACTATAAGGTCTTTTTAGACTTTTATCCATGGAAAGTTAATAGGGTGCATGCACTTTATTACTCTCCTTGACCCCTATTTATAGGAACTTGGGGTGATAAAGTAAAACCTGTCAACGTCTCCTCTTCGTAAGTTGCAGCGCACTGTCCAGATCTGTAACTGCTATCGAGTATCCAAGCTTATGTCGGAGACTTGTCGTGATATTACAACATGCTCCCGACATGGTTGTTCCCGGCATGGGAGTCGGGCTTAAACGTCACGTGACCCACATCACCACAAGATTGGTCCATAACAACTAGACTACATACGTGAATTGCCTTGTCGTGATGCCAAGCAATATTTTCACCCCTGGTTCTGTTTCAGGTGAACAGAGGATATTATAAAATGCTATATCATTTGTTATAAAGTTTTGGGTGGTTTGGCAAATCATTTTCTCTTTGTATGAGTGATGTTCGCGTACTTAAACTTGTTATATGTTATAGTCTTTTTAATCATGATGTCTTTGATATAATGAGTTATTTTGAGTACTGCATAACGATTATCAATATTGTCCATTAGTTATCAAATTTAGGTTTAGTCTCTTGTTTACTTTTGGTACTCACATTTTTATTTTATGGAGGAATTGGTCCCCGTCGTTACTTATATTTTTGAACTCATATCAACATTTGAAACTAAAATTTGTTTTGATTTCTATACTTTACATTCATTTAAGTTTTAGTCTATATACTTTACATTCACGTAAATTTTAGTCTCTACACTTCGATTTGAAATATGCTTATATTAGCGGTGTTAATAACAGGAACTAAAATCTAGGCAAAATAAAAATATAGAAACTAAAATAAAATTTTTTAAAATATAATGACTAAAACTTAAATGAGTATAAAATATAAGGAAAAAAATAGGCTCCTTCTACTATGCACCACGTCCCAAGTGGTATATGGTACACCACTTAAAAAAATGTGTACATAATTCAACAAAAAAAATGTTTAATATAATAATAAATTATGTATTTGGTATGTATGCATATCTCTTTTTTTTTGTTCTTTTAAACGGGCTATAATCAATCAAATAATTTAATGACTTGTGTATGGTACACCAATTTAAAAGCGGTGAATAATAAAATTCACCTATAACGGGTTAAAAAAACTTAAAAAGTAACAAACATTGATAAACCCAAAGTGTACGGAGTGATACAATTGCATGTTGTAAATAGGATGTTTCTATACATCTCCACTGTGTATTACTCAATAATTAGGGCCGCTACTATGCGCACCACACGCTCATCTTTGCACACCACACAACGCTATTTTTTTCCAATTTTGCCCTTCGCACGGACAATAATGTCCGTTTTTTAACTTAAAATGTGTGCAATGCTAGCCCAAACATTATTGTCCGTTTTGTAACTTAAAATTTTTATAAGTGACATTTCGAATGATAATGTCCGTTGTGGTTGTTACATTTCAGATGATAATGTCCGTTTCATTGTCTATCTTTTTTACCAAGTTATATTTCGGATGATAATGTATGTTGTTCTTATATTTGCACAAACATTATCATCCGTTTATCTGCTTCGCGTTTTTCCTGTTTGAGTACGGATGTTACTGTCCGTTTTGCTATGTATCATTTTTACGAAGTTATACTTCGGATGATAAAGTCTGTTTTTATTATATTTTCACAGATATTATCATCTGTTTTTCTGTTTTGTTTTTAACTTCCTCCAAATCCACTATGTTTAAGACACTATATATTCTACAAATACAAGTAAAACAACACAAATTTTGAAAAATTTGATGAAATGTATTTATGTTTGAAAAAAGCGAGTTTTGGAGAAAATGATGAAGAGTGGTGGGATAAAAATTGAGATAAGTTACGATTTGGGATTTTTAATACCCTAACGGACAAAACGGATGTTAACATCCATACTCGTTCGGATGTTAATGTTTGTCTCATTTCGGACACTATGGTCCGTTTTTCTTATAACTCCAAAAATAAAAAAACCTTCGCACGGACATTATTGTCCGAGCGAAGGGCAAAAATGGAAAAACATAAGATAGTGTGGGGTGCCATGAAACAAAGGAGGCACACATAGTAGCGGCCATAACTTAGCCAACTCATCTTTTGACATAAATCTTTAAATTTTGCTAGTAACTCCCTAATAATATATACAAACAAGTCGCCAAAGTTAATTTCATTCTAAATTTTAGTTTTAAATCAATCAAATAAAAAATTACCCAAAAAAAAACAAACAAACTTAATTAATTGCTGATTGATTTAATTTGAAAAAAGAGAAGTTTCAAAACTCTTCATATCCTTGGAAACCCTTTTAGATCTAGTGTTCTGGCTGCTAAGGCTGTCAACGGTGACGGTTGGTGGTGCATCCGCTCCCTTGGCCACCATCAATGGGAAGTTGGTTATAGAGTTAGGACCCTTAAGTTTCACCGACGCTTTGTCGTTATGTGGTGGCCTCCTCTTCAGATCTGTTCGTCGCGAAAATGGGTTTCAACACTTCGAAATCGCATATCTCCAAGCAGTAGCTATGGCGGAAATGGGCTGCAATACTTCTCGATTGGTTTCGCGAGCCACCGAGAGAAGAGAGAGAGAGAGGTACACAATGGTTTTGAACGACAGTGGCATCATTGCGACGGTGGCGACGGACTTGCAAACTCAACCGTTCTTCTAATTTCTGCTTCTCAAGACAAAAATTAGCATCTTGGATGGTGAATTTGGTGCAATGTAAAGACTATAATTAATCTTAATTTCTTTTATACAGAATTGTTGTATAATTCCATTATGATGGCTCTTTTCTCCGTTGTTGCTTCTGGGTGGTGAGTTGATTCCAATCTCCAACTTTTTAGAATTGAACCATGTCATTATCTAACATTAAATCCAGAAGAAGCAATAATTGCAGACATAAACAATTTTTTTTCATAGAAAAATAAGAAAAAAATTCCGGTTTTTGTTCTAAAAGGAGGGGAGGTGCGATGCGGCAGTCAAAACCCGGGAACAAAGGAGGTTCGCCGTGGTAGCACGTGAAACACAAGAACGAACCAGGAAGGAAGGGAGTTTTGAAACTTCTCTTTCAGAATTTTGTTTCTTCAAATCAACTAAAAATTAATTAAGTTTGTTTTTTTATTTTTGTTTGGGTAATTATGGATTTGATTGATTTAAAACTAAAGTTTAAAATGGATTTTAAATTTGGGAATTTGTTATATTATGAAGGAGTTAATTGCAAAATTTTAAAATTTATGTCAAAAGATGGGTTGATTTAGTTATGCAATGTGTCAATTGTTGAGTAATACACAGTAGAGATGTATAGTACATCTTATTTGCAACAGGCATGGAAGAAACCACCTTAATCTAAAACGGTGTGTAGTTTATAATTTTTACTAGTGCATGGTATACCACTTTTAAAGTGGTGTATCCTAAAATTCAACAAAAAAAAATTATTTAAATTTAACAAAGAAAAAGTTTGACTGTGGACCATTTTTTTCCTTCTAGAATATCATTCAAATATGGCAGAATATCATTCAAATATGGCATACTTTATTAAAGGTGATAATTGAATACATAAGCAAAATCTTGTTTTGTTTCATGAAAAAAAAAAAAGGGAAATCATGAAGACTAATTATAAAATAAAATGATTAACGTTAATTTGAATTAGATAAAATGGTAACGCCGAAGTATAGTACTGGACAGTAGAAGTGATACAGCACAGTATAAGTCAACAAAGCACAGCACAACTTATTATATTGTTTAGTGTTTGATAACCAATGCACGGAACAAAAAATGTGATTCAAATTTTACAATAATACCCTTTATAATACATACTAATATTACATATTATTATTATTTTACATAAAAAAATTGGTTTTCTTAATTATTTATTTTAAAAAATATCATTATTTTCCAGTAAAAAATTATATATATATATATGGTAAGTTGAGAGAGAAAAAGTGGGGTAAGGTGGTTACACAATAGTGGGAGAGAATATGGATATTTCTGACTTTTGGATAGTTGTAACAAAAAGTTGTCCCATGATTTAGTGTGGTACAAAATTTTGGCTTTTTGTGCTGTCCAGTAACTCCACTATTGTGCTGTCTCTAGATCATTTTCTGAATCAAACATTAAACTAACAAATTTGTGCTATGCTATACCATGAAATTTAGCAAATCAAACAGACCCTATAATATGTTTGGATGTGGAAATTTTTAAGGGTAATATAATTTTTTAAGAGAATTAAAATGCTATCATTTAAATTGTTTTGTTTTGATGTTATATTCAAAAGTATTTTAATTTCATAATATTTATAAAAGGTATTCTTTTTAATTAGAAATAAAAAATTTTAAATCTACCAAAAAAAAAGTAAGAATTGTCAATTGGAAACCCCTCCTTCTCTCTCTCCCTCTCACTCTCTTCTCTCTTTCTCTCAAAACCTCTCTCTAAAAAAACTCTATCTCCCTATAAATAAACTGCCTCTCTCTGTAAAAACTCTCCCTAAAAAACTCTATCTCTAAAAAAAGTCTATCAATATCTTTAAAGAAACTCTCTCTCTTAAAAAACCCTCTCTCTCTTCTAATGATATTGCCTTGACTTTTGTCCTTAACTTGTTTGTTAAGGAACCCTAAATTTAACCCCTTCTTATAAATGATCTTTGGTTGAGTTGTGATAGAGTTCGTTGATTACTTTCTTGTTAAAAAGTATTGAATTCATTCTTATTTAAGGTTATGTTTCTTTAAAATTTGTCTCTTATTACTTTGATTCATGATTCTTGAATTACCTATGTAGTTAATATTCATTTTCAAGTATTCCTTTTGCTCATGCATTCTTGAAAATGTTTCCTTGTTTTCAATTAGTTGTTTTCCTTTGAAACTGAACATTATTCTGTGTTGATCTTTTTTATTTGTTCTCTGAGCAAGTACATCTAGTACTTTTCTTTAATGAATTTTTTGACTTATAAAACAATATTGTTATATGTTTACATCTAGTACTCTTCTTTCTGCCCTCTTTGTCTTTGAAAAGCAAATGTTGATCATTTTAGTTTTTTTGAAACCCTTGGCGGAAAAGAATCCCATGTGATGACTTGGATGCTAATTTTTACCGATAAGGTTTACATATTTGTATCACTTTTATTTTAGTAGCAATTTTATATATTATTTTTATAATTTTACTCTACTATTATAATTTTTTTAGTAAATTTATATATTTTTTTGTTAAGTAAAGAAAAGTTATATATAGAATTTCTTTTATTGTAATTTCATTGATATTTTAATTTTATAAACTAATTCCAACTTTAACTATGATTAAATTTATTTATCCAAATTGAGTTAACCTAAGGTAATGACAATTTCAAATCCTCAGCAAAAAAAATTCTCGATAAAAAAATTAAATCTAAAATTTTAAAAGAATTAAAAAGCTAAAATTTTAAATTTAAAAATAATATAATACGATAAAAGCTAACAAATATATAATTTATAAAAATATGATAAATAATGACAACAGATTAATAATATAATAAAAATTAATAAATAATATAACAAGATATTAGTAGATAGAATTAATAAATACATTTTATGAAAAATATGAAAAAAATAGAGTTCTTCATAAATAATATTTTGGACTTATTATAAAGTACATTTTAAAAGGATCTGGGGTCCTTTTGGACTCAGCTTTTAATGCCGTTTAATAATTAAAAGGACTAAAATATATGTTGTTTTACAAAATTACAGACTAATTTGAGGTTTTTAAAATCTCAACGACTAATCTACATAACACATTAAGTCTTATGGACGAATTTAAGGATTTACTTGAAAAAATTTGAGATTTATCATCATCAAAACTGATTAATCATTGAATTCAAAATCAAACAAAACCTTAGTTGCATGCCGAACACTGTGTAAAAAATTGTTTTCCCCCAAACAGTGAAGCTTAACGTATTGGAGTATCAAAACACAGTTGGATAAGCATCCATGTTTCAAAAATTCATTAAGCTGAAGAACATAGTCACCAGATAGCACACATTCGAGGATGCCATTGTTAGAAAAATAGATGAAATTTGTTATGGCCTAGGATTATGATAACCCGGCACCCAATTATATGTCGTCACAGGACCAACATGTCATAACCCGCCCTCGTCCAACTAGATGCAAGACAACTTAAGAGATGCTATATGGACTCCGGATTCGGCCCAAGATAACACTTGTTAAGCCCATGATGACTTACGCTCAACACTAATGCACCTACTATAAATACACACGTAAACACACCATGCAAGGTACGTATTACTTTGAGATATCACATAAAACCTAATTCTGGTACTAACTTGAGCGTCAGAGTCCCTGTAAGTGCCACACCACCACCGTCTGTGGGGAACGTAACAAAAAGTTGTGTTATCTCTACCCTCAGCAATGGTGTACTCCACTCGCAACCGGGATTATAATGACCCCGTTCTCCAAAATCTGGGAGATGGGCAGCATGGCGAGGATTCTAATCAGTAATCAGGGTCACAACCACCCCTCAACCTAGAGGCAGAATTTCACAAGTTACAAAGGCTGGTGCAAGCACAAGCCAAGGAAATAGAAACCCTGAAGAAACAAGAACAGGTTCGGAAGGGTAAGGAGAAGGTAGTGGAAGAGGATCTAATCCAGGAAATTGAGAGACAACTTCAATGTAGCGAAGGAAACAGCGGAGATGGACAACTGAATAACCCTAACAACCCGAAGAATGGCAATCCTGATCCGAGAAATGCGGAAAGACAGGAGATTAGGATGAGCCATCATAGAGAAGACGCTGTCCAGCAAGATTTCCGGGCGGCATCCCGGGTAGGGGGTGTTAACCCGCCACCAGTACTTCAGGGGGGCCCATAGGTCGTTCCGCAAGAGCACATAGCTGAGAATATCCCCGAATTTGGTTACATTGACAACCCGTTCACCCCTTGGGTCATGTCCCACGCTTTGCCTCACGGATTCCAATTTGCAAAGCAGCTAAAAGAGTATGATGGAACGAAGGACCCAACCTTGCATGTGAGTACCTTCGAATGAGCCATGTATTTCCAAGGAGTTAACGAAGTCATTGTATGCCGTGCCTTTCTCTTGACTCTGCCAGAAGCAACAAGTCGGTGGTTCTCTGATCTCCCACCACAATCCATCAAAAACTTGAAGACCCTAAAAGATAAGTTTGTTTTGCATTTTATCAGTAGCAAAAGACAGTTTAAATTCGAATTTCACTTAGAAACGATTAAACAAATGAAAGACGAGTCTTTGAGAGAGTATATAACTCGATTTGATAATGAGGTACTAGAGGTTAGGAATGTTGAACCTAATCTAGTACTATATTTCTTTGTCAAGGGATTAAAACCAAGTGCCTTCGCCAAAGCCTTTGCTGGCGAGAAGCCTACGTCCATGGACGACTTGAAGGCTAGAGCCGAGAAATGGATAAGAATTGAGGAGTGGGAGAGGGCCCAAGAAGCTCAAGCCACCAAAAAAGACATCAAGGGAAAGAACCAGCAGAACCTTCAATCTCTGGGGAAGGACGAAAAGGCCCAGGATAAACCGTCAAAGGGATCCCGAGGCATGTTTAACACGTACACCTCGTTGACTGTGTCGCCAGCGATAGTGTATAAAGAAGTGGTGAATTCAAAGATAAGGGACAGAATCCCACCTCTCAAGACTCCGGGACGATATCAGAACCGTTATTGTCATTACCACCGGGAGAAGGGCCATTCGACTAACGAGTGTGTCCAGCTCCGGGATGCCATTGAGAAACTGATCCGACAAGGGAGACTTAGAAATTACACTCAGGACTCCAATGATAGAAGAGACCGTCGGCAAAGTCCCGCTCCCCGGGATCGACGACCGAGATCACCACAAGCCAACCGACATTTGGGACCAGAAGCTCGAAATTGATCTCGGAGCCCTAGACGCAATCAGGGATCCCCTCCTAGAGGAATAATCCAGGTTATAACAGGTGGAACAAGTTGAAGACAGAAAAAGGACCCGCGACACCAGGGATTCTTGTTCACAAGTAGCACAGGTAACCAACCCGGTATTGTCTTTTTCTGAAGTTGATCTGCCACAGGAACAGGTAAGAGATAATGAACCACTGGTGATAGCTGCGAACTTGGTGGGATTCGAAGTTCATCGAATCTTCGTTGATCAAGGAAGCTCGGCAGATATCATGTTTTGGAGTCTGTTTGACAAACTAGATTTGGGCTCCAAGGACTTAATCCCCCATAAGGGCAGTTTGATTGGCTTCACAGGAGACACCATAGTGCCAAAAGGATATGTAGACTTGAAAGTCCTCTTTGGGCAAAAGCCAGACACCAAGACAGTAATGATCAGATTCATTGTGGTGGACTGCCCATCTGCTTATAATGCCATACTGGGACGCCCAACTTTGAACCACCTAGGCGCCATCGTATCAACCATACATCTAGCCATGAAGTTTCCTAAGGAAGATGGCTCCGTCATCACGGTCAGGGGGAAGAGCAGTGATGCTAGGCGATGCTACCAGGAAAGTCTTAAAATCACGAAGATGTCGTCCAGACCTGTTGAGATTCATGAAGGAAAGGGAAAAAAGAAAATGGAACGTTGGGACTTAATACATTAGGCTGGGGTAATGATGACCAACCTAGATCCTCGTGCAGACTTTGAAGAGCAAAGGCCTCAACCAGAGAGAGACCAGATTCTGGTTCAAATTGGGCCAAAAGAAGGCCAGACTGTGAAGGTGGGACCAAACTTGCCCCCGGTCATTAGAGGACGACTTATCGAGCTCCTTAAGAGAAAGAAAGACCTTTTTGCTTGGGTCTCGCCAAATATGCGGGGAGTAAAGCCAGATTTAGCTTGCCATCACTTCTCCATTAAGTCGGGATGTCCCCATGTAGCCCAGAAGAAACGAAGAATGGGGTCGGAAAGAACAGAAGCTATTGAGAAACAAGAGAAGGAGCTCTTAGATGTCTGGTTTATCCATGAAATTCGCTACGCAGAATGGCTCTCAAATGTTGTTTTGGTAAAAAAGACCAACGTGAAGTGGAGGATGTGCACAAATTACACCGATTTGAATAAAGCATGCCCAAAAGATCTTTTCCCTCTTCCATGCATTGATAAGTTGGTAGACAACTCGGCGAGATATAAATATTTGTCCTTCATGGACGCATATTTCGGATACAACCAGATACCCATGCATCTCGACGATCAGGAAAAAACCACCTTCATTATTGATATGGGAGTATACTGCTACAACATGATGTTGTTTGGTCTGAAGAATGCCGGCACGACTTACCAAAGGATGATGAGCAAAGTGTTTGCAGAACAGAGAGGTAGAATCTTGGAGGTCTACATTGATGACATGATCGTCAAGACTCTAGAGCACAAAGACCTAGTGGCAGACCTTGAGGAAACTTTCGACCAATTACGCAGGTATGATCTCAGGTTAAATCCTAATAAATGTACTTTTGGTGTCGAAGCAGACAAATTTTTGGGATTTATGTTAACTAATCGAGGGGTTGAGGTAAACCTAGACAAGTGCAGCACTGTTTAGAATATGCAGAGTCCTAGAACTATAAAAGAAGTCCAGCAACTGACGGGAAGGATAGTAGCTCTAACTCGTTTCTTGCCGGCTTCAGCTAAAAGATGTTTTCCATTCTTCAAGATGCTGCGTAATAACAAGAGTTTTGTGTGGAATTCGGAATGCGAGCAAGCCTTCCAAGAATTGAAAGGGATTTTAGCTTCACCTCCGGTCCTATCAAAACCAGATCCCAGACAGACATTGTATGTGTACTTGGCAGTAACTGACGAAGCTGTAAGTGCCGCCCTGGTTAAGGAGGAATCTCGGACCTAGAGTCTGATATATTTCGTGTCCAAAGCTTTGCAGGGCATAGATTTAAATTACCAAAGGCTCAAGAAGGTTCCTTATTCTCTGTTGTTGGCATCTTGGCGCCTACACCCGTATTTCTAGTGCCACCCTATAACGGTGCGTACTAACCAACCGATCAAGCAAGTCATGCATAAACCTGATCTCACCGGTAGAATGATGGATTGGGCAGTTGAGCTTTCCCAGTATGATATATCTTACGAACAAGGCAGGCGATAAAGGCACAAGTCTTAGCAGAATTTCTGGCTGAAATGACACATCCCGGAGATCAGAACCCAGGCTCCTGGACAATATATGTGGATGGATCCTTGAATACAAAGGGTTCTGGGGCAGGGATCCTGATAGAAAATGAAGAAGGAGTGGCAGTCGAGTACTCCTTCAAGTTTGAATTCCCAACCTCCAATAACCATGCGGAATATGAGGCGTGTTTGGCTGGAATAAGGGCGGCCAACGAGTTGGGGAGTACATCAATAACCCTTTGCTCAGACTCTCAGCTGGCAGTGTCTCAAATCAAGGGAGATTATCCAGCAAAAGAGCCTTTGATGCAGAAGTATCTCGCCCCGGTCAAGGAGAGCTTGGTGGGGCTTTCTAAATTTGAAATCAAGCATGTCCCACTTCAGAAAATAGTAGAGCTGATTTTTTGTCAAAGTTGGCAAGCACAAAGTCGGCTTCGGCCCTACATTCAATGGTAGAAAAAGTGATCCCTACGCCAGGGGCGGTAGTTTAGATAAATGATGAAGATTGGAGGACTCAGCTAAAGAAGTATATCGCAAGGGAGTGTTTCCCAGTGACCAGAAGGAAGCTAAGCAGGTTATTCAGAATTCGACTCGGTATACCATGATTGAAGGACAACTCTTCAGGAGAGGATTATCCACACCACTCCTCAAGTGAATCGGACCTTCCGAAGTCTGGTACGTACTGGCAGAAGTACATGAAGGCAGCTGCGGCCATCAACATTGGTGGGAAGTATTTGGCAAGAAAGTCCCTATGGGCGGGATACTTTTGGCCGACTATGAACACAGATGCATTGGATTATATGAGAAAGTGCCAGAAATGCCAGGAGCAAGTCCCCTCACTCGCACTCCTGCCGAAGACCTGCACAGCATATCGACACCTTGGCTTTTTCACACTTGGAGCTTAGATCTCCTGAACCATTCACTCCCGCAGCAGGTCAGTTGAAACATTTAATTGTCGCTGTTGATTATTAGACTACATGGATTGAATTGGAACCTTTGGCTAGCATAGCATCTATAAAAGTTTAGAATTTTGTTTTCTGCCAAATTATATGTCGCTTTGGTATCCCGACAAAGGTAATCTATGAGAACAGGACCCAGTGTATTGATAAATAATTTCGAGAAATGTTAGTAGGACTCCATATCAAGCAATACTTTGCTAGTGTGGAACATCCCCAGTCCAACGGACAGGCGGAATCAGCTAACAAAGTCATCTTGACTAGCCTGAGAAAGCGTTTTGAAAAGGCAGGAGCCAGTTGGACAGAGAACTTGTACAAGTTCTTTGGAGCTATAGAACCACGCCTCGTAGCACCACTGGGGAAACTCCCTTTAGAATGGTTTATGGATCCGATGCGGTCATCCCTGTGGAAATCGGCCAACCTTCTTGGCAGGTGATGTATCCCGCCGAGAATAATGAACAACTACTTCGAGAAGACTTCGATCTGGTGGATGAAGTCTGGGAATTTGCCAGGATAAAAGAGCTATCAAGGAAACAACAAATAGCATAGAGATACAACTTGAAAGTGGTCAGGAGAAATTTCCAAACCGGTGATCTAGTCATGAGAAGAGCTAGCATTGGCAATCGAAATGCTAGAGATGGCAAACTCAAGGCCAATTGGGAAGCCCATACCGGGTCAAGAAGGCAACTACAAGAGGAGCATACTATTTGGAAACCTTACAAGGCAAGGAGTTACCAAGGACTTTCAATGTTGCCGACCTGTGGCGGTATTACAGCTGAATAATTATGTAACTTTGGCAGTGTAATAAGGGGTACTCTTTTTCCTGCAGTAGGTTTTATCCCTAAAGAGGGTTTTTCTGCTGGAGGTTTTAACGAGGCCCCAGCCGACAAACTTCGTGCAATAAAATATTGGTTTTTAATTATAATTACTTTCAATTTGTTGTGTGCTATGTTTATTAAATACAGGAATCACGACGACTTCAGCATAAAATATCCTGGAAGTAATACACTAAACAAAACCCATCCGGGATGACGACATTAAACGGATTACAAAGCCGAAGACCAAGGTCCCATCAAAGAAGGCGATAAAGGTCGTGACGACATTAAACGGCTTACAAAGCTGAAGACCAAGGTCCCTTCAAAGAAGGCAATAAAGGTCGTGACGACATTAAACGGCTTACAAAAACAGTTGGGAAACCACACTAGAAAATTGAAATGGAAAACCTAAACCCTAAGAACGATATTTGAACTCACACCAGTAGAAGAAAATGGGATAAACAAAAACAGAAGAGAGTAGAGAAGAAAGGGAAGGAATAGTACCTAATTGAGGCAGAGGAGAAGAGTTTGGGGAACTCTGGAAATGGAGTAATGTCTGTTACAAAGAGGAAGAACCAAGAGAGCATGTTTTCACTGGTTTTGGAAATGCAATGCTCTGAAGTGAACGCGGGAGAGAGGGAAAGACTATGATGTGACACTAAGAAGAAGAAAGGGAAAAAGAACCGTCTCCTTGCATTAATAAGCGAGTGGCTCAAGACACTGCGCAATCATAGTGCACGTTACCCCATGAAAGCGCGTGTGCTCACACGCCCCTAAATGAAGATCAACCGTTTACGCCTGGCAAATGGGATACGATCATAAAACCATGACGACATATGACTTACAATTCGGCAACTTCCACACGTACGATCTCAACAAAATTCATAGAACGAATTCAATAAACTACAAAACTTAAGAACAACCAAATAAAAAGTTAAAAAATAATAAAACATAAATTCTCACTACTCATCCATTAGCGATATTGCAACATATTTTGAACTCATGCCAACTTTTACGATATCATATTCAGCTGAGACAAAGGTCAGAATACCCTAATAATTTCTGCGATATAAATTTCGAGTTAGATAAGTTCAATAAAAAAACCAAGACAAAACTACTTGAATGCTGTTAAGATGAAGTCCCACATCTATTGGAAAAAGGGCCACCATAGAATATATAAGTGGTGTGACAATCCTCTTCCTAAGAACCACCTTTTTGTAGTGAGTTAGACCCAAACCCAATTTTTAATAAATGCTGAACATTAATTCCAACACCTATCAAAATATCCTTCCACAGTCACATAATTCGCGGTACTTTGCTACGCCATTGATAAATTTTTTTACAACTAATTATATATATTAAAAATTACACTCAAAATGCAAGAATATGTATAACTTATAAATAATATATATCTTTTTTTTTAATTAACCAAGACCATATCTTGATGTAATTTTCTTTTTCCAAAGACCATCTTGACAGCATCGAATAGAAAAAGTAAAGATAAGAAAGTGTGAAAATGTGGTGAAGGGAGAGGTAACGTGTGCAAGATAATGGAAAATGTTGTAAAAGCTGTTGGAAAGTTACTCTAATAAAAAGCAAGATGTAGGTACACAGATATCAAAACAAGTTGCTTGTTTCAGTTTCTCTACGATATTTTAGTTTTCAATGGAGTAATCTCTTTCCAAAAACAACATTAATAAAATGGACTAAACTTAAAAAAAAGTATTAATATATTAGTATTATAATAACAATTTAAGTTAACAAATTTTTTTATTTGGAAAAAATAAAAAATAACTCTTTGACTCCCTATTTGTTTTTTCCAATAATCAATATTTCATTAACTGCCACCTCCACCTAGCATGAGTGATAGAGAGAGAGAGAAAAGAAAAAAAAAATAAGAAGCTTCAAAAATCAGGAAAGGAGTTCACTAACTCAACCTTTCCCCTTCTGTCCATATGTGAATCTTTTCTACCACAACTTTACCAATAACAACAATTTCTCGTATAAAATGATATCTCACATCAATGTGTTTGGTCTTGTCATGATAACGATTATTCTTGGTTAAGTGAATAGCACTCTGGCTATCACAAACCACAAAAGTGTCTTGTGTTAGACCAAGTTCATTAACCAAACCACGAAGTCAAAGAGCCTCTTTCACACCCTCTGTAGCCGAAACATATTCTCCTTCAGTTGTAGATAATGCAGGATTAGACTGAAGAGTTGCTTTCCAAGTGATAGCACCATTACAGTGAGTAAAGATATAACCAGAAAGAGATCTTCTTCGGTCAAGATCACCACCATAGTCTGAATTAACAAAACCTACAACATCATTGGTTGTAGTCATGCTTCTGTTAAACACTATGCCAATATCAAAACTACCTTTTAAATACCAAAAAATCCATTTAACAACATTCCAATGATCCTTGCCTAGATTATGCATATATCGACTGACCATGCTAACAGCATATGCTAAATCGTGCACACCATTGCATACATAAGGCTACCAATTGCACTAGCATAAGGAATGTGTGACATAAGCTTCTTCTCCTCATCTGTCTGAGGGCAAAGGTCTGCAGATAACTTGAAATATGCAGCAAGCAGAGTAGAAATAAGTTTACATTTATTCATATTAAACATTTCAAGTACTCTTTCAATATATTTCTTTTGAGATAAGAACAATTTTCCAGCTTGACAATCCCTGTGAATCTCCATACAAAGAATTTTCTTCGTTGCACCCAATTTCTTCATATCAAATTCATTACTGAGTTGAGTTTCCAACTCCCTGATTAAGGATTTGTCATGTGATTCAATCAACATATCATCAACATAAAGTAACAAGTATATAAAAGAGTCATTTAGAAATTGTTTGAAATAAATACCGTCATCAGATTGGTTTCTTGAATAACCTTGCCCAATCATAAAGGAATCAAATCTTTTGTACCATTGCCTTGGAGCTTGTTTAAGGCCATACAACGATTTCTTCAATCGACCAACTAAATGCTCCTTATTAGGAACAACAAATGCCTCGGGCTGCTGCATGTAAATTTCTTCTTCGAGCTCTCCATGTAGAAAATCAATCTTAACATCAATTTGCTCCAATTCCAAGTCATATAAAGCAACAAAAGCAAGCAAAACGCGGTTAGAGGTATGACGAACAACAGGTGATAAAATCTCATTAAAATCAATACCTTCCTTCTGGCTAAAACCTTTCACGACTAACCTTGCTTTGCATCTAGGATCTTCAACCCCGGGAATGCCTTCTATCCTTTTGTAGACCTATTTACATCTCAGTGGTTGCTTGCCTTTTGGAAGCTCTGTCAAAGCCAAGTACCATTCTTATGAAGACTCTCCATTTCTTCATTCATAGCTACTAGCCAATTTGAAGAATCAGCATAAGAAATAGCTTTAGTATAGCTAGCAGGTTTAACACCATCATTTATCTCCTGTGCGACAGACAATGCATATGTAGTTAAATTATCATCAGCGAATCTAGCTAGTATTTTAATTTGTCTTCTCGGTCTATCTCAGGCAATAGTATACTCATCTCCCTGCGGCTGAGTAGGAGAAGTGGGAATTTCATCTTGATCATTAGTATAAACATAAATGTTAGACTCATTGGTTGATGATGAAACATTGAGATTAGGAACTCTAGGCTTCAATTCCAATTCCACCTTCTCGCTAGTACCCTGAAAATGATCAGTACTAGTAGAGGAAGTCACAAAAGATAATAATGCATCCTCATTAAAAGTCACATCTCTACTGAGGATTAATTTGCGTGACTTAGAATCAGAACACCATAAACGACATCCTTTAGACTCACATGCATAACCAAGAAATATGCACTTAATAGCTCTCGGAGCTAATTTACCATCACTGACATGTGCATATGCAGGACATCCGAAAATCCTCAAATTGGAATGAACAACCGGATTACCTGACAAAATTTCTTCTAGAACTTTGAAATTAAGTGACGTGTGTGGAGAACGATTGACTAAGTAACATGCAGTAGATACTGCCTCAGCCCAAAAATCACGTCGAATCCATAACCCAGCATTTGAGAGCATACAACGAGCTCTTTCGAGTAAAGTCGTGTTCATGCGTTCAGCAACACCATTGTGATGGGGCTTACCTGGAATTGTTTTATGCCTAGCAATACCATGCTCTGCACTGAACTCATTAAAGTCACTTTCACAAAATTCTAACCCATTGTCTGTTCTGAGTTTCTTAACCTTTTTCCCTGTTTGGACTTCTACAAGAGTTTTCCACTTCTTAAAAGTGAGGAAGGCCTAATTTTTATGCCTTAAAAAGTAAACCCAAACCTTACGGGAAAAATCGTCAATAATTGTCATCATATAGCGACGTCCACCATGAGAGGGAATCTTAGAAGGACCCCAAAGATCAGAGTGAATATAATCAAGAATGTCTTTAGTGCGATGAGTTGCAGTAGAGAAATTAGTTCTTTTCTGCTTCCCAAAAATGCAATGTTCACAAAACTCCAACTTACTGATGCCATGTTTACCGAGGGAACCTTGCTTGCTCAGTAAGTGCATTCCTTTTTCACTCATATGACCAAGGCGAATGTGCCATAATTTTGTGACGTCAGAATCAGACAAGGGAGAAGATACAACAGTTTCAAAGTGGTAAACAAATCCTTATAACGACACATGTGAAAAATACATCTAGAATCAAGAATTCATTCGGTTTTACTCCTTTTCTAAAAACTAACAACTCATAATAAATCACTATAAGAATTAGTTTCAATATTAGCAGTCTTGGCAGGTTGGTGAGATTTCTTTTTTTTTTCTTTTTTCTTCAATATTAATCAATCAGAAATATCATGCCCAAATTTCTTGCAATAACGACAAGTTTTTTCATTTTTGTATCCTCTAGACTTGGGCCTGAACTTTTTGAAATTGCTACTCCCTTTTTCTAGAGTTCTGCCTCTAACACTTAAGCAATCACCTTTTTCTTCATAATGAACTTCAAGATCAAATTTTTCTTTAAAGAGTAAATTTGATTTAACATCTTCAAAGGATAATATGTCATTGTTTCCATACAACATTATTTCTTTGAAATGTTTAAAGGTGGACGGTAAGGAGACAATCAACAAAACAACTTTATGTTCATCATCAATTGAAATATCAATATTTTCCAGATTCATAACTATAGTAGTAAACTCATCAAGATGAGATTGAATAGAAGTACCTACAGGTATACGGATAGTATACAAGCGCTCTTTAAGACGAAGCTTGTTTGCAAGACTCTTCGTCATATATAAAGATTCCAATTTGGCCCATAATGCAGCCGTATTATTTTCACTAGCTACTTCACGAAGAACCTCCTTGGACAAGCAAAGTTGAATTGCCGAAAACACCTTCTCATCCAACTCATCCCATTGCTCATCAATCACGGAAGTCGGTTTCTTTGACTTCCCGTCTAAAGCTCTTTTTAATTTGTTCTGAGTAAGAACGGCTCTCATTTGGACTTGCCAAATAGCAAAACTAATTTTACCATCAAACTTCTCAATGCCAAACTTTGTAACAGTCGACATAATAAATTCTTAATTGAATAAGTGCTCTAGATACCACTTGTTATGGTATAAGCGCTATACGGAAGCATGAGATCGTAAACAATTAAGAATTAAGAGAAGCAAAAATATACTCTCTCTTTTAAAGAGAGAAAAATCTATAAGAAAATGAGAATTATATTTGTAAGAGTGGAATGAATTATTTTTACTGAATGTGGAATGATTCTAAACATACTATATGAAAGCTTTTATAGGGTACATAAAGAAAAATAATCCACAAACTAAATAATGGCTGAAAATGAATCTAAAACAATAACCACATGTTTTATGCATTAAAATAGATAAAAATGAGAGCCACATGCTTTGAGAGTCAAATGCTCAACAAGTACAATCACAAAAATCCCCAGCATTTATCAAAATGCCATTAAATCCATAACGGCTTTTATGAACAGGACCACCGGTGATCTTATTTTAGGACTACCATAAATTAAGCCTGGTACTAATTTGATGCGTTAGGCTAAGGATCAGCCTATCAGATCATAACTTTCTTTCTCTCGACAATGGGCTCCTGAGCTTCGATGAAGCTTGTCTAATAAGGCACCAGCAAAGACTCAGATGGCTAAGTCATTTTCACTCGGGTTTGAGAAATGTGCGAGAAATGAGAATGTACCTTATTCGAGCTACATATATTTATAGCCTATGATTACCACATTCACGTTAGTCAAGTCCACATCAACTTCCTCATCATCTGGCGTGAATTCTGGATCTTTAACCGTCTCGTAACTATCCACACACTCATCTCCATGGTTTAGGATATATGATCATCCTACCTTTCTCACAGCGAGTTATTCTATCTTAGCCCACGATATCAAGTTAGGTGTACGAGACGGATCACGTACCGTATTCAACCATGATATCGCAGGATAGGTCCCCATCAAAATCTATAATTGATTCGCCTTTCAACTTCACCAATTGTTCAAGAAAATTCATCGCCTGAAGCAAGTAATTAAATAAATAAATAATCAGCTATATTTTATGCATGCCATAAAATGGCTCAAAAGAAGATGAAGAAAAATATAAAGTTCTACTTGCCTCATTGGGTTCTCTAGAGAGTGCAATGAACCGATGTGTCTTGATCCGTTGGAGACTAGAATGCCAAAACTTTGCGCTCTTCCTCTTTTTTTTTTATCGGCAAAACAAAAATATATTATAATAATTAAGCGAAACCACCGCCTCCTATTTTAATGTCCCTTTACACCAGCTACTCAAATGATAACCAACAACTTTTACCAAATAAAACATAATAGACACCAAAAAACACAACAGAAGCTAAAATACATAAATACAAAAGCAGAAATTCTAACGCTAAACACATCCTATTTTGTAAGAGACACTACTTTATCAGGAACACACCTAATGAGAAGAAAAAACACAATTCTATCAACCAACCTTCAATTCAAAGAGCCGAAATCCTAAAACAAACTATCTTCATCCCAATTAAAAACATAACCTGGGAAGTTGATACCAATCACTTAGTGAGGCAGAAAAACCAGAACAGAGGGCTTTTAACCAATTCCAAGCTCTAAGTTGTATTATAACAACAATGGTCTCCCACTGAGTATTAGTTCCCTTGAACACATTGATTTCTGCACCACTAGATATTTGAAGTTACAACAAACCAAATAACATACCATTCTCTGTGATTTTTCTTCGACCCCTTCAAATGTCCATGATGAATAAAGTGCTCTTTACAAGATGCTGGAAAAACTGTTTTTACTCCTAACCAGTAGTAAACTCTCATCCATATGTTATATGACATCTTACAAGTAAAGAATAAATAATCTGTTGTCTCTTCTTTTTCATGACACAGAGGGCAAATCATCTCAGCAGCAGACAACACAATACCTCTCTTCTAAAGCTGAGTCTCTTAATTTCAGCATATCATTAAACAAATTTCAAATTACTCTAAAGCCTCAAAAATAAAATAAAGACACTACAAGAAAATGGTGTTTTTGCTTCAATTTTTTCCATAGGCCCTCGACACCGACGCAAAATTTTGTTGTTTGCGTAGGCCTTAACCGACAATAAGGCGACGCAATCAGATGTATTACGCGTCGGATGCCATTATTGTTTGCGTAGGACACAATTCTTTTAGTGAAATTTGCGTCCGCTTTGGACTACGCAACAATTAATCCCAATATACTTTCCAAACTTTGCCCTGCGCATCACATCCTCATTTACGCATTATTGGAGCGCTTTTCATCGAACCCTTCGCATCTCCTCCGACCCCAAATCACCGCCCCAAACGTTGCTGCACCTCCGCCCCAAATCGCCGCCGTAAACCATCGATCTCCACTCACAACTCTGATTCTAGACTCACTGGAAGCAAAACTTCCCTTTCATCGTTGGATTCGCCATCACCAAAACCGTCATCACCAAGTTCTCCCCCGATCTCACCGGTGAATTTGCGTTGCGCAGTGGAAGATGCTCGTAGTTTCCAAATTCGTCCAGGCACACAAGTGGTAACACCCCCTTCGTCCAAATATTCAATAGCTTAGATTTATTTTGTAGAAACCCTAGCTCATACTTTTGCTTTTGTGTATGTTCATTGGCTGTGTGTATTGGAACGTCGTGTGCACTGTGCAGTTTTTGATGATAATGTGAAGTGGAAAACTGCATAATCATATAAACATAAATTTTTTTTGGTAGTGTGGAAGAATGCCTTGAATCTCTACACTTAAGGTTCTGAACTTCTGGGTCAGAATGACTGTTATTGCAAAGTGTCATTTGGAGTTTTGATATAGTTGGTACATTCGAGTTGGAGGAACTACTTCATGTAAACTCACAAGTCAATGGGACAAACCTTAGTGTTATGATATTTCTGATATCAGATGAAACTTGATGATTGTCTTGTTGCTGGTCCTATTCATGGTCCATGTTTGTAGCTGTTGTATTTGTTTTCGTTATTTTTGACACTTGACCAAATGCAATTTGATTTGATCTGATTATTACAGACCACAATTACAACATGATACCATGACAGAAAAATGCTAAATTGTGCTTGGGCTTATTTTAGTATTAAAACATCATATGGGTGCTCTTCCTATCCTGTTTCTTTTCTTGTTATCCTCTAAGAAGGAAGTGCTTTTATTTTGTTTACTGGTATAGTTGAGTAGCTGGATAAGCTTAAGGTAGATTTTTGTTTGGAGATGCAGATATCGATTATGTATATATAGGATACTCACTTTCTGCCCATTCTGTGGTTTCTTTGAACCTTTTCTTTGTTGTATTTTTGTATTGCACCTCTGGTGCATCCTGTTATATATAATATATCCATTTGTTGGTTGATAAAAAATACACTAGTAAAATGTATTCTACTTGTAATGAATACTAAAACAAACTGCCATGGAACATAATTGTGATCTCTTTTTACCTTTAAGAGCTGGTACTTCACTAGGGATCACTTTTTATAGTTACATATGCTTCAAGAAAACAAAAGACTATCCGTGTTCCTTGTTCTTTGGTTAAAAAAAAGGAAAAGAAAACAAAAGCAGGTGCATTCGTAGATTTGTAGAACTAAATCACTGGAGTGAAGCTATTTACTTTCAAACACTATTATACCATCAAAGATTATCCTACAGATTCAATATATTCAAATTATACTGAATCTGTAGACTCCTCTTCTCTATTTTTTTCCAAAAATATTTGTGTGACTTGAAATACTAATGTTTTATGCTTTAATTTGATGTTGGTGAATATGTGAACTTTATATTTTATTTGAATGAATTGAAGTGTGGTTTTAGTTAGACATCAAGACAGAGTTCTATTTATTTAATTTATGTTATATCATATATATAAATGTTGTCAGGCTTCTTGAATATTATATCTAAGTAACTTTGTTAGGTGTATTCAAAATTATAATTTTCAAAAAAGTAACCTTAAATGCCACTTTTTTATATTTCTAATATTTGCTATGATGCATGGTGCAGAAAATTAAAGAAAATTGGGCAAAAAAGAATAATCTTTGTAAGATATCTGGATGAACAATTCTGACAATGCTATGAATTTGGGATGCCTTTTATCAATCCCTTTCTTCAATTTGTTTAACAAGCAATTGCAATTCATGTTTATATAATTTTGTTACACACAATGTACATTGTGAAATCTACCTAAATATATAGATCTCACAATTATATTGTGGAATCTACCTAAATATCTAGACTACACACATTTTAATTAAAGTGAAAACAATAACCTTATAATTTAATTTTTCCACATCTTATAAGTGTTGAAGGCTTGAGGCTGTTACACATTCTCTCGACGCAGTCTGCAAGTATTATTCAAGCTTGTTATCTAGAGATACAGGTACATATATATCTCTCTCAAATCACATATTGGTATAGTTGGTATGAAATAGGAAACTTGTCTTGATTGTAAGCTACACTAGTTCACAATGCATTTTATGTGGCATTGTTCTTGTTTTTTTTTTTGGCCTGTTTTTGTTTTTAAGTTCTGTTCTGTTTTTTTTTTCAGTTATGTTTTTTTTTCTGGTCTGTTCTGTATTGTGTTTATTTTCAATTCTGATAGGTATGTGTGTGACCTGACTCAATTGAGTTGCATTGGTTATATACATAAGCATATAAGATTATATATATAAGATTCACTTGACGGTGGTGAAAAGTAGATTATAGATGCTACACTATGTTGAATTTAATTTCATTTTATGTGGCATTGTGTTATGTTTTTTTCTGGTCTGTTTTATTTTTCTTGTGTTCTATTTTTTTTCTTGCCTGTTCTCATTTGTTTCTTCTGTTTTGTTGTTGATTCTGGCCTGTTCTCATTTTTTTCAGTTCAGTTCTGTTTATTTTCCGGTTATGTTCTAATTAATTTTCTAGTCTTTTTTTTTTCTTTTGTTCTGTTTTTTTGTATAATCTATTCTGCTCAGTGCTTTTTTTTTTCTATTATGTTCTTAGTCGACTTTTAGTTGTTAGGAGACTAAGTGAATGATGGAGGACCGGAGCTGACGAAATGTTAGATGAGCGTCGGAGATTAAATCCCGAGTATGTAGATGGTGTAAATGACTTTGTCAATAGGACTGTCCAAACGACACAGTGTTTGTTGGATGGGGGGATTAGGTGTCTTTGTGTTAGGTATGTCTCTGAAAACATATTAGGTGAAGATATACGTAATTACTACTTATTAAAGTGATATAAATTAAATTTTTTTATAAATTAAATTAAATTTATTGTTATAAATGCAAGTGATGAATAGGACATATTTTTTATTTTTTTTATTAATAATTGCATCGGCCAAGCCTACACAATAACAGACATAAAAATAACATTTATTTGCGTCGGCTTTTTCAAAGTTGCGTAGGCTTTCGTCTTTATCTATTTGCATCGGCGATGGACCTTCGCTATTTTGCATAGGTCTGCTTGTCTGCATAGGTCTTTGCGTAGGCTTCTAACGAACGCAAATTTGCGTCGGATTTTTGAACGGACGCAAACGCTTTCCATCGAGGTGTTTTGCATCCCATTCGACACTGACGCAAATCCGACGCAAAACTATATTAGTGTCCATTTTTTTGCTAGTTTGGGCCTGCTTTTGGCCTACGCAAAAACCCGAATTTCTTGTAGTGAGAACATGATTATAAATTTTTCTTGTTTGATAGTTCTTCCCAATACTATTAGTGCACTAATTTATATTAGAATTTTTTTTATGAACATATAAATAATCTATACTATCATACTTTATAGAACTTTAAGTGGAAAAAATAATACTAGAATTAGGTATAAGTGAAGTACAACACCTACCTTTTCATCTACGTTATGGTAAATTAGTAATGGACAAAAAGACAAAAATTATTATTTTCAAGAGTAGCTTTGGGGATATGGTTTATCTTGTCAACCAGATTTTTGTAAACCTATAAAATTTTCCCAAGAAAAAGAGTTGTAAAATAAAAAACCTTTTTACTGTCCAAAGTAATTATATGAAAATTTTTAATAGACTAACGTCATCTATGATGGGAGGAAACTGAGAAGACAAGCATTTGAAGGTTGATAAACAACAGCTTCATCTAAATTAAAATCAATACAAAAATATGAGTTTTCATATAGTAATCAATTGAAAAAAGTTAATCAAGATAAATATACACTTAAATAAGCTATACTGGTTAGCTAACTCACTTTGAAGGTTCCTCTTGGCTGGATTTCAATCTTTAAGCCGTCCCTTGCATCATAATATAATTCTGACCAGCAAACAAAATTGTCTACCCAAAAAGCAAATCAAATTATTACCCACAAAAAATTTAAAAAAAAGAAAAAGAAAAAGAAATAGGGGAAGGTAGTGGCAGTACATAAGAAACTATATATTAGTCTTGTATAAAATATTTTTAGTCAACATAAGTGGTTTGATTTATTTCACCTCTACATTTCATTCAAAAGTATTTAATTTATGAAAAACACTAAAAACAACAAAAAAAAAAAAAAACTTTTCACAAGCGCATGCACGTGAACACATGCACAGGGATGCATGCACCATATATATTTGTCAATGCATATATATATTACTCTCTCAGTTTAATAATTTAAGTTGTAACTAACATTTTATATAGCTTAAGAGAAATAGTTAAATTATTTGAATTAAAAGTATTAATTAGATTCTTGAAATGTTACACTAATTATTTTTTATTGGTTGAATAACTTTGAAAGTTAAAAAATCATAATAAATACTTCTAACATTATGTGTAAGAGCTTGTATTATAAGACAAAACTTTTTTGTAGTTAGGACTTATATTATGGTACGAAAGGAGTAACTATTTTTAATTTATACATTATTTTTTTCATCTTAGATAAAATTTTTGCCTTTGTCTTTTGTAGCTAAAACCAACAATTGGGGAATCATTAAAAGACTTGTGAGAACAATATGAAAGAGAGTTAGTGTGCTTTTAATGTTATAGAATCAGTATATTGTTATCATTACAAGAATTTCAAAAAGAGCACATACCCCCCATGTTTTTCGACCTTATTTTTAATAACAAAAATTTGTGGTGCATTGGTCAGAATATTTAAACACAATGACAACCGGTATGCATACTATCATCATCGTCAACATTTCTTACAATTTGAGTTTAGGCCTAACTCATTCCCAAAAGTTAGTTTGTAGAAAGACGATTGACACGCTCTTATAAACTCAATAATGGCCATATCACTAGCCGATTTGAGACTTCTTACAAAATTACTTAGTGTGCTTGTCTGATTGATATGATACATTGATGATTCTTTTAATTTAAAATTATGATTATTATATATTTAATTTTATTCCACGTATTCTTGCCTCCATTATTATCCTTATTATTATAACTCAACAAATATCAACATATCCATATTTTATATCACTTTTATTCTTGATATTGCAATGGGAAATTAGATAATGAAGGAGGGCAGTAGATCTATTTAGTCTGTCATGATGGACAAATTAAATGACATAGATCACTAAGAAATCAGCAGCGGTTCTATCTTCTTTTGAGCAGAAAATATATTAGAAATAATAAAAAAATGTCTGTGTCAGCTCGAATTTGACGTTTTACATATTTGGGGCTTACAAAAAAAGTCTTAATTGCAACCTTTGTGTTGTAGTAATGTAAAACTAAGTTTTTCTTGTTTGATAGTTCTTCCCAATACCGTTAGAGCACTCATTTGAATTAGACTTTTTTCATGAACATATAAATAATCTATAATCTATCATACTTTAAAGAACTTCAAGTGGAATAAAAAAATATTACAATTAAGTATAAGTGAAGTAAAACACCTACCTTTTCATGTATGTTACGGTAATGGTTAGAAAGACAAAACTCATTATTTTCAAGGGTATCTTCTAGGAAATGTTTTATCTTATGAACAAATTTTTTTGTGAACCTATAATCAAAAGCATTTTACTAGTTAAAGAAGTTAAATGGAAAATTTAAATAGAGTAACCTCATCTATGATAGGAGGAAACTCACGAGCCACTGGAGTCTATAAACAACTGCTTCCTATAAACTATAACCAACACAAAAACATGAGTTTTCGTATAATAATTAATTGAAAAAAGTTTATCAAGATGAATATACACTTAAATAAGCTATACTGGCTAGCTAACTCACTTTGGAGGTTCCTATTGGCTGGTATTAAATTTTGGGTTTTGGCTTAACTCACTGCTAAAAACTAGCTGATAGGAGAAAGATTGTCACACCACATATATACTCTATGGTGACTCTCTTTCTGTTTGATATACCACAAAAATTACCTTTTAAACCAATTTACGTCACTAATTTTTTGAGAAACAATAATTAAACATTTAATTAATACGGATATACCTCTTTAGCACCCCAAACATGAATAGTTATTTCCATGCCACCTATTTTGAATAATTTCTTACACAATGTTTAAACTTTAAATAGAAAACCATTTATATGTGTACAAGTAGATTGGTCATTTAAGCGGTGATAACACTAGTTCATGGTTTATTAAGAGTCCCGATTTTCAGCCAACCTTTTCTTTGGCCAACTTGGCCAACCCCAATATTATATTATTATTTAGTTTTCTCAATAAAAAAAATTGAAAAAGGATTGGGAAAGGAAATAGAAGAGAAGTGAGGGCATATTTGGTCATTTGCATTTTGAATGGAAAAACAAAACAGAGGGTCATTTGTTTTCCCCTCTTTTGTTCGTGCTCTTCTTCGGTCATGCTCTCCTTCCATCTTGTTCTCCCTCCGTTCGTGCTCTCACTTTGTTCGTGCTTTTTGCGGCTCCTTCTGTTCGTGCTCTCCCTCTCGATCTCCACTCGTCGCGATCTGCAGAGGTTTGGGTTCTTGTGTTAGTTTCTGTTTTTGTTGGCAATTTCTCATTTTGCATTCCTTCCTTGATTTTTTGGCTGATACTTTGATAATTTCGTCTCGATCTCCCTCTGTTCGGGCTCTCACTTGGGTTAGGAATTTTATAAATTCATGAGTTAGGTTTCCTTTTCCACTTGATAATGCTGCACATTTGAACATCGTAGTTTATGCTTTTAGATTCAACTTGCCTCCAAAAGAAAATCATTTCTGTTACTCTAAATCTCCCTCTGTTATTATTCTGTGCTGTTACTTCCCATGATTTTAAAAGTTCAATTTACTTAAATATGCTTAATTTCTAAATTGTGTGCAATATGTTTGAATAAACTTAGTTCATTAATTTATTGCAGAATGAGCTTGTATGTTTTGTCAGAGTTAGAATTTTTTATGTTGACCTCATGAAATGCAGGAATTTAGAAGTTTTTAGATACCACAAATGGGTTTTTCCAGATTCCCACACATCAAAAGAACTAATGGCAATTCCGTAATTGAATTAGTTAGTACACCGACGAAGATAAGTGAAGTACATTATGTCCAGGTGATCCGAACGATGTAGCTGATTTCAGAGGCCTTAAATTTTTTTTTTTTTTTAAAGATCAGCAGGCATTCAGCTTTCATGTGTCATTCTTTTCTTAGTCATTTTATTGATTTTAGAATTCTATTTATTTTTGTGAGTATTTGTTGGAAATATTAATGAATTTTATGGGTAATTAAAGTTAGTGGAGTTGCAATTTAACTTGTCCTTTTAATGTCCTGAAGAAATCTGCGAAGTATCTCATTTCAGTCTGTTTTTCCTTTTTTAGTTCATGATTTTCTTTCAATTTTTTATTACTCTAGCTTCACTTTAAGTTTCTAAACTATCATTTCTGCCATTGAGATGTTAGCATGCATGTTTTGTATTATTTTGACCTTTCGTATATGCTTCAATGTTTTTGTTTAATATAGAGAGGAAATGGTGTGTGATAGAAGCACTTCCTTAATGACTCAAATTCAAAAGAAGGATGACCTTTATTAGAGTAATATGGTTTCTGAATGATGGCAGTTCTGATGATGATGAGCTCTATACAGTGTGCATTGCACTGTTATGAATTATGAAAGTAAGATTGATGTCACGAGTGCATGATATGCTGGTAAATAGCAACATTGCATCATGTGTGTGTGTGTGTGACAGCAAGAAAGAGGGGGGAGATATTAAATTTAATTGATAAACAGTTGTATACCGAAAGAAGAGCTTTTTTCTCAGTATAAAATGAAATGCATCAATTGTTGCTTTTGTTGCACATTAATTGTTCTAACTCATCTAATAGATCTTGTCCATCAAAATCAAATGAAACCACCTCCTGCTAGATATGACACTTATTTTGTTGTAGTGAGATGTTATGCACATTTGGACAAGTACTTGTGTTCATGTTTCAGGGTTAGGGAGGTTTATAATCTGTTAAGTTCCAAGGCTTCCAGGGATCATATTGTATACTCCGTATCTATTGCTAAAGTTTTTTTTTATGATTATAATATATGGGTATATAATATTACATAGCACTGAACACCCTACTTTGGATAATACCATTTCCTCTCACTATCATAATATTGTAATATTGGTGAAAAATTTTACACTTTCAGTCACATTTAAATCTTACTATTGTTTCAGTAAAATAAATCTTTTTCTTTTGCAAAAATTTATTCCTCCTTTTCATGCTTATTTTTTAGGGGGTAATTATATTCTATGATGTGTTTGACAATGAATACGATATCAGTGGTGCTCAAATCAGAGTTGAAGGTGTACATATATGGCCTTTTAGACAGTTTAGAATGGTAGCCGACAGGTAAATTTCATGGATATAATTCATATGATCTTGCTCATCAAATTTATATTGAGCTGAAATCAGCATACATACCAGTTGTTGTAGTTGTTTGATTGTGTTTATTTGATAAATTGATAATCGAATTCTGTCTGCAACAAAATATTGATATCTGACTATGCTGAAAGTATTTTCATTTTTTCTTTCTTTTTTGTTTCCTCTTTTTGCAATGGAAAACTAGGAGAGTTGAATCAGGATGAAGATTATATTTTATCTAATCCATATCATCTTGTAACAGTCTTTCTTGATCTATTCTTTATTCTTTAATTCATATAATCATATTATAGTTTATAGTAATCTTAGTTCGCAAGTCTTATAAAAACTCTCAGACTTGGGTGATTAATTTTCATTCTTGTTGTTTTAACATGTCCATCTCTACATAATTGATATTTCTCTGATTCCAAGATTTTACCAAATTGGTTGATTATCTTCGTGGGCTTCATTTTATTTAGTGTCATAAATTTTCCACTTAATTTTTTTTTGCTTGTTTGCACTTTTGATACCTCCATTATGGTCAATGTGTGATTTTGTTCCCCCTATTATCTTTTTGCTGAAAATAGTTCCTAACATTTATAATTGTTACAATCATGTCCCTCTTTTGGGTTTCTTCTACATAAAACCTTAAAATCTTTAATTTTTATTAAATATATTTGGGAAGTGGAGTATAATATTGGTATGAGAAATGATTTCAACTGCTCAGATGTCTGAAATTGATAAATTTGAAGTTATTCTAATTTTATGTCAAAATTTAATGTTTTGAATGTTGAGTTTTGATAAGAAGAGGGAATAATTATATATTTTTGTGACATTTGCATGATCAAAGGTCACTTACACAAGTAATTATATATCACTTTATCTTGACCTTGTGCTTCAACTAATGGGTGTTTATGGTCAGATTCTCATTTTCAGTGCGAGAGATTACGAGTTCAATTCTCGTAACACCCCTTACATCATGTAATTTTTTTTACATGTAGAAATAATTGAAAGTAAAGAACATTAGCTTATAAAATTTGATTTGATCCATGGGTCAAAATAAACCTCAATTGGTAACAAATTCCTTAAGCTCCACCCTATCACAGAGACACATGCAAGAATTATCTTTTGTCACATACATAGCCACTATTACCACCTGATTTACCACTTATTCACTACGTGTTTACCACTACATTGAAGATGATCCATTTGTCTCATGTTGAGGCAAGAATCAATGTAGGGAAAAAAAAAGAGAATGCTTATTTGGTAGTTGGCGGCGATTTAAAGGAAATTTGACTAAAGGAAATTTCACGCACTAGTCTTTGTTTGAGGTGTGTTTAAAGGTTGGACCTTTTGAATTTAAGGTTTACTATTGACCCATGGACACAAATAAGATTCTTGCCTAAACCTGAGACCTAATTAATCTAGTTCAATGTTGCTGGGAACATGTATTGAATAATTGGTAAACATTGTAATATAAGTGGTTATTTATGTGGAAAAAGAAAATTTGACGTATGTCTATTTGAAGTGTGTTTAAAGGTTGAACCTCTTGTATTTAAGGCTTACTATTAACTCATGGAACCCAAAAAAATAGGATTCTTGTCTAAACTTGAGACCTAATTTATCAAGTTCGATGCCGCTAGGAACATGTATTGAATAACTTGTAAACATTATAATATAAAGTGACTATTTATATGAAAAAAAAAATTTGACACACCTGTGCCTATTTGAAGTGTGTTTAAAGGTTGAACCTCTTGAATTTAAGGTTTACTAGTGACCCATGGACACAAAAATTGGATTCTTGCCTAAACCTGAGACCTAATTTTTCTAGTTTGATGTCGCTGGGAACATGTATTGAATAATGGGTAAACATTGTAATATAAGTGGCTATTTATGTGGAAAAAGAAAATTTGACGCACATGTGTCTATTTGAAATGTGTTTAAAGGTCGAACCTCTTCAATTTAAGGTTTACTATTGACCCATGGACCCAAAAATATGATTATTGCCTAAACCCGAGACCTAATTTATCTAATTCGATGTCATTGGGAACATTTATTAAATAACTGGTAAACATTATAATATAAGTGGCTATTTATGTGGAAAAATGAAATTTGACGCACCTGTTTCATTTGAAGTGTGTTTAAATTTTGAACCTCTTGAATTTAAGGTTTAATATTGACCCATGGACCCAAATATAGGATTCTTGCCTAAACTTGAAACCTATTTTATCTAGTTCAATGTAGCTGGGAACATGTATTAAATAAATGGTAAACATTATACTATAAGTGGCTGTGCATATGAAAGAAAATTTTATGCACCTATCTCTTTTTGAAGTCTGTTTAAAGGTTGAACCTCTTGATATTAAGGTTTACTATTGACCCATGGATCAAAAAATATGATTATTGCCTAAACCTGAGACTTAATTTATCTAGTTCAATGTCGCTTGGAACATGTATTGAATAATGGGTAAACATTATATTATAAGTGGCTATTTATGTGGAAAAAGGAAATTTGACGCACGTATGTCGATTTGAAGTGTTTTTAAATTTTGAACCTCTTGAATTTAAGGTTTAATATTGACCCATGGACCCAAATATAGGATTCTTGCCTAAACCTGAAACCTAATTTATCTAGTTCAATGCAGCTCAGAACATGTATTAAATAACTGGTAAACATTGTACTATAAGTGGCTATGCATGTGAAAGAAAATTTTATGCGCCGATCTCTTTTTGAAGTCTGTTTAAAGGTTGAACATCTTGATATTAAGGTTTACTATTGACACATGGATCCAAAAATATGATTCTTGCCTAAACCTAACACTTAATTTATCTAGTTCAATGTCGCTTGGAACATGTATTGAATAATGAATAACTGGTAAACATTGTAATATAAGTGGCTATTTATGTGGAAAAAGAAATTTTAACGCACCTGTGTCTATTTGTAGTGTGATTAAATATAGAACCTCTTGAATTTAAGGTTTACTATTAACACATGGACCCAAAAATAAGATACTTGCCTAAACCTGAGACTTAATTTATCTAGTTCAATATCGTTGGGAACATGTATTGAATAACCGGTAAACATTGTAACATAAGTGGCTATTTATGTGGAAAAAGGAAATTTGACGCACCTGTGTCGATTTGAAGTGTGATTAAATGTTGAACCTCAAATTTAAAATTTATTATTGTCCCATGGACCAAAATATAGGATTCTTGCCTAAACTCGAGATCTAATTTATCTAGTTCGATGTAGCTGAAAACATGTATTGAATAACTCGTAAACATTGTAATATAAGTGGCTCTTTATGTGAAAAAAGGAAATTTGACGCTGTGTCTATTTGAAGTGTGATTAAATGTTGAACCTCGAATTTAAGGTTTATTATTGACCCATGGAACAAAATATAGGATTCTTGCCTAAACTTGAGACCTAACTTATCTAGTTCAATATAGTTGAGAGCATGTATTAAATAATTGGTAAACATTATACTATAAGTGGCTGTGTATGTGGCAAAAGAATTTTTTTTTGCCCCTATCTCTTTTTAAAATTTGTTTAAAGGTTGAACCTCTTAAATTTAAGGTTTACTGTTGACTCATGGACCCAAAAATATGATTCTTGCCTAAACCATTCAGAAACCAAATTTATTAAGTTCAATGTAGTTAAGAACATGTTTTCAATAACCGGTAATCATTGTAATATAAGTGGCTATGTGACTAAAGGAAATTTCATGCCCCTATCTCTGTTTGAAGTGAGTTTAAAAGGTTAAACCTCTTGAATTTTATGATTACTTTTATGCCCCCTAGAAATCATTTTTTTATTATTAGTTACCAATCTTATGGCTAATTTAACCACATAATAGTGAACTGTTAACCAAAATGTTTAAGTTTATGATTATACTCATACTTAAGTTAGCTTCTACCTTTTTATGCATAAACTTGCATCTATAAGTGGTCAATTCACTCATACATCTTGTTGGTAACCAAAAACAATTGCTAACTTACTTTTAAAATCCATGTTAAAATTAACGGTTGTAACTTAAATACAAGATCATAAGAGTTCAAAATAAAGAGTGTTGCGAGAATCGAACTCGCATCTCTAGCAGTCAGAGCGAGAATCATTCCATTAGACCAAACACCCTAATGAAATTTTATAAGAGGGACTAAAAATTCTATTTTATTTGAGGGACTAAAAACATATTTTCACAAAAGTTCAAGGACTAAAATAGTTCCAACTTGTAAGAAACGACTAAAAGCAGATATTTCCACTAGTTAATGTGGCTATAATAGAAAACATTTAACTCTCGAGATTTCCTTAAATAGCTCTGAATAGCTTGAATTTCAAAGCATCAACATCAATGCTCTGATCAAATGGAGTAATGAATGAAGAAGGATTCTGTTTAAAAAATGGAAAGGCTAAGAAAACCATAAATTTAAGTGTATAGGAGTCATAAAAACTGGCAGAGCTGAAATACTCATTATCACTTCAAGGAATAAAAAGCTTTAAGACTAATAATACCTGTATTCAAACTAGTTTATGGTAGTAATTGAGAACTGTGTACCAGAATTACCCTTCAAAATTGCATCTTTTCTAAAATAAAAAATTCATAAAGAAACTACTTTATGATGAAAACTAATTTAACCTTCCCTTCATATCAGTAATCATAGATAAAATAGTTAGTAATATACAAAATATGATTCTAAAACTATGCACAAAAATAGCAATTAAGTCAACAATGTATCTAGAAAAAATGCAAAGGCAAGTGCCTCTTCTCCCGTACTTAATAATATAAAAATAAGAGCATAGATCGGCCCCCTATTTAAAATAAAATATGATTTGAAATTGCAAATATAAGCTGTGATGGGAAAGGGTGAGCATGGGAAAGGGTGAGCATCACAAAACTGTCATAAACGCAAGCCATAAACAAATAATTAGAATTTCATAATGCCAAACTAAGATTTCAACCTCTTCCGTCCTTTCAACAAATGCAAAAGTTCAATTTCAGCAATGATCCTTTTGAAAGGAAATAAGAGATAAAAATCTATAACCAGTGAAAACTATGTTATAGCCACATTAATTGAAAGTAAAATGAAAAAATGAAAAAAGAAAAGTAACAACATGGCAGCAACTAGCACAAGACAATCAGACTCAATATTAATCACATTTTTTCAATCTAATTTCAGTCTAATGTCAATGGCAGCAACTAGCAAAGTAAATCACTTCTCAACTCAAAAAAATAAACTACATTACACAAATCACAGAAAGTGACAGCATAAAAGAATAACAGAGAAAGATTTAGAGTAACGGAAATGATTTTCTTCTGGAGGCAAGTTGAGTCTAAAAGCATAAACAACGGCGTTCAAATGTGCAACATTATCAAGTTAAAAAGGAAACCTAACTCATGAATTTATAAAAACCCTAACCCAAGTGAGAACACAAACAGAGGGAGATCAAGACGAAATTAGCAAAGTATCAGCCAAAAAATCAAGGAAGGAATTACGAAACTGAGAAATTGCCAACAAAAACATAAACTAATACAAGATACAAAACCTCTGCAGATCGCGACGAGTGGAGATCAAGAATGGAGGGACCCGTAGAAAGCACAAACAGAGTGAGAGCACGAACGGAGGGATATCAAGAACGGAGGGAGAGCACGATGGAGGGAGAGCAGCGAGGGAGATAATACCAGCCTCTTCCAACAACAAGTTACCTTCATCTGATAGCAACACCATGACCAATGCAGAGACCCTTCTCTGCAAATAACACCTCTTAATCTATGTTTCTTAGTTTTGCTCATAAACCCCTATGTACATATCTTCTTTTGCTGTTATAACCCTTCCTTTCCTTACCGTTTTATTAGTTACAAGTCTTGGTAGGCTTCTGCTTTCCCTCTCTGTATATAAGAACATCTATGTAACTTGTTTCAATTGAGATTTTTCTTTTTCTCCATTCTTCTCTGTTTTCTGCTTTATCGCTTTGCCTTTCTTTTCTTTTGTTCTGGGTTTTCATAACCTTTCTGCAGGTTTCATACCTGAATGCTTGTCTTCAAGGCAAGACTTCATGTTAGATTTCTAGTTTATAGAAATCTGTTATGGTATCAGTGAGCCTGTGATTCTTTGCTTCAATGGCTGCTGCTGATGCTGTTCTGAAGGCCGTCCAAGATCCCTCTCATCTGTTCTTTATTCATCCAAATGAAAACCCTTCCATGGTTCTTGTTTCGCCTGTTTTGCAGGAAGGCAACTACCATACATGGTCCACTTCGATGAAAATGTGTCTTGAGATAAAGAACAAAGATGGCTTCATCAATGGCACCATTGACCCGCCTTCCGTTGTTGATCCTCTCTACCCTTTTTGGAAGCGTTGCAACAGCCTTGTCTTGGGTTGGATTTTTCGCTCTATCTCTGCTGAAATTGCTCAATCCATCCTACTTGTTCCTACTACTGCGCGTGCTTGGTCAGAACTCCGTGAGAGATTTTGCCACGCTGATCTTTTCCGCATTTCTGAAATCCAAGAAGACATCTACAATTTCAAGCAAGGAGATCTTTCTGTTAGTAAGTATTACACAGGTATGAAAACTCTTTGGGATGAGCTTGACATTCTAAGTCTTGTCCCTATCAGCACTTGCGATTCCTCGTGCACATGTGGCACCTTTACCAAACTCAAAACACAACGCAACACAGACATGGTTGTTCGCTTCCTGCGCGGCTTAAATGATCAATTCGCAATTGTCCGTTCTCATGTTATGATATTAGACCCTCTTCCTCCTTTGAGCAAAGTCCTCACAATCATCTCTCAACAAGAACGCCAATTCCAGAGTTCTGCTTCTTCCAATGACAGGGTTCTTTCTCTGATGGTAGCTTCATCCACTTCAGATGTTCGATCAAATTCCTCTGTGAAAGGGAGTCCTAAACAACAATACATTAATTACTCTGATAAGTTATGTACTTTCTCTAAAAGAAAGGGTCACACATATGACGTCTGTTACAAAAGAATTGGATTCCCTCAAGGTTTCAAATTCAAGAACCCGAAATATTAGCAGAAATCTGCCAATATCACTACCACTGAACCCACTGATGATATTTTTGGCTCCAATTCTGAAGATCACGAGATGAAATTCAGTTTCACTGCTGATCAATATAAGTCTCTCCTTGCTTTGCTTCCTGACAACAAGTCTAATTTCAACCTCACTTCTGTGCAGCATCCTGCTTCCTTTCACAGAATGTTGGTAATAATTTCTCTCACATTTGGATCCTAGATACAAGTGCTAGTGACCATATATGTTGTTGTCTAACTTATTTTTCTTCTTATAAGCATATTAATCCTATTCACATTGACCTGCCTGATGGTAGCCACCTGACTTTTACTATCTCTGGCACTGTTTTCTTTACTAATGACTTATATCTCACTGATGTGCTTTATCTGCCTAAGTTTCACCACAATCTCATCTCTATCAAGAAAATAGCTGCTATGTTAAGATGTCAAATTGTTTTTCTGACTTTTGCTGCTAGTTGCAGAATTCTCGTTCAACGAAGCTGATTGGCACAGTTGAATCCCCTCATGGTCTTTATATGCTATCTGATCCTAATATCAAAAACTGTCATACTTCTCTATTCACTCACAATAAATGTTGTAATCTTGCTATTGTTACTTATAATCTTTGGCATTTTCGCCATGGACACTTATCTGATGATTGCTTGAATGTAATGAAACAGGTTCACACCTTTCTGTATTGCAACAAAAATCATATATGTGAAATTTGTCATTATGCTAAACAACGACGCTTACCTTACAGTCTCAGTACCACTAAGTCCTTGCATACTTTTGATTTAATTCATGCTGACATTTGGGTTCTATCAATGTTCCTTCTCTTAGCGGTCATTCCTATTTCCTAACCATTGTTGATGATATGTCTCGTTACCCTTGGACTTTTTTGTTGAAAGCTAAATCTGACTTCGTAACATCATACAACATTTCTTTTCTCTTGTTTCCACTCAATTTCATAAAAATATTAAAACTATACGTACTGATAATGGGATGGAATTCAAAATGGATAATTTCTATGCTTCACACGACACTTTACATCAGTGTTCTTGCGTTGAGACACCTCAGCAAAATGTTGTGGTAGAACGCAAACATCAACACTTGCTGAATGTCACTCATAGTCTCCTATTTCAATCGAATTTGCCTAAGTGTTTTTGGTCTCATGCTTTAGGTCATGCTACTTTTCTCATCAATCGCATATCCACTCCTGTTTTAAACAATAAATCACCATATGAGGCTCTATATGCTGCTTTACCTGATTTGCTGGATCTAAGGGTCTTTGGTTGCTTGTGTTTTGCCTCCACTCTCACTAATAACAGAACTAAGCTTGATCCTAGAGCACGTAAGTGTGTGTTTCTTGGTTATAAACCTGGTACCAAAGGATACATGTTATATGATGTTACCTCTCGTGAAATATTTGTCTCTAGGAATGTTGTGTTCTATGAACACACTTTTCCATACACTTTTAACCTTGCAGGAAATCTAGACGCTGCTCCATCCTTGCCTGCCTTTCATGACCATTTTGACATTGCTTATGATTCTGACACTTCTCAACCTTCTTCAAATACAGTGCTTGCACCTGCTACTTCCCTTCCTGATGAGCCAAATTCCAATACTAGTTTGAGACATTCCACCCGAACCAGGAGGCCTCCTACGAAATATAAAGATTATCACTGTATCTACTCTATATCAGCAGGCAAGGATCTCTCCCCTAACTCTGTTAATTCTAAGCAACCTCTTTATCCCTTGTCTACTGTTGTTTCCTATGACAGGTTAGGTTCATCTTACAAAAATTTCTTGGCCAATATCACCACTCTATCAGAACCAAGAACTTATTCCCAAGCTGCTAAATCTCCACAATGACAGGCTGCTATGCTTTCAGAAATCCAGGCTCTTAAACACAACAACACTTGGCGCATGGTTAATCTTCCTACTGACAAAAAACCCATAGGATGCAAGTGGGTGTTTCGGATCAAACACAAACAAGATGGTTCCATCGATAGATTCAAGGCTCGTGTTGTGGCTAAAGGCTACACTCAAGTAGAAGGCGTGGACTACCTTGAAACCTTCTCTCCAGTAGCCCGTATGACAACTCTCAGATTAATCCTGTCTATTGCATCATCCAAGCAATGACATCTGCATCAGCTTGATGTGGACAATGCTTTCCTTCAGAATAATCTCCTTGAAGAAGTCTACATGAAGCCTCCCCCACGATACAAAACTTCAAGTCCTAATCAAGTCTGCCTTCTCCAAAAATCCATTTATGGACTCAAGCAAGCCAGTCATCAATGGTTTCATACTTTGTCATCAGCTCTGCTATCCCTTGGTTTCATCAAAAGTGTGGCTGATCACACTCTTTTCACAAAAATTACACAATCTTCCTTTACTACTCTACTCATTTATGTTGATGATGTAGTTCTGGCAGGGAATAGCTTATCTGAGATTCAAGCTGTGAAAGCTCACTTACATCAGAAATTCAGAATTAAAGACATTAGAGAACTTAAATATTTCTTAGGACTTGAGCTGGCTAGATCTCCACAAGGAATCACTCTCAACCAACGAAAGTACTGTCTTGAACTTCTTGCTGACTCAGGTCTCTTAGCCTTTAAACCTATTGCTACACCCATGGATGCTTCTGTCAGGTTATCCAAGAAAATGGGAAAACCCCTTGAAGACATCACTTCTTATCGCAGACTAATAGGAAGACTATTATACTTGTGCTCAACCAAGGTCGATATTACCTATTCTGTAAAGAAGTTAAGTCAGTTTTTGGACTGTCCAACTAACGTTCATCTCCAAGTTGCTACTCGCATTCTGAAGTACCTAAAACCCTGCCCTGGTAAAGGCCTCTTTTTTCCTGCTCACTCTGACTTCAAACTGCATGCTTATAGTGATTCGGATTGGGGAGGTTGCCCAGATTCAAGGAAATCCGTCACTGGCTTTTGTGTCTTCTTTGGCTCAGCTCTCATCTCCTAGCGAACAAAAAAGCAAGCTACTCCCTCTCGATCATCTGCTGAAGCTGAATATAGGGCTTTGGCAATGACAACTTGCGAAATACAATGGATAAGAAACCTTCTAACAGCCTTGGACATGCAACCCAGTGTCCCCTGCAATTCTTTTTTGCGACAACACCTCTGCCATTCACATTGCAAAGCATGATTCGTTTCATGAACGCAACAAACACATTGAATTGGACTGTCATACAGTTCGAAACAAGCTTCTTGCTGGTTTAATCACGTTGCTCCCCATTGCTTCCACCAATCAACTGGCAGACATCCTCACCAAACCTCTCCCTCGAGAACCTTTCAACCTGAATCTATCCAAGCTTGGAATGATGGACATTCATTCGCCAGTTTGCGCGGGGTAATACCAGCCTCTTCCAACAACAAGTTACCTTCATCTGATAGCAACACCATGACCAATGCAGAGACCCTTCTCTGCAAATAACACCTCTTAATCTATGTTTCTTAGTTTTGCTCATAAACCCCTATGTACATATCTTCTTTTGTTGTTATAACCCTTCCTTTCCTTACCGTTTTATTAGTTACAAGTCTTGGTAGACTTCTGCTTTCCCTCTCTGTATATCAGAACATCCATGTAACTCGTTTCAATTGAGATTTTCCTTTTTCTCCATTCTTCTCTGTTTTCTGCCTTATCGCTTTGCCTTTCTTTTCTTTTGTTCTGGGTTTTCATAACCTTTCTGCAGGTTTCATACCTGAATGCTTGTCTTCAAGGCAAGACTTCATGTTAGATTTCTGGTTTATAGAAATCTGTTAGGAGAGGAAGAACAGAAAAGGGGAAAATGAACAGCCAAGTAGAGCAAGAACAGAAGAACCCTCTGTTTTGTTTTTTCTTTCAAATTGCAAATGACAAAAAATGTCCTTATTTCCCTTCTATTTCCTTTCTCAATCCTTTTTCAATTATTTTTATTCAGAAAAAAAATAATAATAAAATAATGAGGTTGGCCATTAGTTGGCCAATAAAAATTGGCTACAAATCTTTATTGATTTATTAATTAGACCCTAGTTGAACTATCCTAAATTGGTAACAATTAACTATATAATTTTAACATTACATAATATATCAAATAACTAAAATAATATTTAAAATATAATATCTATTCACATTAAAGGACTACGTACATATATAATATATAATACGATTTGTAATTTTGCATATAAGTCATTAATAGGGGCCGAAACCATTTATGCCACACATTTCACTAGTCTCACCACAAATAACACTCGCCCGGATTCTAATTCACTGGCGAAACCAAATTCTAGTTTCCGGTTAAGTTTTGTTGAATTGTGTTGTATTTTTATTAAATGGATTCTAGTTCTCGGGCGAAACCGGATTCTAATCTCTGGCAAGATGCATTTTAAAAAGATATGTAGTGTGAATAGTAGGGATCGGTAACAGGTAGTAGTTGCCCCTCCTAAAATTATTTGTCATGAGAGTTAAACATGCCAAAAGTATAGGTAACCGACTTCTCTGGTTTGTAATGGTTCATCCATTCAACACCTAATTTTAAGATAATCTGATTTGTAGGCTTAACCAAAGCAAATAGGAACTGGTTTTCTCAACAGTAACATTCACCTAACAGTATAAGTATTGAGAGAGAGAGATTTTTACAGAAAAACATACTAACCTCATCAGCCACCAAATTCTGACAGTGGTTTGAACTTGGAGAGTCAGTTGAAGCAAGATATTTTCGGTGTTTCTTTTCAAAATACCAAATAAACAAATCTTAATCTGATACAAAATAAGTTGCACAACCTTGACACTTCAATCCTATCACTATTGCCAACCCCTTATTCAAATGTTAAAAGTATTTCTCAAGGAAAAAAAAGAAGATATTCCTATAACTTGCTTATATAGTTCAAATTAAAAACACTGTCAAAGTTTCTACAACAAAATTAAAAAGTACTCTAACAACTGCACATTGATAAGAAAAATGATGATCATGTATAAGGTGATTTGTTATCTGCTCAGAAGCAGAAAATATGGCATATGATGGCATTTTCACTATATGAGACGACTCTAAAGACAGTTGTTCTAATGCTTATTTCATAAATTCACTGCTTAAGAGAATTGGCAAAGTTCAGGGGTTGTTTGTTTTGTTCTTAAAATCTAAAACATGTTTGAAACTATTTTGTTTGAAAAATTTCTAAAATAAACTAAAAATTTTAGAAACAGATAAGACATTGTTTTAGGTGTTATCTTTTAAAAAATTTTGAAACAACCAAAACAAGGTTGTTTACTTGTAAATACGTTAAAAATATGAAAGACTCCTCTCTTTACTTGCTCCAAATCCTCTATGTCTCATCTCCATAATTTTTGCTGCATCGTGCCTCGTCCTCCGTCAATTTCATGATTTTTGCACCTGAATTTCTATCTTTCAACACTTTATTAAGAAAACCCTCAAGAATGAGCATCAACACCCATGGTATTCCCTCAGAAGTAGATAAAGCATAAGGACAATTATATTTTCTTGTAACCTCTATGGTTTGAAGTGCCACAGGGCAAAGATAATTTGGAGAAAAAATGGAAATAAAGTGATTGCCATCAAAATCTAGTTAGTCCTTGACACCTACCATCTGAAGAGATACCAAGATTATTTTTGTTTGCTTGATTGACAATCATAACTGGCTGATCTTCATCACAATCAGCTTCTGCATCATACTGATCATGCATTTGTAATATCCAGTCCTGGTACTCATTCTCAAGCTGAAAAGGAGTTATAACAGTTTTGTAGCCTTCTGTTGATTTTGAATAACTTATGACTTAAACATCTAATAATCATGAAAATAAAGCTGACACAACATCATGGGAATCAATCTAAAGAAGAGAAAAATGTCACCTTCAAAGATGTTTGTCACCAATTTAATCATAAAAGATTGTTATCACCATTTTAGTTCTCGAAAGATTGAAGGAGAACCAACTTGTTAAATCTTAAATATTTCAAGAATGCAATGGTAATGCAAGCTTTGTTGGAGGACAAAAATGAGGCTTTTTTGACACGATTTTAGTTCTCTGATGATTGAAAATTCACTAATTTGATCCCTCACAAACCAACATGGTAATGCTTTTAAATTTTCGAGGACTAAACTGGTGACAGAAATCTTTCAAAGACTAAATTATTCACAATGCATCTTTAAAGACCAACATTACACTTTTCTCTTTAAAGAAAATACCGTTCTCTTTGTTTGAAATTTTATTGCCAATGTTCTTCAAAGCAGTTGTGAAAGGATTATGGTGAGCTAGATCAGTATGAAAACCCCATATTTATTTCAACACCATTATTTCACGAAAAAAATGCAGGACAAGATCGTTTTTGGATACATACATAGTTTCGCAATATACTAGACGCATAATAGATTATACTAAGAAATCATACTTAAAACAATAAAGATGGAAGTAAAGACAAAGGTTAACATTTTAAGGACAATTAATAACATATTTCCTCCAGTCCTAAATATAAGTCACTCCTAACCGAATTACCAGAATTAAAAAATGAAAGTTAAATCATTAAATTTGTTTAAAAAAATAAGATTTTTTCAACTATATCTCTAAATGAATGTGTTAATAAATATTTTAATTCAATTAATAACATTTTCTCTCTCTTATTCCATTATCTTTCTCTCTCTATTATTAATTGAATTTTTGAAAATTATAAAAGGGATAAAAGTTAAAATTATTCATAATAAGTTAGTTGGTGACCTATATTTAGTACCAAGGAATTTTTGTAGAAGATGACTTATATTTAGGATCGGAGGGAATATTTATTATTAACAAGTTCAAGTAATTTAAGCCTAACCTTGGATATTGTTGGCTTAAAGCCACCATCTGTGTGTGAGAAGGGGGTGTATTGGTTTAGGATTTTTAAAAGACTTTTTTAATTGAAAGAAAGTCTGCAGATTTTAAAAGACTTTATAGGATTTTCATGACTTTTAAGGATTCTGCAAGAATTTCAAGAATTTTTAAGTCAGGATTTTAATGGATTTATATCATAGACTCTGCCGGACTTTGTGGACTCTATTGGACTTTATAGACTCTGCAAGACTTCATAAAGTTCTTACATATGATAAGAATTCAAGATTATTTTGCTTACATTCAAATTTTAAAAATGATAAAATTCACAAAAATAATTAAAAGGACAACTTTCCATGGACACCCATTCTTCCACCATTAAAGTAGATCTAGTTGTTTCTTTACAGCTATTTATTGTACTAATTTAATGTTTCTGAAGTGTGTAAGGATTGCTATAAATAGCAATCAAATGTAAGTCATTTTCATTCATCAATACAATATCAATTCAATAGCTCAATTGAGTGTTTTCTCTCTGGGAGAGTTTTCTCCTTAGGCTTTTGAGCCGTTTTGGTAATCAGAGCACTGTAGCTTGCTGTGCCTTAGGGTGAGTGAGAAAGGAGAGTGAGAGTTTTTCCTCTGCCGGAAAACGTCTCGGTCCTTCTGGAAAAACCATTTCCAGTCATTTTCTCGACAAACCGACACCACACAAGTGATTAGGAGGTCCCAAAACCTTGGGAACCAAAAACCAAGCCACCGGATTCCGCCGCACGCGCCCTCACGCGCCTACGCCTGAAAGCCACGCGTCGCCGCTAAAGGCCACGCGCCAGACAGAGGAAGAAGAAAACCACGTCATCAGCCACGTGTCGCACAACCTCCAATCGCACAGTGCCACGTGTACGTTGACTTTGGTCAACACATCAACCAATCAAAACGCGCCACGTGTCACACATATCTGTCAACCAATCAAAAAGTGCCATGTGTCACCAACGTTGTACATTTTTTGAAAATAGCAATCTGGTCCCTAAACTTCAATAATTTATATTTTAGCCCCCAAATTTTCCTGAAATTACATATTTGCCCCTATAATTTATGAAAATTCCATTTTTGCCCCAATACTTGCCAAAATTTCCATTTTGACCCCAAAATTTTCTGAAATTCCATTTTAGACCCCAAAATTTCCCAAAAATGCCATTTTGAGCCCTAAAACTTGCCAAAATTCCCATTTTAGCCCCCAAAATTTCCAAAAAAATCCATTTTGAGCCTAAAACTTGCCAAAATTCCCATTTTAACCCTCAAAATTCCCAAAATTCCATTTTTATCCCGATTTTTCTTCTATAAAATTACCATTTTACCCTCAGCCACATAAAATTCCCCAATTAACCCTAATTACTTCATTATGCCTCCAAAAAGGCAATCTGACCCAACCATTCGCGACATTGAGGTGGAAGAAATGAAAAGGCAAATCCGACAACTCCAAGAAACAGTTGGAGTTCAACGAGATGAGATTGAGCAATTAAGAAATAGATCACTTCACAATTCCGATGATAGTGATACTTCTTCCAAAAGTTACCATGTGACGAGCTAGACAAACAAATCATTTCCATAATTTCAAGGTAGACATTTATGAATTCGAAGGGAGAATACAACCTGACGAATTTCTGGACTGGATTCGAACGGTTGAACGAATATTCGACCTACATGACATTCCAGATAGCCAAAAGGTCAAGATAGTGGCTATCAGACTAAAGAAGCATGCATCCATTTGGTGGGAGAATCTTAACAACAAGCGCGCAAGGAAAGGGAAGAATAAAATCAATACTTGGGAGAAAATGAAGAAAAAACTCACAAGTAAGTACTTACCCTACCATTACAAACAAGATAACTACATGCTTCTTCATAAATTCTGCCAGCAATCATTGTCAGTAGCAGAATATTCCGATGAGTTTGAATTACTAATGATGAAATGTGACCTCAAAGATGATGAGGATCAGAAAATAGTCTGTTACCTTGAAGGACTAAACACAGAAATCGCTCATCGAGTCCAATTACAATAGTATGAGGACTTAGAGGATGTAATTCAACTAGCCTTGAAAATAGGAAAACAACTGTCGGTAGATCCTCGTGAAAAGCCATCCTCATCCAAATATCCTTACCAACATTCCTCTTCTAGAAAACCTTTCCAACCTTCGTCATACAAAAACCCACTTTATAATAGCAAAACCCAAAACGACCATCCAAACACATCCAAATTACCCACCAGAAACAATAAAGACAACAATCCCAAAACTACCCCACAATCCAAATCAACCGTGAAGTGTTTCCGATGTTAGGGCTTTGGCCACATAGCTTCAAATTGCCCAAATAGAAAAGTTGTTACCATCATTGCAGGTGAAGCATATGAGTTGTCTGACGAGGAACCAAAAGATGTCGAACCGGTGTACGATGAGGAGATCACACCAGCAGATTACGGAGAACTGTTGGTAGTCAGACGTAGTCTCCACACCGCATCCGTAAAGGAGGAACCATGGCTGCGACACAACATCTTTCATACCCAATGCACCACTCAAGGTAAAGTTTGTGATGTTATCATAGATAGCGGTAGTTGTGAAAATGTAGTATCCAACTACATGGTGGAAAAATTGAATCTTCCCACCCAATTTCATCCACATCCTTACAAGTTACAATGGCTCAATAAAGGAAGTGAAGTCAAGGTCTCAAAGCAATGCCTTGTATCATTTTCAATCGGCCCAAAGTACAAAGATGAAGTTTGGTGTGGCGTCATCCCTATGGATGCTTGCCACCTCCTCCTAGGCAGACCATGGCAGTATGATAGGCATGTACAATACGAGGGTCGTGGCAACACCTACTCCTTTACTAAAGATGGATTCAAAGTCAAATTAGCTCCATTATCTCTAGAAGAACTCCGTCAAAGTGAGAAAAAGCCCACTCCCATGGTTACTTTAGTCACCAAAAATAACTTCAAGGTGCCTAAAGATGAGATATGTAAACTAGGATTTGTATTGTTAATTGAACATAATTATGGGAGTAATCTTTCTCCAGAGATTGCCCAACTTCTCTTAGAGTTCCCAGATGTTGTTCCAAAGGAGATTCATCCGGGATTACCGCCCATGCGTGATATTTAACATGCTATAGATTTTATCCCACGAGCTGTTATTCCCACTTGATTAAACAATAAAATTAACTAGTCAAAGACAAAAGTCAAATCCAAAATGGAGACAAAAGATAGGACTAGAATATGAAAAACATTATAGATGCAATATACCTTTGTAAAGCTTCCACGAGAATCCATGATTTCATCCTTGGTGGGATCCCGGATGCAACTATGAGTCTGAGTGAAAAAAATAAATACATAAAAGTAACATGTTACTATCCGTAGGGAGCATAAATAGAAAATAGCAAATGCATTGCATTGTTTCAAAAACATGAAATACCTTCCATGGTACTTTTGAGCTAGATGTATTTAATAAAGCTTCTCTCTCAAGAACTAACGTGTAGCCTTTCTTGTTTCTTCACGTGCTTTGTCTGGGAAGAACTGAAGCACGCCTAATTAAGAATATCAAAAGAGAGGGAGTGATGAAGAGAATAATTTTACCGGATGTACTTGAACAGAAGTTGATAGAGATGACCCACGATGGAAATAGAAAGAAAAATGAAGAATGATTATTTATCTTGATTCAAAACAAAACAAACAAACAAGGAGAATGATATCTTCTGATCTTCTCCAATGATTTTCCCTTTACAAAGTGATCAATTCCCAACCACTAGAATGCTCTACCTATCTCAACTAACTCTTGTTTTCCCTTTGTTTTTCCATGTTGCAAGCAACTACCTTTCTGTCTCAACAGAATGGGAAAAAAAGGACAATTTTATTTTCGAAGAAATCATACCTCCCCAAATGCATAGATGCAATAGGTCCACCATATCCAAACATTCCAAAATAAGGCTGCAAAATCACCCCAACAAGGCAAAAATTCAGATAAAAACACTGTTTGTAATACCCAACCCCACAGTTTGATCCTTCTATATGCATAAGTATCACTAACAACAAGGTATGCACCAAAAGTTTATATAAAGGAAATACTTCCAAGCTCCAAATAAAAACACATGACTTTTGAACGCATGTTTTTCAAGCTTAAAAGTTTAAAGTACTTGTTTGAGAATGTTGCAACAAACAAGTTCAACTAAACCCATGGACAAAAGATAAAGAAAATTTAGAACACCATCAAGTATGGAGGCTTTCTTCCAATTGCTAGTGATTTTGATGATCTGTGTAAGCACCCATCTTTCCCCTGTACAAAACATGACAAGTCTATAATCAAGAGAAAATATGGGAATCTGCAGCACATAAAAGTAGTGTTTTGATATTTCATTGAAAGAGAAATTGCATGTGTGATTGTGTGATTTAATACTTCTCAATTTCAAGTCTATCTTGTCAGATTAAAGTTAATTTAAAAAAATGAATTAATTAACATTAAGAATTATCAATGTTTGAAAACTAGGAGTAATTTAGGAAACTACTATAATTTTTTAACAGAGTTGAAATTCTGAGGGTTGTTTCCTTTGATAAAATGTCTTCTTGTTTTTGCTAATAATCATAAAATGCTACTTTCATCTCATTCTGTTTTCTGCTTTTAAAGATTTGTATACATATAGTTAAAGCAATGGAAAACAAGGAAAATAAACAAAGTAAAAGAAAGAGAAACAATTTTGTAATTATTATTGAAAATGGAAATTTTTTTCTCAAACCAAATAGCCCTTAGAATCTTGTCATATTTTTTGTTTTCAAAAACACATATGCATGAATCCTGCATAAAGCCACCAAACTCGCTGCAAAACATAGAGATGAATCTTCCAACCCGAACTTGCTTCATCTAAAAATGTCTACTAGAAATGCATTTACTTTCAATGTTTTCTCAATCAACCAAATTAAATGAAACACCCAAACTTTCCATGAAACTTTTTAGGTTTGAATCCTTTTAGCCATCAACAGAAAAAAATAATTAAATTTGATCAACATAGCAGAAAAAACCTTTTTAATCTATCATCAAACATTAAAGTGAAATATTGTCATAGTAACTAAGGTTTATAAGATGAAATAAAAGTGAAAATTCTTGATTTTGTAATAACAAACTGTAGCAAATATTCCAATTTCAGATTATTAAAAATTCCAAACTTCAATTGGAATTAAGTTAATATCTGACTCAAATAACAGAGAGTATCAGTATGCAATTTGAAACTTTCAAAATGTCTGTGAAAGAAGCTAAAGTTACAAAAATACCATTTCACTAGGGAAATCTCATTAATATCATCCATCCCTGGGCCATTGTAAAAAGTTGAAATCTTATCCTTAAAAATATTTATTCTGCAAATCACAAGTGATCGTTTAGTACAGGTGTAGGAAACCTACCAAGCAAATACAAGAGAGAATGGAAATCAATTATGTTTTTTCTTCATACAAATATGTGAGTGTTTGTGTTGAAATCAGAAAACTTAAAAATAGTTCATGTCAAAAACAATGCCGCTGATTGGTACCTAAATATACAAATAACTTATATTTTCATAAAATCTGGGAATATGATATATAAAGAGTATTCATAATAGTTATAAACTTCCTGCAGAGTTAGTGTTGAAGTCAGAGAACTTGAAAATTGTTAATGTCAAAAACAATGACGCTAATTGACACCTAAATAGTCAAGCAACTTGTATTTCCAAAAAATCTGGTAATATTATACATACAGAGTATTCATAATAGGATATAAATTTCCTGTAGAGTTTATCATGGTCAGTGACGGTAAACAACACTGAGGTTCTATTTGACTACTTTTGTAATAATTAGGAACAATGTATTTAAATTCAGTGATTATTCAATATCACCTTATCCGTGTCAAGAAGAAATTTGCTTAATGGTGCCTGATACTAGTTTCAACAAAAACAACACTAAATTAAACTATAAGAAGGAATTACTTTAAGTATTTTCTAGGTGAAGGAGAATATCACTATCACACTGAATACATTAGTAAGAGATCAATATACTCTTGTGTTTTGTTAATGGGCTTACAATCAAGTCTGCAACAGCTATTTGAAAAGTATACTCTTCAAGAAGTTGTAGTAGGAGATTAGTATGCTGTGTCAAATCTCACATATTCTGACATTTTAAATATAATCACTACAAAGTAGTCATTTTAGGCATTCAACTACATGTAGTTGTACCTTTTTTCCACTACATGGCCACCAACCCCGTACACTTCCTCGACTTATGTCTATTGCACATGTCCAAAATTGTCACTTTGTTCAAATTAATTAATATTAATTTTCATTTTGTGTTAATTAATATTATTTGCATTTTGTGTTAATAAATATTAATATTATTGCACATGTGCGTGTGCGCGTGCGCGTGTGTGCGCGTGCGCGCGTGTGTGTGTTGTGCGTGCGTGGGTGCGTGCGTGTGGGCGTGCTTGACGGCGTGCATGTGTGTGTGTGCGTGTGTGTGTGGGCGTGCGTGTGGGTGTGGGTGTGTGTCTGTGTGTGTAACCTTTTTTTTTGTTGAAATTTCAATTATAAATTACTCATACTATAAATTTGAAAAAAAAAGTCATAAAAAGACATAACATAACTCGACATAAGAAAAGCCATAAACAGACATAACAAGACATAAAAATTCTTAAATAGTCATAAAAAGTCATACACACTCATAAAAAAGTCATAATCAATAAATATCATAACTAAAGCAGAGGTCCTGTATCAATCATGCCCCTCTGCCTCCTCACGTAGTGTCTCTATCAACTAAAGCGGGTGTTGACATGTGTAATCCCAAGTATGTTCACCAACTGTTCATAACCAGGAGACCCTGGATGAACCTCACATAGACCCTGCTCAGCTAACTCCCAAATCTTCTCATATCCCAAAGACGGCGTTGGAGCCTCGTCATCATCCCGATCAGGTTAGGGAAAATCTTCCATGTGGACATCCTCCACGGGACCATCATCATGTGCCTGCTCAGGAGCCTCATCAATTGGAGCATCCTGACGGGCCCACTGCTGATATGTCGCAAGTAGTAGGAATGGGTGCGACACTCGCATATACCAACTCATATATCCCTCCTCGTACTGGCCTGAGTCATCTGGATCAAGATCCTCCTCATCTAGTGTGTGCTTCTCCCAAGCCTCCAACTCCTCATTCACCTGCTCAACTGGGTAAACGCGATGTGGCGCCTGTGGTATCATCTGCACATACCCAAATTGGTGAAGAACCCAATCGGGTTGGTACCGACAAACATAACTTCCAAGGCAGAGGCACCCAGAATACAAATCCCCGCGATCAAAATGGATGGTGCTCTCCGTGTCCTGCATATGGTGTCCAACACACATCACTGGTTGTCATCTCCTCCAATGTCTGTCGTGGATCTATGACTTGCCCACGGATGAGTCCAAGTCGTCCACCCAGCAGGAGATGAGGCTCAAACTCTTCACTGACACGACTGCCCTTAAATACAGGGAAGTATGGATATATCCACATCTGTATTTAAAATGCAACAATGTCAACACAATAGCAACAATAACAAATAAAACATACAACGTTCAAATAATAACATTTTTTATACCTGTAGCAAGCCCATAAATCCTCCAATCTCTTTGACATCATGCTCACTGCTATCCCCGAGATTGTCATACAGATTGACCAATGTCATTGCACCCCATGCATATCTATTCGGCCACTCCAAGTCAATTAATGTGGCAAGATATGCCACATTAACTGCAGTCCAACTCTTGTTAGCAAATAGGGTGCTCCCAAGAACATACAGCAAGTAAGCTCTAGTTGCGTAGATAATATCTCCCCGACCACTATCAACCAGCCTCTCTACTAGCGTCTTCAAATAGCTCAGGCGGAGACTATATCCTCTGGCCTTCTCCACCTCATGTATTGCCTCCCCGTGGCTAATTCCACCCGAGAGGCCTCCATGCTGAATAGAGCTAGGGGTGAGAACAACTCCCTAGAAGCTCCCGCCTTACGCTTCCGTTCTGACGCAGTCGGACGTCTACGTGGCGGTGGCATCCCTTACCCAAACCCAGCTGTAATGTTGGTCATCCCTACAAGTTCATAAAATGAATTAAAAGACTCTTTTATATAAAAATATGAATTAAAAGAGTTTATCATATAGAAAAATGAATTAAGACACTTACACATTTACGGACAAAAACGGATTCTGAAAATCCGTAGTTTATCATAACCACTTTTACATTACCACTGATTCTCGGAATCCATAGCTCGAACTTTGTTTTACATAAGTACAGATTCTCATAATCAGTAGGCCATAGGTTCTCAAAATTCGTAGGCCACGGATTCTCAAAATCCGTAACTCAAAACTTGATTTTAATGAATATGGATTCTCAGAATCCTTAACCCAATAACATGACAACATATACACGAATTCTTAGAATTCGTATTACAACTACATTATGGATTCTCAAAATCCGTCAACAACGGATTCTCAAAATCCATGGCACTATTCATCGTCCTTGTTCTCCAGCCAGCACAATGATAATACAAAAACTACGAATTCTTGTTTAAACTATAATTTTCAACTAAACTAGGTTTTTATCTTCACCAAATACAATTTCTAATAATCTATAATCAAACTCTAAATCATGTATAATCAATTTAATAACTTAGAAACCTACATTTCAATTGTTTAACATCTTTAAAATCTTCAAAACCTAGAGTTTCAAATTCACAATTTCAACAAGAGAAACATACCTAAATCGAAAAACAAACAACTAAGATTGATGGTGGCGGTGGAAAATGCTAATCCTCGCGATGGTTGGCGATGGAAAATGGTATTTTTATTTCGACGGCTAGAAAGAACAAGAGAGAGAAACAGAAAGGGAAGGTTGAAGAGAGAGAGAGAATTGTGATTTGTGAGCCACGGATTCTCACAATCCGTGTTTAACATGTGGTGAGTTGGTTCTGGGGATCATCCGAATTTTGAAACTCCGTAATACATTTTTTTTCGGGCGAGGGATAAATTTGAAAAAAAAAATAAACTTGTGGTGAGGTGGGAAAAAGGTGTGGTGGGGAAAGCTGTGGCCTAGTGCCAAAAATAGGAAGACAATAAGAAACTAAAAAAATGAAGTATAAACAATTGATAAAACTCACAAATTCGAAAATAGAAAAAGATAAACAGGCTCTCTTCAAAACAAGAAAAAGAAACAAAATAAGAAACATATAGGATATTACAAAAATGCTAGGATGGTGCAAAAAGAAAAAAAAAGAGATCAGATTCAAACAAAAATAAAAACAAACCTTTTACCTCCTAAAAAACAAAATAGATCATAGCAAAAAAAACCAGCAGGACAAAATACAAAAAAGAAAGGTTCAGTACAGAAAAAAAAAGAAAAACTAGAGTGCAGAAAGCAAATACGAGAACAACTTATATTAAAAAAAAAGAACTGGTTTTTTTCCTGCTACGCTTCACCCGTGCTACAGATGATGGCATGAATAGTGACAGCAGATGATAGAGGTGCCATGGTGTAGCGGCTATGACATAATGCACACGACGACAACCGATGAGATGGCGATAGTGGCGGGGACAACGTTAAACGACGTTGCAATGAGATTTTGGTTCTTTGGAATGGATGGTGAGAGATGGTGACGATGGCACATGGCGGTAGATGGCGGTGAGGGGCGGTGGTTGTTGGTGGCCATGGTGCTGGTGGAGAGAACGATTGGGGATAGTGTGTTTTAGTGTGGCAATGGTGTTCGTGAACGACTTGTTTTGTGATGGAGGATGAGAGATTGATCAGAAGAAAAGAAGAAGAGAGAATATCGTGAGAGGCTGATCAATAGTGGCTATCTATTCTCTCTCTCTTTTTATGATGAATTGTTTTCTTTGTACTTGCATGTTCCGACTACTTCTCTCTCTTTCTTTTTTTTTTTTCTCTAAGCCTTATCCTTTTAACCCAATTTTGCAACAAACAATGTCTCACATTCTCAACAAATTCCTAAAGTCTTAGCATGATCCAGTTTCGGGAGTTATGAGAGGTGGAACTAACAGAGTGTGCGCATCCTCATCCTCTCCTACTTTTGAATTTTTATTTTTAATCAACTAGTAGACTTGATCAATTATTGATAATTAACTATTTTATTTTAATTAATTAATAAATTAACCAATTATTAGTTAATCTTCTCTTTTTTGAATTTTTACTTACCATACTACTCAAATTACAAATAATTAGCTAAATATTAATTAATTAATCTCAAGAAATTAATTAATCAATCATAACCAATTAATCATCTTTTATTTAATTTTTAATGTTGCCCTGGATAAAACTGGGTATTCACAGTTCCCATCTTTACTTGTTTCTTATTAAAATAATATGAATAGCAACGATATTCAGATTACCAAATAAGGGACGAGTAAAGACATGAATCAATTTTATCCACAAAGATAAGGTGCTAGGACCTCTAGAACAAAACTAGCAATGCCGGGAAGATAACAGGCTTTCGATTAAAAAGAGAGATTGCCATTTTTATACTGGATTTTAAAAAAGCAAAATAAAACGTGCCAGACCGATACTGGACTTTGAATGCAATAAGGGTGCTAGGCCGATACTGGGATTTGAATGGAATGGGGGTGCCAAGCTCATACTGGGCTTTGAATTCAATGAGGGTGTCGGGCCGATATTGGGCTTTGAATGCAATGGGGGTTCCAGGCAGGGCTGGCTCAAGGCCCAAGCACCCAAAGCAAGGGCCTTAGGCCCCTAAATTTTTAAGGAAAGGTTTGGGGACCCTTAGATATAAAAGGCTCGGGGACTTTAGATGAAGAGGGCACAGAGACCCTAGGAAGCTAAAGGCGCGGGGACCTTTAGATGCTAGAGGTGCGGGGACCTTTGGACGTAGACGGCATGTGGACCTTAAATTGTAAAAAGACTAAGGGACCTTAGGATGCAAAAGGCTTGGGGACTTTAGGATGCAGAACGCTTGGAGACCTTAGATGAAGATGGAGCAGAGACAATAGAATGTAGAATGCGCGGGGACCTTTGGAAACAGAAGGCATGTGGACCTTAAACTGTAGAAGGCTCGGGGACCTTAGGATGCAGAACGCTCGCGGACCTTAGATGAGGAGGGTGTAGAGACCCTAGGATATAGAATGCGCGGGGACACTAGAAGTGTAGAATAGAAGCAGTCAACAGATGAAAATGTAGAAGTAATAGGAACGAGGGCCTAAAAACATTGTAGTCATAGGCACGAAGTCTAGAAAATAGATGCATTATGCTTGAGGGCCTGAAAATGTAGCAATGGTAGAATCAATGGCGTAAAAGCGAAGCATGAGTAGGCACATGGGTCTGAAAATGCAGTAGCAATAGGCATATGGCCTAAAAAGTGTAGCAACGACATGCACAAAGGCCTAAAATTACATTAGGAGCAGGCAGGGGGCCTAAGAGTGCAGTAGGTGAAGGCATGAGGGCCTAAGAGTGAAACAGGAGTAGGCACAGGCGTTAGGACCTAGAAGCGAAAAACAAAAGAAGAAGGTCCGGAGTAAGCACTGTGGCCTAAAAGCGAAGAAGTCACAGTGGATTAGAAGTAGAGTACCATGAGGCGTGAGGGCCTAAATTCATAGCATGAATAGGCGCAAAGGCATAAAAGCGGAGCAGTGGAAGAAGTCTGAGGGCCTAGAAGCATAATAGCATGAGCAAGCGCGATGGTCTAAATGCAAATCAAGTGTAGGAACGTAGGCATAAGGGCCCAAAACCGATGCATACTTTTGACTTGCAAATTATTCCTTACGTTGTACGAAGTAGAAAAAGAATGAATTTATTATGTTTGATATCAAATTCAATGCAAATATATATGTGAACAAATCTATGCGTATGAATGTATGGATGCATAATGCGATGCATATATTTCAAATATTTTTATTAGTCTTACAAGGTATTTTTCTCGACCTCTTTACCACAAAAGGTTCCCCAAGACTTGAGAATGAGCTAGAATAATAGATCTTTTTGAGAGCCTTGCCAAGGCATCCTTTTGGCTAGGTTGTCGACTTTTGAGATGACTCACATCTTCGAGGATCTAGTCTGTTGTAACATAAGCAAACAAACAATTGCTATGCGAGTTTCCCCATCTTATATAATTTGGTGTGTCGGTATCCACAGTTTGAAACTTGAAGGTTGATATCCCCAATCTATGACTCGATGAGCTTGTTGCCCTAGCTTTTAAAAAATCAATGGTTTAATTGCCCCAATTTATGACTCAATGGGCCAGTCTTCACATTCCAATTTAACAAGCTAGTTGCCATCACTCTATCTTGACGGGTCGGTTGCCCCGGTTAGAAACTCAATGGCCTTGTTATCTCATTCTATGATTCGAAAAGCTAGTGGAGACATGTTTGTTGCCCCCATTTGATCGAGAATTTTCCCCAGTATGAAATTTAACCTTATTATACGATTCAAAGGGCCCATTGCCACAATCCAAAATTTAACACACCAGATACCCCAGTCTTTTTTATTCTGCCTCAACTATTTTCAGGCTTCATTCTCAGATGTCAATCTAAGTATAATTTTACTTTGACCTTAACTTTTACTTGAGCCGCTCTTTCGAGTTTTCAACCCAACAGGTCGCTCTAAATTTTACCTAGATCGCCCTTTCAAGTTTTCGGTCTAGTGAGCTCTTTCTCTCTTTCTTTTCTTCTCTTTTTTTGGTTTTTTTTCTCATTTTCATTTTTATCCTTTTTTTCGTTTTCCTTTATTAACATAATACTCGCTTGAGTGCACATAAATTCATAAGGTTCAACATATCATCGTAATTCACATTTGGTCACCACCAATACCCCGTAGAAAGGATTCTTATCTGGAAGGGGGATGATTGTCTTCATTTTGAATGCCAAAGAAAATAGAGTTGCCCTAGTTTAAACCCATGAAAACTATATTCAGGCACTTTGGGTGAACCTGACCATTTTTTAGATGATCCATCAAATCTTCTTAATTATTTATCATTTTAACCACACCAACTATCTTCAGCCGGTTTGCTGGCACAAAAGTCACGATCAACTAAGAGTGCCATGAATATATCAGATAGGGAGAACCCGAAAAGCAATATTAGTGAGACTATGCAATTGACTTTAAACGAGTAGAGAATAACTAGTGTCTAGTCCAATTAGAAACTTAGGTCCCTTGATATGAAAACCTTTTCGAGTAAAGGTCACTCTTCTCTCCAACTCTCCAAGTGTTTATAGGTAAAGGAAACACTCAAGTTTCTCCAAGAAAAGTGCACTACCATAGGCTTGATGAGGAACCAGTCCTCCTCTAATGTGATTCACGTGCACACAAAAATCAAAAGGTTTTTTGTGGATTGTAACAAGGTCAAAAGGGGTCATGTCAAGTTAGGAAGAAGGCAATACTAAGGGTAAGAAAAAAGTGTCAAGCCTTTCAAGAGCAACGACAAAACACTAGGTAACACCCACGGGAAAAATTTCCGATCCTTTATTCATCTTCTCTTTTTTTTTCCTCTATTTTTTGTTTTTTTTTCTATTTTCCTTTTTTTTTCAATTTCCCCATTGACAACATATGCCCAAAATATCATTGTCATTGTCCCGTTTTCACGCGCAACTTAGAAAGGCTCATTAACAAAATCGTTGACAATGGTTCCAAGAAAGATAAATTGACACACGACTCAAAATGCGCGACTAGTGGAATAGTGTCACTAGAAATTTAAGGGTTAGGAAGACGCCTTGAGTGCCTTAATGCTATTGTAGAATATACCAACTAGGAGAAACATAATCACCTTGAAAGAAACAAATGGGTAAACGACAAGTAAACCCGTGAAGCTCAAAAACTCACATTGTAGTTGCTTTCAAAAAGGAATTTAAAACTAGGGACATTGCTAATTATCAACTACCAACGGTCATTCAAAACCATTTCAAGTCAACTACCTATCACTTTGGCTATTCTTTTATGATGTATAGTTTGGTGATCGAGGGGCCAGGTTGAGTCCTGAGGACATTGGTAAGGTTTATTTGGTGCTTTTATCACCTGGGCGAGGGGAGTCTCCCTTTGTGGTCATGTGAGATCAATTAGGTTGCCCATAATAGTATCTTAGGGTTCTTCAACGGGGGAATTCACATTAGAGATGGCAGCCTCTCCAGTTATTTCCATATCTAACCCTTCAACATAACGGGTCATCCTTGAATCTTTTGTTCTAGCTCATTCTAGTTTAGGAGCATGGTTTGTAAGAGATGCGAGGAAACACCTTATATTTTTTTTTTATTCGAGAGACGACTGAGAAATAGGAATGAGAAAATGCAAACTATTTCTACAATGCCATGAGAGTGCCTCTTCATGAATGAATGCATTTTTTTATTTTTGAATTTTAATGATGTGATGCATGATGTTTTTATTTTTAATGAAAACAAGATGCATGGATTATTTATCAAAAATGCAATCCCTGAATATTCATGATTTTTATGCATGAATTTATTTAAGGAATGATATGTATGAATATGTACAAATATTTTTATGCATGAATTTATTTTTACAAGTGAATGCATGAATGTGACCTATCACTATGATGAAAAAATTAATATACAATTATATGCTTCTTTTTATTTGAAAATACATATTTGCAAAAAACAAAAAACTCTTTTTCTTTTTTTGCAGAAATGTCATGCTCATGATCAAATGAAATTGTTGCTATACTTGATGAAAAATGAAGAGGTATGCCTCCATGTGTCCTACCTTTGGATAGATCCTATAGCAACATAGTTCTAAGATTAGGAACCTATTTTGGAAGGTCACTATTCTTGTACTGTGCAAGTTTTCAAGGTGGGTCTAGACTCCCTTCACATTCTTTGGTCCTTAGATTGCCCTTATCATATGATAAGGACCCAGTTTCTGGTTTAGCCATACGAGGTATAAGCCCTCTCAATATGACCACCATAAGATACTGGTAACAATCTGAGCCAAGACTATTCGATTTCCAAGTGAGCATAAACCCCTTGGTACCTGACTAGCCTCCTTCTAATCCTAGGTCACACAGGCTATAGAGCAAACAACGTGTGTGAGGACAGTGTAGTTGTATTGTGTGCAAGGCATACAATTTTTTTCCCTTTACTAGATTACCTAGCTGCAAAACAAGAAGGGCATGTACAAGATTTCTCTATCCTATGGTTCATCACATATACAATATAATCACATCAATGAGCAAGACATGGAATTATTTATATACAAGCAAATAATCATATAAATAATTAAGTATTCAAATAAGTCTCTATATAAAACAAATGAATATTTACACAGAAAAAATAGTCAATTAAATATTTAAAAAGCTAAGAGAAAAAAAATTGCACAATTAATTAAAGTAGGCTTGACTTTCGAAAGTCCCTAGTGGAATTTCCATCTTTCGCAACTGGATCGCGGCGGGGATGGCGATAAAAAAACAAAATGGGATTTGCCACCAAGATTTATTAAAAAAATTCTTGGAAAAAATTGAAAGAAGGTCTTTGAAACCAAATTTTAGATTCGTGAGTCGATTACGTGTGGGGAAAGTATTAGCACCCTACGGCGTCCGCTTAACCAGCAATTATTTTCTAATTAACTGTGCATAATTTGTTAGCTTAATAAAAATATCTAATTCAATCAAATAATCATTTACAAAAATCGCTTTTTATTTGTAAACAAGATGGAATTTATTTATTTTGGTTCGACGAGTTCAGTTCCCGCTCCTACGTATCCTTTGCTCGGAGAGGAATCGAAGCCACGTAGTTCTTAATGATTAGAATTTAATCATTACTTGTGAAAATCCACACTTGCACAAGGATCACGACAGAGTACTTGATTAGTGCTAATTAGTGTGTTTATTCAATAAAGGATTTGCACTTATCTTCTCTAGAAATTACATGTTTTATACATAATTTCACCCTTTATCTTTACTTTGTGAGTTTAAGAGTAAATAAGTGGTAATAATAGGTTTTCTAACTTAGAAATGTATTTTCAGGTGTTTTTGGAGGAAAAATAAGAAGATCAAGTTGCTGGAGCATATAAGAGGCCAGCGCTCGAGCGACATACCAAGGCTCGAGCGTTGGAAGCTGAGGAACATAGGATCCTTTCTGCCAGTGTAAATGCTCTGGCGCTCGAGCGCAACACCACGGCTCGAGCGCCAAAATACGTTAAGCATTGGATCCTCTCTGCCAACAGTTATGAGCCTGGCGCTTGAGCGCCACACCAAGGCTCGAGCGCCAGAACATTGGATCCTCTGCCTGAGTTATAAGCCTGGCGCTCGAGCGCCACACCAGGGCTTGAGCGCCAGACGCATTAACCAGGCAATTAAGCTCATTAACCAGCACGTGTCAGGCCAGCGCTCAAGCGCCAGGAGGGCGCTCGAGCGCCAGACCCCTGCCCAAAACACCTATAAATACAGCCTTTCAAAAGTTAGGAGGTATAGATTTAATTGTATAGAAATAAACCAAAAAGTTTAGGCTTTTAGTCAGAGTTCTAATACTCCTAGGTTTAGTTCTTTAAGTTCATGGCCTTTCTAGGCTAAGTTTTCCGCCGGGATTGAATGTAATTACTTCGTCTCTTGTTTCTTTCAATTATTAGTTTATATTATATATGAAATGGAGTTCTTCTTTTGTGCTCATTTCTTGGTTTAAGCTTGATCACCTTTTCCATGTGTTAGTTTATCTGTGCAATTGAGAAACTGGTTTATAAATGGATATGGAGAAAAACTCTCATAAAACCTTCGAATCTAGAGATAGATGAAAGTGCTTATGATTGCTTTTTTGCTCTGCTTAATGCAAGACTTGGTAGCTAGAGTGCCAAGAGATTGGGCTCTATAGGCTAGTGTCTTAGAATCAAATGATGAAAGAGATTTGCACTTGTGACATTGAGTACGCATCTTTTCTTATAATATTTAACTAAAATAGAAAGAAACATGGTGAAGTAATGAAACTCAATCCCAGGTGATTTATTATCTTATTTGTTTATCTCCTTATCTAATTATTTTATTTTCCATTCACAATCTTGATATGTTTTTGAACAATTCGTCAACTTAATTCTTAATTGAATTAATCTAAGTGCTCCCTGTGGACGATACACGTATAGTCACTATACTGAAATGAGTTAACCATTTCCAGCACCATTAAAAGGTTAACAAAATTTCTGGCACCGTTGCCGGGGAGCGCGGTTGTTTATTTCTTTTAAGTTTTGAGTTGATTTGTAAAAACTGTGAATAGTTTTCTTTTTTTAAGTATTTGTATATTTGTATCTAACTCTCACTGTTGTTCCAGTATTGTTGTATGCTTACTCGCAACAAAAGCCAAAGAGAAAATTTAATATATATTGACGAAATCGAGGCATTTGCTAGAAGACAGTTTGCAACTAAATACCGTGAACAAAAGGAGGGAGAGAGTTCCTCAGATTTCTCTAGTAACTTTACACATTCTGTTACTTTTGATATGGCTGCGGAAGTTCCTAATCAAACGAGGGTTATTGTCCTTGGTGACTATGTGATTCCGCAAGGTCCAAGAAATCGGTCCGCTATTGTCTTGTCCCCTACTGCTCAGCAAATGGAGATTAAGCCATATTGGTATAATCTCATTTTGACTAATTAGTTCACGGGGAAAGATCATGAGGATCCTCATAATTTCTTGGAGACCTTTTATGATCTTGTAGCGACTATTGGCTTGGATGAAGCAAGTGCTGAAGATGCCTATATGAAATTATTTCATTTAGCACTTATTGGAGATGCAAAGGAATGGTTCAACACTCTTCCGAGTCAATGTTTGAACACATGGAGTGAGGTTGAAGAAGCCTTTCTAACAAGGTTCTTTCCTCCTTCTAAAATGATCCAAGTGCAATCTGAAATATCTGCTTTTAAGTTGAGGCAAGATGAAGCATTTCATGAGGCTTGGGAAAGGTATCAACGGTTATTGAGAAAATGCCCAAATCATGGGTTGACCGATGTTGCGAAGCTTAACATATATTGTGCAGGATTGAACCATCAATGGACAATCCATCTCACTGCAACTGCTGGACGGTCATTAAAAACCATTGATGTACCTACTGCAATGGAAATTATCACTTCTATGGCAGCAAGTGATAGAGTTGGGCATCAACCCAGAAGCCAAGTCTCAAAGCCAAAGGGTGTCTTGGAATTAAATTCTTCTGATGTTATTTTGGCACAGAATAAGCTTATGACTCAGCAAATTGAGCTCTTGAGTCAAGCTATTACACAATTGGTGCCAAAGCCGCAGCAAGTTCAAGTAGTGAACCAACAAGCTCAAATAGGAGCATGTGAATTGTGTGGTGAAGGTCATTCATACACTCAATGTCCACATGCTTCTAGCCAAAAAGATGAGGAGTTGAATTTTGTGAATAATCAGTCACGAGGAAATTTCTTTTCTTCACCCTTCAAATCTAATGTTTCCAATTCTGGAATGCAAGGGTGGAAGAATCCTCAAGGACAAGGTCAAATGAACTGGAAAAATTCAACAAATTCTTCTAATAGGCCGCCATTTGTTCCATTGGTAGAGAGGACCATTAAATTGGAAGACACCTTGGATAAATTTATCCAAGCTTCATTGGCTAACCACAAAAGTAATGAAGCTTTCCAGAAAAACACCGAGGCGTCTATCCGTAATCTTGAAACGCAAGTAGGTCAAATCTCTAAACAATTGGCAGAGGTTACTTCTACTCCATTCTCCGCTAATACCACCACGAATCCTAAAGAGCAATGCAAGTCCATTTTAACAAGGAGTGGTAAGGAGATTGGTAAAGGAATAGGGGATCATTTGCATGAACCCGAGGATGTGGAAGGAAGAATTGAAAAGTTAGCCATGGAGGAAGTAGAGAAGGAAAGTGAAGGTGAAAGAAGTAAGGAGGAAAACAATGTAAATATTGAAAAAGAAAAAAATCAAAAAATCAAAAAGAAGGTTGAGGTCAAGGAAAAGATGGATGGAGTACCTCAGGTAAAGGAGGTTCCTTATCATGTTCATCCATCAAAGAAGACAAAGGAGAGGCAATATGCTAGGTTTCTAGACATTTTCAAACGGCTTCAAATAAATGTACCATTTATGGAAGCTATGGAGGAAATGCCCACATATGCCAAGTTGATGAAGGACTTGTTGACGAAAAAGAGAAAGTTCAAAGATGAAACTATGGAACTAGAAGCCGGGTGTAGTGCCATAATTCAAAAGTCCTTGCCTCACAAGACTAAAGATCCGGGTAGTTTTACTATCCCTATTACTATTGGTGCTCTTCCCGTGGGGAAAGCATTACTGGATCTTGGTGCAAGTATAAACCTCATGTCATTATCCATGTTAAAACGGATCGGTGATCTGAAAGTGAAACCCACTAGAATGACCCTCCAACTGGCGGATAGGTCATTAAAATTCTCGTATGGAGTAGCGGAGGATGTTCTAGTGAAAGTTGACAAATTTGTCTTTCCGGTGGACTTTGTCATTATGGATATAGAGGAAGACTTGGAGGTGCCTTTAATTCTAGGGCGACCTTTCATGAAAACGGCGAGAGTCATCATTGACGTGGATAATGGACAACTCAAGGTACGAGTTTAGGATGATGAGGTAAAGTTTGATGTGTTGGAAGCCATGAAACACCCAAAGGAAAAATAGTCAGCCTTTAGGGTGGATGTCATGGAAGAGGTATTTCTATTAGGGAAGCAAGAATTGTATAGTACTAGCCCTTTAGAAAAAGCTCTAGTGCAGTCTCGTGCAAATTTATATGACTTGGAGGAAGTCGAAATTGAAAAATGTTTGAGGGACCTAGATACTCTAAAAGAGGACCCCATAATAACATTTGTCCCGGAAGACTTATCCAAGGAGGAAAAGTCAGAAAAAAATAAACTGGAATTGAAAGTGTTGCCATCCCATCTGAAATATGCATTTTTAGATGAAGGGGGAGGCAAGCCAGTGATCATTAACAGTTCACTATCTTCTGACCAAGAGGCACAACTCTTAGAAGTTTTAAGAGCCAATGAAGGGGCGATTGGATGGGCATTCACAGATCTCAAAGGAATAAGTCCTTCTTTCTGTATGCACAAGATACATATGGAAGAGGATTTTAAACCCGTGGCCCAGCCTCAAAGGCGATTAAACCCAAAAATGAAAGAAGTAGTGAGAAAAGAAGTCCTTAAGTTACTTGAAGCTGGAATGATTTATCCCATCTTCGATAGCGAATGGGTAAGTCCAATTCAAGTGGTTCCAAAGAAAGGGGTGATGACGGTTATTGAGAACAAAAAAAATGAATTAATTCCTACAAGGACAGTGACCGGGTGGCGCATGTGCATTGATTATCGAAGATTAAATCAAGCCACCAAGAAAGATCATTTTCCGTTACCATTTATGGACCAAATGCTTAAGAGACTGGCCAGGCATATTATTGTTTCTTGGATGGATATTCTGGGTATAACCAAATTTTGGTAAACCCAGAAGATCAAGAAAAGACAACTTCCACATGTCCATTTGGAGTTTTTGCTTATAAGCGTATGCCGTTTGGACTGTGTAACGCGCCTGCAACCTTTCAAACATGCATGCTCGCCATTTTTTCGGATTTGGTTGAGAAATGTATTGAGGTTTTCATGGATGACTTTTCTGTCTTTGGGAAAAGTTTTGAAGAATGTTTGAACAATCTGAATATTGTGCTAGGAAGATGTGTTCAAACAAATCTAGTACTTAACTGGGAGAAGTGCCATTTCATGGTAGAGGAAGGGGTGGTGCTTGGTCATAAAATCTCTTCTAGAGGGATCGAGGTTGACAAAGCAAAAGTGGAAGTCATTGAAAAAATTCCACCACCCGTGAATGTTAAAGGAATCAGGAGTTTCTTAGGATATGCCGGTTTTTACCGGAGATTTATAAAGGACTTCTCCAAGATTGCCAAGCCACTTAGTAATCTTTTGGTTAAAGATGTGGACTTCAATTTTGATGCTAAGTGCTTGGAGTCATTTGAGAGACTGAAGGAAAAACTGATTATGGCCCCAATCATAGTTGCTCCAAATTGGTCTTTGGACTTTGAGCTTAATTGTGATGCGAGTGACTATGCGGTGGGTGCCGTACTAGGCCAAAGAAAAGACAAAATTTTTCATCCAATACATTACGCTAGTAGAGTACTTAATGATGCATAGGTGAACTATGCAACTACAGAAAAAGAATTACTAGCGATTGTATATGGGTTGGAAAATTTTAGGTCTTATCTTATAGGGTCGAGAGTGATTGTCTATACTGATCATGCAGCCATAAAATACTTGGTGACTAAGAAAGAGTCGAAGCCAAGATTGCTTCGTTGGATTCTCTTGCTGCAGGAATTCAATTTAGTCATTAAGGATAAAGAGGGAGGTGAAGGAAGTGGAAGTGGTGGTAGTACTGGTAGCGAGGAAGAGGATGGGTCTGGTGGCGATGGGGACATCGACATCAACGATTTCTTGGAGGAGGATGACCCATTGATTTGATAGGGAAGTTTCTGTTGGTTTCTATTGATTTTTCTGTTTTACTTGTTTTATTTTTTTTCTTGTTTTTGTAGTTTTTGTTTCTTTTTAGAAAAAAAATGAAAAAAATATATATATTAAATAAAAAGTTTGTTTTGTTTCAATGGCAAGTGTTGGTTTTTAGTGGTGTGAAAAATGAAAATTCTTATGATATTGCTTGGTTTGAAAAAAGAGTAATTGTGAAAAATAATGATTTGAAAGTTAACCTATCACGAGATGATTTTTGTGCATTGGGAGTTGTGAAAAATTATTTTCAAGGTTAAAGCCTTTTTAGCCTTGTATGTTGAGTGAATCCCACAAAAATGTATGAGAGTCCTCTTTGTTAACTTGAATGGATTTTGTTTGATTTTGTAATTGCCATGATCAATTGAGACTTAAAAATGATAGAGGCATAGTTTCTTGATTGAGTTTGAGCCAAAAAGCTTACCTGTAAAATTACATCTTTTGTTGGTACCCACTTTGAGCCATGAATTCTTTTTTTCTAAACCCTAAGATACCTTTGTGAATGTTTTATCCTTACCTTTGAGTTGGAGAAAAATATTTATATGTTCAGGGGGGAAATAATGGGTCTACAAATGATGTAAGATTCTGTTGGCTTAGAAAAATGAATCAAGTGTTTCTGGTATGAGTGAAAATCCTTAGGCAGCCTTGTGTATATATGTAAAAAAGAAAAGAAAAGAAAAGAAAAAGTAAATAAATAAAGAAAAGAAAAGGTGCCTTGGAAAATAAGAAAGAGAAACACTTGAAAGGAAGTGTGAGTTTGAGCATGTTTTGTAGAATAGGTTGGGGGGAAATTTGTAAATATTTGTAAATATTTTCTCCAACTTGTTTTGCATAACCAGAAAAACAAAGATTCTTTGTAGCTCAGCCTCATTACAACCTTTTGGAAAAAGACCTCTTGATTTACTCTTCGATTTTGTGAAATGGTTTGATGGCAAATGAAAAACAAAATTCAAGTTAAGGGACATTGAGGAATGAGCAAAATTGTCACCATGTAAGGTTTGAGAGTAAACCTTTGTTAATGGTTGATTACAATTTAATTTGCACTTAAGTCATAAAGTGGTCCATTGCTTCTGTAAATTGGGTGATCACAAGTCTCTCTCTTAGCTCTTACCATGCATATCATAAGGATTGAAGTTTGATACACTTGCTCTAACCCATATTTGCCATGTTTTCTTTTGTTGTTTTTCTTTGTTTTAGGATACATTGCTTGAGGACAAGCAAAGTCTTAGGTTGGGGGGAGTTTGATAAGTGCAAATTAGTGTGTTTATTCAATAAATGATTTGCACTGATCTTCTCTAGAAATTACATGTTTTATACATAATTTCACCCTTTATCTTTACTTTGTGAGTTTAAGAGTAAATAAGTGGTAATAATAGGTTTTCTAACTTAGAAATGTATTTTCAGCTGTTTTTGGAGGAAAAATAAGAAGATCAAGTTGCTGGAGCATATAAGAGGCCAGCGCTCGAGCGATATACCAAGGCTCGAGCACTGGAAGCTGAGGAACATAGGATCCTTTCTGCCAGTGTAAATGCTCTGGCGCTCGAGCGCCACACCAGGGCTTGAGCGCCAGAATACGTTAAGCATTGGATCCTCTCTACCAACAGTTATGAGCCTGGCGCTCAAGCGCCACACCAAGGCTCTAGTGCCAGAACATTGGATCCTCTCTGGCTGAGTTATAAGTCTGGCGCTCGAGCCCCACACCAGGGCTCGAGCGCCAGACGCATTAACCAGGCAATTAAGCTCATTAATCAGCACGTGTCAGGCCAGTGATCAAGCGCCAGGAGGGCGCTCGAGCGCTAGACCCTGCCCAAAACACCTATAAATACAGCCTTTCAGAAGTTATGAGTTATAGATTGAATTGTATAGAAATAAACCACAAAGTTTAGGCTTTTAGTCAGAGTTCTAATACTCTTTGGTTTAGTTCTTGAAGTTCATGGCCTTGCTAGGCTAAGATTTCTGCCGGGATTGAATGTAATTAATTCGTCTCTTGTTTCTTTCAATTATTAGTTTATATTATATATGAATTGGAGTTCTTCTTCTGTGCTTCTTTTCTTGGTTTAAGATTGATCACCTTTTCCATGTGTTAGTTTATCTGCGCAGTTGAGAAACTGGTTTATAAATTGATATGGAGAAAAACTCTCATAAAACCTTCGAATCTAGAGATAGATGGAAGTGCTTATGATTGCTTTTGTGCTATGCTTAATGGAAGACTTGGTAGCTAGAGTTCCAAGAGATTGGGCTCTAGAGGCTAGTGTCTTAGAATCAAGTGATCAAATAGATTTGCACTTGTGACATTGAGTGCGCATCTTTTCTTATAATATTTAACTAAAATAGAAAGAAACAAGGAGAAGTAATGAAACTAATCCCAGGTGATTTATTATCTTATTTGTTTATCTCCTTTTCTAATTATTTTATTTTCCATTCACAATCCTGATATGTTTTGAACAATTCGTCAACTTAATTCTTAATTGAATTAATCCAAGTGCTCCATGTGGACGATACACGTATAGTCACTATACTGAAACGAGTTAACCATTTCCAGCACCATTAAAAGGTTAACAGTACTATTCAATGAAGGTCATGTGTGACACGCTTAAACTAACCACAGGGCATGCCACAACGAGAGGCAAGGGTCATCGTATGAATTTATTGTACTCACAGGGTTACTGATACTGCAGTGTTCAATAACTGATATAACACCCTTGATTTGACCGCGAAAGGACCACTTAATCATATCAATGCCTATTTTTTATATTCATAGGGTTACGATAGAGAGCTAGTCAATAACCCATGTACGTCTTTATCTCAACTGGTGCAAATGTCACTCAACCTGAACAAAGATTTGTTCTTCACGTCTATAGTACATGACGAAAAGCCGTTCAATGAAACCATATGACGTATTGGTCTTGACGGCGAGATAACCACTCATCTTGGATTATTTTTATTAAATATTATTGATTATACGATGGAATACCACTCAAATAAAATCAAGGCTTAAGTTTATTTTTATTAAATATCCTTAACTATACCGGTGGAACACAACTCAAATAAAGTCAAGGCTTAATTCTTTTAAAATGAATTCATTTATCTTTTACCAACAAAAATAATATATTGAAGAAAAACTTATTATGCCTCCTTTTTTTGAAAAAAAAGATTGGGTCACATTCCAGCTGTACCGAAAATGGACCGCAGTCCAATAGTGCCAAAAACAGGAAGACAACAACAAACTAAAAAACCGTGGTACATCTCAAGAAAAATAATGCCGGGTGGTGCAAAAAGTAAACAACATATAAGACTTACAATTAAAAAACAGAACAAGAAAAAGAAAGAAAAGAAAGGCCAAATGCATCTTTTGGTCCTGTATCTATTATGCGCATTTCATTTTGGTCCTATATCTTTTTTGGGTTACATTTTGGTCCTATATCTCTTATAAAAGTTTCATTTTGGTCCCATCCGTCAATTCCGTCACCCCGTTACAAGGTAATTTGACTCCGTTCTTATTAAGGTTCACGTGTATTTTATGGTTTTTCTGGGTTTGAAGATAAATGGCATAATTTGACTCTGTTCTTTTTAGGTCAATTCTGTTAACGGGTGTGACGGGTTGACGAATTGGACCAAAATGAAACGTTATAAAAGATACAGGACTAAAATGTAACCCAAAATAGATATGGGACTGAAATGAAATGCACATAAAAGATATAGGACTAACAAAAGGCTTAATTCTTTTAAAATGAATTCATTTATCTTTTACCAACAAAAATAATATATTGAAGAAAAACTTATTATGTCTCCTTTTTTTGAAAAAAAAGTTTGGGTCACATTCCAGCTGTACCGAAAATGGACCGCAGTCCAATAGTGCCAAAAACAGGAAGACAACAACAAACTAAAAAAATGTGGTACATCTCAAGAAAAATAATGCTAGGTGGTGCAAAAAGTAAACAACATATAAGACTCACAATTCAAAAACAGAACAAGAAAAAGAAAAAAAAATATAGGACAATACAAAAACGATGGGGTGTTGTAGAAAGCAAAAATGAAAAAAAGATATCAGGTTCAAATAGAAATAAAAATAGGCCTTCTCCCTACTAAAAAACAAGAAAAAAAGGTTTAGCATAGAAAAAAATAAAAATTGGGGAAAAGCAAAAAGAGAACAACTTATATTAAAAAAAAAAAAGAACTGATCTTTTTCATGCTACCCTTCACCCGTGCTACAGACTATGGCACGAATAGCGACGACAGATGTCGGAGGTGCCACGGTGTAGCGGCAACTGCATAATGCACACGACGGTAACCGATGATGCGGCGATAGCGGCGGGGACAACGTTGAACGGCATTGCAATAAGATTTCGGTTCTTTCGAACGGATGGGGAGAGATGGTAACGATGGCACATGGCGGTAGATGGCAGTGAGAGGCGGTGGTTGTTGGTGGCCATGGTGCTGATGGAGAGAACGGTTGGGGATGGAGTGTTTTCGGGATAGTTTAGAGACCAAAAACATATTTAACCCATGTAAATATTATCTTGTATATTTACTAATTCAATAGAACTGTGATAAACATTGTATGTTGCTAACGATTCAATGCAAGATATTCAAGTAATTTTCAATATCTAAAAAGTTACTCGAGAGTCAATATTAGATGACATCATTTATCATAACGCCAAAGGGGGAATTCCCGTGAAACAGAATAAAAGCGAGATATGGTTGAAACACCAAGGGGAGACTTCCTCGAACGGGATATGGTTGAAACACCAAAGGGAGAATTATCAGAAAGCAGACTAAAAATGAGACATGGTTGAAACGCAAAGGGAAGAATTCCCCAGAAATCGAATAAAAGCTAGTTATGGTTGAAACGCCAAGGGAAGAACTCCCCAAAAATATAATAAAAGCAAGATATGGTGAAAACGCCAAGGGGAGAATCCCCAAGAAATAGAATAAAAGTGGGATATGATTGAAACGCCAAGGGAAGAATTCCCCAAAAATAAATGAAAAGATGATAAAGAAACTTGGCCATATAAACGGAACGAGGTAGAGAGGAATTCCATGAAATACTTTGGAACTTGAAGAAACTCCTGGCAAAATTAAAGACATCGTGTGAAATAACCTCATGACGAAATCAAGAACGTAGGAAAAATTTCCGCAAAGGTAATGTGAATAAAGAAAAAGATGGTGTGAGATAAATCAAGAAGGAATCCAAGTAAATAGAAGTAAAGGAAGACACTCGAAAATAAGCATGAATCGGGCGTTGCATTGATAATCATACTAGTATATTATATTATATATATATATATATATATATATATATATATATATATATGAGTTGGGTTCAAATGACACCAATGTGTCAAAGTTGTTAAATAACACTGCGCATATCTTTTTATAAAAAACAAATTTCGCTGATCCAACTAATCAATTGAAAGTTTGTATGACATAGATCAACTATGCAAAAATTCATACTATTTGAAAATTTGTAAGTATGTAATCTAACAAATGAAATTTACTTGTATTTAAATAATGTATTAAACGTTCAAGCAAAACATTCAGATAACGTATCAAATAGTTTTCAAATTGTATGAATTTTTGCATAGTTGATCTACATTATATAAACTTTCAATTGATTGGTTCGATCGGCGAAATTCGTTTTTTATAAAAAGTTATGCGCGATATCATTTAAAAACTTTGACACCTTGGTGTCATTTAAACCCAACTCTATATATATGACAACATGTTAAAGAAACATCTGATTCATGCTTGTCATTTAGTACCCCATCATTCTAAAATAAGCAAGAAACGTTGCATTGATTATATCTACAAAATTTTGCATCATTCTGAAATCGTTTAGTATTCCATCACAATGCTTGTTAAACTCATATATTTTAAAACTATATTTTACGTTACTCATTTAGTAGGTTGATGGGGGAAACTAAACAATTTTAGAATGATGTGAAATTTTGTAGACATAATCTATTCGAGAAGTAGTTTCAATCCTATGGTTTCATAAAAAAAATATTTGATAAATAGTTATTAGCCGGTGTAAGAATTTGTGTAAGTTCACCAGTATCATTTGATCCCTCCCTTATATATATAAAATTAAGGGGTTAGAATATAACAACAAAAGTATACTGAACAAGAATTCTAAAGGTGTAATTACACCGCATTGTGACATTTTAAAAAAGAGTAACTGACTTAAAAGTAAGGGCCATCAAAGTAAGATTTTACAACTATTTTAGTCTTGAAATTTCGACATATTTTTTAATTTCATTCTCAAATTTTAAAGAGTTTCATGTTAGTCAGTTTCTTGTTTGTCAATTATTTTGATCCCTAACATTTTTAAGAAAAAAATAAATACATCTTTGGGATAAAAATCTAAATGGCACTTAAGCGTCACAAATATATTAATATATATAAATTTAAAAGCTCATAGGATCTCTAAAAATAAAGAAATTATATATATATATTAATTAATTAATATATATATATATATATATATTTGTATATAGGAAATAGTATGCAACTAAAGGTTGGAAAAAAAAAAGTATATTGAAAAGCAATAAATGAATTTATAAACAATAAATGAATTTGCATTATAAGATAAGAATATTGCTATTGTCAACTTTTTTTTTTTATTTTATTGACACCTATTTAAATATTTCAACAATGTTAAATATTAGTACTTTAATTTTACTTGTTAAAAAATATATTAAACTTAAAAATGTATTAAAAAAAAGTAACAATAGAAAAAAAATATATCAAATGAAAAACTCACTAAACTTATGTGAACTCTTGCATGTCTTTGAAGTGTGTGCATATTTTCTTTGTGAAAAAGTGTGCAGATTTTTTTTTGGTGGAAACGTGTTTGAAATTTGTGTTTGGGATGCAAAGATTAATTTCTGGTGTTGTAACTTTTTTATAAATAAAAAAAAGACTTTTTTTACGTAGGGTTATTTTATGATAGTCTCCTTCATTTTGGGACTATCATAGTCCCCTTATCCCATCACCATTGAATTACTATTTTCGTTTCTAATTATAAGTTCCTCTAAAAAATATTACATAGATTAAGAGAAATGTTGACATTCATAAAATGCATTGTATTTTAAAAAGTTATTATAAATTTTCAATTTTAACCTCATTTAAAACTCACTTTTATTGTAAAATCAACATCCTCTATCTTTATTAATTAGAGGTAAAAAATAAAAATCATAATAAATGCTCTATTTTTCTATATTAAGGACTTATAAATAGAAACATTAATTTTTTTAGGAGCTTATATTTAAAAATAAAAGTAATACTATTTTTGTTCTCTCTCCTACCTTCTCGCCAACTTTAATGGTCCTGATTCAAGAACTATGGCAGTCCAGGGACTACCTTTATCATTGCATAGGAAATTCCGGTCCCAAAATACAAGAATCTTAGCAAATAGCAACACTTTATAGAGTCAAAAAATCAAATTCTAAAACAATGTCACACTTACTTCGGGTCTATACAACTTTATTCACTGCAATCAAATGATATACTATTATTCTGATGAGTTTTGTTATGAAAAATCCAAATTATTTCCGAATCAAAAAGAAAACCTAATTAAGCCATTAACACACAAATTGGGGATGTAAGATATATATATACACACAAACATCTCATATGATCCGCATGTTTAAATATAACAAAATAACTTGTGAGAATTAACCAATGACTACTGCATTCCTTAATTAACCTAACTTGCAAGCATATTAGTCATATCCCTACCAAACATATACATTATTATTTATCAACATAAATGGAAAGTCAACCAACTAGGCAAGCTAGAAAAACTTGTAGTGTCACTTCACTCACTTGTTTTTGGTTTGCGGACTGCAATCCTCATTATTCACTACTGTAGCATTTGCTCAAAAACACTGTTCCTCTGCTTCCCACCTTTACATCTAGTTGTCCAAGTTTTCTCTGTAAGTTTCTAGAAAAAACCCATTATTTTATTTTTTTTTTCAAATTTCAAATGCAAATACTTGAGAGAGAGAAAGACATGTTACCTGAGACTCAATTCCAAATCAAAATCAGAAACTTCTGAGAGAAGCTTTTCTTCGCCTCAATTTGAAATTTCAAAAACTTCTCATCCTTTCCAAATTTTCGCTCAAAATTTCTCTTTCTCTAAAAGTCATATTCTTCTCCTTCGTTTTCTTTGTTTTTTCCCATTTTTCTTTCTCTTATTTCTTCCTTTCTATTTTCTGCATCCTTGTTCTTATTTCTTCATCCCTGCATCCCTTTCTTCTTCCATGGTTTTGAGTTCGTTAAAATTTGTGATGTTATTTTTTTTCATAACAGGTGAATAGTACCAAAATGATGACGTTCGTTTTGATTATTTTATTTTTTAGGATTCTGTTCAACATTACAAATTAATTTGTTCATTTTTGGTTTAGCTGTATTGAAAGTTATAATTGGGACATAGGGTTCATAATTTTGGATTTAATTCAATGGTTGAATACTGTTGTGGACTGGCATTCTAGGCATACCGTCTAAGATGAGCATGTCGGGCTCAGCGTATCAAAGGATATCTCGGACGCATCCCGGAAGTTTACCTGGATGACTGTTGACCCGTGAAGCACATCATTATGATGGATTGGGCCTGTGACACAGGGTCCAAGGCCCAACAATTCCACGATCAACTCTAATGCCCCATTATAAATATCAACGCTAATGCACCATGCAAGGTATGTAAACACTCTATAATCTCACATAAACCTTAATTCATTTTCTGACTTGAGCGACGGAGTCCTTGTAGGTGCACCACTACCGCCTTGGAGCTTGGACAACGGAGCTCAGGAGATCCTTGGCCCTTGGAGTCTCAATTCATCATGGTTGTTTCGAATCAATACGATGAAAACCCCAATGTTCAGAACCAAGGGCAAGGAGCGCAACAAGACCATCCTCATTGAAGTACAGCCAACACATTTGGTGGGGGAACCTTCAATGTGAAAGAAGAATTCTGCAAGATGCGAACATTGATAGAAGAGCAGGCTTCTGAACTTGTTATCTTCAGGAGAGAACGACAAGAGCAAGTGAGAGAGAAGGAAGTGTAGCAGAGTCATGCTGATCCTAACCCTAATTAGGGGGAACGCTCAATGGAAAGAACAAAATGTAGAAAACTAACAAAACTAACAAAATGCAAAATCTCAATGGGGCCCGCGACAACGAGGCTGGAGGAGCATCCCGTGTCAAGGGGAACCCGTCACCTGTCCCCCCTCCACATCAGGAACAACAACAGGAGCGAATGGGAGATAATTAGCTGAATTTTGGCTACATTGACAATCCATTTACCCCCTGGATAATGCCGCATAATCTCCCCTAGGTTTTCCTATTCGCCAAACAACTAAAGGAGTATGATGGGACAAAGGATCCCACTCTACATGTTAGTACTTTTGAGAGAGCGATGTTCTTCCAAGAAGTTCAGGAGCCAATAGTATGTCGGGCTTTCCCATTGACTCTATCAGAAGCCAACTGTCAATTTTTTGCAGCTCTCCCACCCCAATCCATTGACAACTTGAAGAACTTAAAAGATAAGTTTGTTCTCCATTTCACTAGTATTAAAAGGCAGTATAAATCTGAATACCATTTAGAGACTGTAAGGCAGATGAAAGGCGATTCTTTGAGAGAATATATAACTCATTTTAACAATGAAGTATTAGAAGTTAGGAATGTTGAACCTAACCTCATCTTATATTTCTTTGTTAAAGGATTGCGTCCAGGACATTTTTCTAAACACCTCGCAGGAGAAAAACCCTCCTCCATGAACGATTTAAAGATCCGAGTTGAGAAGTGGATCCGAATAGAAGAGTGGGAAAAATCTCAGGAAACTAAAAAAGACGAGAAAAGAAAGGGCCCGCAGAATAATCAATCACGGGGGCAATACTAACCGGGATGACAAGCTACAGGATAGAAATAGCAAACCGCATCGGGCATTGTTCTTGAATTATACCCCTTTGACAGTGTCACCCGCTACAATATACTGGGAAGTGATGCATTCCGAGTTGATAGATAAGTCGCCTACCCTAAGAATTCCAGGGAGAGGTAAGTGCAAATACTGCAACTACCACAAGGACTATGAACACTTAACAAACGAATGTTTTCAGCTCCGAGATATCATCGAAAAGTTAATCCGGAAAGGCAGCCTGAAGGGTTTCACGTAGGCATCTTGAAACAAAAGGAATAGACGGGGAAGCCCCTCGCCAAGAAATCAGGCGTCAAGGACATCTCCCGGGTAACAGGATACAAGGCAGCAAGACCGCCAACGATCCCGGAGCCCAAGGGGGAACCCTAGAATTCCATCCTGGGGAGTCATCCAGGTCATAGCTGGAGGCACTAATCTACGAAAGTTTGATGAATGGAAAAGAAGTCAGGATGCACGAGATTCTTGTTCTCAGGTAGTTAAGTTGAATAACCCTCGTTCTTTCTTTTTCAGATGCAAACTTGCCAAAAGAACAGGTCAAAGACAATGAACCCCTAGTGGTCACAACAAATCTAGGTTGCTACGAAGTCCATCGAATATTTATTGATTAGGAGAGCTCGGCGGATGTCATGTTTGGGGACTTATTTGACAAGCTGGGCCAAGGATCTAAGGACTTAGTACCACACAAAGGAAGTTTAATCGGCTTCACTGGAGACACCATAGTCCCCAAAGGCTATGTTGACTTGAGACTAACCTTTAGGAAAAAGCTAGATTTGAAGATGATCTCGGTGATATTCATAGTGGTGGACCGCCCATCAGCGTACAATGCCATAATTGGGCACCCAACTTTTAACGCCTTAGGGGCCATAGTATCCACGGTTCATATGGCCATTAAATTCCCAGTGGAGAATCGCTCAATGGTTACTGTGAGTGGAAAAGGAAGTGACGCAAGACATTGTTATTGGGAAAGCCTCGAGATAGTCAAGTCGTCAATTCAATGCCTAGGGGGACAGGAAGAAAAATAAAAAAGGAAGATGGAAAGAAGAGATTTATCCAGGGATGGAGGGATAATGATGACCAACCTGGACCCAAGAGCCGACTTCGAGTTCCAGAGACCCCAACTAAAAGGGGATCAGATTCTGGTACAAATTGGTGAGCAAGAATGTCAGACCGTTAAGGTGGGAGCAAACTTACCTCTCACCATCAAGGGAAGGTTGATCGAGTTGTTGAAGGAAAACATAGATTTTTTCGCAGGGTATCCTCTGACATGTCAGGGGTGCATCCGGGATTTGCATGTCACCATCTAGCCATCAAACTAGGATGTATCCCGGTGGCACAGAAAAAAAAGGCACATGGGACTTAAAAGAGTAGAGGACATCGAGAAATAGGTGAAGGAATTGCTAGATGATGGGTTTATTCATGAGATACGATATGCCAATTGGTTGTTTAATGTCGTGATGGTTAAAAAAGGCGAACAAAATATAGAGAATGTGTACTTACTACACAAATTTGAATAAAGCTTGTCCGAAGGATTCTTTTTTCGATTGCATGTATCGATAAGCTAGTGGACAGCTCAGCGGGATATAAATATTTGTCATTCATGGATGTCTATTCGGGATACAACTAGATTCCGATGCATCCCGATGATCAGGAGAAAACCGCCTTCATTACCGATATGGGCATATATTGCTATGATATGATGCCTTTTGGTCTAAAAAATGCAAGAGCAACCTACCAGAGGATGATGAGAAAGGTTTTTGAAAAGTAAATTGGGAGGATCTTGGAAGTGTATATCGATGACATGATTGTCAAGATGCCAGAGGATAAAGACCCCATTGTGGATCTTCAGGAAACTTTCCAACAGTCACGCATGTACGATTTACAGTTGAACCCTAATAAATGCACTTTCGACGTCGAAGCCGGTAAATTCTTGGGATTTATGCTAACAAGTCGCACGATTGAGATCAACCCAGACAAGTGTAGTGCTGCGTTAAATATGCAGAGTCCTGGACCATAAAAGAAGTTCAACAGTTGATCGGGAGGATAGCAGCACTGACAAGATTCCTACCTGCATCTGCTCAAAAATGTCTCCCACTCTTCAGGACCCTCCGCTATAAAGAAGAATTATGTTGGAACAAAGAATGTGAAGATGCTTTTTGAGATCTGAAGACAGTCATTTCATCACCACCAGTTCTATCCTATCGAGTTCCCTGGGAGATGTTGTATCTTTTCCTGGCAGTTACTGACGAAGCCGTGAGCATGGCTTTGGTGAAAGAAGAATCCCGGAATCAAAGGCCGGTATACATTGTGTCAAAGGCACTACAGGGATCGGAGGTTAATTATCAACGGTTAGAGAAGGTGGCATACATGTTGTTGCTATATCCAGACGCTTGCGCCCCTATTTCTAGTGTCATCCTATCACGGTACGCACTAACCAGCCAATTAGGCAAATCCTACATAAACCTGATTTGGCTGGGAGAATAATGACTTGGGCAGTTGAGCTATCCCAGTATGACATCTCTTACGAGCCTCGTCAGGCCATCAAAGCTCAAGCTCTGGCAGAATTTGTGGCAGAAATGACACATCCTATGAAAGCCACTAAGTTTTTGGACAATCTTTGTTGATGGATCCTCCAATCAAAAAGGGGGTGGAGCCTAGATGCTGATTGAAAATGATGAGGGGATAACTATAGAATAATCATTGAAGTTTGGTTTCCCAGTGTCAAAAAACCAAGTAGAATATGAAGCATGTCTGGCCAGATTAAGAGTCGCAAAAGAGTTAGGAGGGACAACCATCACTTTATGTTCGGATTCTCAAGTGGTTGTCTCGCAGATTAAAGGAGATTACCAAGCGAAAGAACCCTTACTATAGAAATATTTGGCAAAGGTAAAGGAAGGATTGGCTGAGCTTTCTAAATTTGAAATCAAGCACATACCAAGGGAAAAAAATAGCAAGGCTGATTTGTTGTCAAAGTTATCCAGCATCAAGTCCTCCTTAACCTTAAAATCAGTTGTTGAAGAAGTCATCATGTTGCCTTGCGTAGTTCTTCAAGTAGAAGTGGATGATTGGAGAACTCCCCTGAAAGAATACATTATGAAGGGGATTTTGCCCAACAACCAACAGGAAGGAAAGAAAGCAGTCCAGAAGGCATCCCGCTATTGTGTGGTCGAAGGACAATTATTCAGAAGACGGGGTTTCTACCCCATTACTTAAATGTATTGTGCCCTCGGAGACCTGGTGTGTCTTAGCAGAAGTGCATGAAGGAAGCTGCGGCCATCATGTCAGAGGGAAGTCTTTGGCCAGAAAGACGCTAAGAGCGGGTTACTTTTGGCCAACGATGAATGATGATGCAACTTTGCACGTCAAGAAATTCCATGAATGTTAGAGACATAGCCCGATTTCCCACATCCCAACTGAAGACCTGCATAGTATCTCAACACCGTGGCCTTTCCATACTTGGGGGTTAGATTTACTTGGTCCATTCACTCTAACTACAGGTCAGTTGAAGCATTTAATTTCACTAAATGGATTGTATTGGAACCTTTATCTAGTATAGCTTCTGTTAAAGCACAAAACTTTGTATTTCAGAAAATTATTTGTCAGTTTGGTATCCCAGCAGAGATCATTACCGATAATGGGACTCAGTTTACTGATAAAGTTTTTAGAGAAATGTTGACATGACTGCACATTAAACAATACTTTGCCAGTGTAGAACACCCACAGTTCATCGGAGAAGCATAATCTGCAAACAAGGTGGTTCTCAATGGCCTAAGAAAGACCTTGATGGGAGCCGGAGTGAATTGGGTTGAAGATCCTTATCAGTTGCTGTGGAGCTACAGAACTATTCCCCATAGCACTACCAGAGAAACGCCATTCAAAATGGTTAATGGGACAGATGAAGTTATCCTTGTAGAGATTGGACAACCTTCATATTCATTATTCTTCACTTTATACATTTATATATTCTATAGGGTAGCTTATGGGTTTGGGAACCATCTTGCACATTCTAAACTTTTCCCATTTCAGAAGTACCGTTCGAAAATATTTTCAATTTGGTTTCGAATCTTTGAAATTCTTCAAGCAGTTAATTAAGTTCAAAACATCCCATTGAACTACATGTATATTTGCAGAAGAAGTAAGGTACTGATTTTTTATTCACAATAGATTTCTGGTTCATTAATTGCATCTTTCAAATCTTCTTGACCTTGCTAAAATCGTTTATGTTTTATTTTGTTATAGTAAAAGAGAAAATGAAAAAACAAAACAGTTGCAGAAAATGAAAGAGTGATTTGCAAGTGTCGAGAGCTTTATTTGCTTATGTGGGTTTGTTTGCCTTGTTGATTTTCTGATTTTGTTATTGGTGTAACTCTTGTGTTAGTGTTTGTGGCTTCTTCTTATCACATGAGTTTGGTTTTTTAATCAAATATATTAGCTTTATTACTTTCGTATGGGAAAAAGGGTTATTGTGTTTTAATCATGGGCTTCTTGAAGGATTTTGTGTCTTGCAAAGGCTTGTCAATCATTTTGTAACCTATATTGTAGTTAGCGACATGAAATGGACTGATTTATAGTAAAGAGTTTAATTCTAAAGTAAAGGTTATGGGTCTTTTTTTCGGTTAGAGGATATCATTGAATCTGATGCTATAATGTAAGGTTTACTAATTTCATGCACACTAACTAATATAATATTTTTTCCTGATAGTTGCTTCAAAAACATTTTTATAGCATGAATTTTGAATCTGAATATCTATTTTCCGAATCATGAATTATAAGATACATGATCAATGTAAGATACTAACATTTGGAAGTAAGAAGTCATTGAATAACCAATAAATTGGGTTTAAAAACTTAGGAAAAAAAACCAGATAAGTAGTGGTTTATCATTCCTTTGCAGAGTTATTGTTATTCCTAGACCTATTGCGCCAAGTCAATCTATGGAAGATTGGTGTCTCTGGCTTTGCAAGAATTCTACGGTTTATCTTCCAAAACTGGGCTACGACATCCTCATTGACCTATCAGTTGACTTTACTCATATTAACGATGTTTTATTGTCTGGGATTAAACTGTTGTGGTCGCCTATCTCTATCTCTATTATATAAAAGTAACAAAGTGGCCAAGCAAAAAAGGCAGGAAAATTTTCGCCAAAAATGCATGAGAAATCTGTTCTCAGGCAGAGTTGATACGTTTAATGCCTTACGTACGTTTTCCAAACCGTATTTGTAATACCAAGAATAAAAATCAAGTTCTGAAATCTGTAACGCCCCAATTTATACTAAGCGGAATAAGTTATTCAATTAAAGTTATTAAGGCTAATTCATCATACTTGTATCGAGAGGTTAAATTTTGAGTTAAATTTTTCGAAACTTAATAGTTGTATATTCGAAACGGTAATGAGACCTAGTCGAATGAAATTTTAGATTTGGTAACTAACACACATACGATAAGCTAATATAACATAGATATATTAATTAGTCAGATAACAAACATAAATTACTGGGAATCCTAGACGACATGACAAAAAAATACTCTACCACTCGAACAGTAGAAGATGTCGCATATAGGAAATGCACTGATCAAATATTACAGCCATCCAAAATGTCTTAACAAAAATATAACTAAATAAAGGACACTGCACTCTCCATCCCAGTATCTTCACTCGGATCACTCTCAGGAGAGCTCTCCCTAGGCGAGTTGAAGAACCAACCCTGGCCACCAGAGTACTACTCCACAAGAGACGGAGTGAAATAAGAAAGATGAGAAGCGGGTCGGAACGCTGCGGGTACAGGCATGAGACCAGGGGGTGTCCGAATAACCAACGTCAAGGTCGCTCCAATTTAAGTGGACCGGAGCATCGGTAGTGACGGATGAGATATCCAGAAGGATACTTCTCCTACAAAAGTGGACGTCCCACGAGATACATCATGCTCCCAGTAGCCAAATCCAAGAGGGTCTCTCGAGCCGCCATCTATTGTATCGCATAATAGATATATACATAAACAGATAAATACAACATAAAACAGAGGAGTGAGATACAGCAAAGTTTGGTAGAAGTAGAGTCAGGATATTTAGATTTTTAAACAGAAAATCCATAATAGCTTACAATTGATATTCTCACTCGTAACATCACACAACATGCACATTCAAGGATACCATAACGCATGAGACTCCAAAAAAAAAAAACGACATCTTCGCTAGCGACTCTTTCTATTAAGGAGGTGACCGGGAGTCATACTTCGTTCGTACAAGTCCATGTACCTCAGTACTCTCCACCGATCTAGAATATACTTAGAGACGTGTCGAGGTAACCGAGCTTTTTCAGTGAGTAGCCCGACATCGGGGAGCTACCACTGAGTCCCCTAGGCATCTCACACTCTGGTTAAAGCCCCCAAAGGCCAAAACCCACTCCCTAGAGTATAACGTTATTGTGCCAACACACCACTTTTACCTTTTATTCCTCCTTAATAGAAGTTTTCGAAAATACTATTTTCAAAACATACAATCTCAAGGTGTTTTAGTACTTTTAAGCATAGTTTATCACAAGGATTCAACCAGGTTCACATCACATCCATACAACTAGGCTCAAACAACATTTTGCAAAAAAATTACTAATCACACCACCTTGTCAAATCCTTTACCACAGATTTCAGTTTAATTCCCAAAAACAAAGCAATTATCATGGTATTCATATAATACTCCTAATAGGGAGAATACACCTTTAAAAGTCATATATTCAATTTTCACGTTTTCTATATTAATCTTTTGGCACTTTTATTAACTTCTACTATTAACACCATTGTTTGAAATTTACTTTAGTCCTTCTAGACATATTATCATTTAAACCATATCCAAAAATTATAGGAATTTATAAATAAGTCCAAAACAACCATTTAGCCTTGAAAACATCATTAACATCTTAAAAATGATTTATTTGGTATTAAAAAGCTCATAAATTTCGAATATTCAAAAGTTGAAGGAAAAGTGGTTTTTCCTTTGTTTCAGTGACTCTTCAGCATGCCATCCTTTCTTTAAAAGGGGTAAAATAAATATTAAATGATTTTATTTGGTCCCCAATTAATTTATACAGTTACTTCACAGGGTTAGGGTCAAAATAGAATTTTTCCAGAATTTTTTTAAAATACTTAAGATGACCAGAAAAATCCTTCTTTCAAATTGTACAGGATCTGGCAGTAGCTAGTCTAAAGTAGTATAATAAATTCATACGTGCCCAGAAAAATATGAATTTTTGATATGATATAGTAGATATATTAACACACCACATATAAATTTTTCAAGAATTTTTGAGTAGTGATACAGAGCGAAATATTTTCTCAAAGTTACAACTTTTTCCCAGCGAAACAGAAAACTATAGTAACAGGATCTTCATCTTCAACGATTTTTATAAAATCACTCAGTTACTAAATATTTATGAAACCAACCCATAAATGATCCACTTTGAGTCTAGTTTTTCATAAAAATTTTCCTAAGTTAAATCTGTTTCCCAAATGGTGCAGAAAAACCAAAACGTTCTGACTGTTCCAGAAATGACCTTGTGTCACTCAAAAATCCATATAAAATCAAACACAAGATCAAAAATTACAAATGATACTAATCTGGAAAGCTAACACACAGATCTATCATCATACAAGTTTTCGTATGCATCTAAATAGAATAAGAGCTTTAATGATACGCACAAAGTAACTCCAGTAGCATGAACTCACCAGAGAGAATAGAGCAATAATGTTTCAAGAATCAAAATAAGGTCTTAACATCATCCAAAAATTATGAAACTTTACCAGTAGTTAAAACACATCTTAAAGTGATTTTTAAGCATGGAGCTGAATTATCCAATGATCAATTCCTAAAATATGGGCTCTAAATCAACAGGCATAAGACAGAACCAGCTTTGAAAGTTAATGAATGAAGAGGGTCTAGGGCCAATCCTCACCCAAATACCCAACTAAATTCTACACTAAGCTATTCTCACTTCCCCTTACCAAGGTTATCTTCAAGGATTAAAGGGGTTGATGAAAGGTAGAGCTTCCAAAGTTATCACTACAAGCAACACCAATTTTGGACTCAAGAAAATTTTAGAGAGAAAGGAGAAGAGAAGCTTGTGTTTTGGTGTGTTTGGAAGTGAAGTAGAGTCCCCTATTTATAGAGGAAGTGGGCCGAGTTTTTTGAGGGGTCTTGGAGTGTTTGGAGAGCTTTGTTGAATAGTTGAGTACATGAAGGCATGGTGTGAATAGTTGGAGTGGTTGAAGCAAATCAAGTTCCCTATGTCTAGGGTATGGTTTGACCACATGGAGAGTATGGAGTGTTAGAGGGATTTGTCTTTTATTGATTAATACTCTAGAATGTAGATATGTTTGGAATAACTGGTATATTTCGATCGTTATGTGTGTACTATAAAATTAAAAACGCAACGAAAAATTCTAGAATTAAAATATATCGTTCTCCAATATTTTCTAATCATATAATCGGAATCGAAATATTTTTTTAGCGGAATAATTTCCTATTTAGTAATTAATTAGCAAAATTGAGAGTGTTACAAAATCCAATTTGAGAAGGGAAAATAAAGGGTCCAAACATGTTGTTGATATAGTTCACATGCGTTTCCGATTAGAGTGTGATTACTACAGCTGTGTTCATTGGCCACTGGAAGGGGTCACTCTGGATTGGCTCACTGAAAGGCTGTGTAGGTTGAAATAATTAATATATATGCACATTCATTTATCCAAAATATTGAAACAAGAAGTTATCTCTATTTTCAAGAGCTCACTAACTATTCCTATTAATTTTTTTTTTCTCTCTCTAAAGCCTTTTCATTCTCTCCATATCTCTTCACTTTCTATGGTTTCTGTTTCTCATTCCTTCGTACAACTAATTTGAAAGCACTTTGATGTAAGGTTTTTCATTGGAAGTTTTTTTTTTCTGCGGTGTCGCAAGGGGGCAGTAGGCGATTGGTCACATGGCCATGGCCATGATGGCCATATCAATCAATATTTACTTAAAATTTTCAATTTAATCACATCGTCCCAAGAGTCAAAATTCAGATTGTCTCCAAATTATGTTTTTAATTATGTCCCACTAATAGAATATTGTCACGTCATTGAAAATATTTATTAGGAAATTAAAGATTAAAATTAAAGAAAATATTTTCAATGACGTGACGATATTCTATTGATAGGAAATGATTGGGGACATGATTTGTGGACACCTAATTTAAATCCGTCAAAAGAAAACAATATATGCTGGAAACTTGTATATATACATATATTAATATTTTTTTTGAGCGCTGGAAACTTTTATATATATATATATATATATATATATATATATATATATATATTTCATATCTGAATAGTTTCAAAATCTACAAAATTAAATGAAATTTTATATAAACAAGCAGTAGAAAATAGAAAAGAAAAACAGAGTAGAAATGATAAGAATTTTCCGATCTCTATTCTCTTTCGAGTTTCTCTTCTCTACCAAAGGAGATTAGACATAGCACGTCACTTTTATACTATCCTTATACTAGTATTTTCTTCTCTTGATTCTAAAAGTCCTCAGCACTGTTATCTCAGTCTTTTACTATTATTTCTTTCATCGGTGCCTAAACTCAAGCTGATAACTCCATCTCTTCTACATTCTCTTATTTATAGAATGAAAGCTAAGCAACCCTCTCATACATACTAGCTACAGATTCTTGAAGGAATGGCTAAAATTGTTGGAGTTCCAATAGTATCATGCTAAAATTAAAATTAGAGTCATCAGATATATTCCCTAGAGAGAGCCACATACACTACCAAGGGTCCAGGATAATATATCATACATACATATATATATATATATATATATATATATATATATATATATATATATATATATATATATAGGGTTAACCAAAAGTGACTATACCTCCACTAAGAGATATTATTCATCGACATATACATGCACATAGCCACCTAGCCCCTTCTTTTTCCTATTGCATTATAATAATTGATAGCTAATTGTGGGAGTCAATAAAATAACTACATGGGGGATATGGACTAAAGCTGCCATTGAGTGAAAACAAGGTTATTTAACATTCTTTTATGTATAATGGCACACATGCTAGTGGAGTGCCTCATGCTTTCTCTCCTTTCTAAGAGGAAATTATTAAAATTGAAACTTGTAAAGTTATATGGGCACATTGGCCATGCTATCCATTTCACTATATTGAATAGTCCTTATAGAATTATATATATAGATCACTATGTCTATATTCTATCATGGGAATTAGCATAAATGCATCTAAGATCTTTAATACTAGTACATCTAGTTATTAAAATATTGGGATGTTACAACTCTACCACTCTTTTTGGAATTTTGTCCCCAAAATTAAATTTACCTATTATTAATTTTGGGTATCGCTGTCGAATTTCTGACTCTAGCTCCCAAGTCGCTTCAGATGGTGTCAATCCTTCCCAGATGACCTTACTAAGGAAATCTCTTTGCTTCTGAGGTTCTTAGTGCTCCTGTTTATGATCTGTATATGCCGAACTACAAAAGTTAGATTCTCTTTTACCTATATCATATCATTTTCCAGAACGTGCGTTGGATCATGATAGTACTTACGAAGCTAGGAAACATGAAAAACATCATGTAGTCTTGAGAGGGTTGGGGTTAGGGCCAACTGATAGGCAACAGGTCCAATTTGGCAAAGTATCTGATAAGGTCCAATAAACCGATGACTTAACTTCTTTGCTTTTAAAGTTCTGCCAATCCCAGTCACACGGTTTAGCTTGAGGAAAACATGTTCTCCTTCTTTGAATTCAAGAGGCCTCCTCCTTTTTTCTGTATAACTCTTTTGTCGGTTGGGCAGTGAGTAACCTCTCTTTAATGATTCTTATCTTCTCGGTGGTTTCCTGAATTAGATCAGGGGTCATTAAGAATTTGTCCCCCACTTCTGTCCAGCACAAAGGAGTCCTACACCTTCTACCATACAGGGCCTCATAGGGAGCCATTCCTAGGCTAGAATGATAGCTATTGTTACAAGAAAACTCAACTAAAGGTAGATAAGTGTCCCAATTACCCTTAAATTGCAAAATGCAAGCCCTTAGCATGTCCTCGAGAGTCTGAATGGTCCTTTCTGTTTGCCCATCGATTTGAGGATGGCAGGCAGTGCTAATAAGTAACTTGGTTCCCAAAGCTTTATGTAATGCTGCCCAAAATCTTGATGTGAAGCGAAGATCCCTATCTGATATTATGCTGGCAGGAACTCCATGCAATCTCACAATTTCCTTGATATAAATTTGAGCAAAATTATCCAAGGAATAACCTAACTTAATAGGTAGAATGTGAGTGGTCTTGGTCAACCTGTCAACTACTACCCATGCGGCATCATTACCACTTGAAGTCCTAGGAAGTCCACATACGAAATCCATAGTCACTTCCTCCCATTTCCATTCAGGCAATCTTAAAGGTTGCAACGGCCCTCCCGACTTTTGGTGTTCCATCTTAATTTTTTGACAAATTAAACACCTTTGAACAAATCTTCTGATGTCCCTCTTCATTCCTTTCCACCAGAAGTCCTTTTTAACATCCTGATACATCTTCGTTGCTCCAGGATGTAGAGTGTACTTGCTACAGTGAGCCTCTTCCAAAATCCTATTTTTCAACTCTTGGCTATTTGGAACACACACTCTTCCTTTAAAAAGAATCACTCCATAATCATTGATTTGAAAATCCTCATGATATTTGAGTGACTGCAACTCAGAGTCTTCCTCTTGAGCTCTCTAGATCAAATCACCTATCTCCCACTTAAGGGTAGACTTTGTTACGTGCATGCATGAGGGTTGTACGTCAATCGAAATCTTCAAATTCCTAACCCCTTCCAGTAACTCTTGTTCCTTGATCATCATGAAAGAAACATGCAGAGATTTTCTACTTAGTGCATCTGCCACCACATTAGCCTTCCATACATGATACTTCAGCTCAAAATCATAGTCCTTTAGAAAATCTACCCACCTTCTCTGCCTCATATTTAATTCCTTTTGGAAGAAGAGATATTTTAAACTCTTGTGATCACTGTAAACCTCAAATGTCGCCCCGTATAGATGGTGTCTCCACATCTTTAAGGAAAAAACTACCGCTGCTAACTCCAAGTCAAGAGTGGGATAATTCTCCTCATGAGGTCTTAACTATCTAGAAGCATATGCTACTACTCTCCCTTGTTGCATTAGAACACATCCCAATCCTTTCTTAGATGCATCACAATATACAACAAAATTTTCCTTGGGATTTGGGATTATGAGTACTAGAGCAGAGGTCAGTCTTCTTTTAAGCTCTTGAAAACTATTCTCACATTCTGGGGTCCAAACAAAGGGTTGATTAGTTCGGGTTAATCTAGTTAAGGGCATGACAATTTGTGAAAAACCTTGAATAAACCTCCTATAGTACCCTGCTGAGCCTAAGAAACTTCTAACCTCTGTGACCGTCTTAGGTTGCTCCCACTGAAATATTGCCTGTGTCTTGCTGGACTCTACTGCTATACCTTGTCCGGAAATCACATGTCCAAGGAACTTTATTTCTCTTAATCAAAATTTACATTGCTTAATTTTGCATACAATTGATTCTCACTAAGGAGCTGTAACACCATCTTAAGATGCATCTCATGTTCCTTCTCACTCTGAGAATAAATCACGATATCATCAATGAAGACCACTACAAACTTATCAAGATAGGGCCTAAAAATCCTATTGATATAGTCCAAAAAAATAGCAGGTGCATTAGTTACCTCAAAAGGCATAACTAAAAACTCATAGTGCCCATATCTTGTCCTAAAAGCCGTGTTAGGAATATCCTCTTCCTGCACTCTGATCTGATGGTATCCGGATCTTAAATCAATTTTGGAAAACACCGATGCTCCTTGGATTTGATCTAAAGGTCATCTATTCTGGGAAGCGGGTACTTATTCTTAATGGTAACCTTGTTCAATTTCCTGTAATCCGTACACATTCTAAAGGTTTCATCTTTCTTTTTAACTAACAAAACGGGTGCTCCCCATGGAGACACACTAGGCCTAATGAAACCTTTATCTAACAATTCTTGGATTTGACCTTTGAGTTCCTGAAGTTCAACTGGTGACATACAGTAGGGAGCTTTGGATATGGGACCAGTACCTAGCACTAAATCTATTGCAAACTCTACCTCCCTATGTGGGGGTAAACTAGGAACTTCCTTAGGAAATACCTCTGGAAACTGGCTCACCACCAGAATGTTTTCTATTTCTGGATCCGCTTCAGTTGTCAAAGAACATAGAACAAAATATCCCTCAACCCCTTCTGATAAACATTTCTTCACTTGGATGGAATTTATATTAGTAAGTCCTCGATCTACCACATGATCAGATATCTTACCGGGAAAGTACACCGCTTTCTTGGAGCAGTCGAGTATAACATCATGAGAGGTCAACCAATCCATTCCGAGGATGATATCAAGTTTTACCAAGGGTAAAACTATAAGGGAAGTAGGAAAGGTCTTATTTTCTAGGACTAAAGGACAATCAATACAAGAGTATGAGGTTATTACCGATTTCTCGGTAGGGGTGGTTACTGACAAGTCATAAGGTAATTTTGTTATGCTTAGATCAAATTGATCCACACATTTTCTGGAAATAATGGAGTGTGTCGCTCCTGTGTCAAATAATACAGTTAAAAGAGTATCACTTGATCTGGCATTTGAAGTTGACTCCTAAGCCTCTTCCGCTTCTTCTGCCTCCCGGGCAAAGACTCCTCCTTTGGTCAAAGGTTTGGCATTTGAAGTTGACTCCTTCTTTTGGAAGCAGCGAGTAGAAGTGTGTCCCAACTTTTCACAAGTGTAACACTTGATCTGATTACAGGGTCCGAGTCCATGAAGCCTTCCACAACGTTGACAATTTTGGTTTATGATGCGTTCTTGAACTGGCCTTGACTTGTCATTTGCAGGTCAGGGTTTCAGATTCCTTTGATAGTTCCCGGAGTGAAGTTTTTGCTTGGTAAGTGACATTCTTGTTCTCTCCAGATTCATCTCCTGAATACTCTTCTCTACAATTTTGCATTTCTTCACTAGAGTGGAGTAGTCTCTTATTTCAAGAGTTGCTACTTTATCTTTTATTTTTGGCCTTAAACCCCTCTCGAACCTTACAGCTCTTTTGGAATCATCTGGGTTATTCTTCAATTCAGAAGAAAATTTAGAAAGCTCTTCAAATTTTGCTACGTACTCTCCTATGGTCATATCTACTTGCTGTAGATGTATGAATTCAGCCTCCTTTTCATTTTTGACACTATCAGGAAAATATTTGTCAAAGAATGCCATTAGAAAATTTTCCCACGTTATCGGTGTCCCGATCCCCTCTAAATATATCTTGGTACCTTTCCACCATTCTTCTGCCTTACCTTGCAACATATAAACTGCGAAGGTCACTTTTTATAAATTTGATCATCCCATGACTTCAAATATTTTCTCCAATTGTGCAATCCACCTCTGAGATTTCATAGGGTCATAATCTCCAACGAAAGAGGCATACTTTGCCTTCCTAAATTCAGACAAACCTTGAAAATTAGGTGGTACCATAGGTGCGCCATCTCTTTGCTCGGGCTCTCTATTCTCTTGATTCTATTGTGATTGGGTGAAATTTTGATTCATTTGGTGGAGCATAGTGGATTGAGCATTAAACGCCTCAGTCAGACTTTCAAGGGCTCTAAAAAGTCTAGCAAAATTCTGATCAGCAATCCTTGATGCCTGTCTGCTAGTCCCAGTTCTTCTACCTACCATCTATCATAAAACACTATTACTCTTCCTAGAACGGTGCTCTAATACCACTAAATGTAACACCCCTATTTTAGTCAAACTATTTATAAAAGATAACTATTACGAGGAGTCTGTTTCGTTTTACTACCTAAAGATAGAGCTGATCTAATTTAATAATTATTAAAACAAAATATAAAGCGAACACAGTCAAAGAAAAAAAAACATCCTTCTTAAAAGTTACATGCACATAACATCACAAATTCAACCAAAGGGTGTAAAACACACACTCAAAGAGAATATCCTTAGATAATCCAACTTACTAGAAGATAACTTTAAATTACACACCACTACCAATGTTCAAATTCTTGCACCACTAATATATATATAACAGAATAAACTATTTATCCTCCTTCGAACCGAGCAACTCAATTCTCGATATCATCATAGTTATCCGATTCATCCTGCTCTGAAATATTAGGAAACAAAAATAAAATGAGATTTAACTCAATAGAGGATTCCTTACTTTATTTTTGGTTTTTGGTTTCGAACTATAATGTTTCAGCTATAAAAGTCATCAGGCTTTTATGGGAAATCTTCTCTGAATTTCTCCCAAGTAAAAATAGTTAGTAAAACAAATATAAGAAATAAATAATCAAATCTATTGATTAAAATATATAGTAAAATCTCAAAAATAACATAATTACTTAAGCATCGGATCACGGAATTCACCGTCAACGTGGAGTCACAAACAAATCAGAACACATAACAAGATGATCATCAAGTTCTCAAACGGTTATCATACCCTAACCTAGTAGTCTTTAACTCTACCACCATCTCAAATAGCAGGCACATCAATAATCCCCACCTTCTCATAAGGTAAGTAGCATATACTCCACATAGTTATCTTAAGAAATAACTCTTAATCCACCCTCAAACTTAGCAATTAATAAGTTTTCATCATAAACAAATTAATTAACCTTAAAAAAATAAAATAAAAAAATTTCTATTACACAAATAGATATCACCATTTCATATAATAAAGACACTTCAAAAATTATTATTTTGATAATGTATCTAAAAGTTCCAATTCAAATTATGATTTCAAAAATATTTAACAAAATAATAAACTCCAGTTTAATAATATACACGGTTTAACACATTAAATTTTCATTTCCCCTTCCCTACAATATAATATAATGGTTCATCACCACAATAAAAAAACGCATATACTTGGGTTAGAATTAAATATATATATATATCAATCAATCAATGTTTACATAAAATTTTTAATTTAATCACATAGCCCCAGGAGTCAAAAGAAAACAATATAGCTGGAAACTTGTATATATACATATATTAATATTTTTTTTTTTGAGCGCTGGAAACTTATATATAAATATATATATATATGCACATTCTCACAAAAATACTTTCATATTTGAATAGTTTCAAAATCTACAAAATTAAATGAGATTTTATATAAACAAGCAGTAGAAAGTAGAAAAATAAAACAGAAATGATAAGAATTCCTCTACCTCTATATTCTCTTTCGAGTTTCTCTTCTCTATCAAAGGAGATTAGATATAGCACGTCACTCTTATACTATCCTTATACTGATATTTTCTTCTCTTAATTCTAAAAGTCCTCAGCACTATTATCTCAGTCTTTTACTATTATTTCTTTCATCGGTGCCTAAACTCAAGCTGATAACTCCATCTCTTCTACATTATTATTTATAGAATGAAAGCTAAGCAACCCTCTCATACATACTAGCTACAGATTCTTGAAGGAATGGCTAAAATTGTTGGAGTTCCAATAGTATCTAAAATTAAAATTAGAGTCATCAGATATATTCTCTAGAGAGAGCCACATACACTACCAAGGGTCCAAGGATAATATATCATACATATATATATATATATAGTTAATCAAAAGTGACTATACCTCTACTAAGAGATATTATTCATCGACATATACATGTACACAGCCACCTAGCCCCTTCTTTTTCCTACTGCATTATAATAATTGATAGCTAATTGTGGGAGTTAATAAAATAACTACATGGGGGATATGGGCTAAAGCTGCCATTTAGTGAAAATAAGGTTATTTAACATTCTTTTATATATAATGACACACATGCTAGTGGAGTGCCTCATGCTTTCTCTCCTTTCTAAGAGGAAATTATTAAAATTGAAACTTGTGAAATTATATGGGCACATTGGCCATGCTATCCATGTCACTATATTGAATAGTCCTTATAGAATTATATATATAGATCGATCACTATATCTATATTCTATCACGAGAAATAGCATAAATGCATCTAGGATCTTTAATACTGGTTATTAAAATATTGAGATGTTACAATATAGCTTTAAATACATAATTAGATAAAAAAAATTAAAGAAAGAAGGTATCATAGAAAAGAGAAGATTAAATTATGATAAATTGTAAGTTAACGAAATATAGTTGTTAAAGAAAAAAGTTAACTAGATGAAAGTGCTATTAGAATTTAGAAGTTGTGAGGTATAAATTTATATTTCAAAATTTGTAAAAGAAAAAATAATATGATGACACTGCTACTTCAAATGTGATAGTTAATTTTATTTTTTATTCGTTTCAATTTTCAAACACATAATTATATAAAAAAAATTAAATAATTAAAATACTGCAATAGTAAATAGAATACTTATTTGAACATTTATAAAAAACTTTTTAGAAAACAAAAACCTAAATAAAATGGTTATACTTGATCATGCGCTACATACACTCTTCTTTTTGAAAAAATATATCAAATCTATATTTCAAATTTGTTGAAGAAAAGGTTAATAAGACAATGCCGTTACTTCAAATATGGTGCTTTAGTTTTACTTTTGACATGATTTCAAAATCATAATTATATAATAAAAAATTAATTTAAAATGAAGGCATCATAGACAAAAAAAAAGAAGTAAAATAAAAAGACAAGACTAAAATATAGTCAAATGAAAGTTGCATCAAACATACTATAGTTGCTAAAGAAAAAAGTTAACATGATAAAAGTGCAATTATAAAATGCATCGTATAAATAAGTATTTTAAAAATTGCTGAAAAAAAAGTAAATATGATAACTGTGCTTTTTTTAATATGACATTTTTAATTTATTTTTGATAGATTTCAAATACAAAATTATATACAAAAATATGTATTAAATGTAGTAGTATAATAGTGAATACTATACTTACTTAAACATTTTTGCTAGCCTTTTCTTAAATATCCAAAACAAAAACCCAATATGATTAAAATAGTTATACTTGATGACGTGTTATAAATAATTAATACAATGATGATGCTACTTCTAATGTATTATATTTTAGTTTTATTTTTTACATGATTTTAAATACATAACTATACATTGACAAAAAATTATCCAACAAAAATAGAAGGAATTGTACGAAAATAAAAAAAGAGACAAAAGTATCATAAGATGTAAGACATATTAAATAAAATATAGTATCTAAAAAAAAAGTTATTTATATAAAATAGTGTGTCAATATATTTTTTTACTTGAACCATAAAATTTAATGCATCAGATAATAGTGAATAGAATATTTATTTGAATATTTATGCTGTTTTTTTCTTCAAAAAAATAATAAAATAGTTATATAATTGATCATGTGCTACGTTTTTCTTTTTTTAAAAAAAAAATTATATCAATTTCATATTTTAAAATTTACTAAAGAAAAGCTTTAATTACATAATTAGATCAACAAAAAATAATTAAAGAGAGAATGTATTACAGACAAAAAAAGAGGGGATTAAATTGTGGTAAGTTGTAAGTTAACGAAATATAGTTGCTAAAGAAAAAGATAACTAGATGAAAGTGTTTTTGGAATTTAGAAGATGTGAGATATAAATTTATATTTCAAAATTTGCAAAAGAAAAAATTAATATGATAACACTGCTACTTCGGATGTGACAGCTAATTTTATTTTTATTAGTATCAACTTTCAAACACATAATTATATATAAAAAAATATTAAATAATTAAAATACCGCAATAGTGAATAGAATACTTATTTGAACATTTATAAAAGTTTATATTTTTTTTTAAAAAAATTGAATAAAATAATTATACTTGATCATGTGCTACACTTTTCTTTTTGAGAAAATATATCAATTCTATATATCAAATTTGCTAAAGAAAAGATTAATAATACTTCAAATGTGATACTTTAGTTTTACTACTTTTGACATGGTTTCAAATTCATAATTATATAATAAAATATTAATTTCAAAAGAAAGCATCATAGAAAAAAAAAGAAGACTAAAATATAGTCAAATGCAAGTTGCATCAAACATAATATAGTTGCTAAAGAAAAAAGTTAACATAATAAAAGTGTAATTATAAAATGCATCGTATAAATAAGTATTTAAAAAATTGCTAAAAAAAATTAAATATGACAACCGTATGTGTGCTTTTTCTAATGTGGCATTTTTTAATTTATTTTTGATTGATTTTAGATAAAAAATTATATACAAAAATATCTATTAAATGTAATAGTATAATAGTGAATACTATTGTTACTTAAACATTTTTGCTAGCCTTTTCTAAAAAAGCAAAAACAAAAACTCAATATGATTAGAATAATTACACTTGATCACGTGTTAAAAAAAGTTAATATATACGATGTTGATGCTACTTTTAAGATATAATATTTTATTTTTATTTTTTACATGATTTTAAATACATAATAACTATACATTAACTAACAGAAAATTATCCAAAAAAACAAGAAGGAATTGTACGAAATAAAAAAAATTAAAGAGACTAAACTATGAAAAGATGTATAAGTCATATTGAATAAAATATAGTCTCTAAAGAATAATTTACTTATATAAAATAGTGCAATACTGAACAGAATAATTATTATTTGAACATTTATAAAAGCCATTTATTTCAAAAAAAAAAAGACGAATAGATTATACATACTTATCATGTGTTACACTTTCCTTTTAAAATTAATATATCAATTATATATTCTAATTTTGTTGAAGGAAAAGTTAAAAAGATAATGACACTACTTTGAATATGATTTTTTAGTTTTATTTTTTACGTGGTTTCAAATATATAACTATATAATAAAAAGATTAATAAAAACTTAGTGTAGACAATTAAAAAAGGAGAAGACTCATGTACGATAAGAAGTAAGTTCCGTTAAACAAAATATAATTCCTAAAAACAAGTTAACTTGATGAAAATGCTATAAAAAGGTATAAACTTATATTTTTGTTGTGGACCGGAATTAAGAGATATCTCGGTCGTCAATACCATGTCGGATATCTCAGTCATTATAAAGATTGGGCTAGACCCAGAGACAAGACCCTTGAGGTCCAAAATATAGCTTACAAACCCTAAATACTTCTTTATAAATACAATACATGATAATTACTCAGGTATGCTATTATTCTAATAATAATTTCTCTCACCCTAAACGAGCACTGACCTGAGTGTCGGAGTGTTTGTGGGTCCCCCACCCGCCGTCGTGGAGCGCCGCCGGAGCACCTAGAGACCAGAGTTCTTCCCGTGATCCCATCATCATCACCTCCTAGCCAGGTACCTCTATTATACATCGTTCTCATATTTTTAGAACACAATATTGGCGCCGTCTGTGGGGATGGTAAAAGTTTTCCCATCCTTTACCATGACTGGTATCATGGGAAGAAATTCGACAAATAAGTCTGAAACATCTCTATCACCACCATGTACCGAAGTCGTAGCAAACAACATGGAATTAACACTTGGGATGTATCTGTTTAAGAAATTAATTTTTAAAAAATGGAAAGCATAGATAGAGTGTTATTGATGATACGCCAAAGTGAGGAACGCATTCACGGTATTGCCGCTGCCGCCGAGGTCGCTTCCGTTCACAATACTTTCTCCTCCGCCATCACAGAGGACGCCATGACCGCAACACCGCGAGCAGCAACCTTGCGTCACCCCTAGCTTCTGCCGTCATGACCGATGAAACTGCCATATGAGAACCATTGCTCACCATCGGAAAACTAGTGCCACTACGACAGGTTTCTACAGCACCATTACACACCAAAAGCACTCGCTCACACCGTGAACACCGTCGTTTTCTTCCGATTTGAAGCTTTAATCCAATGCCATTATAGTCATCGAAGGGGAACCAAAAGAGCCGCTGCTTAGGGCTCCGATTGTTGGAAGACTTGTTAAGCTTCCAAACCCGCTCTTGATCAATCGTGGAGGCTTGAAGAAGAGGCTCGAGAAAGCCGGAATTAGCTGGGTGGAAAGACCTTTACCAAGTACTCTGGAGCTATAGGACCACTCCCCATAGCACTACTGGAGAAACTCCATTCCGAATGGTCTACGGATCAGATGTAGTAATCCCGATAGAAATCAAAGTGCCATCCTGGAGAATCATGTATCCCACACAAGAGAATGACAATTACTACGGGAGGATTCCGACATAGTGGAGGAAATTTGAGAGACAACAAGACTCAAGGAACTATCTCGGAAGCAACAAGTCGCTCAAAGGTATAACCTGAGAGTAGTCCCAAGAAGTTTTCAAACTGGTGACTTTGTCCTATGAAGGGCTAGCATTGGAAATCGGAACGGCAAAGACGGGAAGCTCCAAGCAAATTGGGAAGGCCCATACCGGGTCAAGAGCGTTGCAGCTAATGGAGCATATCACCTAGAAACTCTCAAGGGCAAAGAAATACCGAGGACGCTTAATGTCATTGACTTAAAGCGGTATTATAGTTAAATACTTGTGTAATTTATAGTTTTGTAGTAAAGGGGTACTCTTTTTCCTGTAGCAGGTTTTATCCCTAAGGAGGGTTTCACTGCTAGAGGTTTTAACGAGGCCCCCACTTGTTATTTGCTTTCCGTTATCAATAAAAGCATCATTTTTGTTAAATATTGTGTAAATATTGTTAATTAAGTTTCTAGACAATGGATAGATCAAAGCAAAACGACGGCAGGCACAACAAAGCTGAGATAAGAATGTCGTCAAAACCAAATCCGATCCGGCATAGACCGGACCAATAAACTCCAGGCGAAATGAAATAAGGTGCCATTTTGGCTAAACCTTAGCTACAATTCCAAAAGGGGCCTCCTGAAGGTTAACCCTGGTCAGGCACAACGAGATACCATGAAGGTTAAACCTCTATTACAAAATTAGAGAAAGTATAAACAAATTTCCCTCCTAACACGGAGGAAAGAGGCGGCATTACGGTTATGCCTCAGAAAGAAAACAATCAACAAAAATTTCCGATACTCAATTTAGAAGGCGCCATCACGGCTAAGCCTCAGCGACAAGCCAAAAAAGGCTTCAATAATACGCCAAAGATGTGAAAGACCTCAACAAAAAGGAAAAAAACATATATAGAAGACAAACCCGAGATGATCGGGAATAAGAAAATTAAAAAGGAAAATATTGTTTGCAAGACAAGATTCTGCTAAGACAACAATACATAAATAAAGGGCCAAGCATGCCCACAAAAAGAAAACAAGATCAGAAGGCTATTCAGCTCCTCCGGCATCCACATCGTTAGGTCCCGGAACAGCTTCCGATGGAGGAGGAGTGCTGCAATTAAACGGTTCCAATCGGGGATCAGCAAAATCAAGAGGAACAAGATTGTCACAGTCATGAAAATCCTAGAACTTCCCATCTTTCACACCATGGTACTTGCAAAGACCACGTGTGTTAAATTCAATCCCGGGATTGAAAAACTGAAGCGTCTTCACACAATCACGGTAGGAATCATCTATCGTGGTATCTATGTCTTGATATGCCTCCTCCAGCTTCTCCTAAGTTTCTTGAAGCTCAACTTGAGTCTCTTGAAGCTTGGTAGCCGTTCCTTGGAGCTCAGAACGCAGGGCAGTGATAGAAGAACCATCAGAATCTGCCTTAGCTTTAAGATGAGAGATCTCATCCTTTAGCTTCAGGTTCTCAGCATCCAGGCTGGCATTCTTCTTCTTCTCCCCGGCAAGCTCCTTCTCAGCACGGGATAGTCTCCGTTTCAAGGAAGTGAGATCTTTAGCATTCTGGTATTCCTGCTCTTTGGAACTCTTCAGCAAAGCTTCCTTCGGGTCCATGTCGTCCTTCAAGTCCCGCAGTTGGGCCTTCAACGAAGCAGCCTACCCCAAGTCCTCAGCTTGTTCATGGACATGTTGGAGAATGTCCATAGTCATGGTCGTCCAGCCCATGAGAGACTTGGCTTGTTCTTGCAAAAGGCAAAAAGTGTCAGAAAGATACATTACGCACCCACATATACAGGAAACGGATAACACACGAGCATACCTTCACGGCACTAGCACCTCCTTTTGTAAAAAAGTCCCCATACTAGAACTTGATTAGGGGAGACTGAAACCCTTCCCAGGAAGAAGAAGGAGAGGAAAACGGAGCCATCAACACCGGGTTCATCCCGCTCAGAGGCTCCTGCGCATCTCCAGAATGGTCACCTATAAATCAAGAAGCACGTAAATGGGATAGGACAACTAGCTATCCAACTAAAATTTTTAAGTTATAAATCAAGACTGGAATATACCTTCTTTTGTCAAAAGGCATCATTTAGGCTGGATAGGAGCCACCTCAGCACCGGCATTAGGGGGCACCGACTTCCCTGTTGGGGGGATCTTGCCAGTAGTAGCAGTTATGGTCCCGACAGTAGGGACAGGTGGAGCAACCGCCTCTATGGAGCTCACAAGGACAGGAACAGGGGCAAGAGCAGCCGTAGGAGCCGAGGCACCAACCTTACCTTTTCCTTTGGCAACAAGCTTGGTAGAGCAATTGGCGTAACTGGCCATGATCTTAGCTGTAAAAAACAAAACACAATTATCAGCCAAAGAAGATACATCGACATCAAGCCAAAATAAAGATATCACATGAAAATATGACAACCTACATAAGCATGCCGCCTAAATGCGATGTGAAGCTCCCAGAACATCCTTGTAGTGAATAGGAATCCCGCCCTGCTGGACAAATTTGCACAAATTCTGGAAAGTCTCTTGATCCTCATCCTCAAGGAAGCCAATCTCCGGCTCGGCAAGGGACAGAGACTTCCCGTAATGCTCTTCGGTCCAATAAAGCGGGAAGGGCGGTTTCTTATTTTGTCCTATCCAGAATGGGGTACAATCACTGGTCCGGGGAATGACTTTAACAAAAAAATCCATATGTGCCTTGAAGGAATCCTCATATACAGTAAACAACTGAGGGATCCCAGAACGATGGCGCAGGGATACCTAGGTCTTTTTCAAACCCCGGTAAGGACCAAAAGTGTTCAGAAAAAGGGCTGAAGAACATCTCCAATTGTTTGCCCAACAAAAGACTTCAAAGGCTTGTAAAAACCCCTAACCATTGGAGTGAAGTTGAGTAGGTGCGAAATGGAGACTATACAGAACCTCAATCTGAAGGACAGAAAAAAGAAACCGGATTCTAAGCTGCTCCCACAAAGACTCAAACATCATGATGTAGGAACTTTCGCCCTCTTTTGCCAGAGTACAAACCGCCTCATTCTTGTTGGGGATTACTAATTTATGGTTATTGGGGGGATCAGCCTTGGTGTCAGTGTCGGGAGAATTGGGACCATAATGGAAACACTTCTTCCAATTCTTCTCTACCACTTTCAGACAAGCATTATCCTTGATGGAACACTCCTCCTTAATGAAATCGGTAGGAGCCTACAAGAACATCCATATATTTTTTAAATCTTTCCATTCTGGGCGGAATTCTATTAGGGACTTCGAGGTACTAGGCTCCTCAATCCCTCCAGCAACTACTCTAGAACTGCTCGCACCGCCCAAATCCGGCGCGCTAGCAAAAGAACCTGGGACACCAGAATCATCTCAGATGGGAATCACTTCCTGAGCAGGATCCATATCTACACGGCAATGTAAAGAAGAGTCAGATCCCGAGGAGGAATGAGAGCAAGGTGAGGGATAATAAGCTGGGTCGGATTCAGAATCCAAAGAATGCGACATAGAAGACGATAAGGACTCATCATGTGTCGAGAGGTCCTCGGGATTCAAAGACTCTTTGCCTTCCTTAGCAATTGGAAGAATAACAGGACACGACACATTAGGAGCACGACGATCAGAATCTTGCTCAATAGAAATGCGAGTTTCAGAGCTGCATTAATCAGGAAGGTGGGTCGAAGCAAGGTGGAGAGCAGAAGGTTTAGGATTTAGGGTATCGAAAGATCCACTCACATTCTGGGTAACGGACTCACCATTCTACTTTTCGAGAATACAGAGGGTAGAACCAAAGATGAGTAGATTCACAATAATCATGATTGGCTACGGAAAACGTACCTGGAACAAGGTTAGAATCGATAGGGGGCAATAATTTTGGAAGTCTCCTCGCAAAACTAGCAAAAAGTTCAGAGTCATTTGAATCTGAAGACAAACCACTTGACAACATGATAACATTATCGGCCATTTTAAAAGAAAGAGAACCAGAGACAAAAACTAAACCCTAAGAATGGGATAGAATACAACAGAACAACCCAAAAATCAGGAAAAACCCAACGAAAGAAGCATAAATCGGCACAAAATCAAAGGAATACCTGATGACGAACTGAATGAGCGTGCTTTGGTGAAGGAAGTTGCCGGCGATAACAGAACCGCAGAAGGAAGCATGAGGAAGAAGGAGAAGAAAGTTGAAGAGTTTCTTCGTGAGAAGGCAGAAGGGCGCGGAGGAAAGCAATGAAACTTGAAAAGAGAAGTAAAATGTAACGGATGAAAAGAAATAAAGTAAAAGCCATCACGTCACCTTAATAAGCGTGGGGTCCGAGGACACGCGAGTGATCACACACTACCTGATGAAGGAGTGTGCAAAACACGCCACTCAGAGAAAGCCAATCGTCATCTCAGAAGCTCATGTCAGAATTACGCAAAGTTACGGATAACTCGGAGAAGGTCTGGCATGAAAAGTGAACTCGTCGACTTCCCACAGGAGAAGCTCGACGACTTGGGGGGCAATTGTGTTAGACCAGAATAACGGTATCTCGGAAGTACCTACTAATGCCGGAGCGGGATCCCCAAGGGAATCCTAGAAGCATCCCGGTATATATTGGGTGTAGGGCACTACCCAGGTACAGGGCCAGTAAAGTATGGGTTGGGCTTAGGGAATAGATCTAGGCCCAACAAGATCCACATGTAGGTCATACGCTCCTTTATAAATATCATCATAAATGAACCAATCAAGGTACATAGTTATCTTATCAACACATATACCCCTAATTCACTCACTGACTTGAGCGTCGGAGTCCTTGCAAGTGCACACCACCGCCGCCGGAGCTCAAGCTTTGAAGCCATCGTCATTCCTTCCCTGCCTACCAGAAGAATCATCTTGTTCGTCTGATATCTCCATCAGGTTAGATCACAACAACCCCCAAAACTCCTATATAAAAAACCATATGCAGATTTCACTGTGTATATTCCTACAGCATCAAAATTACAAAATTAAGCATCCACCTGATCTACTTTAAGCTGAACCTGCGCTAGTAATTGCTTTAGAATATCGAGTTGTTCAATTTCCCATTGAAATAATGGATGCCTCCAACCAAGATATCAAGACCAATGCTCATCCTCAAAATAACCACAATCTTGTATAAGAAAATTTTCAGAAGCAAAAAGAGAGTACAAGCGAGGGAAAATTTCCTTTAAGCGCATACCACCGATCCATCAAAAGTCTCGTAACCGAGTAGAAGCCTCATTGCCCACCTTCCTAAAAACATTATCATCAATCCAAAAATCAACTAACCTCACAATTGATATCAAATCTCGCCACCATTGAGAAGCTTTCCTATTAACCAGAACAGAATTCAGATAAGTATCCAAAGGACCATATCTTGCTTCAAGAACCTTGACCCATAATTGATTGGAGGAATGCAATGCCCTCCACACCCATTTTCCCATCAATGACCAATTAAACCACTCTAAGTTTTTGACTCTCAAACCACCATCACATTTTGGTTTACAAATCTCTTCCCATTTTAACCAAGCAATCTTAGCATTGTTCTTTACTTTCCACCACAAGATTATTTAATGAGTAGTGCTAAATTCTTTTACTAAATCTTCTTACAAATTCTCCTACTTACTTAATTTTGACAAGTGTCAAATTACCTTTTAAAAAGTAAATACTTAGTAGAAGATGAAAAGCACTTGTAAATATTAATTTAGTAAGTGAATTAAATATTTTTCTTATCTAATTAATTTCAATTCTTCCCAACCGTGCATGTGTCACGCTAACTCTTCTCGCAGACTGAACACTTTAGTAGTTTAGTTCACGGACATCAGCATTAAAGTTGGTGATGATCCTCATTTGATATAATAATGCTCTCAGCTGATTAAGGGTTGATTTTTATTTTTATTCTTTATTTTTTTAAAAAAAAATTTATAAAAGAAAAATTAAAATACCTAAAATAAAAAAATTTTGTTTTTAACATTTTCAATTTATTTTTGTAAAATTTTAAAAATAAAAAAATAAACTAATAACAAAAAATAAAAATGTAAATTAAACATCCCTAAAATTTTTGCTATATTTTGACTCATATATATGGGACTCATCATGTTAATATCTTCTTTTGCTGTTTAGTTTTGCAGACTGAGCACTTTAATTGGGCCCCTTCATTTATAGGTGTTATAATGTATAAATTTTATGTTTTTGAGGTTGTTTTTAACAAAATTTTCTGAATTGGGTTTAGTATAGTTCCGTACTTTTTTGTCATATTTGTTCACGGTATTTTATAGCTTCTATTAGTTTTTGAAATATATTTAATATTAATTTATGATCTTGTATTAAATTTGTACTTATATCTATTGAATCTGGATTTTCTATTTTCACTACGTCAGATTATACTTTATTTAGCGCATCAATTTGCGGTGCTTCCACACGGACGTGCTGGCAAATGTTAAAAAATGATCATTTGCAGTATTTGGTAGAAGAATGCTGGGAAATAAATTTTTTATTTTCTTAAAAAAAATCATTCGTAGCGCTTCATAACTAAAGCGCTAGGAAAAGTTCCTTTAGCAGCGCACAAAATTCCAAGCACTCCCATTGACCCTTTTAACCTAATCCCCAATTCATTGTATCTCTTGGTCACTTTTACGAAATCTAAGTTTCAAGCTCCTTCTTTAGTAGGGATGGACCCAGAGGGGGCAAGGGGGGCCTTGGCCCCCCCTCCCCAAGAATTAATATATATATAATATATAGTTCGTATATGAGACAATGAAATATTGTGTAGCCTAGTGGTTAATTTATTTGTGTCATTGTCTAATCTTCTCTATTTGAGCCTTGCAGAGTGCACTTTCTTCTCTTTTTCCCTTATTTTTCATTTCTTCTTTTCATCTATTATTTCCTGCTTTTTTTTTCATTTGTTCTTCTATTATTTTTTTCATTCATTTCTCTATTTTAATTTATATTATTTATTCTTATTTTAAAATTCTTTTAGCATTATTTTTCTTTTTTTTTTTCAACTGCATTTTTTTCCTTTTTAAAAAATTTATATACTCATATAAAAAATATTAAATTATTTTATATATAAGTAAATAGAAATATTTAAATATTTTTAAAGAACTAATATTTAATTTACACAATAAATTCTTATTTTTGTGTTTTAGTAGTTTTTAACAATTATTATTTTAATGTTTTTATGAGCTTTTTATTTAGTTATATTTAATAAAAAATTATTAAATTTATGTTTTTAATTATAAATTTGAAAAAAAAAACTTGATGCAAATGACAACCGATATTCTTTATATACTCGACAATTTGTGTTGTTTTTCTCTTAAAATTTGAATTTTTTTCTCTTTATTTATAAATTATCTATATGTTTAATAATTCTTATTATTATCATTTTAAATTTTGTCCTCCAATAAAAAAAATCGGCCCCCCCCACCAAGTATTTCTGGATCCGTCCCTGTTCTTCACCGTCGCACCTTCTTCCGTTCTTCACCTTCGTTCTTCCTCACCGCCGCTCCTTCATCGTGTCTCCTTCACCGTCACTTCTCCTCACCGTCAGACATGGTCGCTCCAACTCTGTCGTCCTCCTTCATTCCTTCATTCTATCGCTCATCCTTCACCGTTCCTTCATTCTCTCTCGCTGTCTCGCGCTCTCCCTTTCTCTTTGTCTCGTGCTCTCTCTCGCTCTCCCTATCTCGCTGTCTCACTCTAAGGTAGCGTTTGACTCGTGTGCTTAATTGCTTCAATTCTGTTCTGTGAATCATTGTGTTTGTGTGAATGCATTTGTTCCAATTTCTATTCTAATTTCATTCGTTGTTCTAATTTCAGATTATAGTTCATGTTCCTTCGTTGAAGAAGAGTCTTGTTAAGTTCGTTGAAGAAGAAGCTTCAATTAGCTGTGGAGTTTGTTAAAGAAGAGGCTTGTTGAGGTTTTCTCTTCTTCTGAATTTGCAGAATTTGTTACCTTTTGAAGTTCTGTTGCCATGATTTGTCTGTTGATGAAGTCCTTTAGGGTGCTTGAAATGTATCTACATACTAAATTTGCCATAAAATTCATACAATATGTAGTCCTTGCTTTCAATGCTTTCTAGATGTTCATAAAATTCATACTTATTTTCATCATAATTAATCTGAAACATGTATTTTAATTAGCCTCAAATCCTTTGCCTTTTTTCCTTAATGCATCATTACTTGGGGTTCTAAATTGTCAAATTTGTTGACAAAAAGATGTGTAATGTTGTTGACACTTTAAATGTAGTTTTGAGCAGGTCCAAAAAGTTTGTGTGAACATTCATAAGTTGAGTTGGTCCAGAAAGTGGATTAACTTCACTCTTTTTTATTACAGGTGGAATTTTCTGTTACTAAGTGCTAGTGCTGCCATTCTTGTGGATTTTGAAGGCATTTCTTGAGGTATCATCATATATCCATAATTTGAATATATTTTTTTGCTGGAATTTTTAGTTACTTATGTTGTTTGTGCTAGTTGAATTACGTTTGAGTTTTGAATTGAAGTTATAAAAACATGCCGTTGATTGAATGAAATTATGATTAATACTTTTATAGTTAGAGGTTGGTACGTACTTGTTTGATTTGTTAGTTAGGAATAAAAAAAGAATGAATTTGATTCATGGGTGCATGAATATATCTATAGGTAGATCACAAACATGGACAAAAAATGGATGTATGTAAACCGCTTATCAATGAAATATGAGGATGGAGTCAAAGAGAGGTTGCTTCAAGAGAACAAATGCAATAGAGCACGCAGAAGATCCTAGTAGGATTATCTGTCCATGTACAAAATGTGGTTGCTTAAGAGAACAAATGCAGAAGGGTTGATGGATCATTTAGTGTGCCATGGGATTGATGTGAGCTACACATGTTGGACGAAGCACGGAGAGTAAATTTCTATCATTGTGGGACAAAGCACGAATGCTCATAGAGACACGAAAAAACTGATTATGGCACCGCACAATATGGGGTGAGTAAGTTTCTATCATAGTGGGATTGCAATGATTAAAATATATAACATATTGTAATTATGTTGCTTATTATTTCAACTCACGTGCAGGGGGCATTGGGTTTTGCTTGTCTTCGATCCCGGTGCTTCAGAGTCCATGTATTATCTCGACTCAGTACATTGTGATGTGAGTTCTCGTCAAGATACAAAGCTAATGTTCAATAGGTAAGCAAATATACATATCTTGGAGTATTTAAGTAGAGTTAATTGTTTGATTTTTATCTTTTACAACTTATGACTTTGTTTCATTATTAGAGCACTTACAATTTATCGGCATAAAATTTGAGCACTTACCAAAGCCGCCAAACTTTATTAAGTGGATGTAGATCAAGGTATGAACATCTCTATTAATTAAACTTGTGTCTTTTTTCCAATTTGTTTTACTAATTTCCTTTATCTTTTTATTTTACATTGTAGGTACCAAAGCAAAACAATAATATTGATTGAGGCTATTATGTTATGCAATATATAAGAGATATAATCCTACATGACGTGTCCTCTATTCCTTTGGAAGTAAGTCAAATAAAAATTAAAGTACTTGAACTATAAACTATATTTTTTATATTGATTCAATAGTATTATTTTAATTAAACTTGTTTCAATTTATTAGTACTTTCCGGGTTGCATTGGAGGAATGTATGACAAAAATCAGATTGAGGAGGTCATTGAGGAGTGAGCAACCTACTTGGTCACTCAATGCATGAAGACTTAGATGTTAGGGAACTTTTACTTGGATTTTATGTATTGTACCGATGTGATTGCATTTTATCTATTTTGACTATTTAATTTATTAAAATTGATTGGATTTGGCGATAAATACTTGTTCCAAATTCAACAGGTTTATAAATTATTGCTTTGAAGCTGGGGAAATGATGGAAAAACCAAAAGAACCCAAAAAAAAAAAAACTTTAGCAACGTTTAATACCTGGAGCGCTGCTAATACTACTTTTGGCTATCACTAATTGTAGCGCTTGAAATGATAAGCGCTGCTAAAAAGTGTTTATTCGCAGTGCTTGCTTGCAAAAGGGTAATGACCCTTTTGCGGCGGTCACATTTCCGGCGCTTCAGAAGCGCTGCAAATTGTCAAAATAAGCGCTGCAAAATTGGGAAATCTGGCGTAGTGTTTTCTAATATATTTTTTAACTCTATTTTTTAATATTATTTTCCAGTCTTTAATATCTTCTAATTCTATTGATTCTATAATTTCTGTTAGCCTAATGCAATTTATTTGTCTATAGTTCATTTTTATATTCTAGCTCTTTCTTCAAGTTGTTTTTTAATCTTATTAATTTCTTTCTTGTTTTCTAGGATATCTAAATATATTTCTCTCCTATTCCAATGATAATAATAGTAGTCGTCCATATTCATTTTTAATCTAATGATTTCACTTCTACGATCATTTTTTAATTTCCAAGTATATTTATCCATGATTTTTGTTTTTGTTTTTCTTAGAAAATTTAACTTCTAAGAGCCTAAGGATTGAACCTTTAGCTCTGATACCAATTTTTGTATCTTTATTTCTTCTTTTAATTTCTTTTTCCACTTCTTGATATTTTTCTTTTCCTTTCTTACAAGAAGTTTAAATAACAATTTATCTTCAAATTTTATTTCAGCTTTTGCTTTATTTTTCCAATTTTCAAGTTTTCCTTCACAATGATATATCCAATCTCTTATTTCTTCTTTGGTTTTTGACCTGTACTTTTTCATTTATACTGCTAAAATTTTTAGATCTTCTTTATAATCATATAAATCAAGTAGAATAATTCCTTCTTGTATATCTAGTTCATCAATTTTTCTTTTATAGAATAATTTCGTTTCTTCTCTTATAGAGAGCCTTATTATTTGTTCAAGAATTTTTCTTGATTTTTTTAAAAAAATTATTTCTTTTTTGCATTTATTAATGAGTCTTTTAACATCCTTAGGATGAGTAACTATAGTTATTTCTCCAAAATCTAATATATAATTAGGCATTTTTACTGAAATTACTCATGTTTATAACAATAAAACCAGCTTGAATATCTTCAGTCATGTTTTATTCTATTTTAAATGATATTCTTCTTACTTCATTTGCTAGCTCCTCTATTTTTTTGTCATAATCTTTTTCCTCTATTTCCTTTGTTAAAGGTGGTTTAGGAATTATATATCTTTCTAAAGGGTTTTTCCATGATTCTTGTAGTTCTTTTATCTTATTTCTTTCTATCTTAAAAGGTCTTTCTAGATCTAAAAATTATCTGGGAATATTAATGTATTCATTATTTTTAAACTCTATTGAGTGATGAAAATTTGTTAATGCATAGCTAATACAGTATGTGAGACTAAAAATTTTATCTCCTTATTTCATGAGATTTTTTCTTTTGAAATCATGACAGAAATTTAATGATAGATCTAGGTTCTCTGTTTCTAATGGTATTCCTATGTTAGGATATGTGGTAAATATTAGCTTTGTGTAGGCTAGATTTCCTTCTACCATAGTTATGATGGAATCTCTAAGATTTTGGATCCTACTATCCATTAATGCCACTGTTATTGGACTATTTATTCCTTCTCCAAAGGTACTCTTAATTAATTTTTGTATGGCTCCTATACGCACATATTTTATCTTTGATCTCTCTTCTGGTCTAATTTTTTGTAGTTTTTCTTTTAGGCTTTTCCTTTGTAATAATTTAATGTTATGTTTCCCTTGTGTATCAGAGATATCTATAGTTGATTCACAAAACATCTTTCTATATTGTATGATATTTTTAAAGGTTAATCCTTTGAATATTTTATCTAGTAGTCCTATTTTTAACTTAAGATTTTCTCCTTCCTTCAAGTTTAAATCTTCTTTTTGGATTTTTCTAAATATGTTATTATCTATTACCCATTCAATTGAATTGTTAAAATCTTCTTCTTTTTTATAGAAATCAAAAGTTTCTTCAATAGACATCTTTATATGCAGATAATTTTCCTACAATCATGTTCAAGGGTTGTGATTTTATACCTTAGATGTATGGCTTTTCTAAATGATCTTGTTGAATTTGGTCCACGATGCCTTCTCGCTGTTAATCTATAATAATAATACTTCTTTATAAGTCAAGGATCTAGATATCATAAAATGAGTTCTATTTCAAACTAATACCAATCAAGAAATTTTTGCCATCTCAAGAGTCTTCCTATTTTAAAATCTCCTCTTATGATGATGTCTTTAAATGACTTAACATAAGTGGAATCTGTTCTTGCAATAAACATGTTAGGCAAAAGATAAATTCTAAATTTCTTTATAGTATTGATCAAGGCCAATACTTCTTTTTCTGAAATATAATAATTGATCTCATGATTCTTAAAACTTCCACAAGTATATTGACATATTAATTCTGTCTTACCATTATGATCTTTTAATACTCCACCCCAATGATAATCAGAAGCATCAGTTTCAAAAATCATTCTATCTTTATGAGATGGATAATATAATGATGGTAAATTATTACATTTCTTTTTTATTGTTTCCACATATTTAGTATCATAATCTGTCCAATTCCATACTAATTCTTTCTTTAACTTAACTTGTAACGGTTTCCTAATTTAGCTAATTTTGGAATATATCCTTCGGCGTATGTTAAAATTCCAAGAAATCTTTGTAATTGCTTTTTATCAGTGATTTTTGAGGGAAAATCTTTGATTTTTAAAGATATATGATCTTGTACTTTTATCTTTCCTTCTTCAATTTCTAATCCCAAGAATTTGATCTTATTTTTACCAATCATAGCTTTTTTCTCTAAAAGAACTATACCTCTTTCTTTACATCTTTGTATAATGATTAATGTTCTTTTATAACATTCTTCAAGTGTTTTTGCAAAGATAATTATATCATCAACATAAACACTACATATATTTTTTAGGTCTTTTAGATTATCATCCATAAACCTTTGAAATATTCCTGGAGATTGTTTCATACCAAAAGGCAAAACATTCCATTCATATGGTCCTTGTGGACATGAAAAAGCAGTTAGAGGATTGTTTTCCTCATCTATTCTTAATTGTAAAAGTCCACTTTTACAATTAAGTGTTGAGAAATATTTCATTCCTCTAATCTTTTCTATTAATTCATCTTTCCTAGGAAGATAGTAGGCATCACCTGCAGTGGCTTCATTCATCTTTTTATAATTAATTACCATTCTTCTTTTTCCTCTCTTTTTCTCAGATTCTTTTTCTACAAAAAATGTTGGGCTACTATGTTTAGAGGTTGATTTTCTAATTAGTTCTTGTTCTAAATGTTCTTTAATTAATCCTGCATATTCTTCTCTATCTCTTTTAGTATAAATCATTGGTTTAATTTGTATTTCAGTCATAGGATCTTTTAATCTAATTTTTACTAGTTCTCTATTTTTATTATTAATTTTATCATCTAGAGGATTTTCACTACAAGCTTCTTTCAGAGCTTTTTATATTTCTATTGGTATCTCTTATGTTTTTTCTATTAAGACTTTTTCTATTATGAGAAAAAATTTCGTTTTTAAATCTTCTATCTCACCACACTTTTCTGCGTACACCGATGTGTTACATTTTTTGACAATAGGTATTTTTATCTGTTGTTTTTGTTGTTTTATTTTATTAATCTTTGGACATGTTAGTTTTATCTATTTTACTTCTTGTATAAATGGTCTATAGAGTTTTAGGAAATTATTTCCTATTACTATATCAATAACTATATCTTGTTGGTATATTGTTGGTACATGAAATGTCTTTCCCTGTATTATTATATTTGTCCAATAAACAATGTGATGTATATATTTTTCATATTTATTTGCCAAAATAATTTTTAAGGGTTTTTCAAGTTTTTTCCAAAATTTATTTTGGATTATATTTTTACTTGCTAGGCATATTGTAGCTCCTGTGTCTACATATGCACAAGTTTGTTTGGATTCAAAGTTATCAATTTGTATTGACACTTTTATGAATGTACTAATCTGACTCATTTTCTGTTGATTCCTCATATATTCATATATTTGTTCATCTGAACTTATATCCCAATCACATACCGATTTTAATCCATATTCTTCAGCTATCATTAAGATTTTTACCTTTTCAGGTTTTTCTTTTCTTTGTGGACATTTATTTGCATAATGTCCTTCTTCATTACATATCCAACATTTGCATGTTTTCTTTCCTTTTGGACAATATTTTTTAGAAGTTTTCTTTTTAAAATATTTCTTTTGATTTTTCTTTTTAGGATATTTTTGTTTTTTTAAAGACATATCTTTTTCTTTTATTTTTATTTTGTCTTCTTTTATTACACCCCCATTGTCCTGGTATATTAGCATCTTTTTTATCACAACAAATCTTATCTACCATCTTGAGTTTTGATTTTAGAATATTTTGAGTAAAAATATCAAATATCATTCCCTTTAAGGTAGCAATTACTCCTCCTAGTGTTGTAGGAATTTCTAAAGGTCTTTCCATCCATGTTGTTGTTAATTGTTCTCCTATTGGATTTGGTAATTTGTTTATAAATAATTCTCTATATATTCCCATTCTTCCTTGTCTAATTGGTAATAATATTTTTCATATTCACATATGAATTTATCAATCTCACACATGTCACATATAGACATATTGGCTAAATGCCATCTAGAATGTTTCTTTTCTCTTTCTTTTACTTCTCTTTCATAATTTACTAAATCTTTTCCTAAGAATTCTTGGGCTAATATTTTTCCTAAGGAATCTAATATTTCCAAGCATTGACATGGTTAAGTTTGAAGGATTTACTGTTTGAAGGAATGCTCTTACATTTTTTGTTGTTTTGAAAATAACAATTCTTATAATATCTTTACTTACTAATTTTGTAGCTTCAAATTCATTTAACAAAATTAGAGCTAATTCATTTAACCATTCTTGGAGGATTTCTTCCCTGTTGGTAATACAATCTAGATTTAATGTATTTCTATATATTAGTCCTCCATTTTTTGGATGATATTCATTTCTTTTTTCTTCCTCAGTACTATATTGATATTTTGGATTCCAATATTCTTCATATTTTCTTTTCTTTTCTTTTTGCTTTTGTCTAAAAAAGTCATTCTTATTATTACTATATTCATTTTTTACTCCTGATGGAGTTCCCTCGTTTTCTCCCATATTATATTCTTCATTAGTAGATTCATATCCCATTATTATGTCTTCATTTTCTTCTTCAGAATTGTCAGTGTTTTCATTAGTAATTTGATAATTATTTTCCTCTTCCTTTTTCTTTTCTTTAGAAAGAATTTCTAATCTATTCATTAAATTTGAGATTTCTTCTATATCATATTCTTGAGTGTTCTCAATTTCTTCTTCTAATATTTTTATAATAGCGGTGGTTTGGGAATAATTCCTTTGTTTTCTTCCTTTTCAATTTTTGTTCTTTTTATATCAAAATATTTTTCTTTGATAGTTATTTGTCTATTTTGTTCACTTTCTTTCAAGTGAGTTAATATTTCTTTTAATTCATCGTGAAGCTTCTCTTCTTTTTGGTATAAATATTTTTGTTTTTCTTTAAACTGTAATATCAAATTTTCCGCTACTTTTTCTGTTTTTAAATTAGATTTTTATTCTTGTGGAATAGTTTCTGACATCTAGATAACCATATCAGTTATTTTTTCTAATTGTGAACTAAAGAGTTTTATTTCTTTTAAATATTTTTTATTATTTTCTAAAATGGTTGTCTTAATTTCTTTTAGTTCATGCATAATTTCTTCAATCTTTTTTGATAATGTATCTGAGCTGTTCATAAAACTCATTTTTAATCTCAATTTGAATTGGGATCAAATTCTCCAATTTTGAATAATCTATCTTGTAATTCTAATTCACAATATAATAATCTATTTTCAGCTTCATTTAGCTCTATTTTTTCTATGATTTCCATATATTTTTTCGCTATTATTTCTTTGATATTTTCTGATAAGTTTATCTTGTATATTAATTTTAATTTTTGAGTTTGTAATTCTCAATTAAATGCTTCTTTATCTTCTTGATCCATACTTTTACTTGTTATTATTTATTATTTATTTATTTTTATTGGTTTTAGGAAGAGAGGAAAAAGTAGCCCTTTGTAGGGAATTTTTCTAAGGCTAGGCCATTATGGAGTTTGTGTTCAAAGTAGCCCTTGTAACATAATTTTGCCCACTTTAATTTCACTGACATCAGTCATAAAGTTGGTGATGATCGCCATTTGTGATAAAGTTTTTCTTAATTTTGACTCGATTTTACGAGTAATAATTTATATATGACTATATTTTTTTATAAGTTATATATTTATTTGTTGGTATAAATATTATATATCTATACTTTAGACAAAATTTATTTTAACTATAACTAATCAAAACAAAAAAACAAAAATAAATAACAATTTTTTATAATGCCCATTAGAATTCTCATAATCTCAAAATTAAATAGGTTAACTAAGTCAAGGTTTTCACTCATATTTATAGGATATTCATGTCAATATCTTATCATAATATAGCTAATAGCATCTTAACATAAAATCTTAGCAAATTACGTAGATTACTGGCGAATTGATTTAATTAATAAGAATAACTAATACTATATTACTATTTATGGTTTAGCCTATAATATATAATAATAATTAATTATTAGAATTAAAATATTTTTAATTGATCCACATGATCTATTTAACATACATGAGTACCCCAATAAGTAGGTACTGTCTGTGGTGTTTCCTTTTATGAAGCTTCAACAAATTAAAGAAATATTCCATATTATCATCATTTTTCATCTCTTCCCGCTCCTTAATATATTCAATTTCTTATATTTTGTTTTTTATTTTATTTTATTTTATTTGCTTTGGTTTTTAATTAATTCGGTACTGGGAATGGAGTTTCATGTTTGTCAAGATTGACTAGTTTAGCTTCTACCCATTTAAGCTGTTGTTAAGAATGTTTATATGGGAAGAGTGTTTATACAAATTTAAAATTTTTGTTATGCTTCATATAGAAATTTTTGTTAAGATATAGAAATACACTTTGTCTTTTTATATTTTACAGAAAAAAATATGGTTAATAAAATAAAAAATTCAGGTATTAACTTTGCCGTAAGAATATTCAAGAGATGAAAAAGAGGAAAAAAATCCTACACTTTTATTTTTATTTTTTATTTTTTTATAAGCAACAAAACCTTTATTAAGGGAGTACAAGGAGTACTCCAACCTAATACAATGCAAAGAAACAATGGTACATAGCAACAAAAAACCATACTACAATAACAAAGAACTAAGAAGCAAATTTTAAAAAGCACATTCGAGGCTCATTACACCAAAGACGGAAAGGCATAACATGATCACCTAAAAAATTATGTTGTTAGACAATAACAATCCACTTCCAGAACCTCAAGCAAATATTATCCAATAACTTCTTTAAATCACAGATCCCATCTTTAAAAATAATGTTGTTTCTCATCAACCATACCGACCATAACACCGCTAGCCAAATAATGAAGACCGATCTTCCTAATTTTTTCCCACCAAAAGCTCCCCACTAGTCCAATAGGACAACATCAACGCTATTAGACAGAACTAAACTGAATTCCAGCCACCTAACAACCTGGTACCATACCGCATTTATAATCGGACATCTCAAAAAAAGATGATCAACATCCTTCTATGCATTACAACAAAACACACAGTTTACATTTTCCAAAAGAATACCCCGACGACGCAAATTAACCCGGACATGAACCACCTAAATAATTTGCCTCGCAAAAACTTGGCATTTATGAGGTCCCTTAGACTTCCACAACTTGCCCAATGCAACTTGAGACATCAAGCTCAACTCCAGATTCGCACCAGAATTTTCAGCTAGAATATTATAAGCAGATTTCACTGAGAAACCAGAAGAAGGATATGTAGTCCAACACCACCTATCAGAAACAGAACTAGACAAATTAATAGAATTTAACAAATCCATCAGCAATTGCAATTGACCAATCTCTCTCCCAAAGAGTTCCCTCCTCCATAAGGTTGGAAACAGGCCAGACCAGACTTTGGCTAAACAGGTCAGACCTATTTTATAATTGATGGAGTTAAGCCTAGCCTATTGGCCTATCATAGGCTCATTTTTCAGGCTAAGCCTAGCCTATTTGAAAGCCTATAAAGCATGAAAGCCTATTTATAGGCCTACTTTGTCCTAAGGCCTCTAAAAATGTCAACAATTCTATCTTAAATATGCCAATAAACCACTAAATAGGCTAATAGGCCTTTTTAACAAGCCTCTAAATAAGTCTAATTTATAAATATATTATAAAATTTATTGTATTTACATTTATAAAATTTATAATATATATATATATATATATATATATATATATAAATTTAATAGGCTGGCCTATTAGGCTTAATAGGCTTTTTTAAAGACCTGTACCTAGTCTTTTTATTTAAATAGGCTTTTTAAAAAGCCTAAACCTAGCCTTTTTATTAAACAGGCTAGGCTAGGCCAGGCTTTAAATAGGTCAGGCTCTAGGCCCCTGATAGGTCAGTTGGCCTTTTTCCACCCCTACCTTGATTGTTAGCAGAGAACAAGTTTTTAACCATAGCATCCCTATTTTCAGACAAAGAAAATATGTGAGGAAAAGCAGACTTAAAGCTAGTTCCACCAACCCAAACATCAACTGAGAAGCGCGTACCTCCACCGTCACCAACAACCTTTTTCACATTATTATCAAACCAAAATCCCATCTCCCTACTAATGCTCAGAACATCTCGCCACCAAATAGAGGAATAATTATTGACCACCAAATCCGAGAAAGGATAAAAAATAAAGCCATATCTTGCTCACAAAATATTTGCCTAAAGCTGATTCTGAGATTGTAATAATTTTCATAGCCATTTACTTAGCAATGTCCAATTGAACCAACGAATATCCCTCACACCCAAACCACCATCCTTTTTTGCTTTGCACACCCAAGACCAGCGAACCCAAGCTATCTTAGAACCTTCCTTTACACCACCCCATAAAAAAGATCTTTGAATTCTAATAATTTCCTTTAAAATTGAACTAGGAGCCTTATAAAAGGATAATTAGTGGATAGGCACAGAGTTTAACACCGAATTCAAAAGCGTAACTCAACCTCCAATTGAAACATGTAACACCCTCATAAAATGACCTTAAACTAACATGTAAAACATACATGCTTTTTACATGATTAAGTGGCCTTGTCAATGATGCCATGAAAATTACCCTATTTAAAAAAAATAAATCCTGAATATATAATTACATGACCACACTAGTGAGAGTTAGACCTGAATTACTTGGCTAAAGTCTCAAAATACAAGTCCAAGTGACATCAAAAGAGGAAATCTATGATAGTAACTTTATTACAATTTATTATTACAACTATAGGTACAATAAAACATCTAATATAAGTCTTCATTCTTTTGCTCCGTCATCTCTAGCCATGACATCACCTGCAATACTGTAACTGTGAGATATACGAATTCACATATATCTCAGTAACCCCCGGTCATATAAAAACGTTTCCACAGTGTTGCAGGCTAAAGTTGCAAAACTATCCCCTCCTAGATTTAATACTAACATCATCCATATGAACCTCAAGTTCCTTAAACAGTCAATCAGTCACATAAACATTAAGTTCCATCACACAATCAACCATTCATAATCTATGAACTCTAATGAGGTATGCTATGCATGTTCCTTTTTTATCAGTTTTGTGCCGGCAGCCCACACCCTCATTGGAGATCTCCATTGTCCAAGGAAGCGTCCCCCCTTGAACCCTCAATCTGCCCGGTCTCACACCCGAAGGTGATCAATGCAGTGTCTTTTATCATGAATGAAAATGCATAAACCAATGCAATATCGGCCTCATTCTCTTCCTCATACCAAGGCCTTAACCCATACCCTTGTTGATGAGGAGAGTTATTCACATATTGCACTGGTATTTCAAGTCAATCACATAATTTCAATTATTAATTAATCATGAAAACATGGCTTAAAGCCCCTTAACATTGCAAGGCCCTTACCAATTCCCTTGCAATGTTAAATACATGTTAAAACCTCATTCTCTTCCTCATGCGAAGGCCTTAAAACATACCCTTGTTGATGAGGAGAGGCATTTGATTCCTTAAACATAAATTTTGAACATTCAATCACACAAATACATGTTCAATTTCTACCTTATTCATAACATACAATGAAGCCATTCATCCACAATCATGCACCACACAATTTCATGGTACTAGGCATAATTTGTAAAACAATGGAACCTATTTTCATCCATTCCAATCTTAGAGATGGATTCATTATGTTTACATTGCATTTTGTTTGATTATGTTCATGTAGCAATAAAGCATGGAGAAGTGTTGATTTTAGAGGATTGGACTTGAATAATGAAGGAAAGAATGAAGAAAGTTGAAGAAAAGATGTAGAAAACACTTAGAAGCTGTCAAAAACTATCTTGTGCGCACAACCCATGAAGGTGTGCGCACCTTAATTCACCCCTGGAGCTGCTGTCCAATCTTGTGCGCACAGCCCAGGAACGTGTGCGCACCCCTGTTTGTATTTCGGCCATAACTTGAGTTGTAAACCTCCAAATAGAGTGAAACCAAAAGAATTTGAAAGATAAGAGGATTCTCTACAACTCTTATGAAGACTACAAAATCTAGTTCTAAAATTTTAATTGTAAAAAACAGTCATCTTTGACAGGTATGTGCAATCAACAAACTAGATACTTTCATATAGACCCTGTCTCAGTAATTTGGTCATAACTAGAGTTGTAGACCTCCAAATTGAGTGAAACCAATGGCATTGGAAAGCTAAGAGGATTGTCTACAACTCTTGTGAAGACTATGATGACCAATTCTTAATAACAAATAGTTAGAATTTCAGTTCAAATTCACAGCTTTAACACTCAGAAATTCATCAAAATCATGCCCTGTTTCTAACTAACCTAAACCTTTAACCCAATTCAACTTCCAAAACCATAAACCCATCCATGTGAGCCATTTCATCAAACATCAAATGTGCATTCAAACATTACAATCACAATTACAAGCAACATACTAACATAGCAACAAAACAACCAATTTCATCAAACGTAAAGACAATTTACATGATTTCAAACCACAATCACAATTTGCATCACACAATTCATCCTACCATTCACAATTTCTAGTTCGCTATACTATTGGGGTTACCTTTAAAGCTTTCCTTTGCCTTTGACCTTGATTTCCCCCAACCCTAAGGCTTAACTCCCAAGTCCATAGCTTCTCTTCCTTTCCAATTTGCATGATCCTTGGGTGGTTGTATCTCCAATCCTCATTCAATCCCACATGCACAAGATTAGAGAATGGAGAAAAAAGTCATGAATGGAAGGAAGGGATGGGGAAATTACACCTACCCAAAGCTTGAACTAGTGTAGAATTAGGCTTGAGAAGCTAAATTCCACATGCAAAATCATGGGGATAGAGCTTGGGTGAGTTCCTCCTAGAGAGAAGATGGAGAAAATGAATTTTAGAGAGAGAGGGAGGGTTTGGCGTGAATTAGAAGAGGGAGGGAAGGTGAGAGCTCTCATGTGGTCTACTTGCTTTAGTATCTTGAGGGACTATTTAGCAATTTTTTTAAAATTGCAAGTAGGTCCTTCCTTCCTTTTAGTGTCCCCTTTTTAATCCTTCTTCTACATAATCTCTTAATTGTTGGTACTTGACTCTTTAATTAAGCATATACCACAATTAAATAGCCTTAGATACCATCACTAGTAAATTTGGGATGTTACAAAACATATCTATGCTTCCAGGATAATAACTTTCTTTTAAGAGCATCAATAACCCCCCTCCACAAGATTTTTTTGTTTGTTTTTATCAACAGAAAATTAACCTAGCTTGTAAAAAAAGGACTTAATATGGAAAATAAAAAAAATTATTAAATAATAAATTTAATCCCTTACATAACATAAAATGATTACATAGCAAACCTATAAACAAACAAAAATAACATATTCATTGGTTTTAGACACAAAAAAACTAGGAGAATCTTTAGAATTCTTGAGGAAGAATGCCTTGCTTCTTCAAGTGACCTCACATCTATAACCTGAAATTGAATGCGAAAGTAAGTGATTCCATATCATATTTGCAATAACCTTCCAATTTACAACAGAAAAACTATTGAAAAATATTAATGAATAAAAAGAATTGAATAACTATACATGTGAAGAGAATTATTAGTGCAGAAGAATAAAGCTCAATATATGTGCACAATAATTGGCAAGATGCATTTGGAAGCTTTAGTTAATTATCCAAGAGTTTCTTAATTAAATCATCCCATATAGGAAGTTCATTGAAATTTTATCTAGCTTTCTACATTGAGTTAAAATATTAAAAAGTAGCAATGAAAATAGTTGCAAATATTTGTCACTTATTTCAATCTGATATAAAGATTAAGAGAAAAAGCTAAAAAACAACAATTGCTATCTAAAGTCTAACAAATTAATTGTAGAACAAGAAGTGACTAGTATTAAAAGTTAGATCCTCGAAAAAAAATGAATATTTTATTAAATCACCAATATTTAAACAGCCAGAACAAAATGAGGCAGATAAATGTGAAACAAAAAGACATATCGAAAACTAGATTGAGTTTGATTAACAGGCATCAATGGCTAAGTTGTAAACCTTACTTTTTCTACGGTAATATATGCTAAACATCTTTGAATACTCTCCAAAAGTAAGGGCAGCATTAGATGGAATAGGCCAGAAAATAATGATGAAAATTCAAGGCATTTTTGACTAAAAATGTGGCTTACCTCCTTATTATGAAGAGTGCAACAAGTTCAAGCCGTGACATCCAGATGGACAAAATCTATGATAACCAGCAGACATTTGCAAATTATATGTAAATGCTACCATTGTAGGAGCAAAATGTATGTGTAGCAAATAATCCTTTACATATATAAAAAAAAATGAATGTTATTCTCTGCAGAAGATATATAAGGTCTTTAGCTAGCTTAATGATCAAAATGCTGCATTAAAAGGTTCTGCAATTACTATTTGATAAAAGTTACGAGTAATTCATGCTGCATTAAAAGGTTCTGCAAAAATGAAATGCCATACTTTCCCTTTATACTAACTAATAATTTATGCAGACCCAATTCATGCTTGGCCAGCTTGCTGATCTCCACAACCAGGTATGCATGTGACTCTGCCTTCTTTTATTTTCTTCCTTAGCTTACTAATTGAACTCCCATCTCAATCTCTAAGACTCTAACTTGTTGAATTTACTGATTAAATGAATGCAAGATTCAAAAGAGCAGAAACAACATATGAGAAACAAAGCCTATAACAAATTAATCATTGATTACTTATTTCAAATTCCACGATAACAAAAGGCAAAAATAGGAAGCATTTGGAAGAAGAATAAAAATACCTAATTGCACAAACAACTCATTCTAAACAATAAACATACACAAATGATGAGAATTAATATATATAAGCATACCGAAGAACATGAGCATACCTCACAACAAAGAATACCTCACAGTAAAGTGTGACTTTCATTCTAGTATAACATTCAAAGAAATCAAAGCAGTATTAATGACATTAATACATTAATCTATATAATAAATCAAAAACACATCCTAAAGAAGCTCAAAGCACGTTGAACATTAGCTCAGAAGTACCACATATTGTTCCAATAACACAAACACAAGAAAAAGCCAGAAATCCTATCAGTACGAAATTCAATGAGAGGCCTTGTATATACTGTACATGCGGACTAATTCCACTAGCTCAATGATCCATGTTGCATTGGTTGTTCCAACATCATAACATCGTATATTACTTAAACTAGTATACTATAATATAAAATTTGAAATCCACTTGGGCATTGCTTATTACAATGTGATATGAATTCAAATAGTTTAATAGAGAAACAAATAGTCAAGCAAAAGCATTGCATCTTTAGCGTGAACATGAGTGGAAGAGCAAGAGTGTCACTCGCTGCTCTCTATATTGAGATATGGATTAGCCAAACTTATGTAGATACATCTAACTATCTAAGAGTGTTTCTAAACTTCGGAGAAGAAACTGATTCTTTAGAAAATGAATTCTGAATACACAAATCCAGATTACAAAGCAGCTGCTTATATAGCAAAGCAAAAGGCGGGTAAAGAAGTTACAACAAGTAACAGATTTGTAACAGAATTAAATAGAAAAAGAAACATAATACCCTATCAGTTACCAAGATGACAATTTGATCCCTAGAGGCAAGTTTTCTATGTGTGACATTTGGCACAGAGATAAGTTCAAAGTCCTTGAAGCATAGTCACCAAAGGCTCTAGATATTGCAAGTTTTGATTTTTACCATTTGACATCCAAAGTGTAACATCCCAAATTTACTAGTGATGATATCTAAGGGTATTTAATTGTGGTATATGCTTAATTCAAGAACCAATTACCAACAATTAAGAGATTATGTAGAAGAGGGGTTAAAAAGGGTACTCTCAAAGAAAGGAAGGACCTACTTGCAATTTTTAAAAATTGCTAAGTAGTCCATCCCACACACATACATTGCAAGACCACACAAGAGAGAATTAATTTTCCCTTCTCCTTCTTCATGCGCCAATTTCCCTCTCTCTCACTAGAAATTCATTTCCTCCTCCTTCTCTCTAAGACCATCATCTCCATTTTTCTTTCCAAGCTTTGCATGTGTGTTTAGGGCACCATTAAGTCCATTCCTCCTAGCTTGAAGCATTTGGTAAGTGTTTTTCTCACCTCTCCTCCTCCTAATGGCTTCCATGGCACTCACTCACATGGATTTTGTGTGATTGAAAATGGTGACAGGGTCCCAAGGGGATAATGTTCAAGACAAGGGAAAAGGCAAAGAAGTAGTGGATTTGGAGCCAAAACCCTAGAGCTTGGAGGCTTGAGGTTGAGGACAAGGAGATTTCTTCAAAGGTAACCCCACTAAACCCCAAATTAGACTAATTAGGGAATAGAAAATGGTATAAGGTTAGGTTTTGTTAAATTAGATAATTTGATTTTGATGCATTTGGCTTGATTTTGAGCCATTGTGAAAATGTATGATAAATTGTGGATTTGGCTTGTTGTGATTGTGTATGAGTTGAATGTGATGTGTTGTTTGAAAGCATGATGCTTGTAGACCATGTGTGGTAATGACATTGAAATAAGGATAGTTTTCTTTGTTTAAATAATATTATGTGGTATTGTGAATTGAGAAGTAATGGGTGTATGTTTTGATTTTGTGCTTATTGAATGAGTGATTGGAATATGCATGATCAAATATGAAGCTAGAGAAATTGTATTGGTAAGTTGGTTTTTGGAAGTTTAATGTGAGTGAAGAAGGTGCATGTTTGGGTATATGAATTGGATTAACATAATGTCATTTTGATTTGCGAAATTGAGATGAGAATTGAAGGAATTGCTTTTGAATATGAAGGTAAGATGTAGACAAAAGCTTAATTCCTTGTTTTCGTGAACTCTAACATAGTTTGGGATGGATATTCGACCTACTTACAATTGGATCCTGATTTCGTGGCCTCTTATAAAGTTATATAGAATTTTATTAGCTTTCCAATGCCACCAATTTTAGGAGAATCCAATTAGTATAGCTTGAGTTATAGACAAAACACTTAGAGCTGCCAAAATTGGGATTTTAACATGGGCAGATGGAATCAATCGAAATTATCTACTAGCAAAAAATTGATTTAGATCTTAATATCTGAATGCAAGTTGTAGATAATTGCGTTAGCTTTCATTTGTCACTGATTTCACCCAATTTGGAGGTCTACAACCCACGTTATGCCAAAATTACCAAACTGTGGCAGAACCCTTCAAAGTGGCAGTGTTGTACCTGTGACTGGCGCCAAGGCGGCAGGATGGGCGCCCAGGCGCCAAAGCTCTGCAACTTGGCAGTTTTGCACCCAGTCGCACCACCCGAGCGACAGAATCGTGGTCTGGGTGACAGGACTCTCTTGTCTGGCAGTTTGTAACACGTTTCTGGCGCCCAGGCACCATAATGGTGGCCCGGGCGACAGAACTCTGTTGTCTGGCAGTTTGCAAGGGCGACAGTGTCCTGTACCTTCTTGACCTATTTTTGCTTTTAAAATGTCATGTAAGCCTATTTAACTTAGTTTTATGATAGGAATGTAAGGAAATATGCTTATATGATTTAGTAACATGTTTAGGATTATGAAATGATAGGCTAAGCTCTTGAATTGAATTGTGAAATTGTCGTGTGATGATTGTTGAATGGAAATGGATCTCCTCATAACAAGGGTTTGTTTTAAGGCCTTGTATGAGGAAGAGAATGAGGTTTGACATATAATTAACATTGCAAGGGAATTGGTAATGGCCTAACAATGTTGAGGGGCTTTAAGCCTTGTTTTCATGATTGAACTTGTGTGAATGACTTGGAATGCCAATGCAATATGTGAATAACTCTTCTCGTAAACAAGGGTATGGGTTAAGGCCTTGGTATGAGGAAGAGAATGAGGCCGATATTGCATTGGTTTATGCATTTTCATCCATGACTAAAAGAAACTGCATTGATCACCTTCGGGTGTGAGACCGGGCAAATTGAGGGTTCAAGGGGGGACGCTTCCTTGGACAATGGAGATCTCCAATGAGGGTGCGGGCTGCTGGCACAAAACTGATAAAAAGGAACATGCATAAAGTACATCATTAGAGTTCATAGATTATGAATGATTGATTGTGTGATGAAACTTGATGTTTATGTGACTGATTGACTGTTTAAGGAACTTAAGGTTTATATGGATGATGTTAGTATTAAATCTAGGAGGGGATAGTTTTGTAACTTGTTGCCTGCAACACTGTGGAAACGTTTTTATATAACCGGGGGTTACTGAGATATATGTGAATTCGTATATCTCACGGTTATAGTATTGCAAGTGATGTCATGGCTAGAGATGACAGAGCAAAGGAAATGAATATTTACATTAGATGTTTTATTGTACTTATAGTTGTAAACCTAAATTGTAATAAAGTTACTATCATAGATTTCCTCTTTTGTTGTCAATTGGACTTGTATTTTGAGACTCTAGCCAAGTAGTTCATGTCTAACTCTCACTAGTATGGTTATGTAATTATGTATTCAGGATTTTTAAACAGAGTAATTTTCATAGAATCTTTGACAAGGCCACCTAATTATGTGAATAGCATGTATGTTTTACATGTTAGTTAAGGCCATTTTATTAGGATGTTATACAAAGCCTGTACTTTCCTCGTTCATCTTCCAAACAAAATACTTGCACTGTTGATTGTGTTATGCGTTGTGCTTCCTATAGATTATTCAACAAAAATAATATTTTAAATTTTGACACTTTTATGCCAGGAGTTAAATCTAAGAGAATTGGAATCTTTTCGCCAAACACTTTCTGCTAAAACAATACAGATTATTGACTCTTAGTAGGATCATAGTCATATGACGACCATGATTATTATCGTACTCTTACTTCATTCATGCAGTTGAAAACAAAAATGAGCAAGATTAGGGAAAACAAAAAAAGGTGCATACCAAAGCAATCGCGTGAGTGGAGATGATATCGAAAGACGGCGAAAATGAGAGACCAACTACCGCAAGTGAGAATGAAAACGAAGACCCAGCTTCCATAAAGGAGAACTAAAGTGAAGAATAAACCGCAATGTAGAACAAAAATGAATAGAAACTACAATTTAGGGTTTTGATTCAAAAGGGGGAAATGAAATTTAAGAGAGGAATCATACCTGAGCTTCGAAGAAATGAACCTCACCGTGGAAAGGGGAATGAAATTTGATGACAGGAAACTAGGAAGAGATCAAACGAAAATGGAGCAGGGATATAGAGAGGAAAATTGAAAAATGAAGAGGTGATTCAGATAGGGAAATTGCAAATGAAAAGGGAATTCAGAGAAAGTGAAACAAAAAAATATATTTGTGTTTACTGAAACAATGTATAACGTGAATGAATGGGCACACAATTATGGTTTATTTCTTTTGAGGCTTTTTTAACAAAATAAAATAAAACTTAACTGCCGTAAAACAAACATAAACCGCCATAAATTAACGTATATCCGTGGCGGTTACAAAAACCGCCGGCAATCTCCAAAGACATAGAAAGCGAAGGCCGCCGCCATTTTCCTATTTCCTAGTAGTGATATTCCTCATCTCTTACCATCTTGGATTTCTCTCAGAATATGTTGACATCATCTTCATTTCAATTTTTGTTTAACTTTAGCCATAATCTTCAGAAGCTTTATCTTTCTAATAACAATATTGTATTAAACTTGTCACCTGTTCATTATCCACACTTCCCTTCTCTTGGGATACTTGACCTATCTTATAATAATCTAACATCATCATTGTTTCTTGGTAACTTCAACTTTAGCTACAAAGTACTAGAACTTCATCTAGTAAGTTGCAGTCTTACTGATACAAGTTTTCTTCCACCATCTGCTTCAATTGTGAGCTCTTTGTCTTCTCTCATCCTCCTTGACCTCTCCTCGAATCTCTTGACATCATCCGTTACATTGGATTGAATTTTTAACTTCACCACCAATCTTCATAGCCTTAACCTTTATGGTAACTTGTTAGAAGGTCCTATTCCTAATGAATTTGGGAAACTAATTAACACTCTTGAAGTTCTTGCACTCTTCTCTAACAACCTACAAGGAGAGATTCCAACTTCCATTATGAAAATATGCACATTGCAGGAATTGTACATTGATAACAACAACTTGAGTGGACAATTTTCAAACTTCATTCAAAATTCACCGGAGTGCAACACATACATATTTCAAACCTTGGATTTATCTTATAACTGGATTACAGGCACCCTACCAAACTTTTCAATTTTGTCATCTTTGCAGAGGTTAGATCTTTCTAATAATCAATTAACTGGAGAAATACCTAAAAGTATTGGGTCTCTAGATAAGTTGGTGTCTCTGCACTTAGAGCAGAATCACTTTGAGGGTGAGATCAATGAATTGTATTTCACTAATTTTTTTGAATTGAAAGATTTAGACTTAACAGACAACTCATTGTCTCTTAAACTTGGTACCAGCTGGGTTCCACCTTTTCAAATATTTAATTTGGGATTAGCATCTTGTAAGTTGGGTCCTAGTTTCCCGAATTGGCTCCACACTCAAAATTACTTAAGCTTTCTAGATATTTCAAATGCTGGAATTGATGACTATGTGCCTGATTGGTTTTGGCCCAAATTACAATCTATAAGTGAGATGAATATGTCTTACAACAATCTCAAAGGTACAATTCCAAATTTACCACTCAAGCTTGATGGTACATATGCGGTCCTAAATTTAAATCAATTTGAAGGTGGAATTCCTGATTTTTTTGTTATAAGCATATGCATTGGATCTCTCCAATAATAAGATTTCAGATTTGAGTGCTTCCTTGTGTAACAAAAGCACAACAACCAATGTGAACACTTTGGAGTTATCAAATAATCAAATTATGGGATAGTTGCTTGATTGCTGGGATCATCTACTTTTTCTGCAATTTCTTGATATAAGCAACAATGATCTGTTTGGAAAGGTTCCACAGTCCATGAAAACCCTTGTTAATTTGGAAGCGTTGGTCTTACGAAATAACAACTTAATTGGAGAACTACCTTCCACTTTGAAGAATTTATCCCAATTAGTTATATTGGATGTGAGTGAAAATTTGTTGTCGGGTCCAGTACCCTCATGGATTGGAGAGAGTTTACCAGAATTGAAAATTTTGAGCATGCAAGTAAATGACTTCTTTGGGAGTCTTCCTTTGGATCTCTGTCATTTGACGTAGGTTCATCTCTTGGATCTTTCAAGGAATAATTTATGAGGAGGAATTCCATCGTGTCTGAACAATTTTACTTCGATGACAGATAGGAGGATAATCTCAAGTGAAATTGTAAAGAAAAGAAAAATGTCTTCCAAAGAGTTCTATTTTGACATTTATGACTCCAATGTCTTGTTCACGTGGAAAGATCCGGCGAGGGTACTCGTTTGAAAGAGATGCAACAAGAAATACATAATCATGGCAAAGAGCTGCGGAGATTGATGAGGCTCTTGGAATTGCGCGATTAAGAACAGCGAGCTTACACTACTTAGGTGCAAACAACAGGTCAGGAGCGCATGGACCAGTTGCAACCCGTGATCGATGTCTTGGTCAGTGTATTGGTGCATCGACCTCAACTACCTCAACTCCAATTCATAATCCATCTTCCCCAAAACAAGCATTCCAAGTGAAGGATATTGCATCGGGTTTTCCTTATTTTGATGGTTCGACCCCAATTTTGGAGTGGATATTCAAAGAAGAGAAGTTCTTCAACTACCATAATACACCAGATGTAGAATGCATTGATATCGCATCCATTCACTTCGAGAAGGACGTGGTCCCATGGTTTCAAATGCTCCAATGTTTGGGTGCCTTTCATTCTTGGTTGGATTTGACCATAGTCATGGAGTCTCAATTTGGACCTTTTCCCTTCGATTGTCCCATGGGAGATTTATTCAAACTTCAGCAGTTAGGTTCTATTTCTAACTATTATCTTAAATTCATGGCACTTGCTAATCGCTCTCTTGAATTATCTGCGGAGGCACTTCTGAATTGTTTCATTAGTAGTTTCAACAAAGATATCGGAAGGGATGTGGTTGCTCAACCACCACCATCATTGTTGCGAGCAATTTCTTAAGCTAAACTCTATGTGGAAAAATATGTCCTTAATGTTAAACATCGCATTTTGTCTCATTCTCATAAATATTCAACCCTATCTACTGCTGCTGCATTTTCCACAAACAATAAAGTTGTAGCTAAGCTGCCATTACCAGCTCTTTTGCGTACTCTTGCTATGCCACCTGCAAGGAATTCTAATGTGAAGAAGATTAGCCATGCCGAAATGTAGTTGCGTAGAGAGAAAGGTCTTTGTTATTTTTGTGAAGAAAATTTTTCATTCCAACATAAATGCCCTAACTGACAATACTTGTTTTTACAAATTGAGGAGGAAGGATCAGATCCACCCACACATGAGGGTTTTCAAGCTTTCCCTAATTCTGAGGAGTCTTCTGATAGTTCTAATCAGGACCATCATCTGTCTTTAAATGCACTCATGGAGAGTATGTATGGATTACCGACCTCCAAATGCTATTACTATTAAGGACAACTTTCCTATTCCAATAGCTGTCATGCTTATTGGTGAACTATTTGGTTCTACTTTCTTTTCCAAGCTGGATTTAATATCGGGCTATCAGCAGATATTGCTCAATCCAGCTTGTAGACATAAGACTGCCTTTAGAACCCATGATAGTCAATATGAATGGCTTGTAATGCAATTTGGGTTAACTCATTAAATATGTCTTAAAATATACAAGTTTTCTAACTCTGTTCCTAGTAAAATTACATTAATAAATGCACAAAGTCAAGTAATATTTCTCTATCTCTTGCTTCACTATGTCTTACTCCACTATTAATTGAATTATTGGAAATTGTACAAGGGTATAAGTGGAAAGTCTCCATTAATAAGTTAGTTGGTGACTTATATTAAGGACCATGGATTCCTTCTACAAGGTGACTTATATGTAGGACTGGAGGGAGTATGTCAATCACTCATAGACTATAGAGAATAGGACATGCAAACCTTGTATTCAAAGAAGGCTTATGAAAAACACCCTTCCAATTTACCATTGTATTTAACTATTATTTCATTATAATCTTTGAGAAGTGTAAATAGGTTTGTTTTATAAGTTATATATTGAAAGTTTAAGTATGAATTGATTATCATTGTGAATATTCTCTCGTAGAGATGTTATCGAATGGATTCTCAGTTTTAAATCTTTAGCTTCTTTGTGTTATTTTGGTATCAGAGCAACATTCTCAACATCTTACAACCTTGGTCAGTATAATTTCTCCATTTTAATTTGTACTTGTTATTGTGATCGGATGAACAATTTACAACGCAAACAGATGATCTGCAAGAATAGATGAACAAAATTGACAATTAAACATAAGAATAGGTAGAAAAATGGGAAGATTTGATTTTACCATAATTCCCCACAGAGTGCTAGGGATGTTTTTAACCAAACCAACCCAGTTTAAACCGTGACAATCAAACCAAAAAAAACAAAAACTGAAAAAAAAGCGACTATTTTAATATGTTTGGTTTGGATTTCAGTTCCTTCCATGAAAGCTAATCCAACCTAAACCAAACCACAAGATAATTTAATATATGTTTCAATATTTAAGAATTTCCTTTATTATTTATGTTCACTTTTTTTTCTATTTTAACTCCACTAATTTCACCATTTTTAACTAATCTTCCAGTTTTCACATAAATTAGTATACTTTGAAATGCATTCTTTTTTAAAAAATTAATAGGTCATTAAATATTTTAGGGAACTTTGTTATGATGGTTAAAGTTTTTCTTTTAGATGTAACCTTGTGTTGTTTATTCAAACCTACATATTATTTAGAGTAAAAGCTTATAAAATATAACTAATGTTTTCTATAAATATAACCTAATATATGATATCTAAGTGTTTAAATTGAAATTTTAGAAAACTAAATTTGATTTTTATGAACATTTCTTTATTTTTATAATAAATTTATCATAAAATAATAAAGTGAAGACCGAATAACCGAATTAATGTGCACATCAAAAGATTGGTTCACATTTCTTTTGAGAATAAAACTGATTAGATGATAAACTTATAAAACCACATTGATGAGATCAAATGATTTTTTTCTCAAAAATCAAACCAACCTGTGCTATGAACAGCCCTAATGCGTCGGTCTTAGGACAAGAACACCACCATTGTGATTAGATCTGGAAATTTTGTAATTGGGAATTAGGACTGAAAATTTTGTTAACTAGTATTTAGGATTTTTTTTATATAAATTTATGTTTTTAATATAAAGAAACTAGGAATTAGTATTTAGGTTTCACAACTAGGAATTATGATTTATGAATTATGATTTATGAATTATGATTATGAATTAGGAGTTAGTATTATATTAGAAATGAAAATGAACCTTAGTGTGAATTAGTAATTGTTTAAAATGTTACTTATAATGTGTTGTTATATAGATTGCATGTTTTATTTTGGAGCTGGAAGCTTGGAGTATATGGTTTTATAGTTGAGGTGTATTCATAACCACTTATGTGCATAATATAGTATAAGTGAAATGATACCCTAGGGATTTGTTTTTGTATGTTAGTAGATAGGCAAGACCCTCATGAAATACTAAATACCATGGTGCTGGTTATGTGCCGTTAATATTACATATTGTTGTGATCTAACCTGACGAGGATGTAGGACAGACAAGGTGGACTTCTTGATCAGCAGATGGCAGTATGTGTATCTCCCAGGCCTGAGCTCCGGCGGCGGTGGTGTGCACCTGCAAGGACTCCGATGCTCAAGTCAGTGAATGTGTTAGGGTTTATGTATTTGATAGAATACTTACGTACTTTGCATGGTGCATTAATGATAGTATTTATAGAGTGAGGTGTATGACCTAAACGTTGTCTGTATTGGGCCAGGATCTGTTGCCTGGGCCCAAACCTCATTATCTGGGCCTTGATCATAGGCCACGCCAAACTTACCGGGATGCCTTCGGGATAGTTGGTGGTTGTTTGACCCGGCATGTGTGCATACACCCGGGATACCATTATTCTGGTCCACAACAGTTGCCCCCCAAGTCGTCAAGTCTTTTATGAGAGAAATTGGCGAGTTTAGTTGCCATGCCGGGTGGGTTTCAAATGGTGATTCTGACAGAATGTCACGAGATAACGGTTGGTTTTCTTTTATTCGTGTGTGTTCCACGCGCTCCACTTTGGGTATTGTGCGCGATGATTAGTGTGGTCTTGGGCCCTTCATTCATTAAGGTGATGTGACGGTTTTTACTTTATTTCTTTTCACCCGTTACATTTTACCTCTTTTCTTCTTTTCAAGTTTTCACTTCTCTCTGTTCGCGCTTCAGCCTGTTCATCTTGCTTTGAGGAAATTTTGTGACTCTCCTTCTTCTTCTTCATACCTGCTTTGCGAGACTCCATTTTCCAACAACATCTTCACTTTCCAGTATCAGGTATTGCTTCTTTTCTTCGTTGATTTGTGCTTTTGTACGGTTCTTTCCCTGATTCTTGGGTTGTTCTGCTACATCCTACCTAATTCTTTAGGGTTTAGTTATTGTATCTGGGTTCCTTTCTGTCAAAAATGGCCCATAATGTTATCATGTTGACAAGTGATTCTTCTTCGGAGTCGAGTGATACTGAACTTCCTGAAAGTCTTGCGAGGGGGCTTCAAAAACATAGGTCTTCTAATGAGCCAAACCTTGGTCCAGGAACGCCTTCCATAGTCAACCCTGACTATTGTGAATCTGCCCATCTTTGGTTTAATCCTCTGTATTCACGGCGAGTGGAGAGTGGCGAGTCAGTTACCCAGAGTGTGAGCGGGTCGTTTAATGCTTTGAATCCAGAACCTTCCGCTCTTCTCCTTGCTTCAGTCCACCTTCCTGATGAATACAGTTCTGATAGTTCTGTTTCTATCGAGCAAGATTCTGATCGTCGAGCTCCTGTCAACCTTCCTCTGGTGGAGGTGAAAACTGAGTCTTCCCATCCCGGGGATCCTTTGGAAAATAGGGAGTCCATACCGTCGTCTATGACACATTCCTTAGATTTTGAGTCTGACCCTGCGTATTCTCCCTCTTCTCATTCTCGTTCCTCCCCGGGATCTGACTTTGCTTTGTCTTGTCATGTAGATATGGAACCAGTTCAAGGCGAGATCCCTGTTTAGGAAGTTTTTGAGGCTTCAGGATCTTCTGCGAGCATGCCGGATCTGAGTGATGTCGGTAGTCATGAGGTAACTGTGCGAGGAGCTGGCGAACCTAGTACCTCTCAGCCTCCTCTTGAATGTCCTCCTGACCTCTTGGAGCTGAAGAATATCTGGGGGTTTTTGTGGGCTCCGTTGGATTTCATCCGGGAAGAGTGTTCTGTTAAGGATAATGCCTAGCTTAGGAAGGTGGAGAAACATTGGAAGAAATGTTTTCATAATGGACCCAACACTCCCGAGACTGACACTACAGATGATCCCTCTAGTAACCATAAGTTGGTCATCCAGGGTAAAGACGAGAGGATTTGTACCCCGGCATCTGAAGGCGAGGGTTCCTATATTATGATGCTGGAGTCTTTGTAGCATCAACTTAAGATTAGGTTCCCCTTCTCAGACCTTCAAATTGAGGTGTTGCATAACCTTCATCTCGCTCCCACTCAGCTTCATCCTAATGGTTGGGGATTTCTCCAGACCTTTGAGGTCTTTTGCTGGGCCAATGGCTGGCAATGTTCCTCGGCCTTGTTCTTATACATTTTTTGTCCCTATCGTGGTTCAAAGAAGAGTTGGGTATCTATTCGCCATCGTTCCGGTATTCCCCAATTGTTTACTCCCTACGAGGAATCCTTCAAGACCCATAGGGACGTTTTTGTGAAAGTTGTCCCTCGGACCCTAGATTGCACTCCCTTCTAGATTGGGGAAAACAAGCAGCCCTTGTTCCCGCTTTACGGGATGGAGGAGCATTATATGAGATCTTTGTCTCTGAAGGAATTGGAAATCGGCTTCATGGAAGAAGAAGACCAACAAACCTTTAAGAACCTATGTGCCTTTGTTCAGCAAGGGGGGATACCCTGTCCATTGTAAGGATGTTCTAGGGGTATCTCTTCGCGACCAGGCGGTATGCTTATGTAGGAAATTATCCTTTATTGTATGATGTCGTCATTTCATATTGTTGTTGATTGTTTTGCTTCAACTGACAGATGTATTCTTTTTTGTTCAGCTAAGATTATGGCCAACTATGCCAACCACTCCCAAAAGCGTGATATTAAGGGGAAAGGAAAGGTTGGTATCTCGTGTCCACCTCCTGCCCCTATCCCGGTTCCTGCTTCTATCCCGGCTGGTTCTATTGGGATTGTTATTTCGGCTGCGGCTCCTGCTGGACCTACAACTTCTTCTGGAGGGGTTTCTCCTGTTGGGAAGTCTGTGCCTCCATCTTCCGGGACCGAGGTGGCTCCTGTGCCGCCAAAACGTCACCGCGTAACTAAGTCCGATATGCTTTTTTTTATGGGTATTTTGATCATATAAGAATCCTTTGTTATTTTCTTTATCTTATTGGTTCAATTGGTAGGTGACCAACCTGGAGGTGGCCAAGGGGCTTCTGGCGGGATGAACCCGGTTTTGATGGCGCATTTCTCCACTCCTTCTTCTGCTTGGGAGGGATTTCAATCTCCCTTGATTAAGTTCCAGCACGACGACTTTTTTACAAGGGGTGGCGCTACTGCCGTGAAGGTATATGTTACCTGTTATCTGTATTTTTCACGTTGGTTGATCCCGGTAGCTTCTGTTTTTAACCTTTCTATTTCATCTCTCTCTTCGTAGGAGCAAGCCAAGTCTCTTATGGGCTGGACGGCTATGAGCATGGCTATGCTGCATCATGTTCATGACCAACCTGAAGACTTGGGCCAGACTGCTTCCTTAAGGGCCCAGATACGGGATCTGAAGGATGATATGTCTTTGAAGGAGGCTTTGATCAAGAGTGCTAGGGAATCAAAATCCCGTGCCACCGAGGATCTTGCCTCTTTGAAAGAAAAGTTTTCTCGTATGGAGGAGGTCTTTTCTAAGGAGAAGGAGAAGACTGCCGGCTTGGATGCCGAGAACTTAAAGCTGAGGGATGAGGTCTCTCATCTGAAAGCTAAAGCAGATGAAGATGATTCCGCTCTCAACCTTCTTCGTTCTGTGCTCCAAGAGTCGGCTTCAAAGCTTCTGGAGACTCAAGTCGAGCTTCGGGATACTCAAGAGAAGCTGGAAGAAGCCTATCAGGACATGGACACCACAGTGGATGATTATTACTGTGATTGTGTGAAAACTCTTCAGTTCTTGAATCCCGGGATGGAGTTTAACACCTGTGGTCTTTGTAAATATCACAATGTGAAGGATGGGATGTTCATGGATTTCCATGACCCTCACAATCCCATGCCTCTTGATCCCGTTGATCCAAGACTTGAGCCATTCGAGTGCAGCACTCCTCCTCCTACCAATCCTGTTCCGGAGCCCGAAGGTGCAGATGCTGGAGGGGCTGAATAATTTGCTTTTTTGATTTTTGTTTTCGTTCTGTAATGTTGTCGTGAACAATTTACGTTATATGTAACTCTTATCATCTTGGTGCTCCGGGTAGATCTTTACGCATGGTTTTAGTTTACTTCTCCTTTCTGCCTTTCTTGCTTTATTTATTGCATTTCTTTGTGTCGCTGAGGCTTGACCACAAAAGGTCTTGGTATCCCGTTGATATGGAATTTTTTCATATCGTTTTAATTGTTAGGGTACATCCATGATGGCGCCCTTTTAACTCCTCGATAGGAGGGAAAGTAGTTTGTACTATCTCTAAATTTTAGTTGAAGTGTAACATTGACGGTACTTCATCTTTCTTTCGGCCAGGGTTAACCCGTGAAGGGCCCCTTTTGAGTCTATAGCTGAAGTTTACCCGAGATGGTACCTCGTCTCATTTTTGGCCTTTCGTGTGTGTCGGCATCGTCTTTGGCGACATATCAATCTTGGAGTGGTTGTACTTGTTATGCATTCTTCTGATCTGTTTGCTATTAGGAATTTGAACTAGCTTGTTTGTGTAAGAGTGAATAAAAACACTGCTTTATTGATAACATGAAGCAAATAACAAATGGGGGCCTCGTTAAAACCTCTAGCAGTAAAATCCTCTTAAGGGATAAAACCTGCTACAGGAAAAAGAGTGCCCCTTTATTGTAAAGAATGTAAATTACATAACTTAACTATAGTACCGCCTTAAATCTGCGACATTAAGCGTTCTTGGAATCTCTTTGCCTTTGAGAGTCTCCAGATCGTATGCTCCATTGGCTGCAACAGTCTTGACCCGGAATGGGCCTTCCTAGTTTGCTCGGAGCTTCCCGTCTTTGGCATTCCAGTTTCCAATGCTAGCTCTTCTTAGGACCAAGTCGCCAGGTTGGAAACTTCTCGGGACTACCCTCAAGTTGTATCTCTGAGCAACTTGTTGATTCCGGGATATCTCTTTGATTCTGGCAGCTTCTCGGATTTCTTCTACCATGTCGGAATCTTCCCTGAGTAGCTGCTCGTTCTCTTGTGTGGGATACATGATCCTCCAAGATGGATGTCTGATTTCTACCGGGATTACAGCGTTTGAGCCGTAGACCATCCGGAATGGAGTTTCGCCGGTAGTGCTATGGGGGGTAGTTTTGTAACTCCAAAGTACTTGGTAAAAATCTTCTACCCAGCTAGTTCCAGCTTTCTGAAGCCTCTTTTTCAAGCCATTAAGTATGACTTTGTTGGTAGATTCTGCCTTTCCGTTAGATTGTGGGTGCTCCACACGAGCAAAATACTGCTTAATGCGGAGTATTGCTAGCATTTCTCGGAAATCTTTGTCGGTAAATTGGGTCCCATTGTCACAGATCACTTCTGCCGGGATACCGAATCGGCATATTATTTGCCGAAATACAAAATTCTGAGCTTTAATTGATGCTATGCTAGCAAATGGTTCCAGTTCAATCCATTTAATATAATAATCAACAGCAACAATAAGATGTTTGAACTGACTTGTGGTTGGTGTGAAGGGTCCCATTAGGTCCAAGCCCCAAGTGTGGAAAGGCCAAGGGGTGGAGATGTTGTGCAAGTCCTCTGCCGGAATGTGGGATAGTGGACTATGCTCTTGGCACTTTTGACACTTTTTCACGTGCTCAGCTGTGTCTTTGTTCATGGTTGGCCAGAAGTATCTTGCTCGCAAGGATTTCCTTGCCAAAGATTTGTCACCAATGTGGTGACCGTAACTTCCTTCGTGTACTTCAATGAGGACATACCAAGTGTCAGATGGTCCAATGCATTTAAGCAAAGGAGTTGACAGTCCCCTTCTGAACAACTGTCCTTCTATCACGGTGTACCAGGATGCCTTTTGCACCAATCGTTTTGCTTCCCAGGAATTTGTCGGGATGGAGCCTTCGGTGATATACTCCACTATTGGGATCCTCCAATCTTCAGTTCCAATCTGCAAAATAGCACAAGGAAAAGGGAGAACTTCTTCTACCACTGACTTCAAGGTTGAGGATGACTTGGTGCTGGCTAACTTTGAGAGCAGATCTGCACGACTTTTTTCTTCTCTGGGAATGTGCTTGATCTCGAACTTACAAAGACCGAGTAGACTTTCCTTAACTTTAGCCAGGTATCTTTGTAACAATGGTTCTCTTGCTTGGTATTCCCCTTTTATCTTGGATACTACTAGCTGGGAATCTGAACATAAAGTGATCGCGGTAGCTCCTAGCTCCTTTGCCGCACGTATCCCGACTAAACAAGCTTCATATTCTGCTTGGTTATTGGAGGTTGAGAATTCAAACTTCAGAGAATATTCCACAGTTACCCCCTCATCGTTTTCGATCAGTATGCTGGAGCCAGCTCCCTTAGGGTTTGAGGAACCATCAATATAAATGGTCCAGGATCCTCTTGCCTCTTCGCCAGGATGTGTCATCTCGGCTACAAAATCTGCCAAAGCTTGTGCCTTGACCGCCTGGCGTGGTTCGTACGAGATGTCGTAGTGTGATAGTTCTACCGCCCAGGTCATCATTCTTCCTGCCAAGTCAGGTTTATGTAAGATTTTTCTAATGGGTTGATTAGTTCTTACCGTGATGGGATGACACTGGAAGTATGGCCTCAACTGCCGAGATGCCAATAGCAAGGTATATGCGACTTTCTCCAACCACTAGTAGTTCAACTCTGATCCCTGTAATGCTTTGGAGACAAAGTATATCGGACTCTGGTTCCGAGATTCCTCCTTTACTAAAGCCGCCCTGATTGCTTCATTGGTGACGACTAAGTAGAGGTATAAGGTCTGCCCAGGGTCTGGACGGGATAGGACTGGTGGAGCTGACAGAATTTTCTTCAGCTACTGGAAAGCTTCTTCACATTCTGCATCCCATTGAAACTCTTCTTTGCGCCGTAAGGTCCTAAAAAATGGTAGGCATTTCCTTGCTGAAGCTAGGAGGAATCTTGTCAATGCAGCAATCCTTCCAGTCAACTGTTGGACTTCTTTGAAGGTCCTGAGACTCTGCATATTCAACACGGCACTACACTTGTCCGGGTTGACCTCAATCCCCCGACTGGTTAGCATGAAGCCTAAGAACTTTCCGGCTTCAACCCCAAAGGTACATTTATTGGGATTTAACCTTAAATCATACCTGCGTAGCTGTTGGAATGTTTCATGCAGATCATCCACCGGGTCTTTGTCTTCTGGAGTCTTTACTATCATATCATCGATATAGACTTCAAGGATCTTGCCAATTTGTTCTTTGAAAACCTGGCTCATCATTCGCTGGTACGTTGCTCCGGCATTCTTTAAACCGAACGGAATCATTGTATAACAGTAAACACCCATGTCAATTATGAATGCCGTTTTCTCTTGATCTACAGGGTGCATTGGGATCTGGTTGTAACCAGAGTAGGCATCCATGAAGGATAGATACTTGTAACCTGCAAAGTTATCAACAAGTTTATCGATACAAGGTAAAGGGAATGGATCCTTGGGGCATGCTTTGTTCAGATCTGTATAGTCTGTGCACATCCTCCACTTCCCATTAGCCTTTTTCACCATTACCACGTTGGAAAGCCAATCTACATATCGTATTTCTCGGATGAAACCTGCATCCAATAACTCCTTCACCTGTTTTTCTATGGCTGTCATTCTTTTCGGACCCATCTTTCTCTTCTTCTGGGCTACTGGGATACATCCCAATTTTAGAGAAAGGCGATGGCACACAAATTCTGGATCTACGTCGGGCATGTCGGAAGAAACCCAAGCAAACAGGTCTTTATTCATCTTCAACAGTTCGATGAGTCGTTCTTTGATCATGGGGGGCAGGTTTGCCCCTATCTTGACAGTCTGATCTTCTTTAAGCCCTATCTGGTCTCCTTCTGGTTGAGGTCGTTGATACTCAAAATCTGCTCTGGGATCTAAGTTAGTCATCATGACCCATGCATCCCTATCAAATCACGTCTTTCCATCTTCTGCTTTCCTTTCTCCTCTACCTTCATTGGTGGGATAGATGGTGCTTTTGTGATTTTGAGGCTCTCTTGGTAGCATTTTCTTGCGTCACTGCTTTTTCCATGGACAGTTACTACTGACCCATCTTCCCCGGGAAACTTCATGGCTAAATGGATGGTGGAGACTATGGCACCAAGGCTGTTCAGAGTTGGTCGCCCAATGATTGCATTGTAAGCTGAAGGGCAATCCACCACTATAAACCTGGCTGGGATTGTTTTGGTACTTGGCTTCTTGCCAAAACTCACTTTGAGGTCAACGTACCCTTTGAGGATGATTGTGTCTCCAGTAGTAAAGCCAATTAAACTGCCCTTGTGAGGGATTAAATCCTTGGACCCAAGTCCCATTTTATCAAAGAGGCTCCAGAACATAATGTGTGCTGAACTTCCTTGATCGATAAAGATTTGATGGACTTCAAAACCATTCAAATTGGCTGCTATGACCAATGGTTCATTATCCCGGATGCGTTCTTCTGGGAAATCTGCGTCCGAGAAAGATAGAACTGGGTTAGCTATAGAAGTTACCTGGGAACAAGAATCCCGTGCATCTCGAGTCCTCTTCTTATCTTCGAGACCCTTCAAGCTGGCTCCTCCAGCTATGACTTGGATTACTCCCCTAGGAGGGGAGTCCTGAGTTCGCCTCAGGCTCCGGGATCGATGTCGGACTTCTGTTCGTTGATCTCGGGGTTTGAATCCGAGGGGATGGGCTTCGGCGGCGATCTCGTGATTCCGGGGAGGTCCGAGAGTAATTTCTCAACCGACCCTGTCGGATCAACTTTTCGATTGCATCCCGGAGTTGGATGCATTCGTTAGTAGAATGCCCACGATCCCGGTGGTACTCACAGTACTTATTCTTGTGCTTCCCGACCGTCTTCAACGGTGGCGGTCGTTCTCTCAACTCAGAATGCATCACTTCTTTCAACACTGAAGTTGGCGGGACTGTCAGCAAAGTATAGTTATTAAAGAGACCTTTGCGCTTCTTGGGAGACCTATCCCGAGGCTTTTCATCCTTACCCCGAGATTGGTTTGGAGGAGTAGTTTTTGCTTTGTCCTCCTTCTTGGCGTCCTGGGCCTTCTCCCATTCTTCTATTCTGATCCATTTTTTGGCTCTCACCTTTAAATCGTCCATGGAGGTAGGCTTATCTCCTGCCAGTTGCTTGGCAAAAGCTCCTGGTTTCAATCCTCTCACGAAGAAATATAACACCAAGTTAGGCTCAACATTCCTAACTTCTAATACTTTGTTATTAAAACGTGTTATGTAATCTCGTAAAGATTCATCTTTTCCCTGTTTAACAGTTTCTAAATAGAATTCAGATTTAAATTGTCGTTTACTACTGGTGAAGTGAAGAATGAACTTATCTTTGAGAGCTTTACAGTTACTGATGGACTGTGGTGGAAGGTCTGAAAACCAACGACTTGCAGCCTCGGATAGCGTGAGGGGGAAAGCACGGCATACAATGGCCTCATTTACCCCTTGAAAATACATGGCCCTTTCGGAGGTGCAGACATGCAAGGTGGGATCCTTGGTCCCATCATACTCCTTTAATTTCTTTGTTAACTAGAATCCATGAGGAAGAGCATGGGACATGATCCAGAGTGTGAAAGGATTATCGATATACCCAAAATCCGGGATATTCTCTGCCATGTGCTCCTAGTTGCCGGCAAGTTGTTCGGCTTGCTGGCCCCCAGGAGGGACAAGTGGCGGGTTGGCCCCTTCTCCCGAGATTGGTGTGGGGCCCCTTCATGTCGGCAACTCGCCCGTATTTCCAACTGCCTTTCCTGATTTTTAGGATCTTCATCCTTATCCCCTTCAAGTGCGGATTTCCGTTGCTGCTTTTCCCCATTGTTATGATCTTTTTCCGCATCCTCAAGGTTTGCCTGAGTATGCTTCTCAGCTGTTTCCTCCTCTGGATCATCCTCAACAATAACTTTCTTCTTGCCTTTTCATTGTTGTTCCTTGAGATCTGCAATCTCTTTAGCCTGTGCCTACACCAGCTGCTGCAGTTTGCAAAATTCTGCTTTGATATCAAAGTGTTGGGATGCCCTTGCTTGATTTGATGCACCAACCTGCTGTCCTGCTCCTTGGTTTTGAACACTTGGATTGTTGTAATCCCTATTTCTGGTAGAGCGAACCATTGTTGATAGTGGATGGAAACAAGACTTTTGTTGCGTTCCCCACAGACGGCGCTAATGTTGTGATCTAACCTGACGAGGATGTAGGACAGACAAGGTGGACTTCTTGATCAACAGAGGGCAGTATGTGTATCTCCCAGGCCTGAGCTCTGGCGGCGGTGGTGTGCATCTGCAAGGACTCCGACGCTCAAGTCAGTGAATGTGTTAGGGTTTATGTATCTGATAGAATACTTACGTACCTTGCATGGTGCATTAATGATAGTATTTATAGAGTGAGGTGTATGACCTAAACGTGGTCTGTATTGGGCCAGGATGTGTTGCCTGGGCCCAAACCTCATTATTTGGGCCCTGATCATAGGCCGCGCCAAACTTACCAGGATGCCTCTGGGATAGTTGGTGGTTGTTTGACCCGACATGTGTGCATACACCCAGGATACCGTTATTCTGGTCCACAACACATACGCAAGTGTTTGTTGTTTGTTAGTGATAGGTGAGACCCTGATCTTGAGATTGATATTTGTTAGTGGAGAGCAATGCTCAATAGGTGCATTTTGTTTACTTTGAAGGATTTTTTTCGGAATAACTATAATTTAGAGAAAAGATGAATTGTTGCTAGAAGGATGTTCAATAAACTAAGCTACCTTAGTGGTTGATTACCCATGGTGATCCACTTTATGAAGAAAGATAGAGAAACATACGAGGCATTTATGGTTCATTTGTTGTCATCAAGTTTTGGACAAAGCCCGAAATGTCTCACACTTTATTTTTTGTTATGTGAACCATCCATGGGCGTATAAACACTAGCTTAGCTTTAGTTGTATTGAATATCCTTCTCGCAATATTTAAGTTTTTCTTTTTTTTTCTTTTGTTTATTTTGAAAAACAAAATCATTCAAATATTAGGTTTTATATAGCTAAATCATGGTTGTGTAATTTTATTTTCTAGTTTCAACTTTGGAAATGTCTGTATATTAGGGTTATATATGTTGCCGAAGTTTTTCTAAAATTATGTAATGTGATGTGCTTAATGTAGAATTTGGATTGTAGTTGGATGTATGGTAAAGTTTACCCATATAAGAGAGGATTGAGACTAGAATTTGTTAAGAGAGTTAAAGAATTTGTTAGGAAGGCTAAAGAACATCCTTATTATGTATATGATGGTGGGACTAGGTGCCTATGTGTCAAGCGTAAGTGTATGAAATTGTTGAGGGAAGCTGATGTTAGAGAACACTTGTATAAAAATGGGTTTAAACTTGACTATTGAATTTCACTAAACATAGTGAAGAGACTAGAATTTAATTTAAGAGGTTAGTCAAGCAGTGTAGATTGGGATAAAGAAAATCTGTTTGAGATGATGCATCATATGGTACATGATGCATTTAGGCCAGCTTTTGATGACATTCGTCAAAGGGTAGGAGGTAACGTAAATGAGGAGTTACCGAACTCATAATGTCAAGGATTTTATAATATGTTATGCATGCTATGATGGGATTATTGTCTACTAGACAAGTGTTTAGGCATGTGCGTATAGAGACACATGGACGCATGTGTTGCGCTAATGTGACTTACCACTAAACCAACATAAAGTATAGAGCCCAAAAGTGATCATGTTATACATATGAGCCAAGGGTCTTCAGTAGTTACTAATAAGTGACTGAGCGTAGTGGGCCATTTACTGAACGCAGAGCGAAGGAGGTGTGACTACTCGCCTTGATGGGCCGGTTAGTAGTCATAGCCAATTAGGGTTATAACAGGTGTGGTCCCTAACGGTGACATTCTATATAAGCATTAGCTTATAGCTCCAAAAGATACGCTTGACCTAACTGTGTCGTCAGGGTTGAGAAAGTTGGTATCATCGGCCTGGAGTTGTGTCTATCATCAGACGAGCCCGACTCCACAGAGATTTTGATCAAACTATTTTCTGCTGTGGTGCCGATTACGTTCTTTCTTCTATGATATGGACTTCGGTATATTATGCTTCCGCTCATCTCTCAAATCTATTCGGTAACGACGTCGGTCCGAATCTCCGTTCATAAGAATTAGAATGTAGGTTCCTTCAATTGGTATCAGACCCGCATTGTATATCGAATTGATTTGAGAATAATGTTTTTCGATGATTATATTATTTTGCCGAGTAGATTTCATTCGGTTAATGGAAATCTACATATGGTTCCATTTCCTTTACACGTTGAATTTCTTTGATCAAAGAACATATTTTTTGAAATTGTACAAGACAGTGATAAAAAAAGGCCTCTTCATGGTTGTTGTACTTACATAATGTTATTAAAAGAAACTCTCCATTATATCAATGATCGCGAACGAACGTGGATGGATAAATTCCAAATTCCAAATTCCAACTGGTTTTTCATGGATCAATTCAGAATGTGTTCTTTTGCTATATATTTGACTTATTGGAAAATGATAAGCTATATTTTCAAAAGCTGGGGATATGTTTTCACGGTTTCACCATATCATTGATTGGATATATCGTGATATATTGATTAAATTAAAACTGAATTCATGCTTTTTGGTATTTGGGTTCACTTTTATTGGTTCCTTAATTATTCAACAACGTAACTTGATTATATAGATCATTTCAGTTTTTAATTTATGTGAATAATGCAATCGGTGGAATCAAAAGTTAAGGAATCAGTTTTGATGTGTGATTATATTGATTCAAGTTTTGATTTTTTATTTTATTTCAGTAAAAAAATTAATATTAAATCTTAAAGTAAATAAATTTGCGTAATCTTAACCAATTATTTAAAATTAATTATTTGGATAAGATTTATATATTTTGATCAAATATTTTATTTAATTTTGATTTGATCAATAAGGTTTTTCTTTTGGATTATTATTAAATAGCCTATTCGGAGAAAAATCTTAAAAGATTATGTCTAGGATAATTTAATTGATCTTTAAATAATCTATTCTGAGGTTGTCATTGGATAATCCTATGAGAGAAAATAGTGAATAATTTATCTCCATATGGAGATAATATAAAATTAACAAAATGTTTGGCGTTGGTAAAACTGTTTCGCATTTGGCATTGGTCAAAATGTTTGGTGTTTGGCATTGGTCAAATGGTTCAGTGTCCCATTCGAGTGTTTGTTTTCTTATCCGAACTCAAATTTCCCGAATACAGTTTTTTTTGGTTAAATTCTTTTTTAAAGTAATAAAGTTTTCAGATCGGGATCATTGATCATAAGGCTCTTCGAAAAATCGAGTTCGAGACTTTAGAATTGCTCGAAATGACTAACTTTTACTTATTTTATTTTATTTTTTGCAAAAATCTTAAAGAATTACATTTATAAAAACAAAGGTTGAAAATGCATCCAGCCAACGCAGGAAAACTGACACAAGTGTATGGTTTGTCGGACTTGCAGCAACGCAAGAGGATCCTCAACACGACTGTGCCCCTTGTTGGTATAGTTGTGTGATGTTGTCTGGGGTTTTTAATGTACATGATTGTGTCTCATGGGAACATTATTGTGTAACGTTCCAGGATTGCGAAAGAAGTATGACATGGTCATGTGCCCACCAAGCACGACCATGTTAACTGTCAGGCCTGGGTACAATGCGTAATAAATGTAAAAAATGCTTGGAAAGAAATTATAAGCTTTATAGTTTCCTGGAGTATCTTCTTAATGTATCTAAGCACTATAATTGCAAAAGTAACCTCTATTGTGGAGATTGCCAAAATAGAAACTCTAAGGTGTAACTATCCGCCCAAAGGAAGGTATTTATTTGGCTGGGCTAATGAACACGGTGGTAATAAGTAGACACTAGCATCCATTGTAATGCTTGGCTAGCCCAGAGCAAAGTTTTGGCTGGATTGTGTGAACCGCCATAAAGATGTTCATTACAAAATCTTGATTGGTCCAAAGAAAGGTTGGATTTTGGCTAAGTTGTTTAAGACTTATTATTGTTACAATTAACCGTTAGTAAATCGTACTCTTTCTCCAAAGATGGAGATGCGGTGTTACAGGGTTAATTTTGATGGGTAGTTGTTATTTAAAATTTTCCAATTGCCTTCATAAAGATTATTAATGTGAACTAAATTTTACGTTCTCTAGATTGAGTAATATTGATTACTGAAAGTGAATCTATGGATTTGCCAATGTTACAGTATTAACATCTTAAGGAATTTGAGTTCTAGTGGGAGAAGTTGCATTGAACTCTAGTCCATGAATACATATATGGCACTTACACCACCTTTTTTTTCCAAATTGTCTAATAAAAGTGCAAATAAGGAAACATTTGTTTTTATAGACAAAAAGTTTTATGACAGAGTGTGCCCCGCGTCATGTGAAGTTTATTGCCTCAGAACTTCTCTCAGAGGAGACAGGATTGCAAATGCAACATCCTAAAATAATATATATATGGCCTAAACAATTGACTAGAGAGTAAAGGATAATACCCTTTACGGGAACCACATAAATAATGAAAGAATAACCCAATGTAAGCTTAAAGTTGCAAAAGGAAGGGCATGTCCTTTTGTCAGTAGGAAATCCCATCCAATTTAAGAGTCTAAAAATGAAAGTGATTAGATACTAAGAAGGGGATTAAAAGGAAAAGTCGATTGAAATTCATTTTTAACAATGGTCGAAGGTTGGGGTCACCTCTCCTAAAGGAGAACTGATAGGCCGATGTGAAATTAAATTCTCAAAGCACTTGATGATACAAAAAGTAACATGTCCATTAAGTGCATAAGAGGTAGTACTACTCACAAGAAAGGGGAAAATGTTAAGAGAACTAAAGAGGTTCTGTGGTGGATGATTGCCAATATTTGTGAGACTATTTCATATGATTTTATTGGAATGGTCGATGGTATGCTTTATGGTTGCCTTTACCCATTAAAGTGGTATATTAATATGTTGGATGCTTGTGAGTCTTTTAGGGCCGATGATGAAATTCAACTCGGTAACACTGATAGAGTTGCAAAATCCAATCATAGAGATTGATCGGTATCGTAGACCAGCTACTTAACCCCTTGATAAGTATGAGATACTTCCTTAGAATGCAATGCGAAGTTCGCTAAGCATGAAGGTGCGGCTAAAAGGAGGAACCTAACCCTAAAAGATAAGTAGGGTGCATTCAGTACTTGTGTAAAAGCATTTTTGATAGGCTAAAGTGCATTCACAGGGTTCGAACCAAAGACCTGCTATTCAAAGCAGTACTTCTCAACCATCCGACCAACCTGTTGGATGCAACTATTGTTTGGTTATTCGGAAAGATCACAAAGGGTATAAAGTTTGTTATCCCACTAATTGAAAGGTTTTTTGAAAAGGACGAGAGATACTAAAATTTTTTGAGGATGTTTAGTTTAAGGGAAAAGATAAGGTAAACGACATTGTTATATGTAGATTCTGTTAAAAAAAAGGCTCTTTTACTCAACGGTTTCAACAAAAGATCGCTAAAAGGGAAGCCGTCTTTCATAGCGGGTATTTGAAATATTTTTAAGATTTCATTATTCTCTTTGTATTTTTCTCTTTTTTATTGCTCCTTTCTGAACAGTTTAGAACCACTAAGAAATGTCACTTTTAACTACTAAGAAACCTAAAATCCGTTTTGTTTGTGCTTGTGTATTGAATAAGTATCTTGATGTTGTCTACTATGTTTGGATTATTTAAAATAAGTATTTTTTTTTATAAGCAACGATATTTTATTAAGAAAAGAAAGAGTGCAAGAGGTACTCCGATCTAACCCATTTAAAACTTAGCCAATATGACTAATATATAAAAGAAGGTCACATAACCAAGTAGTAAACAAGATAAAATCCCCAAGAAAGAGTGTAAGAGGTATTCCGATCTAACCCATTTAAAATAATTACTTTTACATGATAAATTAATATATATATATATATATATGGACTAATCACTAATCTTTGGTTAACTTACAAACCTCTATTTAATAAGGATTTCATCGAAAACATGCTTTTTTTCACGAGGGTAAAATGGGATGAAGGAAAGTTGGAGTAAAAATAACTGAACCTATATATCGTATTGCTCATTGAAATAGATACACTAGAAATGATTTCGTAAACCATAAAAAATATTTTGAAATATTGCAAGTAATTTCTCAAAGAGTAACTTTTCTCACACCGTTTTTTTCTTTCAAAATAAATGGAATATGATAAAACTCTATTGAAGTTCTGAGATAATAGATGAAAGCTTCCTTTCTTTATAAAAAAAAATAGCTGAAAGCTTATATTAAACCACTTAAATAAATCATTTATATTGATATTTTTTGGTGAAACATGTATATTGTTATTGATATTATATTAAAGAGTTTAAATACAATGGGTCGACGACCCATTATAGAATAGGACGTCGGCACGTAATAAAATGTCACATCATGTATAAGGCAGGTTTTTCAATTCTAGTTTCTATTTTAGTTTTGATTTTTTTTTCAAATCTTTTAATAAAACTGTCTTGCACATGATGTGACGTTCTATTATGCGTCGACGTCACATTCTATAATGGGTCATCGACCCATTGTATTTAAACTCTTATATTAATTCTCAAATGTAACTTATTTTATTTATTACGTAATTATTATCAATCAATTAAAAAAATTCACAGATATTTACTTTTTATCATCACCAAATTCATTGTATAATTATTTATTTATCTGTTGTCAATTAAATAATTGAAATAATTAAATTTTTATTTATTTATTATTTCTGTCAATTTGTAATGTACCTAGTGCATAAAGAGGGAAAAAAAAGGAATATGCCAGCTTAGATATCTATATTGGAAAAGAGTAATGATTTTCAGCGAATGATTTTTTTGGCCAATTTGGCCAACTTTAATATTTATTATTTGGTTTTTTAAATAAAAATAATTAGAAAAGAACTGGGAAAGGAAATAGAAAGGAAAGGAGGGTGTTGAGGGTCATTTGTTGTATGAAAGAGAAAACAAAAAACAAAAGGGAGTGATATGCTTGTTTCAGCTATTTCCATCTCTTGTTCTCTCTATGCGCTCATCTTTATTGCTGCCTCACGCTCATCTTCTTCGGTTCCTTGTGCTTATCTTTTTTGTGAGGTATGCTTTTTTGTTGTTCGCGTTCCTTTCCTTGAGCTCTCATCTTCTAAAAACCCTATTTAGTGGTTTTGTGTTTGTGATTGTGTTTGGTTTTTTGGTTGAGATGAAGGGAGAGAAAATGGAGAGTGTGTGAAGGGTAGCATTGCCATGCCCATGGCTTAGCAATGGATTATTGGTTAAAGTTTGTTCAATTTCTGTGATCTTCATGGAGTTAAACTAAGTTTTGTTCAATTTTTATGATTTTTATGGAGTTAAACTAAGATTTGTTCAATTTCTGTGATTTTCTTGGTGTTTAATTAAGACTATGCGTATGTATTCTTGGAGAAGGGCAAAATGGAGGTCACAATGCCTGTGCTAGATCTCGCAAGTGGATCCTCGATCATGATGGCACAATACTTACACTTTTTGGGGAATACTTGGCTTTTGCTATGATTTTTATGTTTTTTGTATGATTTTTGGTATGATTTTTATTTTATCCTTTTTATAATCCATGCTTCTAGTGCTTAAACTACTTAGATTTTGTACACAATAATACAACTGAGAATATTTCTGGACATAATATTTTCATTTTGATATTTGTTTAAGAACTGGCATTTCCTTCTCTGCTGCTAGCAGTCCTGAAAAAGGGATCAGCTCCTCTGTATATTTCTCGATCCACCATCAACTTTTACTTGTTTTGCTTCCTACAGGCTTCTCTTCTATAATAAAAAAATTGTTATACTGACCTTAAAACTGGTTGATAGCTTTATAATTTTAAGGCATAACAACCTTGAAATTGCTCTAGAATGTTTATTACGTACCACTCATCCCTGGTCATCGGCTAGATGTTACATAGCATTTTTTAAACTCATCATTAACTATGTTATTGGAGAGAATTTAAATTATTATGTTGGGAAGGTGTAAAATTTTTGTCTCCAAGAGTTTTATTGTGAGTTTATTTTCAACCCTATCCCATTTTCTGTTTTCTTATTTTTTTATTGATACATGTGAAAGTATCAAATAAGATCTTAAAATTTTGAGTAATTAATAAGAAGAATTAATATTTTGAAATTCAATCCTAAATTCTTGTGAGACGATTATGTTAGGTATCGCAGTTTGTGTCCAATATTGTTCTGGTGGATAGTTTCTACCTGTAAAAACTATTTGTAGATGACTGAAATTAACATTTGATGCTGCGAATTTGTAGCTCGCACCGCAACGATTCTTGAAAATTCTATTTCATCACATGCACCGTTGATCGAGCAGTGTTAAACTATGAATATCTGATGGAGTTAAGTTGCTTTCTCAATGTACGTATATTGCCAATAAAATTTTTGCTAGAGAAATGTGCACCATTATCATGAGTTGCTTTTAACTTTCAATATTTTAATCTAGTCTGGCAGATACAACAAGAAAGACTCCCTACTAAGCTTTCAATTTGCTCAAGAAAAAAATTATTCTTGCATCTCGGAGGTGTGTTGTGTCAAGAAAGGATGAAAAGGCAAGTCATTTGTTTTTTTCATGTAGCTGGGTTTATGAAGTTTGGATAGAAATCATGAAATGGTTGGGATTTAAGTCTGTTTTTCATTCGACTTGTTCTGTTCACTTTTTTCTCTTTTAACTCTTTTTTTCCAAATAAGAAGAGTGCCATGAATGGTATGCTGATTTAGCTAGCTGCAATTTGGGAAATTTGGTTGGCTAGAAATAATGTAATTTTTCTTGATAAACCATTCATAGTAGAAGAAGTGTTTGAGGCATGCCGAAGAAGATCATGGGAATGATTTAAATGTTACGCAAAAGGTGGAGCGTTGGGCCTTACTTATTCATGTTTGTGTAATTGTCCTTTTAACTGTATAATTTCGGGATAGACTCTGTGAAGATTTACTTATTTAGGGTGGGAATTGTGCCTAGTTCAGTTGGTATGGGCACATAATTTTCATTTCATGACATGTACAAGGCATGATTTGTTGTAACTACTGAGTATTACTCGTACTCTAATCATTAATATATTTACTTTCACTTCTATATTTTAATCATTTCACTTATAAATAAGCTTTTATTTTTTTTTCACAAATAATTCTTATTTTTAATAATAATTTATTGTACAGTTTTAAATTTAGTTGGGTATTCTAACACATCAATAGTGAGTTTAGATTATTAGGGAGAATAATATAATAATTATTAGATTGTAATTTATTTTTTAAAAATGGGTTATTAATTTCTCAAAAAAAGTTATTAATGTTGGGTGGGTTATTTTGTTGATACATGGCTCTTTTTAGTATAAGAAAACTAGAATTGATCACTGAACTTTTTGTAATTTGATTTCAGATTATAGATGTGGAGACACATGAGCAAAAACATTCTTACTTTACCCGTCATGAACCCAAAAAATGGACTTTCATCTTTTTAGTCTTAGTTTTATTTGTACAGATTTATCTAAATTAGTTTTCTTTTTCTTTTTTTATTGTTTTATTATTATTATTTTGTGTATAAATTAAAACTAATGTATATGTTATTTAGTACAAGTGTATTGAAATTTTTATGTTAAGAGAGTTGATTAAATGAATGTGTATAGGATTCTTGCCTAAAAAACCATTAAAAACCATTAATAAAGGATTAATTTTTGTTAATGTTAGGTCGAAATTTAATTTTAAAAAAACCATTAAAAATGTGTCATTATTAAAGGATTAGGAGGCATTAAGCTAACAAGTATTAGGAGGTAAGCCAGAACGGGATTTTACCGTCATCATAAATTAACTTATTAGAAGAACAAGAATATTATCTTATAAAATTTCATTAGGTCCATAGGTTAATAATAAATCTCCAATTAGTAACAAGTTCAAGAGGTGGACTCAAGGCATGTGCGAGAAATTGTCTTTTGTCTCATCGATAGCCACTATTACCATTTACCATTTAGTTTACCACTAAGTTGATCATTTAGTCTCATGTTGAGGCAATAATCTCATTTTTGGGAATTGGTAGCAAGTTCCTAAGATTCAACTTACCCTAAAGACACGTGTGTGAATTTGTATTTTTTCTCATACATAGCCACTATTACCACTAGGTTTACTACTTAGTCACTACATGTTAGCCACTACATTGAAGCTGATCCATTTGGTCTCATGTTGAGCCAAAATCATATTTTTTGGGTCCATGGGTCAATAGTAATCACCAAATAGGTTTAACCTTTAAATACACTGCACAATAGAGTCAAATGCATGAAATTTTCTTTTGCCACTTACGTAGCCACTGATAGTATAATATTTACTAGTTATTCAATACATGTTCCCAGCTACATTGAACTTATAAATTTGATCTAAGGTTTATGAAAGAATCCTATATTTAGGACCATCGGTCAATAGTAATCATTAAATTTCAACTATTAAACTCACTTCAAATAGGTGCGTGGAATTTTCTTTAGTCACATAGCCACTTATATTTCAATGTTTACCCATTATTGAAAACATGTTCCTAACTACATTGAACTTAATAAATTTGGTCTCAGGTTTAGACAAAAATCCTATTTTTGGGTACAGGTCAATCGTAAATCTTAATATTAAGAGGTTCAACCTTTAAACACACTTCAAAAAGAGATAGGTGAGTGAAATTTTCTTTTTCCACTTACGTAGCCAATGATAGTACAATATTTACCAGTTATTCAATACACGTTTCCAGCTACATTGAACTTGATAAATTTGGTCTAAGGTTTATGAAAAAATCATATATTTGGAACCATCGATCAATAGTAATTATTAAATTCAAAAGGTTCAACCATTAAACTCACTTCAAACAGAGATAGGTGCAAGAAATTTTCTTTAATCACATGGCCACTTATATTTCAATGTTTACCGGTTATTAAAAACATGTTCCCAACTACATTGAACTTAATAAATTTGGTCTCATGTTTAGGCAAAAATCCTATTTTTGGGTCAATGGGTCAATAATAAACCTTAATATCAAGAGATTCAACCTTTAAACACATTCAAAAATAGATAGGTGCGTAAAATTTTCTTTTGCCACATACACAGCCACTTATAATACAATATATACCAGTTGTTCAAAATATGTACCCAGCTACATTGAACTATATACAATCGGAGAACTCATTACTATTTCCAGATTGAGGCCATTTAGTGTATGCTTTACTCAATTAGCTAGCTTATCCCAAAGATAATATAAATAACTTACTACAACCAAGGTGGGTATCTAAATCATGCATTTCCTTCTAATCCAAACCAAACATAATTAAGGAGTTTTAGGCTGTTCTTTATGTAAGTAACACAGAGTGAAAATGTACCTGTTGAATAGCAAAATGCTTGCTAGGCATTCCCCGAGAGAAATTGCCAAAAGTACAGTCTAACAAAACACAATCAAGAGGGTAGTGTGGCTTTTTCCCTTTCTTTCCAACATAATTGTCATGCAAGTCGTACAGATACTCGAGGGTGAGCCTGCAATCTCCCATGTGCAGAATATTCCCAAATTTTCCTTCGAACAAGAACATCACAGCGCCTGAAGAATGCATTCCAAATCCAAACAAAAATAAAGCGAATGAATTTTCATCTAGATATACGAGGGACTCAGTCCTTCTTTTATTTAGAAACACATCAGTTTAGTTTCTTGGATATTCATAATATAGGGACAATTTTATATATATATTTCTATATTTTAAGGGATCAAATTGATTAGTCTTTGTTAATTCTGTGGACTAAAATTTCTTTCTAATAATTTTAGGGACTAAATTGATTGGTGTTGATTAATTTCATGGACTATAGTTACTTGTTCATTTTAGGGACTAAATTGATGGATAGTTGTCATCATTCTAGAAATAATATTGATGTTTTACTCAATTCAACCACAAATCATCCACATAGTTGAATTCAAATACAAGTTTATAATTTCATTGCAAGAAATCCAATATTCCGATATAATAAGGAATTGGTTGAAACAACAATACCAGGGCAGTGATTGGCGTCAAAAGCGGTGACCGTGAGTTCCCCAGTAGGATCATCGATGGTCAAGGATTGACTAACCTCAATGTCCAGAAACAAGGGACCATCAAGCTGCAACAACAACAACAACAATCTATTCAGAAAGAGACGCATGAGAAGCAGAAGAGGGAAAATGAAGAGAAAAGGGGAAAAAGTGTTACCTGAGGGTAATGCTCAAGGACAAGGGTTTTGGTAAGACCTGCACATGGCAATGCATTACTAAGCCATGGGCATGACAATGCTACCCATCACACTCTCTCCTTTTTCTCTCCCTTCATCTCAACAAAAACACCAAAAAACCAAACCCAATTCAAACACAATCACAAACACAAAACCACGAAATAGGATTTTAGAAGTTGAGAGCCCAAGGAAAGTAACGCACAACAACAAAAAAGCATACCTCACAAAGAAGATGAGCACGAGGAACCAAAGAAGATGAGTGTGAGGCAGCAATGAAGATGAGCTCAGAGAGAGAACAAGAGATGGAAATAGTAGAAAGAAGTAGATCACTCCCTTTTGTTTTTTGTTTTCTCTTTCAAAGAGCAAATGACCCAAACACCCTCCTTTCTTTTCTATTTCCTTTTCCAGTCCTCTTCCAATTTTTTTTATTTAAAAAATCAAATAATAATAAAATATTAAGATCGGTCAAGTTGGCCAAAAATTGGTTGGCTGAAAACCATTATTCATTGGGACCCAAACATGTATATTGAAGAGTAGCATATTCAGCATTTGACACTTGTCCCACTTTCAAAATCTTGCCACGTGTCCTGATCGGTGTCTATCTGTTTTTATGTTTTATTCCTTTTGTAAAGAATAATATTTTGTTGACACTCAAAAAACTTATACTCCTCTTAAATGAATTAAAAATTGAGAAAATGAAGGATACTAAAGGAGTCAACAAATAATAAAATAATGAAGATATAAAGTTGGTGTAGAATTTTTTTTTTCAAAAAATCAGCACTATTTTCTAAAAGCTAAAGCCGGCCTACCTTTTGGATTTTGGATATTCAAATTTGAAAATGAGACAATGTATTGCATATTGATTTTTAACTGCTGGGTTCTGTGTTCCATCATTTCATTGTTTGAAACTTTGAATAATGACCAACTCACCATATCTTCTCAATCTTCTTCTCTCATACAACACAAAAATATATCCACCCTTCTTCCTCTCATTTGACCATATATATATTCTCACCTTTCTTCTCTCAAACAACACAAAACAATTCCAACTTCCACCCTTCTTTTCTCTTATTTTTTCTAAAAATAAAAATAAAAATAAAAACAAAAACTTCTACCAACTAAAAATCACCCACTCTTCATTCATGGTTATTGCAGTGCTGCTTTCTACATCTGGTCTGGAGCTCCTTTGTTTATGAACATTACCAAACAGACCTTAAAACAAAATTTGTTCAGTAACTGCAAAAATTTCTGTCAAAATTATGCTCTGCAAAACTCTTCCTCTTTAATAATAATAATAAAAAATTCTCTCAGTGATGCTATGTTGCATCAAAATGAAGATGAGGTAGATGCTTTTATGGGATACAAAAAATATTGATAATTATTAATTCGAAAGAGTAAAACTGCCTTTTATATGAGGTACAACTGTTAGCTCTCAATGAACTGCCTTTTATTTAAACCAAGTCAATGCATTATTTTCAAAAGTCATTCATAAATAAATTAATTAACTTTTCTTCTATGATGCCCGTGCTGCGTATTAGGAAATATCTTTTTAATTTTTATACATATAAAACTTCATTTCAAGTAGAGATGATGATTCTGTTCCTTTCATCTTTTTTAAATTTATTTCTATTTACGTAGAGTCAAGTAAATGTTTGGTCTGCGATTCAGATTTTTTCCCCCACTACCTTTGTTTTTCTTACTAGTAGATTATTAATAGTATGTTTGCTCTAGATGTTTATTTGTGGTCGTGTTCTAATATATCAATTAATTCTTGCTTTTTTCGTGTTATCCTTTACATGTGTATCAAATTGCTTTTATTTTTTTGAACCAGTCAAAACAGTGTGAAGATTTTTCAATTTTGAAAGCACTCCCGGCTAGATTATCCTTGAGGTCTCCTTTTTATTGCTTACATTGCACTGGATGACAAACCTAATTATACAGACATCAATTTCTCTGATGAGAACAGGTAGATTCCTCTTGCCTTCCTTAATCCCTTGCATACCTGTCTTTTGGAAATACATTATATTATATTGTTTTGTTATATATTTTCAACCTGTTTTAATTTATTTTATAACTTTGGCCAAGCCTCCATAAACAATTATCCCTTCACAGTATCTACCAAAAATAATTGTAAAACAAAGTTTCATTTGATGTTCTTGGCAGTAACATAGCACCATAGAAAATATGCTTCTTGAGCTTCAACCAGGTAATTTTTTTCCTCTCTTTTTCTCACCTTATTTTTATTTGTTGAACTTTTTATATAATTTTACCTCTTAATTAGTTGTTTTCTTTCATATCTTGAGTCTTGAGAAGGTTTTGTTCTCTTCCACCAATCTTTCATACCTTTTAATTAGCATTTCAATATGGTTGAATGTGATTTTTCTTGGATTTTAATTATCATAAGATGATCCGAGTTTCCTGCTTATTTTAATGGTGTTCTTATTATATTGTTATATGTGATGGGGGACTTGGAGTTGTAGGGCATCTCTGCCGTTTGAAGAACTTTATTTCATATGATTAGTAGCATTGTAATGTGCGTATTCTGTTCCCTATCTATGTAGTAGTACATGTCATAATGGTGTGTGCCACACTCCCAGTTATAGATAATTTTTCTTAACTACTAATTTTGTTTTTTTTATTTTATTTTTATTATTGTAATTCATTGGCATTTTTTACTCAAAATATTTAGGATTTGGTTGTATGTTTACGACGATAACAGAAAAAAAGAGGAAGAGAAGGCCAAGGAGAAGGAGCTGAATGATTTGTTCAAAAGTCGCTGTTGGTCAGCTTAAAGTTCCAATTGTTAATCAATTAATCTTTTCATGGAGTTGTAGGGCATCTCTGCCGTTTGAAGAACTTTATTTCATATGATTAGTAGCATTGTAATGTGCGTATTCTGTTCCCTATCTATGTAGTAGTACATGTCATAATGGTGTGTGCCACACTCCCAGTTATAGATAATTTTTCTTAACTACTAATTTTGTTTTTTTTATTTTATTTTTATTATTGTAATTCATTGGCATTTTTTACTCAAAATATTTAGGATTTGGTTGTATGTTTACGACGATAACAGAAAAAAAGAGAAAGAGAAGGCCAAGGAGAAGGAGCTGAATGATTTGTTCAAAAGTCGCTGTTGGTCAGCTTAAAGTTCCAATTGTTAATCAATTAATCTTTTCATGGTTATTCTGACAAAGAATTTTCTTCTTCCTCTTACTTTTGTTTTTTTGGTTTGTTTTTTTGCTCCAATGAGTTTACTTATTCCGTGTTGCTGTCTGAATCTAAATTTGGTCCAGTGTTGATCCCAAGACCATATTATGTGAGTTTTATAAAGCGGGACACAGGGCTTGAAATGTAAGTTCTTACATGATTTGATTGTTCAGAGAAAGGGGAGAAGATTGACATTTACCGCTATAAGCATGATCAAGGGATTCGATAATAGTTCAGTAATGATAATCATTGTTACTAATTATTTTTGTTTCAAAAACTTTGCTTTTTTTATTTTTCCATGTGGCTCATATATGATAGAAACGATGGGATCAAGAGACCTTGGAGGAGGTGGTGGAGTCAAAGAAAATCAAGTATAATCAGGATAAACCAACTGACATAGTACATTTTGTTGGAATTATAAGTTATAACTATTATATTGATTTCCTTTATATTTTGCGTTTTTATTTTTCATTGTTTAATATGGTTTTTTTGGTTTGTTATGGGATATCTTTTGAATTTTTGTTGACAATGCATTAGTTTCAAAAGAGAAGAAAAAATATGCTTGGTTTTGGGTCTATCTCAATGGTGTAAGAATTGCCACTATAGACATGCACTTCTCCCTGGATATATTTTAAAATCTCAAATGAAGGCTTTGTTAGAGGAAGAATCTGAAAAAAAATATCAATTGAGGAGGAGATCAAAAATCAGGTTTTCATTTTCCCCTTAAGCTATGTTATTTAATATCGTATCTAGTCAATATGTTTCAGCGTGCCAAAGTGACAACTTCAACTCCTATGACTTTTGACTTACTCTTTAAATCGAAGAAGAAGATAGAAGAGAGATGCCAATTTGGCTGCCCAACAGGCCGAGAGGGCTAAGAATGACCGTATGAGGTACACCCACTATTCTCGATCATTCACATCATGTCCCCCTCTAGTTTTACTTGAGAAAAAAAAATTGAAAAAGGGAAGGAACTGGATGTTGTTGAACATGCTTTATAAAAGGAATTACATGTGGTTATGAAGGCTTATAATATTTTTTATCAATATTTTTCCTACTAATCATGTTATGTTATATTATTGTTACTTTCTCTCATCCATGAGTTATTCTTTTTGCTTATTCTTTGTCCTATTTTTTTTTTCAAATTTTGAAGTGGTAGTTTGTGAAGAAAAAACGCAACTCAATAGGTGATGATTTATTCTAGAGTTTTCATGAAGACTTTGAGAAAGAGAGATCCATCCTATGCAAGTTATTACTAGAGTTGTGCAGTATTAAAGATTGTTGCACAAGAGTTGCATGAGAGGAGAGTGCATTCGTTATTATCTCTACCGAGTATCATGCAAGGGACATGTTGTGTACTTAGTCTTTTTTGTTTAATATTTATAATTTAGATCCAAGTAATCTATAAATGTATTTTCATGGTGTTCGGATGATATTTTTTAACAGTTGTTATATTGATTTTTTTTGTACTATAGGCATGTAAATAATCATTATGTAGCAAAGTCCAATACACAGATCATTTGAGTTCTTTGATTATACTTTTAAATATTTAACTTTTGTCTCCAAACACAAAATCTGCTCCCAAGAAAACAAGACATGCATATAATGAAGGATCATAAGACTAAAATACCTAATGCTTTAGCATTACTTATACTTTTTTTGGAATTATTATTGGATGTAGAGATTTTTGAACAAAGAATTTCAAACATAGGCTTATGAAAATTGAGAAAATCAATGTTGATGATGAGACTTTGGATAGTTGCAAAAAAAGGCAAAGGAGAGAACTACGTGACTAATCACATTGTTATATTAGTGTTGTGCTCATATTCTGCACTAAAAAACAGAGAACAGAACGAATATATTAGATAGAATACATATTTAAAATCTTTTGAATGAACTTTTTATTAATTTTGATGGATTTTGTGTTGACACATTGTAATTTTTTCCCAAAATTTTATTAATTACCTTCTCATTTAAGGTACTTTGCCCATATTCTTTGTCAATATTTTACTCTAAATTTTAAATGCCATGTAAAGTATGTCTTGACAGGTATATTCTATAATTTGTGTTGGATGGAATCTAATTAAAAAAAAATTAATTATATTAAAATGATTTTATATTTTAATTTTCAATTTACTAGATATCATCTCTTCAAACACTAAACATGTGTTAGTTTATATAATTTATAATTTAGAACACAACAAAATATATATGATTTTCGACTTAGAAAATAAAATATATAGAATGTCAACTTAAATATATATGGTTGTCAACTTAAAATATAATTATATTACATTTATATTTTTAAATAATTATATTAGTTTTAATTAAAATTACTGACATTGAGTACAAGAAAAATCATTTTTTAATAACCAAATTATGTTGTTTACTATATTCATTTGACATAATTACCTTCTTAATATTGAATATATATTTTAGAGTATATTACTTGAATTTTACGTAAAAAGCTTTATGTCATCTTAGATTTAGGATGAAAATACAAAGAAACAATAACAATAAAAAAATAGACTATCCTAAGGGTTATGCTATCTTTTTGAAAAAAAAATGAAATATATAACTATATTGCATTTATATTTTTTTAACAAATATATTAAATTCAAACAAAACTACTAAGATTGAGTACGGGATAATTTATTTTTTAATAACAAAATTACGTTATTTATTATATTCATTTGACATGATTAACTTTTCACATAATAATTTGACATTGAATATGTATTTTATAGTATACTGCTAGAATTTTACCACATTGCTTTAGGTCGTCAAATAAAATTACTAATATTGAGTACGTGATAAATTAATAAGAAAATTATATTATTTACTGTATTATTTGAGATGATTACCTTCTTATATATAAATTTTATATTGAATATGTATTTTAGAGTTAACTGTTTAGATTTACCACATTGCTTTAGCTCAAATTTTGCAATAATTACAAAATAACAATAATAACAAAAAGATAGACTATCCACATGACTTTACTATCATATTTACAAACAAAAAAGTCTTTGAAAAATATAACTATATTGCATTGATATTTTTTTATAATTATATTAATTTTAATTAAATTACTAGCACTGAGTACAGGAATAATCATTTTTTAATAACTACATTATGTGATTTACTATATTCATTTGCCATCATTACTTTCTCAGAATTAGATTTTGCAAAAAGTTCAAAGAAAAATAATAAAAAAATATTTTTAAAAAAATCTTTGAAAAATATAATTATGTACAGATACTTTGTTTAAAACTTATTAAAACATATACACATATTTGTGATATGCATTTTTTTTTTACAAAATATATGATTTAAGCTGTAATATAAGTAAAATATATAAATAATTTATTGCAAACTTATTTAAAAACATTGTATATATATTTGAAATGTGCAAAAAAAATCAAACACCGTGCATCGCACGGATTTGTAACTAATTAGGGTAAAATAATGGTGTTTGGCCAATTCATCATTTTTTTATACATCCGAAAGAATTCATCATTTGTTAAAAAAACATTAGTTATTTTGATAAATTAAATATTTAGTTGTTATTTTCTTAAGCTAAAAAACTACTCCTAGTTTATCTTCGTAGTTATTTTTTTAGAGTAAATATAATATAACAGCTAAAAGGAATAAGTTATTGTTTTTTACAAACAAACAATTTTTGGAGCTTACTTACATAGTCAATAAACTATAATAATTTAGTGTCATAAATAATTTATAATCTATGTTTAGTAGACACATTTTTGCGTGAGCTAACTTTCTAAATGAAATTTTTCTATTCACAATACTAAAACTCAAGAAAAATTTAAGCATAAATCACTTAAACCAACCGATTTTTAATTGCTTTATTTTTTATTAAATTGTTACTTCTTTATATATGAGGTTTTCTTCTAATAAATATCGGTGTAAACATATATTTTGAGCATCAAGCATGTTGTTCAACTAATGACTAGCTTGAAATAATTTTCAAAATATCAAGATTACATTAAAAATAAGTAAAACATAGAGTAAATGTTAGATTTAGCTTTTCTTGTTTGGAAAACGACGATTTACCTTTTGTTCATATAGTTTTGGTTGTTTTTCATTTTATCCACAATTTTAGTCTATATGTAAATTTTAATTTAATGTAGTTCCTTTCTTGTTTATCAAAAAAGAAATGTAGTTATTAATTTCTCTCCATGATCAAACACCAATTCAAGCATATATGATAAGATGATGTTGTTGTCATAGCCAACTTTTCAAAATTTGAGTTTGTGGCTTTTGTTTCACTATTTCCATGATATTTCTGAAACTTTTTTGCAATGAGTTGATTTATTGTCAAGTCATCAATTGTCTTTGTCCAGAGTGTGAAAAAAATATAGAGAAGTAATTGACCATAAGTATCGTGTCGACTAAGATATGCTAGTAGTTACTTAAGGGTGGAGTGTTAGATGTCTCACGTGGCTTGGTGTATGACTATCATAGTCTTTGTCGTGAGTGTGGAAAAAATATAGAGAAGACTGAAGAATTCCACGGTCATTTTGCTAGTGATAGTGATCAATACTACTTTTGGTCCTTTTTACAGGACCTTCTAGCCAATTTACACAGATTAAGAAAACTACTAACAATTTTATTAAATGTCTTGTTTTTTTTAAAAAATAGTATAATCTACTAAATTTACCCTCATTCAAAGTCAAATTTTTTAGCAAATGCATTAATTATACCAACTATCCCTTCATTTATTACAAGTGTAGACAAGGAAAAAATTAATAATTGCTTCTTAAACTTTGTAAAGGGTCTTATATATAGAATCAATAAATTTTCTCTCAAGAGTCTTATATTTAGGACCGGAGGTAGTACTAAAAATAAACAAGCAAATGAAATAATTGAGCACAAGTATATGTCGACTAAGTATATTGTTACTATTGAGGACATAAGTGGTGTGATCCTTCATTTTTTATGATAAACAGGCTTTTGAGAATAAGTTAAACCAAAACCTAAAATCAAAGATGATATCAGAGCCTATCGTAATAAAAAAAAAATACAGGGCTAAAAAAGAATTCATGTAGTAAAGGAACACAAAAACAGAAAAAAAAATATTGAGACAAAGACTCTTAACTTGAAGATACAACAAGTTCATGCTAAAAAATCAAGTTACAACTAGGTTAAAAGAATGCTAGTTGTCTCATGTAGCTTGATATATGGCTATCATTGAGTATACAAGTGGTGTGAGGACTATTCCCTTCCTATGAGTTAGCTTTTGAAGATAAGTTAAGTCTAAACCTAAAATCTAAGACATATAATGATAAACATGTGATAAGATGTAATCTTTTTCAAGAATGATTTTCCTTTTATTTTCATAATCATATCAATATTTATCTTTGTATGATTAAAATATCAAAATATTAAAAAGCAATTTTTTCAAAAAATAAAAAAAACACTGAGTTGTCTTTTCTTTTGGTTTCTAATAATAAGTATCCACCAGGGCAGGCCCAACAATAAAGCGGGTCAAGCCCTCGGTTTAGGCCCCAATTTTTTTTTTACTTACTATATATTTTTTTAGTAAAAAATAACTTTTTAAGATACAAATATTAATAAAACGTGAATTATACAAGAATGTGGTTTCTGGCTTGTTGGTCTTCCAAATTCCTTGTGACTTTTGTGTCTCTAGTTTGAATCCCACGGTCACTAATTTCTCTTTTTTTTTTGTTTTTTATCATTTTTTCGAGACTTTCCACATTCCTAAATTTTAGCCTGCAGTGGCCATTACTCCCTTATTTTTAGGTGGATAATCATGCACAATTAATTACTTTATTTGTTACAATTTATTTGTTTTATATATTTCCTTTTTAACTATTTCTTCCTCCTTTGTAGATTTCTTCTGCGTTTCATATTCTTATTTTCAACTCTTTCTATTCTCTTTGAGTCTCAATTGATCACTCTCTCATGTGCCTCAATCAATGTCTTATCTAATATCAACAATGTCTCAACAAAGATTAAATAGATTAGCTTTATTATCAATTGAAAAAGAAATATTAAATGAAATCGATTATGATAATTTAATAAGTGATTTTGCATCACAAAAAACTCGAAAAATAAATTTAAATAAATTAAAAAATTTAGTAATTATTTTTATTAGATTAAAAAAAGGTCCCATCTAAAAAATTTGCTTTAGGCCCTTGAATTTCTTGGGCCGGCCATGGTATCTACATATATCCTAGTACCTAGGTACAAACTAATTCGTCAGACTTGTCGTTTTAACGGGTGCTCTCTTCCGGACTTGAACTTAGGTTTTTCTATAAGGCCTTAGTGTTTTTTTACCACTACACCAATACTTTTTTTTAATATTTATATGTTTTAATTAATTTAATAAGGGGTTTGTTAATGTATGCCTACTTATTTCTTAGAAGAAATGCATTAGCAAGTTATAACTTCAATTTTTAAAATACATCCATAAGGTGTAGTTTGCTAACGCATTCCTTCTATAAAATAAATGAGTGTACGTTAGCAAGCCATATAAGGGTTTGCTAATGTACACCCATCTAATTTTAAAGAGTGTATTAGTACGCTATAACTTGGTTTGTGCACAAGTTGATGTACGTTAACAAATCTCATATAATAAATTTTAAATATTTTAAAAAACCACAAGTAAATAGTAATTCAATATTTTTTCATATCTAAGAGTAAGACTGAAATGTTTTGTTGCTTCCCTTGTCAGTTCTATATGTGATAAAAAAAAAAGGTAGGAACAATCTAGGAGTTTTCCTTAATTTTAATTTTTTTTTAAAATTTAAATATATATAATTGCACTTTTGAGACTTTCGTACCAGTTTCTTGTCTTTGAATAGTCAATGAGTGAAAGGGATGTACTCCCCTTTTTATTATATGCAAAATTTTGGAGAGTTTATTATAAGTAAATTTAATTATTTTTAATAAAAATATCTTTAAATTAATGCACATTTTAGTTTTAAAAACGTATTTATTGTAATAACATTTTAAAATATTAACTTAATTTTGTTACCAAAAAAAAGTATTAATTAACTTACTTTTTAGTTGAATACAAGGAAATCAAATCATTCTACTTAACTATTAAAAGAATTTTTATAATGTTTTTAAGATACTAAGTATATTTAATTTTTTAATTAATATTTACCTTTTAAGGTAATAAAAAGATAAATGAGAAAATATAACAAATTTCTGATAAAAATAGAGTAGTAGAAATAATTTTGGGTATAATTATTAGCAATAATATAGCGATCCTGTGGTTGAGTTTTCTTTCATCTCTAACAAAAAAAAGTAGTTCATATTTTTTAGTGGCCGCACGTAGTTCTTTCGTCTCTAAAATCAAAAATGGTGAATTAATATTTTATCGAAAGTAACAACATATTTAAGCTTTCACAATACTTGAACTCAAAAATTAAAAATTCAAGACTGAACAGGTAACAAACACTGCATATAATCGTCAATTTTAGGTTCTTTCATAGATAATTAACTACTTATCGTTTAATATGTATACACGTGTGATTATGCATTTTTTGGATTGATTCCAATATGAAGAACACCATATGAGCTGCATTTTTTTGGTCATTGTCATGTTGTATGTTTGCTATATGACCAATGAAGCTACATTTGTTTTTGGGTATATGTAGTTTTGCATCACCAAACACTAATTTTTTTTTGCGCTAAATACGTCCCTTATATATGATAATGCTACAAATAGGGAATTGTTCATGTAGACAGGGATTGTTTGGAAAGTATAGCAACTAAAGATGTTTATTTTAATTGTATGATTACATATTCTTATTAGACCATTGTTATGGACTGGGTTTACGGTAACCCGACCTGCAATCATATGTCATCATCAGCATAACAAATCACAACCCGCCTATCATTCCGGCTACCCAACGGGACACAACACAACTCGTGGGATAGGATATGGGCTCTGGATTGGGCCAAGATGACATTTGTCAGGCCCATAATGACCTACGCTCAACCCTAATGCATTCATTATAAATATACACGTAAACACACCATGCAAGGTACGTACTACTCTAATATATCACATAAGACCTAATTCTGGTAATAACTTGAGCGTCAGAGTCTTTGCAGGTGCCACACCGCCGCCGTGGAGCTTGGACGTTGTATTATCCATTCATTGCTGGTCTAGAACTCACCCATCACCGCCATCTCAATATCTCCCTCAGATACGATCTCAACATTGGTGCCGTCTGTGGGGAACGTAACAAAAAGTTGCGTTCTTTCTACCGTCAACAATGGTGTTTTCCACTCGCAACTAGGATTATAATGACCCCATTCTCCAAGATCTGGGAGATGGGCAGCATGGCGAGGATTCAAATCAGCAAGCAGGTTCATAACAACCTCTTAACTTAGAGGTAGAATTCCACAAGTTACAGAGGCTGGTGCAAGCACAAGCCAAGGAAATCGCGACCCTGAAGAAGAGAGAACAAGTTCAAAAAGGTAAGGAGAAGGTAGTTGAGGAAGATCCAATCCAGGATGTTGAGAAATAGCCTCAACGTGACGAAGGAAACAACGGAAACGAACAACAGGATAACCCTAACAACCTAGAGAACGACAATCCTGATCCGAGAAATGCGAAAAGGCAGGTGGAGATTAGGATGAGCCGGCACAGAGAGGACACTTTTCTGCAAGATTTTCGGGCAGCATCCGAGTAGGGAGTGGTAACCTGCCACCAGTGCCTTAGGGGGGCTCACAGGTCGTCCAGTAAGAACACATGGCGGAGAAATCCCCGAGTTTGGTTACATCGACAACCCGTTTATTCCCTGGATTATGTCCCACGCTTTGCCTCACGGATTCCAATTCACAAAGCAGCTGAAAGAGTACGGTGGAACGAAGGACCCAACCTTGCACGTGAGTACCTTCGATTTCCAGGGAGTAAATGAAGTCATCGTATGCCGGGCCTTTCCCTTGACTCTGTCAGAAGCTGTAAGTCGTTGGTTCTCTGATCTCCCACCACAATCCATTAACAACTGGAAGACCCTAAAAGATAAGTTTGTTTTGCACTTCACTAGTAGCAAAAGGCAGTTTAAATATGAATTCATTTAGAAACAATTAAACAAATGAAAGATGAGTCTCTGAGAGAGTATATAACTCGATTTAATAATGAGGTGCTGGAGATTAGGAATGTTGAACCTAACCTAGTACTATATTTCTTTGTCAAGGGTTTTAAACCAGGTGCCTTCACCAAAGCCTTGGCCGGTGAGAAGCCGATATCCATGGACGACTTGAAGGCCAGAGCTGAGAAGTGGATAAGAATCGAGGAGTGGGAGAGGGCTAAGCAGCCTAAGCCGCCAAAAAAGACGACAAGGGAAAGAACGAGCAGAACCCTCAATCTCGGGGGAAGGATGATAAATCCTATGATAAACCGCCAAAGGGACCCCGAGGGATGTTTAACACATATACCCCATTGACTGTATCGCCAGCGACGGTGTACAAGGAAGTGATGAATTCAGAGATAAGGGACAGACCCTCACCTCTCAAGACTCCGAGACGGTATCAAAACCGTTATTATCATTATCATCGGGAGAAGGGTCACTCGACCAATGAGTGTGTCTAGCTCTGCGATGCCATTGAGAAGTTGATCCGACAAAGAGACTCAAGAATTACACTCTGGATTCCAATGACAGAAGAGATCGTCGGCAAAGTCCCGCTCCCTGGGATCGACGCCCGAGATCACCACAAGCCAACCGACATCTGGGACCAGAAGCCCAAAATAGATCTCGGAGTCCAAGACGCAATCAGGAATCCCCTCCCAGAGGGGTGATCCAGGTTATAGCAAGAGGAACAAGTTGGAAGGGTCTTGAAGATAGAAAAAGGACCCGTGATACCAGGGATTCTTGTCCACAAGGGGCACAGGTAACCAACCCAATATTATCTTTTTTTAACGCTGATTTGCCACAGGAACAAGTCAGAGATAATGAACCACTAGTGATAGCTGCGAACTTGGCGGGATTCGAAGTTCACCGTATTTTCGTTGATCAAGGAAGCTCAGCAGATATAATGTTTTGGAGTTTGTTTGACAAACTAGGTCTGGGTTCCAAGGACTTGATCCCCCACAAAGGCAGCTTGATTGGCTTCACAAGCGACACCATAGTGCCGAAAGGATATGTAGACTTGAAAGTCCTTTTTGGACATAAGCCAAGTATCAAGACAGTGATGACCAGATTCATTGTGGTAGACTGCCAATCTGCTTATAATGCCATACTAGGACGCCTGACTTTGAATCACTTGGGCGCCATTGTGTCAACCATACATCTGATTTCCCGGAGAAGATGGCTCCGTTGTCACGATAAGGGGAAAAAGCAGTGATGCTAGACGATGTTATCAGGATAGTTTTAAAATCACGAAGATGCCGCCCATGCCCTCCGAGATTCACGAAGGAAAGGGAAAAAAGAAAATGGAGCGCCGGGACTTAGTACATGATGCCGGGGTAATGATGACCAATCTAGATCCTCGGACAGACTTTGAAGAGCAAAGGCCTCAACTGGAGGGAGATCAAATTCTGGTTCAAATTGGGCCGAAAGAAGGCCAGAATGTGAAGGTGGGAGCAAACTTGCCCCTAGCCATCAGAGGGCGACTCATTGAGCTCCTTAAGAGAAACAAATACCTTTTAGCTTGGGTCTCATTAGATATGCCGGGAGTAAAGCCGGATTTAGCTTGTCACCGCTTGTCTATCAAGTCGGGATGTCCCCCTGTAGCCCATAAGAAACGAAGAATGGGGCCGGAAAGGACAGAAGCTATTGAGAAACAGGTGAAGGAGCTCTTAGATTCTAGATTTATCCGCGAGATTTGCTACGCAGAATGGCTTTCCAATGTTGTTAAGGTGAAAAAGACCAATGGGAAGTGGAGGATGTGCACGGATTACACCGATTTGAATAAAGCCTGCCCAAAAGATCCTTTCCCACTCCCATGTATTGATAAATTGGTGGATAACTAAGCGCGATATAAGTACCTGTCTTTCATGGACGCATATTCCGGATACAACCAGATCCCCATGCATCCTAGCGATCAAGAAAAAACCGTCTTTATCAACGACATAAGGGTATACTGCTACAACATGATGTCGTTCGATCTAAAGAATGCTGGCGCAACATACCAACAAATGATGAGCAAAGTTTTTGCAGAGATAATAGGCAGAATTCTAGAGGTCTACATTGATGACATGATTGTCAAAACTCCAAAACATAAAGACCCAGTGACAGACCTAGAAGAAACCTTTGACCAGTTACACAGCTATGATCTTAGGTTAAATCCTAATAAATGTACTTTCGGTGTCGAAGCAGGAAAATTCCTGGGATTTATATTAACTAACCGCGGGATCAAGGTAAACCCGGACAAGTGCAACGTTGTTTTGAATATGTAGAGTCCTAGAACTATCAAAGAAGTACAGCAACTGACGGGAAGAATAGCAGCCCTAACCCGTTTCCTGCCGGCCCCAGCTAGAAGATGTTTGCCATTCTTCAAGATGCTGTGCAACAAGAAGACTTTTGATTGGAATTCGGAAAGCGAGCAAGCCTTCCAAGAGTTGAAAGGGGTCTTAGCTTCGACTCTGGTTCTGTCAAAACCAGATCCTAGACAGATACTGTATTTGTACCTGGCAGTAGCTGATGATGTTGTAAGTGCCGTCTTGGTTAAAGAGGAATCTCGGACCCAAAGTCCGATATATTTCGTGTCTAAAGCTTTGTAGGGCTCAGAGTTAAATTACCAAAGGCTCGAGAAGGTTGCTTATTCTATGTTGTTAGCACCCAGGCACTTACGCCCCTATTTCTAGTGCTATCCCATCATGGTGCGTACTAACCAACCAATCAGGCAAGTCCTACATAAACCTGATCTCGCTGGCAGAATGATGGCTTGAGCAGTTGAGCTTTCCCAGTATGATATATCCTATGAACCAAGGTAGGCGATAAAGGCACAAGTCTTAGCGGAATTTCTGGAAGAGATGACACATCCCGGGGATGAGAACCCGGGCTCCTGGATGATATATGTGGATGGATCCTCGAATACAAAGGGTTCCGGAGTAGGGATCCTTATAGAAAATGAAAAAGGAGTGGCAGTCGAGTATTCCCTCAAATTTGAATTCCCGACTTCTAATAACCAGGCGGAATATGAGGCATGTCTGGCCAGAATAAAGGCGGCCAAGGAATTGGGGGCTACAGCAATAACCCTCTGTTCTGACTCTCAACTGGTAGTTTCTCAAATCAAGGGAGATTACCAAGCGAAAGAGCCTTTGATGCAGAAGTATCTCGCCCTGGTCAAGGAGAGCCTGGTGGGGTTGTCTATGTTCGAAATCAGGCACGTTCCACGTTCAGAAAACAGTAGAGCTGATTTGTTGTCAAAGTTGGCAAGCACAAAGTCGGCCTCTGCTTTACATTCAGTGGTAGAAGAAGTTATCCCTACACCTGGGGCTATTCTCTAGATAGATGACGAAGATTGGAGAACTCCGCTAAAGAGTTATATTGACAAATGAATGTTGCCCAATGACCAAAAGGAAGGTAAGCAGGTTGTTCAGAAGTTGACTCGGTATGTTGTGATTGAAGGGAAAATTTTCAGGAGAGGACTGTCCACACCACTTCTCAAGTGCATCAGACCCTCCGAAATTTGGTACGTGTTGGCAGAAGTACACGAGGGCAGTTGCGGCCACCACATTGGCGGGAAGTCTTTGGTGAGAAAGTCTCTACGGGCGGGATACTTCTGGCCGACAATGAACATAGATGCAGCGGATTATGTAAGAAAATTCCAGAAATGCCAGGAGCAAGTCTCTTCACTCGGGTTCCAGCCGAAGACTTGCACGGTATATCGACTCCCTGGCCTTTTCACACTTGGGGGTTAGATCTTCTGGGACCTTTCACTCCCGCAGCAGGTCAGTTGAAACATTTAATTGATGTTGTCGATTATTTCACTAAATGGATTTAATTGAAACCTCTGTCTAGCATAGCTTCTATAAAATTTCAGAACTTTGTTTTCCGCTAAATTATATGTCGTTTCGGTATCTCGGCAGAGGTAATCTGTGACAATGGGACCCAATTTACTGATAAAGAATTTCGAGAAATGCTAGCAGGGCTCCATATCAAGCAATACTTTGCTAGTGTGGAACATCCTCAATCCAACGGACAGGCAGAATCAGCTAACAAGGTCATCCTGACCGGCTTGAGAAAGCATTTTGAAAAGGTCGGGGCCAGTTGGACAGAGAATTTGTACCAAGTGCTTTGGAGCTACAGAAACACGCCCCATAACACCACCGGAGAAAATCCCTTCAGAATGGTTTATGGGACCGATGCGATCATCCCGGTGGAGATCGGCCAACCCTCTTGGTGGGTAATGTATCCCGCCGAGAATAATGAACAACTACTTCGGGAAGACTCCGATCTGGTGGATGAAGTCTGGGAAATCGCTAGAATAAAAGAGTCATCAAGAAAGCATAAAATAGCACAGAGATACAACCTGAAAATGGTTAAGAGAAACTTCCAAACTGGTGATATAGTCATGAGAAGAGCTAGCATTAGAAATCAAAATGCTAGAGATGGCAAACTCAAGGCCAATTGGGAAGGCCCATACCGGGATAAAAGTACGAGTACAAAAGGAGCATACCATCTGGAAACTTTGAAGGGAAAGGAGTTACTAAGGACGTTCAATGTCGCCGATCTATGGTGGTATTACAGTTGAATAATTGTGTAACTTTGACATTGTAATAAGGGGTACTTTTTTTCCTGTAGCAGGTTTTATCCCAAAGGAGGGTTTTTCTGCTGGAGGTTTTAATGAGGCCCCAACAAACAAATTTCATGCAATAAAAAGTTGGCTTTAACTATGATTCTTTTCTATCTATTGTGTTATAGTTCATTAATTAGAAGAATCTTGATGATTTCAACATAAAACATCCCGGAAAGTGATATACGACGAAGATCAAATCAAAAGGACATTAAACAAAATCCATTCGGGATAGCAACATTAAACGACTTATAAAGCCGAAGACCAAGGTCCCTTCAACAAGAAAGTGATAAAGGTCACAGTGACATTAAACGACTTACAAAGCCGAAGACCAAGGTCCCTTCAATAAGAAGGCGATAAAGGTCACAGCGACATTAAACGGCTTACAAAGCCAAAGACTAAGGTCCATTCAACAAAGAAGGCGATAAAGGTGATGACGACATTAAAACGGATTTTAATGCCAAAGGCCAAGGTCTCTTCTCAAAGAAGGAGATAAAGGCCACAACCGACATTGAAGAACGCCAGCATTGCAAAGCAAAGACGATAAAATGAAAGTAACAAACGATATGAAATTAACAGAAGTTAGAAATCGACAAGTTACTTGGTCGAAATTGTCAAAATTACAAGCCAGAGGTTACAAGCCAGTGATAATAAGCCAAGAAAACAAAACAAAATAAAAGAACTAAGCCTCCGCACCATTACCGACATTTGTGGCGGCATCACCTTCCTCTTCGACAGTTGGAGGAGGAGAGTCGCAGTTGAAAGGCTCCATCAAGGCAGGATCTAGAAGGACCGGGTTCCGGTGATCATGGAAATCCCAGAATTGCCCATCTTTGTCTCTGTGAAAGGGGTCCAATCCACGGAGATCGAGCTCCACACCGGGATTCAGAAACTTGATGGACCTGACAGCTTCACGATAAGCGTCGTACCCGGCTTCAGTAAGCTCATTCACCCGCTCCTCTTCCTTCGCGTCCAAAGCAGCTTTAAGCTCGATAACTTGGGCTTTAAGATGGACAATCTCCCCCTCCGACTCTTTCAGCTTGGCGGCATTGAAACCTGCTTTCTTCTTCTCTACCGCGAGCAACTCATCCCGCTCAGACAGAGTCTTGTCTTTCTTTTCAACTTCTTTCGTCAAACCATCCAGTTGGCCCTCCAAGATGTTGACATTCTCCTTGGAGCTCTTAAGCAGGGTTTCCTTCATCTCAAGGTCGTCTTTAGTATCCCGGAGCTCACCTTTCAACTGGGATACTTGTTCCGAGTGATCAGCTTCCTCGTGGACAGCCTGGAGCATGGATAGACCCATGGACATCCAACCCATGAGGGATTGGATTTGGCCATGCAACAAAAAGAATGAGTTAATCAAAGCATGAAGAAAGAAATCGTAATGGGATAGGTATGTCAAATGAAGAGTTACCTTTCTAGTTTTGGCGCTTCCCCTTTGAAAGAAGTCTCCATGCTTAAATTGGATACTGGGAGGCAGAAAACCTTCCCAGACTTGAGGTTGATTAACCACGGTCGGGATAAGAGCTGTGGATGATCCACCCTTGACCTCCGTAGGAGCAACTGCAAGTAATATCCTGAAAGTAAATAACAAGAGGAATGAATTATACAAGATTAAAAAGAACATAAGAGCAAATGAATCTCACCTTGAGTTACTCGTGGCCTTTTACTTTGACGGACCTCATTGTCTTTTTGAATCCCAACAGCAGTAGGAGCTTTGCCCGCAAGAGGAGAACCCCGAGCGGTGGATGTCGGCTTAGCAACAGCGACACAGGAATTCTTTCGCGGCGCGGTTTCATTCCCACCTAGGGAGAGGGAACTTGGCGGGTTAGCTTTCCCCTTACCCTTGGCGTCTTTGGCCGCCTTGGCATCAAAGCGAGCAAAAAATTTTGTCATGATATCAACTGCAAATAAAAGAATGTCAGTATATCCAGACAAAAACATACCACGATAAAGTAAGTCAAGGAAGAAAGACAATACATAAACAAATAGCGGGGGTATCTCGGGAAGCCCCAAGCACATCCCGGCAATGGATTGGCATTCCCGGACTAGACACGAAATCATGCAAGTTATTGAAAGTCTTTGCATCGTCATCATCTAGAAAACCATACTCTAACTCATCACAAGTTAAGAGCTTTGAATAATGCTCGGCCGACCAGTAGAGCGGGAAGAGCGGTTGATGATCCGCGTTCTCCCATAAAGCAATGAAGTCTTTCTTCTTGGGCGTGACTTTCACGTATTGGTCCCGCCGAATCTTGATGGAATCATCCCACGGGATAAACATTTGGGTGACATTCTTTCGATGGCGAAGGGATACCCAGGACCAAATAGAAGATTCTTGATACGGGCCAAACAAGTATAAGAATAGATTTGATGAATACTTCCACTCGTTGGCCCAACAAAAGATTTCAAAGGCTTGCACGAAGGCCCAGCCATTGGGATGAAGTTGAGAGGGGGCTAATTGGAGGTTGTGAAGAACTTCTATTTGAAAATCCGAGAAAGGGAAACGGATGCGAAATTGGTCGAACATGGCGGTATAGGCCATAAAAAAAGCTTTGCTGCCTTCGACAGCATATGAAGAAATCTGCTCGTCATAACCTCCAGTTTATAATCTTGAGAAGGATCAGAAATATAAGAGTTTTCGGGAGTGTTGGGTCCATAATGGAAGCATTTCTTCCATTCTGCTTCCACAAGCTTCAATTGTTTTTGGGACGAAATGACGCTAGGTTGACTCAATCAGGTGGCCGGAACCCACAACAAATTCTTGATGTTTAGAATGCCGGCCCATTCAGTCTTCATTTCTTGCAAGTTGAAGCGAACCCCAGAAGGACCGGCCTGCTCGGCATCATCTTGACCATCTCGGGCCCCGGCAGCACTGGTGACTCGTCGGCGAGCTCTTTTGGGCGCCATATCTACAAGTTTACAAGATGAACGGTTAGATACCGAAAGATAAGAACTTGGAGTAGGAGATGAAGAAGGGTGATATGCTAGATCAGATTCTGAGTCTAGAGAGTTGGTCATAGACGACGATAATTCATCTGAATCTTCTAGATGACTTTCGGGATCGAGACAAATGGGATTAGTCCTAACTAACATCCGACCAGGATTAGAGTTGTCTTCAGCTGAATCATCAGGATCTCCTGAAGATTTCCTAGGCACCTCTACGTAGATCGGGGGCTCAGGATTCAAAGCTCTAGGTGAAGCACTCACGTATTGGGTAATGGATTCTCCACTCTCAGAACTTTGAGGCGAGTACGCCCAGATAGCGTGAGGCTCAGAGAAGTGAGGAGTATTGACAGAACACATACCTCTTACGAGGTCAGGATTTGGGACTCTTAGGGGTTTTGAGATCCTATTCGTGAATGCCCTAAGAACTTCGGTGTTACAGGAATCGGAGGAAGAACTGATGGAAAGGACAATGATTTGCTCGTCCATTGGAGTGGGGAGACCACACAAGAAAAACGAAATTGAAAACCCAAAAACCCTAAGAAGCAAATTCAAACTCACACGCTAGAAGAAGTTGAATAAACATAAACAAAACAGAATGAGAAAAAAAGGAAAGAGCAATACCTGAATGAGGCAGAGGAAGCGAGGTGGAGAAACTGAGAAGGTGAAATAGTGCTCGTGACAGAGGAGAAGAGCCAAGAGAGGAAGTTTTCAATGGCCTTAGAAAGGTGAAGTTTTTTAAATGAACACAAGAGAGAGGGAAAAACTATGTTATGACAGAAGGAAGAAGGACGAAAAAAGCAACCGTCTTGTTGCCTTAATAAGCGAGTGGCTCAAGACATTATGCAATCATGGCGCACGTTACCCCATAAAAGCGCGTGTGTTCACACGCCCCCAAATGAAGATCAATCGTTTACACCCAGCAATGGGATAAGATCATGAAACCAAGGCGACATATGACATACAACTCGGCGACTTTCCAATCGGGAAAATCGACGACTTGGAAGACAACTGTTATGGACCGGGTTTACGGTAACCCGGCCCGCAACCATATGTCGTCATCAGCATAACATATCACAACCCGCCTATCATCCCGGCTACCCGACGGGACACAAGACAACTTGTGGGATAGGATATGGGCTCTGGATTGGGCCAAGATGACATTTGTCAGGCCCATAATGACCTACGCTCAATCCTAATGCATTAACTATAAATATAAACGTAAACACACCATGCAAGGCACATACTACTCTAATATATCACATAAGACCTAATTCTGGTACTAACTTGAGCGTCGGAATCTCTGTAGGTGCCACACTGCCGCCGTGGAGCTTGGACGCTGTATTCTCCATTCATTGCTGGTCTAGAACTCGCCCATCGCCGCAATCTCAAAATGCCTCTCAGGTACGATCTCAACAACCATGTCATATTTTGTAATTATATTACACATATCTAACCTTCCTTTTTATTATGGAGCAAAACAATCAAACCCCGTACATTTTGTAACTAGTCTATATTGAAAAAACATGTAGATTGGAGAGTAGCATGTTCAGCATTTGACACATGTCCCACTCTCCAAATCTTGCCACGTGTCCTAACCGGTGTCTATCTTTTTTTTCTTTTCTTCCTTCTCCAAAAGCTGAAGCGCGCCTATCTTTTGGATTTTGGGTATTCAAAATTGAAAATGAGACTATGTATTACATGTTGGTTTTTAACTGCTGGGTTCTGTGTTCCATGAGTTCATTGTTTGGAACTTTGAATAATGACCGACTCACCATATCTTCTCAATCTTCTTCTCTCAGACAACACAAAACAATTCCAACTTCCACCATTCTTCTCTCTTATTTTTTTTAAAAATAAAAATACAAATAAAAACTTCTACCAACTAAAAATCACCCACTCTTCATCAATGGTTATTGTAGTGCTGCTTTCTACATCTGGTCTGGAGCTTCTTTGTTTATGAACATTACCAAACAAACCTTAAAGCAGGCGACCTTACTTGAATCGATCATCACTTTGTCGGAGACGTTGAGGTTCACCTACTCTGAAACCCTCCGGAACTGGCCCAACGGCGATTTTTCCTTCGACATCAACTACAGCATGCGGAAGCAGGTGAATTTCTGAAATTTTAATAGTAATCCTTAAGTTTCTGCAAAATAATTTTTCAGTAACTTCAAAATTTTCTGTCAAAATTATGCTCTGCAAAACTCTTCCTCTTTAATAATAAAAAAAATCTCTCAATGATGCTTACGCTGCATCAAAATAAAAATGAGGTAGATGCTTTTATGGGATACAAAAAATATTGATAATTATTGATTTGAAAGAGTAAAACTGCCTTTTATATGAGGTCCAACTCTTAGCTCTGAATGAACTGCCTTTTATTTAAACCAAGTCAATGCATTATTTTCAAAAGTCATTTATAAATAAATTAATTAACTTTTCTTCTATGATGCCCGTGCTGCGTATTAGAAAATATCTTTTTAATTTTTATACATATAAAATTTCATTTCAAGTCGAGATGATGATTCTGTTCCTTTAATCTTTTTTACATTTATTTATATTTATTTAGGGTCAAGTAAATGTTTGGTATGGGATTCAAAATTTCCCCCACTACCTTTGTTTTTCTTATTGATAGATTATTAATAGTATGTTTGCTCTAGATGTTTATATATGGTTCTGTACTAATGTATCAATTAATTCTTGCTTTTTTCATGTTACCCTTTATAGGTGTATCAAATTGCTTTTATCTTTTTGAACCAATCAAAGCAGTGTGAAGATTTTTCAATTTTGAAAGCACTCCTGGCTAGATTATCCTTGAGGTCTCTTTTTTATTGCTTACATTGCACTGGATGACAGACCTAATCATAAGAACATCAATTTCTCTAATGAGAACAGATAGATTCCTCTTGCCTTCCCTAATCCCTTCAATACCTGTTTTTTTGGAAATACATTATATTATATTGTTTTATATTTTCAACCTGTTTTGATTTATGCTTATAACTTTGGCCAAGCCTCCATAAACAATTATCCTTTCACATTATCTACCAAAAATAATTGTAAAACAAAGTTTCATTTGATGTTCTTGGCAGTAACATAGCACCATAGAAAATATGCTTGTTGATCTTCAACCAAATAATTTTTTTTCCTCTCTTTTTCTCACCTTATTTTTATTTGTTGAAATTTTTATATAATTTTACCTCTTAATTAGTTGTTTTATTTCATATCTTAAGTCTTGAGAAGGTTTGGTTCTCCTCCACCAATCTTTCATACCTTTTAATTAGCATTTTAATATGGTTGAATGTGATTTTTTTTGGATTTTACATAAGATACTCTTTTGCTTGTGCGAAAACCCGTGCACCAGTTTCTATGGAGCTTTTCTAAGGAATCAAGGAGTTCTTTCCGTTTGCTATCCCTTCTGCAGTAATAGTTTGTGCCTTGGGTAGGAATGGATAACCATTGATTCCATTATTCGTGTCTATGTAGTCCATTTCAAAGACACATCAAATGAACTATGTGATGGAATATCTGTATTCATTAACACCGTGTGTGTTAGATATCTCTATTACATTTATTAAGGTATATACGTATGTGACTTTTAGTACTTTTCTATCATAAGATGATCCGAGTTTCCTGCTTCTTTTAATGGTGTTCTTATTATATTGTCATATGTGATGGGGGACTTGGAGTTGTAGGACATCTCTGCTGTTTGAAGGACTTTATTTCATATGATTGGCTAAAGTATTGCCCTAGTGTTTTTTAAGTCTTTAAATCTCCTGGTTTGGTGGAAGTTGGTGTTCTTAGCATTGTAATGCACCTATTCTGTTCCCTATCTCTTTAGTAGTACATGTCATAATGGTGTGTGCCACACTGCCAGTTACAGATGATTTTTCTTAACCACTAATTTTTTTCGTTAATTTTTATTACTATAATCCATTGGTGTTTTTTACTCAAAATATTTGGGATTTGGTTGCATGTTTAATGACGATAACAGAAAAACAAGGAGGAAGAGAAGGCCAAGGAGAATGAGCTAAATGATTTGTTCAAAGTCACTGTTAGTCCGCCTAAATTTTTAGTTGGTAATAATTAATCTTCTCACTGTTATTCTGGCAAAGAAATTTTTCTTCCTTTTTCTTTTGTTTTTTTGTTTGTTTCTTTTTTGCTCCAATGAGTTTACTTATTTCGTGTTGGTGTCTGAATTTGAATTTGGTTAGGTGTTGATCCCAAGACCATATTATGTGAATTTTATATAGCAAGATAGTGTGCTAAGGTCTTCAAATGCAAGTTCTCATATGATTTGAATGTTCAGAAAAGGGGAAAAGATTGACATTTACCGCTATAAGCGCGACCAAGGTATTGGATAATAGTTTAGTGATGATAATCATTGTTACTAATTGTTTTGGTTTCAAAAACTTTCCTTTTTCTATCTTTTCCGTGTACAAACCAACTGACATAGTACATTTGGTTGGAATTATAAGCTGTAACTATTACATTGATTTCCTTTATATTTTGCGTTTTCATTTTTCATCGTTTACTATGGCTTTTTTGGTTCGTTATGGGACATCTTTTGCATTTTTGTTGACAATGCATTAGTTGGTTGGTTTTGGATCTGTCCCAATGGTGGTAAGAATTGCCACTATAAACATGTACTTCCCCTGGATATATTTTAAAAACTCAAATGAAGAGGAAGAATCTAAAAAAATATCAACTGAAGTGGAGATCGAAAATCAGGTTTTCCTTTTTTTTTGTCTTTTGATAAGCTATGTTATTTAATATCGTATCTAGTCAACATGTTTTAGGCTGCCAAAGTGACAACTTTAACTCCCATGACTCCTGAGTTATTATTTAAATGGAAGAAGAAGATACAAGAGATATGCCAATTTGGCTGCCCAACCGGCCCGGGAGGGCTAACAATGACCGTATGAGGTACATCCACTATTTGTTCTCGATTATTCACATCATGTTCCCCTCCAATTTTTCTTGAGAAAAAAAAGATTGAAAAACGGAAGGAACTGGATGTTCTCGATCATTCACATCATGTTGTTGAAGATTTTTGCACAAGAATTGCATGAGAGGAGAGTGTGTTAGAGATAAAGATAAATATAATAACTATCAGTTATATTTGTGATAAGATTATTCTAAGTATATAATAAATTGTTATGTTATTCTTATCTTATGTAGTTTATTTTCTCTATAAATAGAGAATGTATTCATTGATTTAATGTGTGAGTGAGTTTAAGGAATATTAATAATATTTTTTCTATTTATTCGGTTCCTTTTCACTCCACCATGTTTCCTAATATGGTATCAGAGCGGTATCATCCACCGTAACCTGTGCCACCTTATTTCCACTGCCAGTTCCTAAAATATGGAACATTTCATATTCTTTCTTTTCTAGTATTTTATCCTTCGATGGAATATTTTATAATTTTTCTTTTCTACATCTTATCCTTCAACTCCATTTTGAGTTTTTCAATCAATTCGTTTTATAGACTTTCATTTATCTTTATCACTTCCCGTTTTCATATTTTCCAAGATTTTTATCTACGGTTATTTTTGTCTACGGTTTGGAACGAGACTCGAGGAGACGCCGCCGAAAAAAGATCGACGAGGCCCTAGAGAAGGTCGAAGGCTTAGAGCGAGCTATGAACCTGACCATTACCATTAAAACCTTTTGGAACAAGACTCGAGGAAACGCCGCCAAAACAAGATTGACGAGACCCAGAGAAGGTCGAAGACTTGAGAGCGAGCTACGAACCCGACCGTTACCATTTATCAACCTTTTGGAACAAGACTCGAGGAGACGCTGAAAAAAGATCGACGAGGCCCCCAAGAGAAGGTCGAAGACTTGATGGTTACGAACCCGACCGTTACGATTAGGGGTTTCTATATTGTTCATGTCATTTCCAAGCTGATGTGCTAAAACGCACTTCCAGCTTGCGGGGGAGTGTTAGAGATAAAGATAAATATAATAACTATTAGTTATATTTGTGATAAGATTATTCTAAGTATATTATCAGTTGTTATGTTATTCTTATCTTTGTAGTTTAGTTTCTCTATAAATAGAGAATGTATTCATTGATTTAATGTGTGAGTGAGTTTAAAGAATATTAATAATATATTTTCTATTTATTCGGTTTCCTTTCACTCCACCATGTTTCCTAATAGAGTGCATTAGTTATTCTCTCTACCGAGTATCATGCAAGGGACATGTTGTGTACTTAGTCTTTTTATTTAATATTTATTTTTATTTAATATTTATAATTTAGATCCAAGTAATCTATAAATGTATTTTCATGGTGTTCGGATAATATTTTTTTAACAGTTATTATATTAATTTTTTTGGGTACTATAGGCATGTAAATAAATCATTAAGTAGCAAAGTCCAATACACAGATTATTTGAGTTCTTTGGTTATACTTTTAAATATTTAACTTTTGTCTCCAAACACAAAATGTGCACCCAAGAAAACAAGACATGCATATAATGAAGGATCATAAGACTAAAATACCTAATGCTTGGTACGTTTTTCTTGGAATTATTATTGGATGTAGAGATTTTTGAACAAAGAATTTCAAATATAGGCTTATGAAAATTGAGAAAACCAATGTTGAAGATGAGACTTCGGATAGTCGGAAAAAAAGGTAGAGGAGAGAACTACTTGACTAATCACATTGTTATATTAGTGTTGTGCTCATATTCTATAGTAAAAACAGAGAAGAGAACAAATATATTAGATAGAATACATATTTGAAATCTATTAAATGAACTTTTTATTAATTTTGAAGGATTTTGTGTTGAGCATATTGTAATTTTTTTCCCAAAATTTTATTAATCACCTTCTCATTTAAGGTACTTAGCCCATTTAAAAGTCTTTGTGCCATATTCTTTAGCAATAATTTACTATAAATTTTAAATGCCATGTAAAATATGACTTGACAGTTATATTCTATAATTTGTATTGGATGGAATCTAATTAAAAAAAAGGTTATATTATATTAAAATGATTTTATATTTTAATTTTAAATTTACTAGATATCATCTCTTCAAACACTAAACATGTGTTAGCTTATATAATTTTGGAACACAACAAAATATATATGGTTGTCGACTTAAAAAATAAAATATATAGAATGTCATTTTAAATATATATGGTTGTCAACTTAAAATATAAATAATGCATTTATATTTTTTTAAAATTATATTAGTTTTAATTAAAATTACTGACAATGAGTACAAGAAAAATTATTTTTTAACAAACTAAATTATGTTATTTACTATATTCATTTGACATCATTACCTTCTTAATATTGAATATGTATTTTAGAGTATACTACTTGAATTTTATGTAAAAAGCTTTATTTCATCTTAGATTTAGGATAAAAATACAAAGAAACAATAACAATAAAAAGATAGACTATCCTAAGGGTTATGCTATCATTTTGAAAAAAAATGAAAAATATAACTATATTGCATTAATATTTTTTTTACAAATATATTCAATTCAAACAAAATTACAAAGATTGAGTACGGGATAAATTATTTTTAATAACACAATTACGTTATTTATTATATTCATTTGACATGATTACCTTTTCACATAAAAATTTGACATTGAATATATATTTTAGAGTATACTGCTGAATTTTACGATGTTGCTTTATGTCATCAAATAAAATTACAAATATTGAGTACGGGATAAATAATTTTTAAATAACCAAATTACATTGTTTACTATATTATTTGACATGATTACCTTCTTATATATGAATTTAATATTGAATATGTATTTTAGAGTTAACTGTTTGGATTTTACCACATTGCTTTAGGTCATCAAATAAACTTACATTTTGGTACAAAATAACAATAATAACAAAAGATAGACTATCCACATGACTTTACTATCATATTTACCAACAAAAAACTCGTTGAAAAATATAACTCTATTGCATTGATATTTTTTATAATTATATTAATTTTAATGAAATTACTAAGATTGAGTACGGGAATAATCAGTTTTTAATAACTAAATTATGTGATTTACTATATTCATTTGACATCATTACCTTCTCAGAATTAGATTTTGCAAAAAGTTCAAAGAAAAAGAACAAAAAAATCATTTGTAAAAAAAATCTTTGAAAAATATAATTATGTACATGTGATTTGTTTAAAACTTATTAAAATATATACACATATTTGTGATATGCATTTTTTTTTACAAAATATATGATTTAAGCTGTAATATAAGTAAAATATATAAATAATTTATTGCAAACTTACTTAAAAGTATCGTATATATATTTGACATCATTACCTTCTTAATATTGAATATGTATTTTAGAGTATACTACTTGAATTTTATGTAAAAAGCTTTATTTCATCTTAGATTTAGGATAAAAATACAAAGAAACAATAACAATAAAAAGATAGACTATCCTAAGGGTTATGCTATCATTTTGAAAAAAAATGAAAAATATAACTATATTGCATTAATATTTTTTTTACAAATATATTCAATTCAAACAAAATTACAAAGATTGAGTACGGGATAAATTATTTTTAATAACACAATTACGTTATTTATTATATTCATTTGACATGATTACCTTTTCACATAAAAATTTGACATTGAATATATATTTTAGAGTATACTGCTGAATTTTACGATGTTGCTTTATGTCATCAAATAAAATTACTAATATTGAGTACGGGATAAATAATTTTTAAATAACCAAATTACATTGTTTACTATATTATTTGACATGATTACCTTCTTATATATGAATTTAATATTGAATATGTATTTTAGAGTTAACTGTTTGGATTTTACCACATTGCTTTAGGTCATCAAATAAACTTACATTTTGGTACAAAATAACAATAATAACAAAAGATAGACTATCCACATGACTTTACTATCATATTTACCAACAAAAAACTCTTTGAAAAATATAACTCTATTGCATTGATATTTTTTATAATTATATTAATTTTAATGAAATTACTAAGATTGAGTACGGGAATAATCAGTTTTTAATAACTAAATTATGTGATTTACTATATTCATTTGACATCATTACCTTCTCAGAATTAGATTTTGCAAAAAGTTCAAAGAAAAAGAACAAAAAAATCATTTGTAAAAAAAATCTTTGAAAAATATAATTATGTACATGTGATTTGTTTAAAACTTATTAAAATATATACACATATTTGTGATATGCATTTTTTTTTACAAAATATATGATTTAAGCTGTAATATAAGTAAAATATATAAATAATTTATTGCAAACTTACTTAAAAGTATCGTATATATATTTGACATCATTACCTTCTTAATATTGAATATGTATTTTAGAGTATACTACTTGAATTTTATGTAAAAAGCTTTATTTCATCTTAGATTTAGGATAAAAATACAAAGAAACAATAACAATAAAAAGATAGACTATCCTAAGGATTATGCTATCATTTTGAAAAAAAATGAAAAATATAACTATATTGCATTAATATTTTTTTTACAAATATATTCAATTCAAACAAAATTACAAAGATTGAGTACGGGATAAATTATTTTTAATAACACAATTATGTTATTTATTATATTCATTTGACATGATTACCTTTTCACATAAAAATTTGACATTGAATATATATTTTAGAGTATACTGCTGAATTTTACGATGTTGCTTTATGTCATCAAATAAAATTACTAATATTGAGTACGGGATAAATAATTTTTAAATAACCAAATTACATTGTTTACTATATTATTTGACATGATTACCTTCTTATATATGAATTTAATATTGAATATGTATTTTAGAGTTAACTGTTTGGATTTTACCACATTGCTTTAGGTCATCAAATAAACTTAAATTTTGGTACAAAATAACAATAATAACAAAAGATAGACTATCCACATGACTTTACTATCATATTTACCAACAAAAAACTCTTTGAAAAATATAACTCTATTGCATTGATATTTTTTATAATTATATTAATTTTAATGAAATTACTAAGATTGAGTACGGGAATAATCAGTTTTTAATAACTAAATTATGTGATTTACTATATTCATTTGACATCATTACCTTCTCAGAATTAGATTTTGCAAAAAGTTCAAAGAAAAAGAACAAAAAAATCATTTGTAAAAAAAATCTTTGAAAAATATAATTATGTACATGTGATTTGTTTAAAACTTATTAAAATATATACACATATTTGTGATATGCATTTTTTTTTACAAAATATATGATTTAAGCTGTAATATAAGTAAAATATATAAATAATTTATTGCAAACTTACTTAAAAGTATCGTATATATATTTGAAATGTGCAAAAAAAAAATGAATTCCCGTGCATCGCATGGGTTTGTAACTAGTTACAGTAAAATAATGGAGTTTGGCCAATTCATCATTTGTTTTTATTTATACATCCGAAAGAATTCATCATTTGTTAAAAAAACGTTAAAATTATTTTGATAAATTAAATATTTAGTTGTTCTTTTCTTAAGCTAAAAAAATACTCCTAGTTTATATTCGTAGTTATTTTTCTGGAGTAAATATAATATAACAGCTAAAACGAATAAGTTATTTTTTTTACAAACAAACAATTTTTGGAGCTTACTTACCAAGTCAATAAACTATAATAATTTAATATCCTAAATAATTTATAATCTATATTTATTAGACACATTTTTGCGTGAGCTAACTCTCCAAATGAAGTTTTTCTATTCACAATACTAAAACTCAAGAAAAAATTAAGCATATATCACTTAAACCAATCGATTTTTAATTGCTTATTTTTTAGTAAATTGTTACTTCGTTATATATGAGATTTTCTTCTAATAAATAATGGTGTAAACATATATTTTGAGCATCAAGTATGTTGGTCAACTAATGACTAGCTTGAAATAATTTTCAAAACACCAAGATTACATTAAAAATAAGTAAAATTGAGTAAAACATAGAGTAAATGTTTAATTTAGCTTTTCTTGTTTGGAAAACGACGATTTACCTTTTGTTGATATAGTTTTGGTTGTTTTTCTTTTTATCCACAGTTTTAGTTTATATTTAAATTTTAATTTAATGTAGTTCCTTTCTTGTTTATCAAAAATGAAATGTAGTTATTAATTTCTTTCAATGATCGGACACCAATTGAAGCATATATGATAAGATGATGTTGTTGTCATAGCCAACTTTTCAAAATTTGAGTTTGTGGCTTTTGTTTCTCTATTTCCATGATATTTATGAAACTTTTTGGCAATGAGTTGATTTATTGGTCAAGTCATCAATTGTCTTTGTCCTGAGTGTGGAAAAAATGTAGAGAAATAATTGAGCATAAGTATCGTGTCGACTAAGAAATGCTAGTTGTTACTTAGGGGTGGAGTGTTAGATGTCTCACGTGGCTTGGTATATGATCATTCACTCACAACTCCCAGGTCCCGACGACAGTGGTATTCTGGTGCCTGAACCCTAATAAGAACTGTGGTGTTTACTGTGAGTATGGTTACCAACGAGAGCCTTATGGCTATTTATACATATCACACTTGTGATGCTTAATGTCTAGGTTCATTCTAATTTAGGGAAGTTCTGATATGTTGCTAATTGATACGGCCTTTGATTCGGATCCTCTGATTGATTCTTGTCTTTGTTTCCCTTGATTTGCCGGGTATGCCTAGATGTTGAGTCGACCGTTGGGATTGATTCGTGGCGAGTAGTCTTGAGGTCGGCTTGGCCGGGGTGAGATCTGGATAGTTCACCAGCTCCGCAAGCCTTGAAGCCTTGGCTGAGGGAGTCTTGAAGTGATGGTTGGATCAGAGCTCAGGTCGGCTTGGTCGGGGTGAGATCTGGATAGTCCACCAGCCCCCCAAGCCTTGAAGCCTTGGCTGAGAGAGGCTTGAAGTGATGGTACTGTGGCCGGTGCAATCCTTCGTTACGTGTACCTGACGTTATCATTTTTTCGTGCTACATTAATTGCTTGACTTGACTGTTTCCTGATTCGCTGTACTTAAGGTGGGCATTTATGATTGTTGTGACTATATATATTGGGCTTTCGCCATCGCCCCTTTTTCATATCGAAAGTGAGAGATGAAGAAGAGAAGAAAGGCTTGTTTGTCACTAAGTCCTCAGGGGTTCTCAGCTCGGATCATGTCTGTAGCTTTCTGATGCAACGTGTGCCTCTACTGCGCTGTATGTTGCATCACGAAAGCTACAACGTTGGTTTAGGCCGACCTGCCTCTGGGGGATCTTAGTGTCTTGACCACTGAGTTTTGACACCACATACTGTGCGCATGGGCTCTGTTGCTCCAAAGCTTCTGAAAGAGTGACCTTCGCCAGGTCTTACGTTTGGCTGTGGGTCCGAGATGTTGGGGCGCAATATATGTTCTTTGCTCTTCCGGATTCCGGGTATTCTGGTCGGACGATAGGTTTGTTGAGGACGGATGATTTCAACCATGGAGGAGATTGCTATAACAGGTGTGGGTGTTTTCTGCCGGATATCGATTGCCTCAGATTGTTTTGAAGAGGTGTCTAGTAACACTTGTTATTGTTTCCTTTTCATCTCAACTTAGGGGGTATGTAGTTAGGTCTTTATAGGATTTTTGTTGTGCTTTTTGGATTGTTGTATGATCTCAATGAGTGCCTGGCTGTTCGTCCATGTAATTTTGGATTTTCCGATGTAAAGACCTAAAACATAAATAAATGAGAGATACAAATTATCTATGTTGTTGACTTCTGGATTCTTCTTTTGCACTTGCTCTTTCTCTTCTTTTTTCTTTCTTTTTTTTTTTGAATAAACGAACGATTGTGATTTAGGATGTATTGAGGAGGTGTGGGATCGGAAGCAGACATCGCTTCAGTTGCCCTGTCATTATTAGGGTTTGGAAACTCAAAGGTCACAGCGTTGCCTATTTAAGTATTCTGTACAGCCAACATTCTTCTCTTGTATGTGTTTACTTGAAACGTTCTTTTGGTTTTGGTTTCGTTTGCGTCTGGGTCCAAATTTGTTTGTTTGCCAAGGTAGCCTCTTTTTCTTATCTTTTTATTTCTTTTGTCCGATCCCAGTTCATTATGGTGAAGATGGCCATTCAGATTGTTGATGAGGTCCCAAAGTATCGCTGGGTGAAGCTGGATGTCTTATCAACTACATCTATTTGGGATTCCAAGAAGAAGATTGACGACTTGGTTTCTAGTTTAACAATTGCCAGGGATACTGATTCTGCCGATCAAATAGTGATTACGAGTTGTGTGTCCTGGGAGCGAGTTTGCATGGCTGCCGTGGAAGGGTCGCGACCATTTACCTACTTTTATGAGACGCTCTTTCGAACGCTTGGTGTACGTCTGCCCCTCACGCCTTTTGAGATGCAGTTGCTGAGTGCTGTTCAGGTCGCGCCAACTCACCTTCATCCAAATGGTTGGGCCTTCATCCGAGGTTTCCAAATTATATACAAACATTTGGAGGTTGATGTTTCGGTGGAGAAGTTTTTTTATTTCTTTCAGACTAAGGGTGGAGTGACCAAGATGTGTCAAGCTATTCCTGATCGTTTCTGTAGTTGGATTTACATAAGTAATCGACCTGGAAGTCATCTTGTTTCGGCTTTTACTGATTCGTACAAAGAGAACTTTCAACGTCGATTTGTTCGAGTGATGGGGTAAGCTGGGGTGAAGGAGAACAGTCTCCTTTGTTTGGTGAGTGGTGAAGAGAGGTTTCCATTGTACTGGCGCCGGGATGCGCTGTCTATTTCACCATTGTCTCTATCCGAGCTATCGCCATTAGATCGGTTTGACGTGGAGTTTTTGGAGAAGTTCCAAGCAGATTGCTGTGTGTTGATTGAAAACGAGCATGACCCTGCCTTCCTGCAAGGCTATTTTGGTGATGGGTGTTTTTATTATAATTGATAGTTATGCAAATTTTGCTAACGTATTAACTTTTGTTGTTGGTGTAGATTCAATGAAGGTTTCTGCTACTGAGGTGGCTCAATTTCGAGCGCAGCGAGCTCAGCTGTTGACGTCTTCCACTGGCGTTCAGTCCATAAATGCTGATAATGTCAGAGTGGGAGACAACGAAGGGGAAGCTGATACCGTGGGAGCAGTAATTGAAGTTATTAGATTGGCCTCGCCCCCTGCTGAACCGGTGTCCGAGCCTCCTGGTCAGGGCGTCGTGCAAGGGATGCCAGGTTCAACTGATGATGGAGTTGGTGGGACACTTCATGGTGAGTCCCTCGAAACTCGGAGGGAGGGAAAAAGGCCGATGGAGCAAGGCAGCCTGAGGTGTATCAAGAAACCTTCAGTAGAAGAGGAGTCACAAGAGGAAACTCAGGAGCCGCAAACCTTCTGGGATGCCGGTCTTGACATCGGAGATTTTATCCAAGAATAATTCTCTCATGCTCGCGATGTGAAAATAGCGAACAAACTCGAAGATGATGCTTTGATGAGGGCCTCCAAGCGCCACTGTCTGCAGCTGGCATTTTTGACGCATCAATGCCGACGTCGGATTGCAGCTCATAGTCGTGATGCTGAGAGGTTGCTTCGGGAGAAGAAGGAGGCCACTAAGGGTTATGAGCGGCTCTTAAGTGACTATCATTCGTCACAGAAGAAGAGCAGTAGGAGGAAGACTGCTTTGGAAAGGATCTGCCAAGAACGTGATTTGGCGAAGAAGCAGTTGCAGGAGGTAGAGCGTATTCGAGTTAACGAGGCTGCTGAGCGAGTTGACCTGGAGAAAAAACTGCAAGACAGTGTTCAGAACCTTGAGGCCGTGAAGGCGCTATACAATGAAGCGGTGTCGCAACTAGAGGGGAAGAAGGAAGACCAAGATAAGCAAGCCATTGAGTCCGGCCGACTTTGGGGTGAGGTGGCTAGTTTGCAAATGAAGGTCGTGGATGCTTATGATGCTGGATTTGTTTTAGCCTTAGAGCAAGTTAAGATCATAGCTACAGGGTTAAATGTGTCGAAATTGTCCCCTCAACTAGAGGTGAGGGATGGCCAGTTGGTTCCCTGTGAGCCATTCGTAAATCAGGGGAATGCCCCTGCCTAATGTACATCTAATGTTTTCTTAATGAGATCATTTTTTTGATAATTCCTTGTCTCAGTCGTATTTATTGCATTAATTCAGTGAATTTGCCTGAGTCCCAGCTGGGGATTAAATTAGCTGGGCTGGTTAGGACTTTTTAATAATCTTGACTTGTTGAATTTGCTAAAGTCCCAGCCGGGGATTAAATTAACCGGGTTGGTCAGGACTTTTTTAATAATCGTATCTTGTTGAATTTGCCTAAGTCCCAGCCGGGGATTAAATTAGCCAGGCTGGTTAGGACTTTTTTTAATAATCTTGACTTGTTGAATTTGACTAAGTCCTAGCCGGGGATTAAATTAGCCGGGCTGGTTAGGACTTTTTAATAATCTTGACTTGTTGAATTTGCCTAAGTCCCAGTCGGGGATTAAATTAACTGGGCTGGTTAGGACTTTTGAATAATCTTGACACATTGATATTCTGAATTTGTCCTTTATTCATGGAGTGTGTGCGCCTCGTTAAAACCCCCTTAAACCAAAAACCCCCTTGGGACAAAAGGCTTAAGGTAGGAAAAAGAGTATGCACAAGGACTAATACATCAATACAATTGTTTAATAATAAAAGAACTTCAAATGCGTGGCGTTCCAAGTGTTTCGAATATTCTGTCCTCCTAGCTCTTGTAATCTGTATGCTCCTTTGCCTACCTCGTCATAAATCATGTGTGGACCTTCCCATTTTTCTGCGAGTTTTCCATGTTTGGGGTTCTTCCGAGGACCGTCGGCTCTTCTTAACACTAAGTCATCCACCTTGAAAGATCGTGGTATAAGTCGAGTGTTTTGCCTCCTTGCCACCCTTGCATTGGCTGAGGCTTGTCATATTTTGGCGACCTCATCGGCTTCTTCCAATGTATCCAGTTCGGCGCGCATCTCCTCCTCATTTCTATTGGGGTCAAAGCTCTGCATTCTTGAACTTGGAAGATTGAGCTCGATGGGGATAACATCGTCATAACCGTAGGTGAGCCTGAAAGGTGTTTCCAGAGTTGAGATCTGGACGGTTGTGTGATATGACCATAGCACTGTAGGCAGTTCCTCTACCCATTTTGTCTTAGGATTGTCTAGTCATTTTTGGAGCCTGGTGATGATTACTTTATTTGCGGCCTCAGCCTGGTCGTTCGTCTGCGGGTGTTCTACTTGAGAGAAAATTTGCTTGATTCCGTATTGTTCACAGAAATCAGCAATTTTGACACTTGTGAATTGGGTGCCGTTGTCCGCGAGTAGTGTTGATGGCTGGCCATGTCGGCATAAGATTTCCTTCCACAAAATTTTTTCACGTTGTCGGCCGTGATGGCGGTTATTGGCGTTGCTTCAATCCATTTGGTGAAGTAATCCATTGCCACCACCAACCATTTTCGTTGCCTGGTGGCTGGAGGAAAGGGCCCGAGTATGTCTATTCCCCACATATGGAAAGGCCATGGGGAGGTAATGCCAACCAGTGCTTCTGTTGGAGCTTTCTGATGATTTGCAAACCTCTGGAATTTTTCACATAGATTTACGAAATGAATGCAATCATCCCTAAGTTTCGGCCAATAGTATCCTGCTCGTAGGATTTTAGTGGCTAGCGACCTGCCGCCAATATGGCTGCTGTTAATGCTGCTGTGTATTTCTTCCATGACGTATTCTACCTGGTCTTGTGTGATGCAACACAAGAGAGGTTGCGAGAAACCACATCGGTATAGAATATCGCTGATTATTGTATAATTGGCTGCTTTTCTTGCTAGCTTCTTGGCGACCTCCTTGTCTTCTGGAATTCCGCCTTGGATGTACTCTACTATGGGCTTTGCCCATCCCGGAGCTGTCTCTTCGATGGTGTTGACCTCTATTTTCTCAATACTTGGAATTTTCAACACCTCCACAACTATGCTTCAGTTGTTAATGGCTTTCTTAGTGCTTTCCATTTTGGCCAAGAGATCTGCCCGCTCGTTTTGCCCTCTTGGGACGTGTTCGATCTTGAATTCCTGGAATCGGGCGAGCAGATGCAGCGTTACTTGCACGTACTTTGCCAGTAGTGCATCCTTAACTTGATAGGTGCCAGACACATGATTAGTCAATAATTGAGAGTCGGTTTTGGCGGTTACCTTGTGGATTCCTAATTCTAGAGCAAGGCACAGGCTGGCGATCAGAGCCTCGTACTTGACTTGATTGTTTGACGCTTTGAATTCGAACATGAGCGATTGTCCTACCGTCAAACCTTCCGGGCCTTCTAGGATGACCCATACTCCTCCTCCATTGATGTTGTTGGCCCCGTCTACCCAAAGATTCCAAGCAGTCTCTGGGGCAGGACTCGAGACGGACGTTATTTCCAATAGGAAATCTGACAGCGTCTGTGCTTTAATGGCCTTCCTATTCTCATAATGGATATCAAATTATGACAACTCGACTGCCCATTCCACCATATGGTCTGCCAAGTCGGGCTTTTGGAGAATGGCTCGGATAAGGACGTCTGTGCGAACTACTATGGCGTGGCTTTGGAAATATTGACACAGCTTTCTTGCTGCGACTATTAGTTCCAGAACTACCTTTTCAATTAGCTGGTATCGAACTTCAGTGCCTTGTAGCACTTTACTAGCGAAGTAAATGGGCTGTTGATCCGTTTTTTCTTCCCAGACTAATGCAGCACTCACAGTGAAATCCGATGCTGATAAATATGTCATCAATTGCTCACTTGGGCGTGGTTACGCTAACACTGGTGGAGATGATAAGAAAGTCTTATTTTGTTGGAATGCTTCCTCACACTCATCAATCCATTGGAAAGCCTTTGCCTTCTTGACACATTGGAAAAAGGGGCGAGCTTTTTCACTTACCTTGGAAATGAACCTTTATAGTGCCGCGATCCACCCCTTGAGCTGCTGCACTTCTTTGATGGATTTTGGGCTACGCATCTTGGTGATTTCTCTGCATTTGTCCGGGTTTGCTTCAATGCCTCGTTCCGATAGCATAAAACCCAGAAATTTCTCGGATCTGACGCCAAAAGTGTATTTGGCAGGATTGAGGCGCATGTTGTGCTTTTGTAACTATTGAAAGATTTGGTTGAGGTCTTCCACATGATCATTTCCTGTTTTAGTCTTGGCTACCATGTCATCAACATACACCTCAATGTTGCATCTAATGTGATCTTTAAAAACTCTATCCATTAGCCTTTGGTAAGTAGCGCCCACATTTTTGAGACCAAAAGGCATCACCTTGTAGCAAAAGTTTGAGGTGTCTCCTATGAAAGATGTTTTGTCCTCGTCCACTGGGTTCATCCGAATTTGATTATACCCTGAGTATGCGTCCATGAAGGACAAGTATGGAAAGCCGGATGCGCTATCTACCAATTGATCAATGTTGGGCAATGGGTATGAATCCTTCGGGCAGGCTTTGTTTAGGTCGGTGTAATCTGTGCACATTCGCCACTTCTCGTTGGCTTTCTTTACTAAGACCACATTGGCTAGCCATGTGGTATATTGTATTTCTCTGATGAATCCGGCCTCGAGCAGAGATTTGGTCTCGGTGCGCACAGCTTCTCTTCTTTCCTCTCCCATTTTGCGTTTCTTCTGGTTGACTGGTTTAGACCTTGGATCAATCACCAAATTATGACAGATGAAGTCTGGATAAGTTCCTGGCATGTCGGCCGGGGTCCAAGTGAAAAGGTCATCATTTAATCGCAGAAAAGTAGTTAATTTATATTTAAATTCTTGCGATAGATCGCTACTTATATTTGTTGTATTCGATGGGTCTGAGTCTAGGACTACTTGTTTTAGTTCTCCTATCGGCTGAAGTCGTCTTTCTGTAGAGTCCATTCTTGGGTCCAAATCTACAGTTGCAGGGGTTGAGATTGTGTGTACCCCTTTGGGTTGTATATACGGGGACTTGGTGATCTTCAAACTTTCATTGTACCATTGTCTTGCCATCCTCTGATCGGCTCGTATTGTACTGACCTTGGTGTCCAACACAAGGTACTTCATTGTCAAGTGTGGTGTTGATACCACGGCTCCCAGCAAGTTGAGTGATGGCCTCCCCAGAATAATATTATATGAGCTGGTTGCGCCGACCACGAGATATTTGATGGTGATTTCTCTTGCTGATTCCCCTTCATCGAATTTTGTGATCAGGTCGATGTACCCTCGGACGTTCACCTGGTCTCCCGCGAATCCTACCAAGCTGCCTGCATAGCATCGTAAAAGTGTGTCCTGCAGTCCACCTTTTTTGAAGGCCATCCAGAAGATGATGTCGACTGAACTTCCCTGGTCTACTAGTACTCGCTTTATGGTGAATTTCATAGTCTCCACAGATATCACCATAGGGTCATCCTGTTTTCCAACATAACCACGGAAATCATCAGCATAAAAAGAAATTATTGGGTGACGTTTTACCTTTTCGACACTGGATTTTATGGTCATGATTTCTCGTAAATGCCGTTTCCGAGCCGAGTTAGATTCTCCGCCCCCTGCAAACCTTCCTACGATGGTGTTGATAACCCTGTTGGCCGGGCTGGATCGCCGGTTTGGGCCTCTTCGGTCAGGTGGGCTTCGAGACCTGCTCCTATCTCTGTCTGTTTTCCGTATGTATTCCTTAAATACCCGTCTCGGGTGAGCTGCTCTATATGGTCTTTTAGGTGTCAACACTCGGCTGTGGTGTGCCCATACGAGCGGTGATATTCGCATCTTTTAGATCGGTCCACTCCAAGGTAGGGATCAGTGGGCCGAGGCAGGGGACCAATCATCATGATGTTGTTGATCTCCTTAAAGATCCTATCTTGTCCTGCATTCAAAGCGGTGTAAGTATTGTACCGCTCCCAGTACCTTGGCTCCCTTCCTTCTTTGGCTTGTTTCTGGTTTGCCGTCGGGGGACGCGGTGGTTTTCCCGAGTTCCACGCCTGGGGTTGTTGTGTTGTTGCGTTGAGATCGTCCTTCTTTGTTGCGCACGCCTCTTCCATCGCGATCCATTCTTCCGCCCTTTTCCTAAAATGAGCCAAATCCACAATGTTTTTGTGCTTAATATATTGGTAAAACTCACTTACCTGCAACCCAGAGATGAGCTGGGTTTTCATGACTTCTGGGCTGAGATCATCTACCATAATGGACTCCTGATCGTATCGGTTAAGGTAGTATTTTAGAGACTCGTTGATTCCCTTCTTGATGTCACCAAGGTCCTCCTGCGATCTTTTCCGGGGAATTCGAAAAGAGAACTGTGCGACGAAGAGTTCCTTTAGCTGCCTGAAGTTGTGGATCGAGCGGGGTGGCAGTCTATTAAACCATTTATTGCCCTTTTGACGAGAGTCCCTGGAAAAATTCAGCACATCATGGCCTCGGTAGCCCTGTACCCTAGCATCAAAGATTTGTAATAGTCGGCCTGCTCCTGGGGGTCTCCCTCTCCGCTGTAGACCACCGCCACAGGTGGTTTGACATTATGAGGGATTTCTTCATTCATTAGCTCATCTAAAAAGGGGGAATCTTCAAACTGATTCTATGATGGTTGCAGTGCAGTCGTGTGATGTTGGATTTCTGCAGTGGCGTTTTCTGCGGACCTCTCTAATCTTCTATTGCTGGATCTGAGGTTGTCTATTTGCCTCTGTAGGTCCTGATTCCTTTCGTCGAGTTCCCGATTTCTCTATTCCGCCAACTCATTCTAAGTCTGCAAAGCATCAAGGCGTTCTTGCAGTGCCCTGAACGGATCAGAAGAGGGTCCCCCACCGTTATCGTGGGCCATCATGTTTGCTTCTTCTAAACCTGGTCTTGCTTGGGTATTCGTGTTCCTGTTTGCCCTGATCGTGTGTTTTCCATGTCCAAGCGTTTGCTTCAGAGAATTTTGTTCTTGTGGGGGTGGGAGTTAATCTACCGGCTTCCACGGTGGGCGCCAGATGTTCACTCATAGCTCCCGGGTCCCGACGACAGTGGTATTCTGGCGCCTGAACCCTAATAAGAACTGTGGTGTTTACTGTGAGCATGGTTACCAATGAGATCCTTATGGCTATTTATACATATCACACTTGTGATGCCTAATGTCTAGGTTCATTCTAATTTAGGGAAGTTTTTATATGTTGCTAATTGATAAGGCCTTTGATTCGGATCCTCTGATTCATTCTTGTCTTTGTTTCACCTGAACATTGGGATTGATTCGTGGCAAGTAGTCTTAAGGTTGGCTTGGCCAGGGTGAGATCTGGATAGTTCACCAGCCCTGCTAGCCTTGAAGCCTTGGCTGAGGGAGGCTTGAAGTGATGGTTGGATCGGAGCTCAGGTCGGCTTGGCCGGGGTGAGATCTGGATAGTCCAATGACTATCGTTGTCTTTGTCTTGAGTGTTGAAAAAATATAGAGAAGACTGAAGAATTCCACGGTCATTTTGCTAGTGATAGTGATCAATACTACTTCTGGTCCTTTTTATAGGACCCTCTAGTCAATTTATATAGATTAAGAAAACTACTAATGACTACTGCATGTTTAAATATAACAAAATAACTAGTGAGAATTAACCAATGAGTACTGCATTCCTTAATTTACTTAACATGCAAGCATATTAGTCATATCCATACCAGACATATACGTTATTATTTATCAACATAAATGGAAAGTCAACCAACTAGGCAAGCTAGAAATACTTATTGTGTCACTTCACTCACTTGTTTTTGGTTTATAGACTGCAATCCTTAGCCAAGGGCTTTATTTTATCCAATAACTTAGAATATTTCTCTCTTTCTATTAAATTTCTTTTTAAACTTCTCATGAAGTTTATTCACTTCTGCAATTGTTTCGTTAGTGTTCCTAAGTTCTAACTTTTTCTCTTAAATCTGTAATGTGATGTCTTCATATTCCGTATGGGAACAATCCAGTCCTCACAAACAAAATATATAAAGATCTTATATATATACGGGTTAGAAAAACAGGTTTTCTGGAGTACACGTGTCAATTTTTTAGATTACCTCAACAATATTCACTACTAAAGCATTTGCTCAAAAACACTGTTCCTCTGATTCCCACCTTCACATCTAGCTGCCCAAGTTTTCTTTGTAAGTTTCTAGAAAAAAACCTATTATTTTACTCTCTTTTTCTTTTCAAAGTTCAAATGCAAATACTTGAGAGAGAGAAAGAGATGTGACCTGAGACTCAATTTCAAATCAAAATCAAAAACTTTTGAGAGAAGCTTTTCTTTGCCTCAATTTGAAATTTCAAAAACTTCTCATCCTTTCCAAACTTTCACTCAAAATTTCTCTTTCTCTGAAAGTCATATTCTTTTCCTTCGTTTTCTTCTTCTTCTTTTTTTTCCCATTTTTCTTTCTCTTATTTCTTCCTTTCTATTTTCTGCATCCATGTTCTTATTTCTTTTTTTTGGTTTTCAATGTCACCGATTCTTCCCCCTTTTTATCCTCTGTTTTTTCTTCTTCATTCTACATTTTATGTTAATAGTATTTTGTTGTTGTTTAGGTGTTTGAAGAAAACAGATACTACTGAATCACACGTTCCTGAAGCCGATCTAAGTCGATCTCAGGTCAAATCCCCATTACTTCCTTTCTTTTTCCATGGTTTTGAGTTCGTTAAAATTTGTGATGTTAATTTTTTCATAACGGGTGAATAGTACCAAAACTATGACGTTCATTTTGATTATTTTTTTTTAGGATTTTGTTCAACATTAAAAATTAATTTGTTCCTTTTTGGTTTAGCTGTATTGAAAGTTATAATTGGGACATACGGTTCATAATATTGGAATTAATAATTTTAATTCAATGGTTGAATATTGTTGTGGACCGGCATTCTGGGCATACCATCTAAGATGAGCATGTCGGGCCGGTGTATCGAAGAATATCCCGGACGCATCCGGAAGTTTACCTGGATGACCGTTGACCCGTGAAGCACATCATTATGATGGATTGGGCCTGTGATGCAGGGTCCAAGGCCCAATAGTTCCACGATCAACCCTAATGCCCCCATTAAAAATATCAACGCTAATGCACCATGCAAGGTACGTAAACACTCTATATTCTAACATAATCCTTAATTCATTTTCTGACTTGAGCGACGGAGTCCTTGCAAGTGCACCACCACCGCCTTGGAGCTTGGACAACGAAGCTCAGGAGATCCTTGGTCCTTGGATTCTCAATTCATCATGGTTGTTTCCATGCGTCAGAATCAATACGATGACAACCCCAATCTTTAGAACCAAGGGCAAAGAGCGCAACAAGACCATCCTCTTTGAAGTACAGCCAACACAACTGGTGGGGGAACCTTCAATATGGAAGAAGAATTTCGCAAGATGCTGACGTTGATAGAAGAGCAGGCTGTTGAACTTGTTATCTTCAGGAGAGAACGACAGGAGTGAGTGAGAGAGAAGGAAGTGCATCAGAGTCATACTAATCCTAACCCTGATCAGGGGGAAAGCTCAATGGATTTAACAGAATGTAGAGAACTAACAAAACAGTGGCGGAGGAAACGGTATGTTGAAACTCCAGGAAGTTAGGGAAAATCAGAATCTCAATGGGGCCCACAACAATGAGGCTGGAGGAGCATCCCGTGTCAGGGGGAACCCACCACTTGTCCCCCCTCCACACCGAGAACAGCAACAAGAGCGAATGGGAGAGAATCAACTGAATTTTGGCTACATTGACAATCCATTTACCCTCTAGATACTGTCGCATAATCTCCCCTAGGGTTTCCTATTCGCCAAACAACTGAAGGAGTATGATGGGACAAAGGATCCCACTCTACTGTTAGTAATTTTGAGAGAGCAATGTTCTTCCAAGAAGTTCAGGAGCCAATAGTATGCCGGGCTTTCCCATTGACTCTGTTAGAAGCCGCCAGTTGATTGTTTGCAGCTCTCCCACCCCAATCCATTGACAACTTCAAGAATTTAAAAGATAAGTTTGTTTTCCATTTTACTAGTATCAAAACGCAGTATAAATCTGAATACCATTTAGAGACTGTAAGGCAGATGAAAGACGAATCTTAGAGAGAATATATAACTCATTTTAACAACGAAGGATTAGAAGTTAGGAATGTAGAGCCTAACCTCATCTTATATTTCTTTGTTAAAAGATTGTGTCCAGGACCTCGCAGGAAAAAACCCACCTCCATGTGGATTCGAGTTGAGAAGTGGATTCAAATAGAAGAGTGGGAAAAAGCTCAGGAAACTAAAAAAGACAAGAAATGAAAGGGCTCGCAGAATAATCAATCCTGGGTAAATAATAACCGGGATGACAAGCTACAGGATAGAAATGGAAAACCGCATCGGGCCTTGTTCTTGAATTATACCCCTTGCACAGTGTCACCCGCCACAGTATACTGGGAAGTGATGCATTCCGAGTTGATAGATAAGCCGCCTCCCCTAAGAATTCCAAGGAGAGATAAGTGCAAATACTGCAACTACCATAAGGACTATGAACACTTAACAAACGAATGTTTTCAGCTCCAAGATGCCATCAAAAAGTTAATCCGGCAAGGCAACCTGAAGGGTTTCACGCAGGCATCTTGAAACAAAAGGAATAGACGGTGAAGCCCCTCGCCAAGAAATTAGGCGTCAAGAACATCTCCCATGTAACAGGATACAAGGCAGCAAGACCGCCAACGATCTCGAAGCCAAAGGGGGAACTCGAGAATTCCATCCTGGGGAGTCATCCAGGTCATAGCTGGAGGCACTAATCTACGGAACTCCGATGAAAGGAAAAGAAGTCGGGATGCACGAGATTCTTGTTCTCAGGTAGTTAAGTTGAATAACCCCTGTTCTTTCTTTTTCAGATGCAGACTTGCCAGAAGAACAGGTCAGAGACAATGAACCCCTACTGGTCACAACAAATTTAGGTTGCTACGAAGTCCATCGGATCTTTATTGATTAGGAGAGCTCGATAGATATCAGGTTTGGGGACTTATTTGACAAGCTGGGCCAGGGATCTAAGGAAGGAGCGTGCAAAACACGCCACTCAGAGAAAGCCAACCATCATCTCGAAAACTCATGTCAGAATTACGCAAAGTTACGGATAACTCGGAGAAGGTCCAGCATGAAAAGTTAACTCGTCGACTTCCCACAGGAGAAGCTCGACGACTTGGGGGGCAACTGTGTTGGACCGGAATAACGGTATCTCGGAAGTACCTACTCATGCCGGAGTGGGATCCCCAAGGGAATCCTAGAAGCATCCCGGTATATATTGGGTGTAGGGCACTACCCAGGTATAGGGCCAGTAAAGTATGGGTTGGGCCTAGGAAACAGATCCAGGCCCAACAAGATCCACATGTAGGTCATACGCTCCTCTATAAATGCCATCATAAATGAACCATGCAAGGTACATAGTTATCTTATCAACACATATACCCCTAATTCATTGACTGACTTGAGCGTCGGAGTCCTTGCAAGTGCACACCACCGCCGCCGGAGCTCAAGCCTTGAAGCCATCGTCTTTCCTTCCCTGCCTACCAGAAGAATCATCTTGTTCGTCTGATATCTCCGTCAGGTTAGATCACAACAATCCCCAAAACTCCTGTATAAAAAACCATATGCAGATTTCACTGTGTATATTCCTGCAGCATCAAAATTACAAAATCAAACATCCACCTGATCTACTTTAAGCTGAACCTGCGCTAATAATTGCTTTAGAATATCGAGTTGTTCAATTTCCCATTGAAATAATGGATGCCTCCAACCAAGATACCAAGACCAATGCTCATCCTCAAAATAACCACAATCTTGTGTAAGAAAATTTACAAAAGCAAAAACAGAGTACAAGTGAGGAAAATTTCCTTTAAACGCATACCACCGATCCATCAAAAGTCTCGTAACCAAGTAGAAGCCTCATTGCCCACCTTCCTAAAAATATTATCATCAATCCAAAAATCAACTAACCTCACAATTGATATCAAATCTCGCCACCACTGAGAAGCTTTCCTATTAACTAGAACAGAATTCAGATAAGTATCCGAAGGACCATATCTTGCTTCAAGAACCTTGACCCATAATTGATTGGAGGAATGCAATGCCCTCCACACCCATTTTCCCATCAATGACCAATTAAACCACTCTAAGTTTTTGACTATCAAACCACCATCACATTTTGGTTTACAAATTTCTTCCCATTTTAACCAAGCAATCTTAGCACCGTTCTTTACTTTCCGCCACAAGATTATTTAATGAGTAGTGCTAAATTCTTTTACTAAATCTTCTTATAAATTCTCCTACTTACTTAATTTTGACAAGTGTCAAATTACCTTTTAAAAAGTAAATACTTAGTAGAAGATGAAAAGCACTTGTAAAATTAAGTGGGTAAAAAGATTCGTAAGATGATTTAGTAAGTGAATTAAATATTTTTCTTATCTAATTAATTTCAATTCTTCCCAACCGTGCATGTGTTACGCTAACTCTTCTCGCAGACTGAACACTTTAGTAGTTTAGTTTCACTGACATCAGCATTAAAGTTGGTGATGATCCTCATTTGTGATAATAATGCTCTCAGCTGATTAAGGGGACCTTTGATTTTTATTTTTATTCTTTATTTTTATTTTTCAAAATTTTATAAAAAAATTAAAAATACCTAAAATAGAATTTTTTTGTTTTTAACATTTTCAATTTATTTTTGTAAAATTTTAAAAATAAAAAAATAAACTAATAACAAAAAATAAAAATGTAAATCAAACACCCCTAAAATTTTTGCTATATTTTAACTCATATATATGGGACTCATTGTGTTAATATCTTCTTTTGCTGTTTAGTTTTGCAGACTGAGCACTTTAATTGGGCCCCGTCATTTATAGGTGCTATAATGTATAAATTTTATGTTTTTGGGGTTGTTTTTAACAAAATTTTCTGAATTGGGTTTAGTACAGTTGCGTACTTTTTTGTCATATTTGTTCACTGTATTCTATAACTTCTATTAGTTTTTGAAATATATTTAATATTAATTTATGATCTTGTATTAAATTTTTACTTATATCTATTGAATCTGGATTTTCTATTTTCACTACGCTAGATTATACTTTATTTAGCGCATCAATTTGCGGCGCTTCCACACGGACGTGCTGGCAAATGTTAAAAAAGGGTCATTTGCAGTGTTTGGTAGCAAGAACGCTGGGACATAAATTTTTTATTTTCTTAAAAAAAATCATTTGCAGCGCGTCATAACTCAAGCGCTAGGAAAAGATCCTTTAGCAGCGCCTGCAAATTCAAGCTCTGGAATTGGTTCCTTTTGCAGCACACAAAATTCCAAGCGCTGCCATTGACCCTTTTAACCTAATCCCCAATTCATTGTATCTCTTGGTCACTCTTACGAAAAATCTAAGTTTCAAGCTCCTTCTTCACCGTCGCACCTTCTTCCGTTCTTCACCTTCGTTCTTCCTCACCGCCACTCCTTCATCATGTCTCCTTCACCGTCACTTCTCCTCACCGTCAGACATGGTCGCTCCAACTCTGTCGTCCTCCTTCGTTCCTTCATTCTGTCGCTCATCCTTCACCGTTCCTTCATTCTCTCTCGTTGTCTCGCGCTCTCCCTTTCTCGTTGTCTCGTGCTCTCTCTTGCTCTCCCTATCTCGCTGTCTCACTCTAAGGTAGCGTTTGACTTGTGTGCTTAATAGCTTCAATTCTGTTCTGTGAATCATTGTGTTTGTGTGAATGCATTTGTTCCAATTTCTATTCTAATTCCATTCGTTGTTCTAATTTCAGATTATAGTTCATGTTCCTTCGTTGAAGAAGAGGCTTGTTAAGTTCGTTGAAGAAGAAGCTTCAATTAGTTGTGGAGTTTGTTAAAGAAGAGGCTTGTTGAGGTTTTCTCTTCTTCTGAATTTGCAGAATTTGTTACCTTTTGAAGTTCTGTTGCCATGATTTGCCTGTTCATGAAGTCCTTTAGGGTGCTTGAAATGTATCTACATACTAAATTTGCCATAAAATTCATACTCTATCTGAATATGTATTCCTTGCTTTCAATGCTTTCTAGATGTCCATAAAATTCATACTTATTTGCATCATAATTAATCTGAAACATGTATTTTAATTAGCCTCAAATCCTTTGCCTTTTTTCCTTAATGTATCATTACTTGGGGTTCTAAATTGTCAAATTTGTTGACAAAAAGATGTGTAATGTTGTTGACACTTTAAATGTAGTTTTGAGCAGGTCCAAAAAGTTTGTGTGAACATTCATAAGTTGGGTTGGTCTAGAAAGTGGATTAACTTCACTCTTTTTTATTACAGGTGGAATTTTCTGTTACTAAGTGCTAGTGCTGCCATTCTTGTGGATTTTGAAGGCATTTCTTGAGGTATCATCATATATCCATAATTTGAATATATTTTTTTTGTTGGAATTTTCAGTTACTTATGTTGTTTGTGCTAGTTGAATTACGCTTGAGTTTTGAATTGAAGTTATAAAAACATGCCGTTTATTGGATGAAATTATGATTGATACTTTTATAGTTAGAGGTTGGTACGTACTTGTTTGATTTGTTAGTTAGGAATAAAAAAAGAATGGATTTGATTCATGGGTGCATGAATATATCTATAGGTAGATCACAAACATGGGCAGAAAATTGATGTATGCAAACCGCTTATCGACGAAATATGAGGATGGAGTTAAAGAGAGGTTGCTTCAAGAGAACAAATGCAATAGAGCACACAGAAGATCCTAGTATGATTATCTGTCCATGTACAAAATGTGGTTGCTTAAGAGAACAAATGCAGAAGGGTTGATGGATCATTTAGTGTGCCATGGGATTGATCTGAGCTACACATGTTGGATGAAGCACGGAGAGTAAGTTTCTATCATGGTGGGACAAAGCACGAATGCTCATAGAGACACGAAAAAACTGATTATGGCATCGCACAATATGGGGTGAGTAAGTTTCTATCGTAGTGGGATTGTAATGATTAAAATATATAACATATTGTAATTATGTTGCTTTTTATTTCAACTCACGTGCAGGGGGCATTGGGTTTTGCTTGTCTTTGATCCCAATGCTTCAGTGTCCATGTATTATCTCGACTCAGTACATTGTGATTTGAGTTCTCGTCAAGATACCAAGCTAATGTTCAATAGGTAAGCAAATATACATATCTTGGAGTATTTAAGTAGAGTTAATTGTTTGATTTTTATCTTTTACAACTTATGACTTTGTTTCATTATTAGAGCACTTACAATTTATCGGCATAAAATTTGAGCACCACGAAAGCCGCCAAACTTTATTAAGTGGAAGAAGATCAAGGTATGAACATCTCTATTAATTAAACTTGTGTCTTTTTTCCAATTTGTTTTACTAATTTCCTTTATCTTTGTATTTTACATTGTAGGTACCAAAGCAAAACAATAATATTGATTGAGGCTATTATGTTATGCAATAGAGTGATGTACCGTTTTAGTCCCTAACTTTGTGAGAATAATTTTATAAGAGATATAATCCTACATGACGCGTCCTCTATTCCTTTGGAAGTAAGTTAAATAAAAATTAAAGTACTTGAACTATAAACTATATTTTTTATATTGATTCAATAGTATTATTTTAATTAAACTTGTTTCAATTTATTAGTACTTTCCGGGTTGCATTGGAGGAATGTATGACAAAAATCAGATTGAGGAGGTCATTGAGGAGTGAGCAACCTACTTGGTCACTCAATGCATGAAGACTTAGATGTTAGGGAACTTTTACTTGGATTTTATGTATTGTATGGATGTGACTGCATTTTATCTATTTTGACTATTTAATTTATTAAAATTGATTGGATTTGGTGATAAATACTTGTTCTGAATTCAACAGGTTTATAAATTATTGCTTTGAAGTTGGGGAAATGATGGAAAAACCAAAAGAACCCAAAAAAAAAACTTTAGCAACGTTTAATACCTGGAGCGTTGCTAATACTACTTTTGGCTATCACTAATTGCAGCGCTTGAAATGATAAGCGCTGCTAAAAAGTGTTTATTCACAGCGCTGCTAAAAAGTGTTTATTCACAGCGCTTGCACAAACGTTGCAAAAGGGTAATGACCCTTTTGCGGCGGTCACATTTCCGGCGCTTCAGAAGCGCTGCAAATTGTCAAAATAAGCGCTGCAAAATTGGGAAATCTGGCGTAGTGTTTTCTAATATATTTTTTAACTCTATTTTTTAATATTATTTTCCAATCTTTAATATCTTCTAATTCTATTGATTCTATAATTTCTGTTAGCCTAACGCAATTTATTTGTCTATAGTTCATTTTTATATTCTAGCTCTTTCTTCAAGTTGTTTTTTAATCTTATTAATTTCTTTCTTGTTTTCTAGGATATCTAAATATATTTTTCTCCTATTCCAATGATAATAATAGTAGTCGTCCATATTCATTTTTAATCTAATGATTTCACTTCTAAGATCATTTTTTAGTTTCCAAGTATATTTATCCATGATTTTTGTTTTTGTTTTTCTTAGAAAATTTAACTTCTAAGAGTCTAAGGATTGAACCTTTAGCTCTGATACCAACTTTTGTATCTTTATTTCTTCTTTTAATTTCTTTTTCCACTTCTTGATATTTTTCTTTTCCTTTCTTACAAGAAGTTTAAATAACAATTTATCTTCAAATTTTATTTCAGCTTTTGCTTTATTTTTCTAATTTTCAAGTTCTCCTTCACAATGATATATCCAATCTCTTATTTCTTCTTTGGTTTTTGACCTGTACTTTTCCATTTATACTGCTAAAATTTTTAGATCTTCTTTATAATCATATAAATCAAGTAGAATAATTCCTTCTTGTATATCTAGTTCATCAATTTTTCTTTTATAGAATAATTTCGTTTCTTCTCTTATAGAGAGCCTTATTCTTTGTTTAAGAATTTTTCTTGATTTTTTTAAAAAATTTATTTCTTTTTTGCATTTATTAATGAGTCTTTTAACATCCTTAGGATGACTAACTATAGTTATTTCTCCAAAATCTAATATATAATTAGGCATTTTTACTGAAATTACTCATGTTTATAACAATAAAACCAGCTTGAAATATCTTCACTCATATTTTATTGTATTTAAATGATATTCTTCTTACTTCATTTGCTAGCTCCTCTATTTGTTTGTCATAATCTTTTTCCTCTATTTCCTTTGTTAAAGGTGGTTTAGGAATTATATATCTTTCTAAAGGGTTTTTCCAAGATTCTGGTAGTTCTTCTATCTTATTTCTTTCTATCTTAAATGGTCTTTCCAGATCTAAAAATAAATTGGGAATATTAATGTATTCATTATTTTTAAACTCTATTGAGTGATGAGAATTTGTTAATGCATAGCTTATACAATATGTGAGACAAAATGTTATCTCCTTTTTTCATCAGATTTTTTCTTTTGAAATCATGACAGAAATTTAATGATAGATCTAGGTTCTCTGTTTCTAATAGTATTCTTATGTTTGGATATGTGGTAAATATTAGCTTTGTGTAGGCTAGATTTCCTTCTACCATAGTTATGATGGAGTCTCTAAGATTTTGGATCCTACTTTTCATTAATGCCACTGTTATTGGACTATTTTTTTCTTCTCCAAAGGTACTCTCTTAATTAATATTTGTATGGCTCCTATACGCACATATTTTATCTTTGATCTCTCTTCTGGTCTAATTTTTTTTAGTTTTTCTTTTAGGCTTTTCCTTTGTAATAATTTAATGTTATGTTTCCCTTGTGTATCAGAGATATCTATAGTTGATTCACAAAACATCTTTCTATATTGTATGATATTTTTAAAGGTTAATCCTTTGAATATTTTATCTAGTAGTCCTATTTTTAACTTAAGATTTTCTCCTTCCTTCAAGTTTAAATCTTCTTTCTGGATTTTTCTAAATCTGTTATTATCTATTAGCCATTCAATTGAATTGTTAAAATCTTCTTCTTTTTTATAGAAATCAAAAGTTTCTTCAATACACATCTTTATATGCAGATAATTTTCCTACAATCATGTTAAAGGGTTGTGATTTTATACTTGAGATGTATGGCTTTTCTGAATGATCTTGTTGAATTTGGTCCACGATGCCTTCTCGCTGTTAATCTCTAATAATAATACTTCTTTATAAGTCAAGGATCTAGATATCATAAAATGATTTTTATTTCAGGATATATTTTAGTACATAGGGGTTTTCAATCTGAGAATGATATTACAAATCTAGAGAAAGAAAATAAAAAGTGACCAGAAACTACAAGAGGCTTCAGGGTGTTATCCCAACCTCAGCTTGCTCAACACATGAGTCTTATAGCTTTGAGAGATTTTTCTACTCCAATTGGCTCTGCCCCCTTCCGGTTAGAACATACCAATTTATAGAAGGGTGAGGGCTTATCTAATGACCCTTATACCCTTACATTATTGACACACACATCACTGCTTACAACTATATTTTTACATTATTGAAGTCAATTATTGTTTCTTCAGATTCCTTTTTCTTTTCATCTACACACAAGGGGCACATGTGGTCTTCAGAGTTCTTTAGCAGCTGGCAAAGAAGTCTTTGCATCTGTTTTGGATAATCAAGATTCTCCATGCAATAAAAGTCTTTCAGCCAATGATTAATATGGACATACTCCCTTTCTGGAATTACTTCATTGAAGGGAGAAGTAACTATAGTATCTCTAGACTTAAAATTAACCTTAATCATGGTGTCTCTTCGGAGTTTTTCAAGATTAAGATAAATGACATATAATTGATGTGCTCTATAGTAATGTTCATCAAATTCCATGATTCCATCTATCTTTGCTTCATCAGCAGGGGGAGATGTTCCATTTGAAAAACCTAAATGCATGTAGGTTTTTGGTCTAATGAAAGTTGTATCTTCATAATGGCAGTAACAACTCAGAACCTTAATGAAAGTGTTCTTATTTTGAGCTCTTTTGTCTTTTCACAATTTAATGGCTATCTTCATGGTATCAGGAAAATATTCAAGTTCCCTGTGGTCTCTTGAGAGATATATTAGTTCTACTAATCCATATTGAACTGCATGCCATAGTTTTAATGGGTTTATCCTGGCAAGGTTACCATTTTGGGTCCTGTTTTTTGTCTCCATATCGTGTACCATGGTTGATCAAGATACTTTTGTTTTTGCCATCCAAAAGTTTCTTGGAGTAATTACAATATTTTTCCAAATTAGGTTTTCTTTCTTTTCTTAATTCTTCTTTGGTCATGGGAATTGTCATTTTACTCATATTTTCTCTAGTTACTTTGAGTTCTTTGACCATCTTTGTTTGTGGTCTTAAATTGATTATATCTTTATAATTTTTTTAATTCTTCTTTTGGTTCTTCAAAGGAGCTGCATCTTTTGTATCTGACGTTGAGAGGAAGTTTCTCTTCATCAATGTTTTCATGGATTCCTTTCTTTTCTCCATTAAATACTACGTACACATGAGTTCTTTCAGCTTGTGAAGAGGCTTGTTTCAGTTCTTCAGGAAGTTGAGCTTCATTTTCTTTTGGTTTCTCACCATTTTCATCTGTATTAACTCCATTTTTTGTTTGAGTATCTGAACTTCCATCTGAAGTTTCTTTATCTCCATTTCTTTTTCGGCAATCTGAATCTCCATGGTCTTGAGTTCCATATTTTTCTCCTTTTTCCTGCAAAACAACTGAGGTGTGTGGGTTTTTTTCGTGAGGCCTGGTTAGCCTATTATGGAATATTTTTGTTTTTATTCAAAAAGGAAGGCCTGGTTAGCCTTATTGGTCTCTTTAAAGACATTTATCTAACAGCCAATTCCCTTGTCAAAGAGTCTGCTGTATAATTTTTGTCACCTTTAATCAGTTCTATTTCAAACTGATACCAATCAAGAAATTTTTGCCATCTCAAGAGTCTTCCTATTTTAAAATCTCCTCTTATGATGATGTCTCTAAATGACTTAACACCTTGCAATAAACATGTTAGGCAAAAGATAAATTCTAAATTTCTTAATAGTATTGATCAAGGCCAATACTTCTTTTTCTGAAATATAATAATTGATCTCATGATTCTTAAAACTTCCAGAAGTATATTGACATATTAATTTTGTCTTACCATTATGAGCTTTTAATACTCCACCCCAATGATAATCAAAAGCATCAGTTTCAATAATCATTCTATCTTTATCATATGGATAATATAATGATGGTAAATTATTACATTTCTTTTTTATTGTTTCCACATATTTAGTATCAGAATCTGTCCAATTCCATACTACTTCTTTCTTTAACTTAACTTGTAACGGTTTTATGATTTTAGCTAATTTTGAAATATATCCTTCGACGTATGTTAAAATTCCAAGAAATCTTTGTAATTGCTTTTTATCAATGATTTTTGAGGGAAAATCTTTGATTTTTAAAGATATATGATCTTGTACTTTTATCTTTCCTTCTTCAATTTCTAATCCCAAGAATTTGATCTTATTTTTACCAATCACAGCTTTTTTCTCTGAAAGAACTATTCCTCTTTCTTTACATCTTTGTATAATGATTAATGTTCTTTTATAACAATCTTGAAGTGTTTTTGCAAAGATAATTATATCATCAACATAAACACTACATATATTTTTTAGGTCTTTTAGATTATCATCCATAAACCTTTGAAATATTCCTGGAGATCGTTTCATACCAAAAGGCAAAACATTCCATTCATATTGTCCTTGTGGACATGAAAAAGCAGTTAGAGGTTTGCTTTCCTCATCTATTCTTAATTGTAAAAGTCCACTTTTACAATGAATTGTTGAGAAATATTTCATTCCTCTAATCTTTTCTATTAATTCATCTTTCCTAGGAAGATAGTAGGCATCACCTTCAGTGGCTTCATTCATCTTTTTATAATTAATTACCATTCTTCTTTTTCCTCTCTTTTTCTCAGATTCTTTTTCTACAAAAAATGCTGGGCTACTATGTTTAGAGGTTGATTTTCTAATTAGTCCTTGTTCTAAATGTTCTTTAATAAATTCTGCAAATTCTTCTCTATCTCTTTTAGTATAAATCATTGGTTTAACTTTTATTTCAGTCATAGGATCTTTTAATCTAATTTTTACTAGTTCTCTATTTTTATTATTAATTTTATCATCTAGAGGATTTTCACTACAAGCTTCTTTCAGAGCTTTTTATATTTCTATTGGTATCTCTTATGTTTTTTCTATTAAGACTTTCTCTGTTATGAGAAAAAATTTCGTTTTTAAATCTTCTATCTCAACACACTTTTGTGCATACTCCGATGCGTTACATTTTTTTGACAATAGATATTTTTATGTGTTGTTTTTGTTGTTTTATTTTATTAATCTTTGGACATGTTTGTTTTATCCATTTTACTTCTTGTATAAATGGTCTATATAGTTTTAGGAAATGATTTCCTATTACTATATCAATAACTGTATCTTGTTGGTATATTGTTGGTACAAGAAATGTCTTTCCGTGTATTATTTTTCATATTTATCTGCCAAAATAATTTTTAAGGGTTTTTCAAGTTTTTTCCAAAATTTATTTTAGATTATATTTTTACTTGCTAGGCATATTGTAGCTCCTGTGTCTACATATGCACAAGTTTGTTTGGATTCAAAGTTATCAATTTGTATTGACACTTTTATGAATGTACTAATCTGACTCATTTTCTGTTGATTTACTCATATGTCCCAATCACATACCGGTTCTAATCCATATTCTTCAGCTATCATTAAGATTTTTACCTTTTCAGGTTTTTCTTTTCTTTGTGGATATTTATTTGCATAATATCCTTCTTCATTACATATTCAACATTTGCATGTTTTCTTTTCTTTTGGACAATATTTTTTAGAAGTTTTCTTCCAAAAATATTTCTTTTGATTTTTCTTTTTAGGATATTTTTGTTTTTTTAAAGACATATCTTTTTCTTTTATTTTTATTTTGTCTTCTTTTATTACACCCCCATTGTCCTGGTATATTAGGATCTTTTTTATCACAACAAATCTTATCTACCATCTTGAGTTTAGATTTTAGAATATTTTGAGTACAAATATCAAATATCATTCCCTTTAAGGTAGCAATTACTCCTCCTAGTGTTGTAGGGATTTCTAAAGGTCTTTCCATCCATGTTGTTGTTAATTGTTCTCCTATTGGATTTGGTAATTTATTTATGCTATGGACCTAACCCACGGAAAGGACACGTGCAGGTCTCACGTGAGTGGCCTAAGCCGTCGGTCCCATGTCGTGTTCCCACGACATGGACGTCCGACTTAAGGCTCAAGGGACATCACCCCCACGTGAAGACCGTTACGGATCCGTACCTACCGCCGCAATTCACGGAAGTATGACAGTGGCAGGTTTGACTTTGATGACCCTGTTTACACTATAAATACCCGTGATTAATCTTCATTTGGTACGTTATCACTACTCTATATCTGAGAATTATTCCCTGTGACACATAACTGACTTGACTGTCGGAGTACTTGCAGGTACCCCCTCACCGCCAGGTGAGTGGCCGGAATTATCCAACCACCGCGCCGGAGACCAGATAGGAGGCCATATCCGCCATGCCAAGGACATGATGGAACATTGGCGTCGTCTGTGGGGAAGAAACTATTCTTCTCCGATTATAATTTATTTCTTATTTCCTCTTTTTTTCTGGTTTTTTCTAGTGATTTGCATGAAGAACATTGCCGGAGTCAAGAACACAACCTTTTTCCTCCTCGCACATTCACTTTTGCTGGTTTTCAAAGTGAATTCCGATCAATTAATCGGTGCAAAAGCCATTTCTAACCGATTAATCGGTGAAATATGACATTTCACCGATTAGTTGAACGGATAATCGTCTTTCTTGATGCTTTTGTTATAGCTACGTTTAGATTCTTGCATAAATGCGCAATTTCATCACCAATCCTCCTGAACTCTATTTCACTGATGTCGCTGCATGAACATACAGCAAGAAAATCTCTTGTGCTTGCAGCAAAACAGGAACTAATCCATGCTAACCGAAAATTTGATTGTAGCCACATGGTGAACACCAGGAGAAAGAATCAGGCAGCAAGGGGAGCATCAGCCAATGCTGGAGGAATCCCCGGAGAACAACCTTCTGCTAACGGGCCTTCTCTACAACAACAGGAAGAGGCCAAGGCTGCTGGCCCTGCTATGTCAGAACAGAGGATGACGACAATAGAGGACGACGTGGTTGATCTGAAGGAGATGATCCGAAAACAGGCTGAAGAGATAGAAAGGATGAACAGAGAGCGGGAAGCTTGGAAGAAGCAACAAGAAGAATTCCAAGCAATTTTGGTCAATCTCAGGATGGACCAGCAACCCCCTCAACGACATGAAAACCTGCATGAGGGGAAAAATCCCCAAATGGAGAGGCAAGTCTCCATGGTTGGTTCGCAAATCCCGCGAACTAATCCCGTAAACATCCCACCCCAACTACCCGACATGGATCAAATGGCAAAAAACGACAGAGGGATTGAGGGCTGTCATAACCCCTTCACCCCGGCTATTATGAATTTCGACATGCCGCCCAACTTTAAGTTTGCTATTCAGATTGATCCATATGACGAGACGACTGACCCTCAAGACCACGTGGAAATCTTCCAACAGACAATGGTCTTCCAAGGGGCTAAGGAGCCCGTCATATGTCGAACCTTTCCCCTGACCTTAAAAGCTGCAGCCCGTAGATGGTTCTCATCGCTACCAACGGGATCCATCACGGGATCGAAGGCACTAAAAAACAAGTTCATCTCTAACTTTACAAGCACAAACAACAGTTCAACACAGAGCACCATCTCGAGAGAATAAAACAGAGATCGGATGAGCCGCTGAGGGACTTCATCATCCGCTTCAACGCGGAGTCCTTGGAGGTACGTGATGTCGCCCTTAATATGATGCTATACTTTCTTAGACAGGAGCTGAAGCCGGGAGGCTTCGCCAAAGATTTGGCGGGAGAAACGCCCAAACCATGGAGGAACTGAAAAAGCGGGTTGAAAAATGGATCCAGATTGAGGAATGGATTCGAAAAAATAAGGCTCACAAGCAAGTCGCCAAACAGGAGAGAGAAAAGAAAGACAAACATAAAGCTTTTTATGGCGGGAGACCTAAGGAGAATGAAAAAATATATGATAAGGGCGGAAGACCACCCAGGGGTGCTTACTCAACTTATGCACCCTTAACCATACCGCATTCGCGTATCTACAAGGAAATCATGTATTCGGAGTTGAAAGACAGGCCTCCACCAATGAGGTCGCAAGCAAAAAATAAAGATAAATTCTGTTTGTACCATAAAGACCACGGGCATTACACTAACGAATGCATCCACCTCAAGGACGCGATTGAAAATTGATATGACAAGGGAAATTAAAACAGTTTTTCCAGAGGAATGATGAAGGGACATCCCGTGGCAGGAGCCCGTCACCATATAGAAGGCGCGAGTCCGGCCCAAGGAACCGGGACTCCGGGCGGGATGAAAGACGGAGATCACGATCTCGGAGTCTGCAGCGACATGAAAACACGGCTTCGAAAGGAGTCATCAACGTGATCGCTGGGGGTCTCGACCAGGGGGAGCTAACAGAGTCGTCAAGAAAACGATCTCGCGACACAAAAAATCACTGCATGGCTGTGAATGCCGTGAGAAGAGTTACCTTGACATGCACCGAAGACGACCTACCTACAGATGGAACCGGGTCCAACGCCCCCTGGTTATCATGGCTAGGATGGCAAGGTATGAAGTAAAAAGGTTATTTGTAGATCAAGGGAACTCAGTCGAAATAATGTTTTGGGACCTATTCTAGAAACTGGGCCTAACAGATAAAGATCTGATCCTCCACAAAGGGAATCTGATAGGCTTCACAGGGGATACTATTTCCCCCAAGGGCTATGTAAAATTGAAGGTAACTTTTGCAGGTCGTGACGGAAGCAGATCGGTAGAAGTGAAATTCCTCATCGTGGACTGCCCTTCAGCGTATAACGCCATCATAGGGAGACCGACTTTGAACGCTTTGGGAGCGGTTGTCTCAACCTTGCATATGGCGATGAAATTCCCTGGAGACAGAGGCGACATCGTCACTATCCGAGGAAAAGGCCTTGAGGCACAACTTTATTATTTAGAGAGCCTTAAAATAACGAAAACTATGCTAGTGCAGGAACAGGAAAGAGAAAAGGATACACAGAAGAAAGAAACAAAAGGAAAACAAAATCTCATTAGACGAGATGCTGCATAATGATGACGGACCTAGATCCGAGAGGGGAGTTACAACACGAGCGACCTGAACCCAAAGGTGACTCAGTGGAAATACAAGTCGGGAGTCAGCCTGAACAGGTAGTCAAGGTCAGGAAAAACTTACCCATTAATATTATGAAAAACCAACCCCAACGGTTCATTGATCGGGAGAGGGCTGAACGGTTCCGGGTCATTGATGACTGGAACTTCATTGCGGAGCGAAGGGTTGAGTTGCGAGATGGGGAATGCCAAGAGTTCACCAACATGCTCACTCTCCGCAACTGGTGGTCTATTGCATCTCTCTAGGAGAAGTTCGGCCCGAAGATTGTCAAGGAATTCTATGCGAACGCCTTTGGGGGTAAAGACACAAAGTCCCGTGAGAAGGTGTCCACTGTCCGAGGGATACAGGTTCCATATGATGCCGACTGGATTAATGAGAAGATCGGCGGCGGAGTCATTTCACCTATCTCTGCCTATAAGAGAAGTGAAGGGGTGGTTGACGACTTCACAAGAATGAGGAATCAAGGGGATTTGGACCTCCAAACGTCTTTGGAGAGGATTTGCTATGAGGACCGGAGGATTATGGAGACGACTCGGAATGGAGTCCCTCACAAGGTTTTCCGGGGTAACATGACTGTGGTCTCCAAATTGTGGATGACCTTTATTCTTGCCAACCTCCGGCCAAAGTCACATCCCTCTGATCTTCCACTTGAAGAATGCCATCTCCTTGGGTGTATCAAGACTCCCAGCATCACGGTCGACCCGGCACGAATTATTTCCGACATGATATGGGCCAATGTGAACAAGGGTGGCACGAAACAGAGTTTGGCGTTCCCGTCTCTCATCACTAGTCTATGTGAAGACGCGGGGGTTCCAGTCGTTCGTAGCCAGAAGATTCGAGAGCCCATTGACAAGAAATATTTCTGGAACCATTGTGCGGACAGGGATCCGAATGCAACACCTGCACCATTACCGCAAGTTCCCCCTAGGACTATGGAGGATTTGTGGGGCCGTATCAGCACGAGGCTTGATCACCATGACAAGCAATTTGCTACCCTACATCAGGGGATGACTAGTCTTCACCTCTCCCACTACTCGATGGCCCAGCACACTATGTCGGGCCAAACATTTTTCCAGCTCCCGGAGGCTTTTGCCACACATTTGGATTGGCCTGGGGACCAGCCAATTCCACCGGGGGAGGCAGCTGGAGAAGGAGGTGAAGGAAGTGGTGGTAGTAGTGGTGGTAGTGGGGAAGAGGATGGGTCTAGTGGCGATGGGGACATCGACAGCAATGATTTCTTGGAAGAGGATGACCCACTAATCTGATAGGGAAGTTTCTATCTTGTGTTCTTGGGATGTTTGTTTAACTTATTTTAATTTTCCTTGTTGGTTTTAGTTTTTTGTTTTTCTTTTTAGAATAAGATTGTAGTTTTTGTTTTTTTTATTATTATGAAAATAAAAATGAAAAAAATATATATATATTAAATAAAAAGTTTGTTTTGTTTCAATGACAAGTGTTGGTTTTTAGTGGTGTGAAAAATGAAAATTCTTATGATATTCCATGGTTTGAAAAAAAAAAGAGAGGAATTGTGAAAAATACTGATTTGAAAGTTAACCAATCACGAGATGATTTTTGTGCATTGGGAGTTGTGAAAAATTATTTTCAAGGTTAAAGCCTTTTTAGCCTTGTATGTTGAGTGCATCCCACAAAAATGTATGAGAGTCCTCTTTGTTAACTTGAATGGATTTTGTTTGATTTTGTAATTGCCATGATCAATTGAGACTTGAAAATAATAGAGGCATAGTTTCTTGATTGAGTTTGAGCCAAAAAGCTTACCTATGAAAATTACATCTTTTTGTTGGTACCCACTTTGAGCCTTGAATTCTTTATTAAACCCTAAGACACCTATGTGAATGTTTTATCCTTACCTTTGAGTTGGAGAAAATTATTTATATATTTAGGGGGAATGATGGGTATGCAAATGATGTATCATTTTGTTGGCTTAGACAAAAGACTCAAGTGTTTCTGGTATGATTGAAAATTCTTGGGCAACCTTGTGTATATATGTGAAAAAAAAAAGAGAAAAAGAAAAGAAAAGAAGTAAATAAATAAAGAAAAGAAAAGGTGCCTTGGAAAAAGAAGAAAAAGAAACACTTGAAAGGAAGTATGAGGTGAGCATGTTTTGTAGAATAGGTTGGGGGGAAATTTGTAAGTATATGAAAATATTTTCTCCGACTCGTTTTGCTTAACTAGAAAAACAAAGATTCTTTGTAGCCCAGCCTCATTACAACCTTTTGATAAAGACCTCTTGATTCATTGTTCAATTTTGTGAAATGGTTTGATGGCAAATGAAAAACAAAATTCAAGTTAAGTGACATTGAGGAATGAGCGAAATTGTCAGCATGTAAGGTTTGAGAGTAAACCTTTGTCAATGGTTGATTACAATTTCCCTTACACTTAAGTCATAAAATGGTCCGTTGCTTCTGTAAATTGGGTGATCACAAGTCTCTCTCTTAACTCTTACCATGCATATTATAAGGATTGAAGTTGATACACTTGCTTTAACCCATACTTGCCATGTTATCTTTTGTTGTTTTTCTTTGTTTTAGGATACATTGCTTGAGGACAAGCAAAGTCTTAGGTTGGGGGGAGTTTGATAAGTGCAAATTAGTGTGTTTATTCAATAAAGATTTGCACTTATCTTCTCTAGAAATTACATGTTTTATACATAATTTCAACCTTTATCTTTACTTTGTGAGTTTAAAAGTAAATAAGTGGTAATAATAGATTTTCTAACTTAGAAATGTATTTTCAGGTGTTTTTGGAGGCAAAAATAAGAAGATCCAGTTGCTGGGACATATAAGAGGCCAGCGCTCGAGCGCTGGAAGCTGAGGAACATAGGATCCTTTCTGCCAGTGCAAATGCTCTAGCGCTCGAGCGCCATACCAGGGCTCGAGCGCCAGTAACCTTTGAGCATTGGATCCTTTTCTGCCAGAGTTATGAGTCTGGCGCTCGAGCGCCCCACCAGGGCTCGAGCGCCAGAATACGTTAAGCATTGGATCCTTTTCTGCCAGAGTTATGAGCCTGGCGCTCGAGCGCCACACCAGGGCTCGAGCGCCAGACGCATTAACCAGGCAATTAAGCTCATTAACCAGCATGTGTCAGGACAGCGCTCAAGCGCCAGGAGGGCGCTCGAGCGCCAGACCCCTGCCCAAAACAACTATAAATACAACCTTTCAGAAGTTAGCAGAGATATTGAGTAGTATAGAAATAAACCACAAAGTTTAGGCTTTTAGTCAGAGTTCTAATACTCTTAGGTTTAGTTCTTGAAGTTCATGGCCTTGTTAGGCTAAGCTTTCCGCCGGGATTGAATGTAATTACTTCGTCTCTTGTTTCTTTCAATTGTTAGTTTATATTATTTATGAATTGGAGTTCTTCTTCTGTGCTTCTTTTCTTGGTTTAAGCTTGATCACCTTTTGCCTTGTGTTAGTTTATTTGCGCAATTGGGAAATTTTTTTATAAACGGATATGGAGAAAAACTCTCATAAAACCTTCGGATCTAGGGATGGATGGAAGTGTCTTATGATTGCTTTATACTCTGCTTAATGCAAGACTTGGTAGCTAGAGTGCCAAGGGATTGGGCTCTAGAAACTAGTGTCTTAGAATCAGGTGACAAAGGGATTTGCACTTGTGACATTGAGTATGCATCTTTTCTTATAATATTTAACTAACATAGAAAGAAACAAGGTGAAGTAATGAAACTCAATCCTAGGTGACTCATTATTTTATTTGATTATCTCTGTATCTATTGTTTATTTTATTTGCCATTCACAATCTTAATATGTTTTTGAACAATTCATCAACTTAATTCTTAGTTGAATTAATCCAAGTGCTCCCTGTGGACGATACACGTATAGTCACTATACTGAAACGAGTTAACCATTTCCAGCACCATTAAAAAGGTTAACAAAAAGGCGACTTGTATCTCCTTTTTCTCCTCGGAAAGCTTGGCACTCTCCAATTTCAGTGAGTCGAAACTGGAGGTAGCCACAGCAATCTTGGCCCGGAGCTCGGACTGGGAAGCTTTCAGTATGTCCCGCTCCTTGATAAGAGCTTGAATTTGCTTCTCAGCCGCAATTTTGGTGGCTTGCAGCTTCTTTTCCAAGTCAGCCACCAGAATAGGCTTCTCTAGCTCTTCATGAAAGTACTTCAGCAGAGCAGACTGACGGGACATCCAGCCAAGTGCTTCCCCGACATTGGCCTGCGAGATGAAAAACGACATTAACCAAGTGTACAAACGCAACAGAAGATAGAAAAGCGAAGTATATGACATAAAGGAAAGGAAAAATACCTTCAGTGCAGAATGAGGGAGCTCCTTAAAGAACTCTCCATGATGAAAGGAAACAATGGGGGCTTCAAAGCCTTCCCATTGAGAGGATGATGATGATCCCGTAGCAGGCGGGGCAGGGGCAGCTCCTACAGAAGTGGAAATCAGGAAGGGACATCAGCATCAAAGATCAATAGAATTTCAGAATTTAACATGTTTTGAAGACATTAGTTAACTAACCTCTTTTCCGTATTAGGGCGGCTCCAACTGTCTCCGCTTCTTCATCATCCGAGACAGATATCTCGTTGTGAGGAGCAGATTGGATTGCCTCCGACTCCTGGACAGCAGGGACATGGGACTTCTGGCGGTTGCGGAGAATGAGCTTCCTCTTTTTTGCCGCCTGAACTTCGGGCGACATCGCACCAACGTCAGCAGAGGTTGCAGATGGACACTGGGATGCCCCAGGAGATTGAACCCTGTGATCAGTGGTTAGTTCACACACTAGATTCTGGGCGGGGGACTCCTTCTTTCCTTTCTTTGTCATGTCGCCAGTCTTTTTCATCAACTGGGCATATCCCGACATGATGGCAGCTGAAGAGAAAAATAGTGGCAGGGTTAATAACATAAGCAGTAATGAAAAAGAAAGCGACATGTGCTTGAAAAGGCAATAATAAAATTTTCTAACATGATTTTACCCATGGTATCAGCCTGGCTTACACAGCGGCCTTGAATCACGACTTTGCATCTAATGAGCCCATGCTTTCCGGTGAATTCCCGGAGCCCAACGATCACAGCGTGATCAGAATCCAACAAGGAGACCTCGTCGGTAATGAAAGACTTCGTTTCCCGGAGATAGTGGTCATAGGACCAGTATAACGGGAACAATGGAGAGCCGGTGGGACTAGTCCAGAATGGAAACTCTTCCCCCGTGTATAGCACCTTAAAATATGACTCCTTAAAAGGGGGAAAAGAATCTTCCAGGAGTTGGAAGAAGAAGTGGTCTTTTCGCTGGCGGAAGGAGATGAACCCGAAGTCGAAAAGGTGGTAAGGGGCAAAGAGGTAAAAAAATAAGTTGCTAAAGCACTCCCAACTGTTGGCCCAACAGAAAATCTCGAAAGCATTGATGAAACCCTAGGCGTTGGGGTGAACTTGTGAAGGCGCTACCTCAAGTCGGTTAAGGATCTCAATCTGAAAACTTGTGAAGGGGAAGCGTAGATGAACAAGCCGAAAAAAGCAGTCATAAACCATTAGAAAGTCGGGGGCACCTTGGCGAGGGCGGGACCCGATCCTTTCATTGGGATCCACACGCTCGGCCTTATACAGGGTGACGGGACCAGAAGGGACATCATCTTTTGGGGTCGCCCCGGGAAAGTGCATCGCATCTCGAAATTCCACATCAGTGACATGGAATTTCAATGTCGTGTTAAGTCCAGATGGGACCTGGAGAATATCATGGTGAATCCAGTACATTCTCCGTACGTCCCGTATACCCCTAAGCTTTTTAAGGACTTCAATCTTGGCAGCTTCTTTTGGAGGACCGTACCAGTTGTGGATCTTCTGTCGGCGGCGTTCTAAAGCCTTACTCTTGGAAGGCTTGGGGACAGCTTGGGCAGGGGCTGAAGTCGAAGGCGACTCTGAACCCGACATGGAAGGCGAAGCCGACATTGGTTCTACAACAGAAACAGGAGGGACAAAAAAAGGGTCAGAAGAATTTGAATCAGAAGATTTAGATGAATTATTAGAAGAATTAAAACTAGAAGTTTCAGATGAAGAACAAATTAACAAGGGGGCAAGAGGATGCAAGATGGACATTACAGTATTGTCACTATCCTCAGATGACTCATCATAATCATACTTACCCATTCCATACCTTAAGGGTATAGGGGCAACAAATTCAGAAAATGGAGCCCCTGAGAAGGGGATGAGTTGGGGATTTCTAGGAGTGATCTCCCCAAAGGCTTCAAATAAAGGTTCTTGGTCAGAATCAGAACCAGAAATTGAAGGGGGAGTGGGAATGTGATGATAACTATCATCGCACGGTTCAGGCCCATAAGGGGAACCAATGAAATAACCAACTTCCCCAGAAAGGCTTTCTTTTGGGGGAAAGTTAGTAGGCCTCTTAAGAGTTGACATTTCTTAGAAGATCAAAAAAGAAAGAAAACACACAGAAAGAGCGAATAGGAAATGATGAAGGTACCTGGAAATGGCGAAGGAGAAACGGCCAAGGAAGGCTTGAAGACAGCAAGGTGAAGTTGACAGCAAGAAAGCAAGAAGAAAGCTTTTACGCAGAGAAAAAACATGAGAGCAGAGAAGAGTTTTTTAGGTTAAGAAAGGGAGTACTTATAGAAAGAGAAAGGGGAGATGAAACGTGAAGAAGAAGTGGTGGCATGGGGTGCATTTAATGCACACAGGCCTGACGTCGCTAAATGATGATGGGCCGGCCCATGAAGGGTCAGGGCCAATACCACAGAGACACGTGCCAAAGCCTAAACTGACAAACAGAATTCAAAACAGCAACGACTTGGGAGGACTTTATGTCGCTAGGACAGGTCGAAGTCGAAAGTCAACGGCATGCCAAACGACATACCGAAGACTTGGGGGCAACTGTTATGGACCTAACTCGCGGAAAGGACACGTGCAGGTCTCACGTGAGTGGCCTAAGCCGTCGATCCCATGTCATGTTCCCACGACATGGACGTCCGACTTAAGGCTCAAGGGACATCACCCCCACGTGAAGACCGTTACGGATCCGTACCTACCGCCGCAATTCACGGAAGTATACAGTGAAAGGTTTGACTTTGGTGATCCTGTTTAAACTATAAATACATGTGATTAATCTTCATTTGGTACGTTATCGCTACTCTATATCTGAGAATTATTCCCTGTGACACATAACTAACTTGACCGTCGGAGTCTTGCAAGTACCCCCTCACAGCCAGGTGAGTGGCCGGAATTATCCAACCACCGCGCCGGAGACCAGATAGGAGGCCATATCCGCCATGCCATGGGCATGATGGAACAATTTATAAATAATTCTCTATATATTCCTCATTCTTCCTTGTCTAATTGGTAATAATATTTTTCATATTCACATATGAATTTATCAATCTCACACATGTCACATATAGACATATTGGCTAAATGTCATCTAGCATGTTTCTTTTCTCTTTCTTTTACTTCTCTTTCATAATTTACTAAATCTTTTCCTAAGAATTCTTGGGCTAATATTTTTCCTAAGGAATCTAACATTTCCCAAGCATTGACACGGTTAAGTTTGAAGGATTTACTGTTTGAAGGAATACTCTTACATTTTCTGTTGTTTTGAAAGTAGCAATTCTTATAATATCTTTACTTACTAATTTTGTAGCTTCAAATTCATTTAACAAAATTAGAGCTAATTCATTTAACCATTCTTGGAGGATTTCTTTCATGTTGGTAATACAATCTAGATTTAATGTATTTCTATATATTAGTCCTCCCTTTTTTGGATGATATTCATTTCTTTTTTCTTCCTCAATACTATATTGATATTTTGGATTCCAATATTCTTCATATTTTCTTTTCTTTTCTTTTTGCTTTTGTCTAAAAAAGTCATTCTTATTATTACTATATTCATTTTTTACTCTTGATGGAGTTCCCTCGTTTTCTCCCATATTATATTCTTCATTACTAGATTCATATCCCATTATTATGTCTTCATTTTCTTCTTCAGAATTGTCAGTGTTTTCATTCGAAATTTGATAATTATTTTCTCCTCTTCCTTTTTCTTTTCTTCAGAAAGAATTTCTAATCTATTCATTAAATTTTAGATGTCTTCTATATCATATTCTTGAGTGTTCTCAATTTCTTCTTCTAATCTTTTCATAATAGCGGTGGTTTGGGAATAATTCCTTTGTTTTCTTCCTTTTCAATTTTTGTTATTTTTATATCAAAATATTTTTCTAGATCTTTGATAGTTATTTGTCTATTTTGTTCACTTTCTTTCAAGTGAGTTAATATTTCTTTTAATTCATCGTGAAGCTTCTCTTCTTCTTGGTATAAATATTTTTGTTTTTCTTTAGACTGTAGTATCAAATTTTTTAGTACTTTTTCTGTTTTTAAATTAGATTTTTGTTCTTGTGGAACAGTTTCTGACATGTAGATAACTATATCAGTTATTTTTTCTAATTGTGAACTAAAGAGTTTTATTTCTTTTAAATATTTTTGATTATTTTCTAAAATTGTTGTCTTAATTTCTTTTAGTTCATGCATAATTTCTTCAATCTTTTTTGATAATGTATCTGAGCTATTCATAAAACTCATTTTTAATCTCAATCTGAATCGGGATCAAATTCTCCAATTTTGAATAATCTATCTTGTAATTTTAATTGACAATATAATAATCTGTTTTCAGTTTCATCTAGCTCTATTTTTTCTATGATTTCCATATATTTTTTCGCTATTATTTTTTTTATATTTTCTGATAAGTTTATCTTGTATATTAATTTTAATTTTTGAGTTTGTAATTCTCCATTAAATGCTTCTTTATCTTCTTGATCCATACTTTTACTTATTATCATTTATTTATTTTTATTGGTTTTAGGAAGAGAGAGAAAAGTAGCCCTTTGTAAGGAATTTTTCTAAAGCTAGGCCCATTTATGGAGTTTGTGTTCAAAGTAGCCCTTGTAACATAATTTTGCCCACTTTAATTTCACTGACGTTAGTAATAAAGTTGGTGATGATCGTCATTTGTGATAAAGTTTTTCTTAATTTTGACTCGATTATACGAGTAATAATTTATATATGACTATATTTTTTTATAAGTTATATATTTATTTGTTGGTATAAATATTATATGTCTATACTAACAGATTAACGAATCAACTATTTTAGACAAAATTTATATTAACTATAACTAATCAAAACAAAAAACAAAAATAAATAACAATTTTTTATAATGCCCATTAGAATTCTCATAATCTCAAAATTAAATAGGTTAACTAAGTCAAGGTTTTCACTCATATTTATAGGATATTCATGTCAATATCTTATCATAATATAGCTAATAGCGTCTTAACATAAAATCTTAGCAAATTACGTAGATTACTGGCGAATTGATTTAATTAATAAGAATAACAAATACTATATTACTATTTATGGTTTAGCCTATAATATATAATAATAATTAATTATTAGAATTAAAATATTTTTAATTGATCCACATGATCTATTTAACAGACATGAGTACCCCAATAAGTAGGTACTGTCTGTGGTGTTTCCGATCCTTTTATGAAGCTTCAACCAATTAAAGAGATATTCCATATTATCATCATTTTTCATCTCTTCCCGCTCCTTAATATATTCAATTTCTTATATTTTGTTTTTTATTTTATTTTATTTTATTTTATTTGCTTTGGTTTTTAATTAATTCGGTACTGGGAATGGAGTTTCATGTTTGTCAAGATTGACTAGTTTAGCTTCTACCCATTTAAGCTGTTGTTAAGAATGTTTATATGGGAAGAGTGTTTATACAAATTTAAAATTTTTGTTATGCTTCATATAGAAATTTTTGTTAAGATATAGAAATACACTTTGTCTTTTTATATTTTACAGAAAAAAATATGGTTAATAAAATAAAAAATTCAGGTATTAACTTTGCCGTAAGAATATTCAAGAGATGAAAAAGGGGAAAAGAATCCTACACTTTTATTTTTATTTTTTATTTTTTTATAAGCAACAAAACCTTTATTAAGGGAGTACAAGGAGTACTCCAACCTAATACAATGCAAAGAAACACAGGTACATAGCAACAAAAAACCATACTACAATAACAAAGAACTAAGAAGCAAATTTTAGAAAGCACATTCGAGGCTCATTACGCCAAAGACTGAAAGGCATAACATGATCACCTAAAAAATTATTTTGTTAGACAATAACAATCCACTTCCAGAACCTCAAGCAAATATTATCCAATAACTCCTTTAAATCACAGATCCCATCGATAGAATTGTACGCCTTCTCATAATCAGCCTTAAGAATAAAACAACTCTTTCTTGATCTTTTAGCAAAGTCAATGACCTCATTAGCCACCAAAACACTGTCAAACAAATTTCTGCCTGGGATGAAAGCAGATTGTTGATAATCTATAATATCCCCCATCATACTTTTCAGACGATCAGCCAGAATCTTAGAAATTATTTTATATAAACAACCAAGCAAAGAGATCGGTCGAAAATCAGCAACTGACAAAGGAGAAGGAATTTTAGGATCCAAAGCAATAAAATAGGAGAGTAAAGCTTCCGGCATCCTTGCATTCAAATAGAACTCTTCCAACATCTCCATAACATCTTCCTGAGTAATCTCCCAGAATGATTTAATAAAGACAAAATTGAATCCATCGGGGCCTGGACTCTTATCACCTTCACACCCACGAATCATCGAACTAACCTCATCAAGGGAGAACTCCTCCAAAAGAGCTCTATTATGAGCAGCAGAAACAGTAGGTGACTCAATATGCTCAAGGCGGGGACGTTGCCATCCACGCTCCTAGAAATGCTCCTTAAAATACTCCAAAATAACTCCTTTAATTGCACACACCTCCTCCACCCATCCTTCCCCCATTTTAATCATATGAATTTTATTTCTACGCCTTCTTCCCTTTACACAAGCATGGAAATACCGTGAGTTACCATCCCCTTCACTCGAGACTTCTGAGCTAGCATACTCTCTTTATTCTTCCTTACTTTCCAAATCTCAAACGAAATCTCCTTCTTACGATTCAACTCATGATCAGAAACTAAACTAGATTCCACCCAGGCCTCAATAACCTGTAATTCCTTTGAAAGGGCATTTAACCGAAAATCAACATGACCAAACACCTTTTTGTTCCACTCTTTTAAAGAAAACTTTTCATTTCCCAATTTATTTTTGACTCTTAAAGTTGCCCAATCACCAGGAACAGATTTCTTCCAGGCCTCCTCAACAACCCCTTTCAACCCAGCATGACTTAACCAACAATTATAAAAATGAAATGGCTTTGGCCCCCAGTTAGAAGAGCGATGTTTCAAAACAAGGGGACAATGATCCGAGACATCCCTTGAGAGGACTTCCACCACACCGTTCCCCCAAACATCAAACCAATCCTCAGATACAAGAACCCTATCCAACCTACTCATTAAAGACCCATCACTTCTCATCCATGTAAACCTCATACCAATCAAAGGAATCTTAGATAACTCCATCGCTGCAATAAACGAATTAAATCCAGATATCTCCAGAAGTTCATTGTTACTCCCACGGACACAACCTTTTCTTTCATCTGGGCGACAAGTAGAATTAAAATCCCCAATAAAGCACCATAATGCTGATCCCATCCCCTTTTTTGACATTATCAGATCAGCCCACATCTTCCTCTTATCCCCCAAACGACAAGGAGAATAGATATTTACCACTATTACACGTACATCATCGACACCCCACTTCAAGCATACTCCACAGAATCCAGTACCAGAAAAAAGAAAATTGAAACATACCTTTGTGAGCATTCCACAGAGACAAAATCCACCACTTCCGCCCTCTGTCGCCAAAGCCACCCAGTTCACACCGTCATCACCCCACAGATAGTGACATAAATTTTTGTCAAGAGCTTCTAATTTAGTTTCCTGTAAAGCTAAAAAATCAACCAGTTGATCTTTTATAATATCCATTACCTTCCTCCTTTTCACCCTCGACCCCAATCCTCTAACGTTAAAAGAAACAATCTTCATAAGATACAATAATTCACCCCATTCTTCTCAGTCACCTCCTTATCCCTAGTCTCTAGTTGAATCAATTTCTCAACAACAACCCTTTTATCCCCACATACCACCATCCCAATTTTCTTTCCAATTTCTAACAAATTATTTGCCATGTTCTCCCTAGAGTCCCTTTCTTCTTCTCCCACAATCCTAGATTCCCCCAAATCACACCCGCTAGCTGAAGATACATTCCCAGATACCCTAGAACAAGATGCATTCGCCCCCTCCTTTACACGAACACTACTCGCATGGCTTTTTGGCATAGATCCCTCCCTCAAAAAATCCCAATGATTTTTAGATTTTGAGAACCGCCCACTCTTTATATAAACCCCCAACCTCTCCTTGGAATGATCACTTGCACGATTCATAATAGACCTAACATTAATCCTACTCTGACCTCCATTAACATTTCGATTAGATATTTTCAAGTTACGAGCATGATTTCTTTTTGAGGGGATTCGATTACAGCATTTACCGTCAGAACCAGGAATGGGAATCCCATCGCCTTTGCTACCTCCTTCGAACCTTTCCTCAGTCTTCTTTCCAATTTGGATGCTATCTTCATTAAGGCCCATATTTGCCTCATGACTAGAAGAAGCAAGATCCAAAACCATGTTTGAGCCCATCCTGTCTTCCCTACCCACATTCAGGCCCAAATTACTAAACCTTCTTAGAGGTATTTAAAAAATTCAAATCCCCACCCACCTTATTAACTTCCACACCATCCAATAGTGACACCACATGGACATCATCATTACCCTGAGCCGAATTTCCATTAATACACGCTTGGTTAAGAGTGCCACCTGTTTCACCTTCTATTTCATTGGCTAGATTAACAAAAACTAACTCTTGGTTTTCCCCGCGGCAACTGTTCCAATGCTGAGTTTCTTCAACTTTACTCCCATCTGAAGCAGTTCTCTCCTCCATGCATTCCTTATTAACCTCTTCATCAGAAGAAGAAATCTCCACCTCCTCTGGGTCCACCGATTCCTGCTCTGAGTCTAACCACGACGAATCCTCATCATCACCACCTTTAAATTTATATTCTTCAAAGTCACCTCCATGTTCTTCAATCATTCGAATAAAAACACACGATCATTGACTTTAATCTTAATATTTTGATTAATCAGGCCTATAACTGAAGTCACCAACCTCACCCTCACCATATCCAACCTTTCTTTATCCCGAGTAGTTTTATCAACAGACAAAAAAGTGCCCAAAGGAAATACCAGTTTTTCAAAAAACTCCTCGGACCATGCATGAAACGGAACCCATAACATCGAATCCACGTTGAACGTTCCAACGACACGAACGTAGGATGCCATGGACGAACATCATAGAACCATAGTTCCCACCATTTTAAGCGACTATAAACCGTATCTTCCAAAATTCACACCCGCATCTGACTGAATAAGCATCATATCCCCTCCCATTTGAGTGACCTTAATGTCCAGAAAGCCTTCTGCCATTAGGTCATGTTGCATCAAACCAAATTCAGTTCGTCTATGAAGACATCCCACCATATTTTTTGACAGTTCATCCACCGTTTCCTGCTCTACATGAAACTCAAGATGACACCATGGCTCCTTCTCCTTCTTCACCCTCCATTGTTGTTTCTGGTGTAACAATTGATCCTGCACCTGCTTGTTTCCATTCACTTGGGTTTGCTCCGTAAATTTAAAGCAGTCTACATAAGAGAATGCCTTACTATGGTAAACAAATATTCAAAAAGTTATAAAGTAAAAGATAAAAGTCTCGTAGTGCATGCCCATGGGATATTCAACTGTAGAAATTAAAATTTTTAATTGCTAAACTAGTACATATCACATTTGTTATGCCTTTTTCTTCTTTTGGCAAACACATTTTTTGCTCTATAAGATCATACTTTATAAATTAATTTCTAGTTTATCCAAAACAAATAATTTAATTAATTTCTACACATAAAACTTTTAAGATATGATTAAATGCTTTGAAGTTATGATCCGAGCTATTTGTTTTATTTAATTATTTAGATATTGTTTTATTTGGATATAATTTCACATCAAAAGATAAATTAGAGTTCGAAGAAAGTACAATAGAGCTTAATAAAATGATTATTTGGGTACATTGATCACCAGAAGCAGCAGAAGATTTTGCTTGTTCACGATCACGAGTACCTTGGCAAACTACTACACAATCCACACCTGTCACGATTCGCCTTCCAAGGTTTTGCGTAATTCACGCCATATAAACCCTTTAGGATAGTGTTCATCAACACGTCTCAAGCTACAACTTCATTGCTCTCCTGCATTATTTCCAACAGAAATCCCTTTAGAGCTTGGAAATCTCATACAATTGCAGTATCTTGATCTTCGAGAGACTTCTCTTTCTGGAGCAATCCCTTTTCAGAATGGGAATCTTCCCACATTGCATACTCTTAAGCTCAAAGGTTTTGATGTGAAAAGTATCAATGCTCAATGGTTTTCCAATCTGCATTCCTTGAGACTTCTTGACTTAAGTTCATCACCTAATCTTGGGTCCTCTCTTCACTTACTTCAAACAATTGGTAAGCTTATTCCAAACTTAAGAGAGTTGAGGCTAACTCATTGCAATCTTTTAGATAAAGATATTCTGTCTTTGTTTCATTCTATTTCCAACCACTCACTACAAGAGAAAGAGTAAATTGTGGCGGTTAAAAAGGGATTTTGCGGCAGTTATAACCGCCGGTAAAAGTACGCCGCGGCAGTTGCCAAACTGCCGCTAGTTCTACCACTGAGAGGTCATTTTGCGGCGGTTTTACAGAACCGCTGGGAGAAATTTTGCAGTGGTTTACTTGGTTTTTGGGGCGGTTATAAACTGCCATTATTTGAATACTAGTTTATTATTTCTGAAATTTTGTGGCGGTTAAAAACCGCCGCTATTTTAATATTTTTTTCCTTTAAAATTTTGTGGCGGTTTTCAAACGCCACTATTAGTGAATTCACTATTATTTTTTATTTTTATTTTGCAGATTTTTCTGTTTGTTTTTATCAATAGAAAATTAACCTAGCTTGTAAAAAAAGAACGTAATATGCAAAAAAAAAAAATTTATTAAATAATAAATTTAATCCCTTATATAACATAAAATGATTACATAGCAAACCTATAAAACAACAAAAATAACATATTCATTGGTTTTAGACACACAAAAAAACTAGGAGAATCTTTAGAATTCTTGAGGAAGAACGCCTTGCTTCTTCAAGTGACCTCACATCTATAACCTGAAATTGAATGCGAAAGTAAGTGATTCCATATCATAATTGCAGCAACCTTCTGTTGTGATCGTACCTGAGAGATAACCGGGTATGATGATTACGAGCGTGTCTCCGATGATGGTAGATATCCGATATAGCTTCGTGACTCCTTGTCGGCGGTGTTGCCACCTGCAGAGACTCCAACGCTCAAGTCAGTATGTGATTTAGGTTATTCGTAGTAAATTGGATAGAACATACCTTGCATGGAGTGTTCATGTGGATATTTATAAAGAGCGTACTAGGGTTGAGCCTGTGTCATTATGCGCCTGACCATCGCCATCTGGGCCCAATCCGGAGTCTGCATTGTAACGTGTATCCCGCCTGGTATCTTCTTGGCTACTGGCAGGTTACAGCTTATAACCTTCAGACGACATCTGACTAGGTATCGGGTTATGATAATCCCGGGCCATAACACCTTCCAATTTAGAACAGAAAAACTATTGAAAAAAAAATAATGAATAAAAAGAATTGAATAACTATACATGTGAAGAGAATTATTAGTGCAGAAGAATAAAGCTCAATATATGTGCCCAATAATTGGCAAGATGCATTTGGAAGCTTTAGTTAATTATCCAAGAGTTTCTTAATTAAATTATCCCTTATAGGAAGTTCATTGAAATTTTATCTAGCTTTCTACATTGAGTTAAAATATTAAAAAGTAGTAATAAAAATAGTTGCAAATATTTGTCACTTATTTCAATCTGATATAAAGATTAAGAGAAAAAGCTAAAAAACAACAACTGCTATTTAAAGTCTAACAAATTAATTGTAGAACAAGAAGTGACGAGTATTAAAAGTTAGATCCTCGAAAAAAAAATGAATATTTTATTAAATCACCAATATTCAAACAACTAGAACAAAATGAGGCAGATAAATGTGAAACAAAAAGACATATCAAAAACTAGATTGAGTTTGATTAACAGGCATCAATGGCCAAGTTGTAAACCTTACTTTTTTTACGGTAATATATGCCAAACGTCTCTGAATACTCTCCAAAAGTAAGGGCAGCATTAGATGGAATAGGCCAGAAAAATAATGATGAAAATTCAAGGCATTTTTGACTAAAAATGTGGCTTACCTCCTTATTATGAAGAGTGCAGCAAGTTCAAGCTGTGACATCTAGATGGACAAAATCTATGATAACCAGTAGACATTTGCAGATTATATGTAAATGCTACCATTGCAGGAGCAAAATGTATGTGTAGCAAATAATCCCTTACATATATAAAAAAATGAATGTTAGTCTCTGCAAAAGATATATAAGGTCTTTAGCTAGCTTAATGATCAAAAAGCTGCATTAAAAGGTTCTGCAATTACTATTTGATAAAAGTTACAAGTAATTTCTTTGTATAAGGCCTTTAGCTAGCTGAATGATTAAAATGCTACCTACTTTTAGATCTTCAATTATCTTCTTAATTAGTTAGTCTAACTTGTACAATTAAATGAAATGCCATACTTTCCTTTATACTAACTAATAATTTATGCAGACCCAATTCATGCTTGGCCAGCTTGTTGATCTCCACAACCAGGTATGCATGTGACTCTGTCTTCTTTTATTTTCTTCCTTAGCTTAGTAATTGAACTCCCATCTCAATCTCTAAGACTCTAACTTGTTGATTTTACTGATTAAATCAATGGAAGATTCAATAGAGCAGAAACAACATATGAGAAACAAAGCCTATAACAAATTAATCATTGATTACTTATTTCAAATTCCAAGATAACAAAAGGCAAAAATAGGAAGCATTTGGAAGCAGAATAAAAATACCTAATTGCACAAACAACTCATTCAAAACAATAAACATACACAAATGATGAGAATTAATATATATAAGCATACCGAAGAACATGAGCATACCTCACAACAAAGAATACCTCACAGGAAAGTGTGACTTTCATTCTAGTATAACATTCAAAGAAATCAAAGCAGTATTAATGACATTAATACATTAATCTATATAATAAATCAAAAATACATCCTAAAGAAGCTCAAAGCACGTTGAACATTAGCTCAGAAGTACCACATATTGTTCAAATAACACACACAAGGAAAAGCCAGAAATCCTATCCGTATGAAATTCAATGAGATGCCTTGTATATACTGTACATGCTGACTAATTCCACTGGCTCAATGATCCATGTTGCATTGGCTGTTCCAAAAGAAGGTAAAAAGAAAAGAAAATAATGTATCAGTCAATCCAAGCTAATAATGACAAAGTGTAAATAAAAGACGTTCCTCCAACATCATAGCATCGTATATTACTTAAACTAGTATACTATAATATAAAATTTGAAATCCACTTGGCCATTGCTTATTACAATGTGATATGAATTCAAACAGTTTAACAGAGAAACAAATAGTCAAGCAAAAGCACTGCATCATTAGCGTGAACATGAATGGAAGAGCAAGAGTGTCATTTCAGATTTTATCTAAATCCTACCTATTAAAATTGATCTCACTCGCTGCTCTCTAATTTGATATATGGATTATCCGAACTTGTGTAGATACATCTAACTATCTAAGAGTGTTTCTAAACTTTCGAGAAGAAACTGATTCTTTAGAAAATGAATTTTGAATACACAAATCCAGATTACAAAGCAGCTGCTTATATAGAAAAGCAAAAGGCGGGTAAAGAAGTTACAACAAGTAACAGATTTGTAACAGAATTAAATAGAAAAAGAAACAGAATACCCTATCAGTTACCAAGATGACAATTTGATCCCTAGAGGCAAGTTTTCTATGTGTGACATTTGGCACAGAGATAAGTCCAAAGTCCTTCAAGCAATAGTCACCAAAGGCTCTAGATATTGCAAGTTGTGATTTTTACCATTTGGCATCCAAAGTGTAACATCCCAAATTTACTAGTGATGATATCTAAGGGTATTTAATTGTGGTATATGGTTAATTCAAGAACCAAGTACCAACAACTAAGAGATTATGTAGAAGAGGGGTTAAAAAGGGTACTCTCAAAGAAAGGAAGGACCTACTTGCAATTTTTAAAAATAGCTAAGTAGTCCATCCCACACACATACATTGCAGGACCACACAAGAGAGAATTAATTTTCCCTTCTCCTTCTTCATGCGCCAATTTCCCTCTCTCTCACTAGAAATTCATTTCCTCCTTCTTCTATCTAAGACCATCATCTCCATTCTTCTTTCCAAGCCTTGCATGTGTGTTTAGGGCACCATTAAGTCCATTCCTCCTAGCTTGAAGCATTGGGTAAGTGTTTTTTCTCACCTCTCCTCCTTCCTAATGGCTTCCATGGCACTCACTCACATGGATTTTGTGTGATTGAAAATGGTGATAGGGTCTCAAGGGGATAATGTTCAAGACAAGGGAAAAAGGCAAAGAAGTAGTGGATTTGGAGCCAAAACCCTAGAGCTTCGAGGCTTGAGGTTGAGGACAAGGAGAGTTTTTCAAAGGTAACCCCACTAAACCCCAAATTAGACTAATTAGGGAAAAGAAAATGGTATAAGGTTAGGTTTTGTTAAATTAGATAATTTGGTTTTGATGCATGTGGCTGGATTTTGAGCCATTGTGAAAATGTATGATAAATTGTGGTTTTGGCTTGTTGTGATTGTGTATGAGTTGAATGTGATGTGTTGTTTGAAAGCATGATGCTTGTAGACCATGTGTGGTAATGACATTGAAATAAGGATAGTTTTCCTTGTTCAAATAATATTATGTGGTATAGTGAATTGAGAAGTAATGGGTGTATGTTTTGATTTTGTGCATATTGAATGAGTGGTTGGAATATGCATGATCAAATATGAAGCTAGGGAAATTGTATTGGTAAGTTGGTTTTTGGAAGTTGAATGGGAGTGAAGAAGGTGCATGTTTTGGTATATGAATTGGGTTAACATAATGTCATTTTGATTTTCAGAATTGAGATGGGAATTGAAGGAATTGCTTTTGAATATGAAGGTAAGATGTAGACAAAAGCTTAATTCCTTGTTTTCTTGAACTCTGACATAGTTTGGAAGTTGAATGTGAGTGAAGAAGGTACATGTTTTGGTATATGAATTGGGTTAACATAATGTCATTTTGATTTTCGGAATTGAGATGGAAATTGAAGGAATTGCTTTTGAATATGAAGGTAAGATGTAGACAAAAGTGTAATGTCATTTTGATATTCGACCTACTTACAATTGGATCCTGATTTCGTGGCCTCTTATAAAGTTATATAGAATTTTATTAGCTTTCCAATGCCACCAATTTCAGGAGAATCCAATTAGTATAGCTTGAGTTATAGACAAAACACTTAGAGCTGCCAAAATTGGGATTTTAAAATGGGCAGATGGAATCAATCGAAATTATATACTAGAAAAAAATTGATTTAGATCTTAATCTCTAAATGTAAGTTGTAGATAATTGCATTAGCTTTCATTTTCCACTGATTTCACCCAATTTGGAGGTCTACAACTCAAGTTATGCCAAAATTACCAAACTGTGACAAAACCCTTCAAAGTGGCAGTGTTGTACCTATGACTGGCGCCAAGGCGGCAGAATGGGCGCCTAGGCGCCAGAGCTCTGCAACTTGGCAGTTTTGCATCCAGTTGCAGCGCCCGGGCAACAAAATGGTGGCTCGGGCGACAGGACTCTATTGTCTGGCAATTTGTAACACGTTTCTGGCGCCCAAGCGCCAGAAAGATGGCCCGGGCGACAGGACTCTGTTGTCTGGCAGTTTGTAACACGTTTATGGCGCCCAGGCGTCAGAATGGTGGCCCAGGCGACAGTGTCATGTACCTTCTTGACCTATTTTTGCTTCTAAAATGTCATGTAAGCCTATTTAACTTAGTTTTATGATAGGAATGTAAGGAAATATGCTTATATGATTTAGTAACATGCTTTAGGATTATGAAATGATAGGCTAAGCTCTTGAATTGAATTGTGAAATTTTCATGTGATGGAAATGGATCTCCTCATCACAAGGGTTTGTTTTAAGGCCTTGTATGAGGAAGAGAATGAGGTTTGACATGTAATTAACATTACACGGAAATTGGTAATGGCCTAACAATTTTGAGGGGCTTTAAGCCTTGTTTTCATGATTGAACATGTGTGATTGACTTGGAATGCCAATGCAATATGTGAATAACTCTCCTAATAAACAAGGGTATGGGTTAAGGCCTTGTTATGAGGAAGAGAATGAGGCCGATATTGCATTGGTTCATGCATTTTCATCCATGACTAAAAGAAACTGCATTGATCACCTTCGGGTGTGAGACCGGGCAAATTAAGGGTTAAGGGGGGACGCTTCCTTGGACAATGGAGATCTCCAATGAGGGTGCGGGCAGCCGGCACAAAACTGATAAAAAGGAACATGCATAGCATACATCATTAGAGTTCATAGATTATGAATGATTGATTGTGTGATGAAACTTAATGTTTATGTGACTGATTGACTGTTTAAGGAACTTGAGGTTTATATGGATGATGTTAGTATTAAATCTAGGAGGGGATAGTGTTGCAACTTGTTTCCTGCAACACTGTGGAAACTTTTTATATAACTGGGGGTTACTGAGATATATGTGAATTCGTATATCTCACGGTTACAGTATTGCAGGTGATGTCATGGCTAGAGATGACAGAGCAAAGGAAATGAAGACTTACTTTAGATGTTTTATTATACCTATAGTTGTAAACCTAAATTGTAATAAAGTTACTATCATAGATTTCTTCTTTTGTTGTCACTTGGACTTGTATTTTGAGATTCTAGCCAAGTAGTTCATGTCTAACTCTCACTAGTATGGTTATGTAATTATGTATTCAGGATTTTTAAATAGAGTAATTTTCATAGAATCTTTGACAAGGCCACCTAATTATGTGAATAGCATGTATGTTTTACATGTTAGTTAAGGCCATTTTATTAGGATGTTATACAAAGCCTGTACGTTCCTCGTTCATCTTCCAAACAAAATACCTGCACTGTTGATTGTGTTATGCGCTCTGCTTCCTATAGATTATTCAACAAAAATAATATTTAAATTTTTGACACTTTTCTGCCAGGAGTTAAATCTAAGAGAATTGGAATCTTTTCGCCAAACACATTCTGCTAAAACAATACAAATTATTGACTCTTTGTAGGATCATAGTCATATGACGACCTTGATTATTATCGGACTCCTACTTCATTCATGCAATTGAAAACAAAAATGAGCAAGATTAGGGAAAACAAAAAAAGGTGCATACCAAAGCAATCGCGCGCGTGGAGATGAGATCGAAAGACGGCGAAAATGAGAGACCAAGCACCGCAAGTGAGAATGAAAACGAAGACCCAGCTACCATAAAGGAGAACTAAAGTGAAGACTCAACCGCAATGCAGAACAAAAATGAATAGAAACTACGATTTAGGATTTTGATTCAAAAGGGGGAAATGAAATTTAAGAGAGGAATCATACCTGAGCTTCGAAGAAATAAACCTCGCCGTGGAAAGGGGAATGAAATTTGATGACAGGAAACTAGGAAGAGATTGAACGAAAATTGAGCAGGGATATAGAGAGGGGAAAATTGAAAAATGAAGAGGTGATCCAGATAGGGAAATTGCTAATGAAAAGGGAATTCAAAGAAAGTGAAACAAAAAAATATATTTGTGTTTACTGAAACAGTGCGTAGCGTGAATGAATGGGCACACAATTAGGGTTTATTTCTTTTGAGGCTTTTTTAAAAAAATTAAATAAAACTTAACTGCCGTAAAACGAACATAAACCGCCATAAATTAACGTATGTCCGTGGCGGTTACAAAAACCGCCGGCAATCTCCAAAGACATAAAAAGCGAAGGCCGCCGCCATTTTCCTATTTCCTAATAGTGATATTCCTCATCTCTTACCATCTTGGATCTCTCTCAGAATATGTTGACATCATCTTCATTTCAATTTTTGTTTAACTTTAGCCATAATCTTCAGAAGCTTTATCTTTCTAATAACAATATTGTATTAAACTTGTCACCTGCTCATTATCCACACTTCCCTTCTCTTGGGATACTTGACCTATCTTATAATAATCTAACATCATCAATGTTTCTTGGTAACTTCAACTTTAGCTACAAACTACTAGAACTTCATCTAGTAAGTTGCAGTCTTACTGATACAAGTTTTCTTCCACCATCTACTTCAATTGTGAGCTCTTTGTCTTCTCTCATCCTCCTTGACCTCTCCTCGAATCTTTTGACATCATCCGTTACAATGGATTGGATTTTTAACTTCACCACCAATCTTCATAGCCTTAACCTTTATGGTAACTTGTTAGAAGGTCCTATTCCTAATGAATTTGGGAAACTAATGAACACTCTTGAAGTTCTTGCACTCTCCTCTAACAACCTACAAGGAGAGATTCCAACTTCCATTATGAAAATATGCACATTGCAGGAATTGTACATTGATAACAACAACTTGAGTGGACAATTTTCAAACTTCATTCAAAATTCACCGGAGTGCAACAGATACATATTTCAAACCTTGGATTTATCTTATAACTGGATTATAGGCACCCTACCAAACTTTTCAATTTTGTCATCTTTGCTGAGGTTAGATCTTTCTAATAATCAATTAACTGGAGAAATACCTAAAAGTATTGGGTCTCTAGATAAGTTGATGTCTCTGCACTTAGAGCAGAATCACTTTGAGGGTGAGATCAATGAATTGTATTTCACTAATTTTTTTGAATTGAAAGATTTAGACTTAACAGACAACTCATTGTCTCTTAAACTTGGTACCAGCTGGGTTCCACCTTTTCAAATATTTAATTTGGGATTAGCATCTTGTAAGTTGGGTCCTAGTTTCCCTAATTGGCTCCACACTCAAAATTACTTAAGCTTTCTAGATATTTCAAATGCTGGAATTGATGACTATGTGCCTGATTGGTTTTGGCCCAAATTACAATCTATAAGTGAGATGAATATGTCTTACAACAATCTCAAAGGTACAATTCCAAATTTACCACTCAAGCTTGATGGTACATATGCGGTCCTAAATTTAAATCAATTTGAAGGTGGAATTCCTGATTTTTTTGTTACAAGCATATGCATTGGATCTCTCCAATAATAAGATTTCAGATTTGAGTGCTTCCTTGTGTAACAAAAGAACAACAACCAATGTGAACACTTTGGACTTATCGAATAATCAAATTATGGGATAGTTGCTTGATTGCTGGGATCATCTACTTTTTTTGCAATTTCTTGATATAAGCAACAATGATCTGTTTGGAAAGGTTCCACAGTCCATGAAAACCCTTGTTAATTTGGAAGCGTTGGTCTTACGAATTAACAACTTAATTGGAGAACTACCTTCCACTTTGAAGAATTTATCCCAATTAGTTATATTGGATGAGAGTGAAAATTTGTTGTCGGGTCCAGTACCCTCATGGATTGGAGAGAGTTTACCAGAATTGAAAATTTTGAGCCTGCGAGTAAATGGCTTCTTTGGGAGTCTTCCTTTGGATCTCTGTCATTTGATGTAGGTTCATCTCTTGGATCTTTCAAGGAATAATTTATGAGGAGGAATTCCATCGTGTCTGAACAATTTTACTTCGATGACAGATAGGAGGATAATCTCAAGTGAAATTGTAAAGAAAAGGTCCTCCAAAGAGTTCTATTTTGACATTTATGACTCCAATGTCTTGTTCACGTGGAAAGATTCGGCGAGGGTACTGTTTGAAAGAGATGCAACAAGAAATACATAATCATGGCAAAGAGCTGCGGAGATTGATGAGCCTCTTGGAATTGCGCGATTAAGAACATCGAGCTTACACTACTTAGGTGCAAACAGCAGGTCAGGAGCGCATGGACCAGTTGCAACCCGTGATCGATGTCTTGGTTAGCGTATTGGTGCATCAACCTCAACTACCTCAACTCCATATCATAATCCATCTTCCCTAAAACAAGCATTCCAAGTGAAGGATATTGCATCGGGTTTTCCTCATTTTGATGGTTCGACCCCAATTTTGGAGTGGATATTCAAAGAAGAGAAGTTCTTCAACTACCACAATACTCCAGATGCAGAACGCATTGATATCGCATCCATTCACTTCGAGAAGGACGTGGTCCCATGGTTTCAAATGCTCCAATGTTTGGGTGCCTTTCATTCTTGGTTGGATTTGACCAAAGTCTTGGAGTCTCAATTTGGACCTTCTCCCTTCGATTGTCCCATGGGAGATTTATTCAAACTTCAGCAGTCAGGTTCTGTTTCTAACTATTATCTTAAATTCATGGCACTTGCTAATCGCTCTCTTGAATTACTTGCGGAGGCACTTCTGAATTGTTTCATTAGTAGTTTCAACAAAGATATCGGAAGGGATGTGGTTGCTCAACCACCGCCATCATTGTTGCGAGCAATTTCTTTAGCTAAACTCTATGTGGAAAAATATGTCCTTAATGTTAAACATCGCATTTTGTCTCATTCTCATAAATATTCAACCCTATCTACTACTGCTGCATTTTCCACAAATAATAAAATTGTAGCTAAGCTGCCATTACCAGCTCTTTTGCATACTCATGCTATGCCACCTGCATGGAATTCTAATGTGAAGAAGATTAGCCATGCCGAAATGTAGTTGCATAGAGAGAAACGTCTCTATTATTTTTGTGAAGAAAATTTTTCATTCCAACGTAAATGTCCTAACTGACAATACTTGTTTTTACAAAATGAGGAGGAAGGATTAGATCCACCCACATATGAGGGTTTTCAAGCTTTCCCTGATTCTGAGGAGTCTTCTGATAGTTCTAATCAGGACCATCATCTGTCTTTAAATGCACTCATGGAGAGTATGTATGGATTACCGAGCTCCAAATGCTATTACTATTAAGGACAACTTTCCTATTCCAATAGCTGACATGCTTATTGGTGAACTATTTGGTTCTACTTTCTTTTCTAAGCTAGATTTAATATCGGGCTATCAACAGATATTGCTCAATCCAACTTGTAGACATCAGACTGCCTTTAGAACCCATGATAGTCAATATGAATGGCTTGTAATGCAATTTGGGTTAACTCATTAAATATGTCTTAAAATATACAAGTTTTCCAACTATGTTCCTAGTAAAATTACATTAATAAATGCACAAAGTCTAGTAATATTTCTCTATCTCTTGCTTCACTATGTCTTACTCCACTATTAATTGAATTATTGGAAATTGTACAAGGGTAGAAGTGGAAAGTCTCAATTAATAAGTTAGTTGGTGGCTTATATTAATGACCATGGATTCCTTCTACAAGGTGACTTATATGTAGGACCGGAGGGAGTATGTCAATCACTCATAGACTATAGAGAATAGGACATACAAACCTTGTATTTAAAGAAGGCTTATGAAAAACACCCTTCCAATTTACCATTGCATTTAACTATTATTTTCATTATAATCTTTGAGAAGTGTAAATAGGTTTGTTTTATAAGTTATATATTGAAAGTTTAAGTATGAATTGATTAGCATTGTGAATATTCTCTCGTAGAGATGTTATTGAATCGATTCTCAGTTGTAAATCTTTAGCTTCTTTGTGTTATTTTGGTACCAAAGCAACATTCCCAACATCCTACAACCTTGGTCAGTATAATTTCTCCATTTTAATTTGTACTTGTTATTGTGATCGGATGAACAATTGACAACGCAAACAGATGATCTGCAAGAATAGATGAACAAAATTGATAATTAAACATAAGAATAGGTAGAAAAATGGGAAGATTTGATTTTACCATAATTCCCCATGGAGAGTGCTAGGGATGTTTTTAACCAAACCAACCTAGTTTAAACCGTGACAATCGAACCAAAATAAACAAAAACTAAAAAAAAAAAATGACTATTTTAATATGTTTGGTTTGGATTTCAGTTCCTTCCATGAAAAGCTAATCCAACCTAAACCAAACCACAAGATAATTTAATATATGTTTCAATAATTAAGAATTTCCTTTATTATTTCTGTTCACTTTTTTTTCTATTTTAACTCCACTAATTTCACCATTTTTAACTAATCTTCCGGTTTTCACATAAATTAGTATACTTTGAAATGCATTTTTTTTTAAAAATTGATAGGTCATTAAATATTTTAGGGAACTTTGTTATGATGGTTTAAATTTTTCTTTTAGATGTAACCTTGTGTTGTTTATTCAAACCTACATATTATTTAGAGTAAAAGCTTATAAAATATAACTAATGTTTTCTATAAATATAACCTAATATATGATATCTAAGTGTTTAAATTGAAATTTTAGAAAACTAAATTTGATTTTTATGAACATTTCTTTATTTTTATAATAAATTTATCATAAAATAATAAAGTGAAGACCAAATAACCGAATTAATGTGCACATTAAAAGATTGGTTTACATTTCTTTTGAGAATAAAACTGATTAGATGATAAACTTATAAAATCACATTGATGAGATCCAATGATTTTTTTTCTCTAAAATCAAACCAATCCGTGCTGTGAACACCCCTAATGCGTCAGTCTTAGGACAAGAACACCACCATTGTGATTAGATTTGGAAATTTTGTAATTGGGAATTAGGACTGAAAATTTTGTTAACTAGTATTTAGGATTTTTTTTATATAAATTTATGTTTTTAATATAAAGAAACTAGGAATTAGTATTTAGGTTTCAGAACTAGGAATTATGATTTATGAATTATGATTATGAATTAGGAGTTATTATTATATTAGAAATGAAAATGAACCTTAGTGTGAATTAGTAATTGTTTAAAATGTTACTTATAATTTGTTGTTATATAGATTGCATGTTTTATTTTGGAGGTAGAAGCTTGGAGTATACGGTTTTATAGTTGAGGTGTATTCATAACCACTTATGTGCGTAATATAGTATAAGTGAAATGATACCCTAGGGGTTTGTTTTTGTATGTTAGTAGATTGGCAAGACCCTCATGAAATACTAAATACCATGGTGCTGGTTATGTGCCGTTAATATTACATATGCATGTGTTTGTTGTTTGTTAGTGATAGGTGAGACCCTGATCTTGAGATTGATATTTGTTAGTGGAGAGCAATGCTCAATAGGTTCATTTTGTTTACTTTGAACGATTTTTTCGGAATAACTATAATTTAGTGAAAAGATGAATTGTTGCAAGAAGGATGTTCAATAAACTAAGCTACCTTAGTGGTTGATTACCCATGGTGATCCACTTTATGAAGAAAGATAGAGAAACATACGAGGCATTTATGGTTCATTCTTGCAATATTTATTTGTTATGTGAACCATCCATGGGTGTATAAACACTAGCTTAGCTTTAGTTGTATTGAATATCCTTCTTGCAATATTTAATTTTTTCTTTTTTTTTATTTTGAAAAACAAAATCATTCAAATATTAGGTTTTACATAGCTAAATCATGGTTGTGTAATTTTATTTTCTGGTTTCAACTTTGGAAATGTCTGTATATTAGGGTTATATATGTTGCCGAAGTTTTTCTAAAATTATGTAATGTGATGTGCTTAATGTAGAATTTGGATTGTAGTTGGATGTATAGTAAAGTTTACCCATATAAGAGAAGATTGAGACTAGAATTTGTTAAGAGAGTTGAAGAGTTTGTTAGGAAGGCTAAAGAACATCCTTATTATGTATATGAGAGTGGGACTAGGTGCCTATGTGTCAAGCGTAAGTGTATGAAATTATTGAGGGAAGCTGATGTTAGAGAACACTTGTATAAAAACGGGTTTAAACTTGACTATTGAATTTCACTAAACATAGTGAAGAGACTAGAATTGAATTTAAGATGTCAATCAAGCAGTGTAGATTGGGATAAAGAAAATCTGTTTGAGATGATGCATCAGATGGTACATGATGCATTTAGGCCAGCTTTTGATGACATTCGTCAAAGGGTAGGAGGTAACGTAAATGAGGAGTTACCGAACTCATAATGTCAAGGATTTTATAATATGTTATGCATGCTATGATGGGATTATTGTCTACTAGAAAAGTGTTTAGGCATGTGCGTATAAAGACACATGGACGCATGTGTTGCACTAATGTGAGTTACTACTAAACCAACATAAAGTATAGAGCCCAAAAGTGATCATGTTATACATATGAGCCAAGGGTCCTCAGTAGTTACTAATAAGTGACTGAGCATAGTGGGCCATTTACTGAACGCAAAGCCAAGGAGGTGTGACTACTCGCCTTGATGGGCCGGTTAGTAGTCATAGCCCATTAGGGTTATAACAGGTGTGGTCCCTAACAGTGACATTCTATATAAGTATTAGCTTAAAGCTCCAAAAGATACACTTGACCTAACTGTGCCGTCAGGGTTGAGAACATTGGTATCATCGGCCTGGAGTTGTGTCTACCATCAGACTAGCCCGACTCCGCAGAGATTTTGATCAAACTATTTTCCGCTGCGGTGCCGGTTACTTTGTTTCTCCTATGATATGGACTTAGGTATATTATGCTTCCGATCATCTCTCAAATCTATCTGCGTTGTATATCGAATCTATTTGAGAATAATGTTTTTCGATGATTATATTATTTTGCTGAGTAGATTTCATTCGGTTAATGGAAATCTACATATGGTTCCATGTCCTTTACATGTTTGGGTTCAATTTCTGTATTTTTGATTTGTTCAATTTATGTATTTGTGATTTGTACCCAATTTTATTCATCACGTTGAATTTCTTTGATCAAAGAACATATTTTTTAAAATTGTACAAGACAGTGATCAAAAAAGCCTCTTCATGGTTGCTGTACTTACATAAAGTTATTAAAAGAAACTCTCCATTATATCAATGATCGCGAACGAACGTGGATGGATAAATTCCAAATTCCAAATTCCAAATTCCAACTGGTTTTTCATGGATCAATTCAGAATGTGTTCTTTTGCTATATATTTGACTTATTGGAAAAGGATAAGCTATATTTTCAAAAGCCGGGGATATGTTTTCACGGTTTCACCATATAATTGATTGGATTATGTATCGTGATATATTGATTAAATTAAAACTGAATTCATGCTTTTTGGTATTTGGGCTCACTTTTATTGGTTCCTTAGTTATTCAACAACGTAACTTGATTATATAGATCATTTCAGTTTTTAATTTACGTGAATAATGCAATCGGTGGAATCAAAAGTTAAGGAATCAGTTTTGATATGTGATTATATTGATTCAAGTTTTAATTTTTTATTTTATTTCAGTAAAAAAATTAATATTGAATCTTAAAGTAAATAAATTTGCGTAATCTTAACCGATTATTTAAAATTAATTATTTGGATAAGATTTATATATTTTGATCAAATATTTTATTTAATTTTGATTTGATCAATAAGGTTTTTCTTTTGGATTATTATTAGATAGCCTATTCGGAGAAAAATCTTAAAAGATTATGTTTAGGATAATTTAATTGATCTTTAAATAATCTATTCTGAGGTTGTCATTGGATAATCCTCTGTGAGAAAATAGTGAATAATTTATCCCCATATGGAGATAATATAAAATTAACAAAATGTTTGGCGTTTGTAAAACTGTTTGGCATTTGGCATTGGTCAAAAGGTTTGGTGTTTGGCATTGGTCAAATGGTTCAGTGTCCCATTTGAGTGTTTGTTTTCTTATCCGAACTCAAATTTCCCGAATACAGTTTTTTTTGGTTAAATTCTTTTTTAAAGTAATAAAGTTTTCAGATCGAGATCATTGATCATAAGGCTCTTGGGAAAATCGAGTTCTAGACTTTAGAATTGCTCGAAATGACTAACTTTTACTTATTTTATTTTATTTTTAGTTAAAATCTTAAAGAATTACATTTTAAAAAATAAAGGTTGAAAATGCATCCAGCCAACGCAGGAAAACCGACACAAGTGTATGGCTTGTCGGACTTGCAACAACGCAAGAGGATCCTCAACACGAGTGTGCCCCTCGTTGGTATAGTTGTGTGATGTTGTCTGGGGTTTTTAATGTACATGGTTGTGTCTCATGGGAACACTATTGTGTAACGTTCCACGATTGTGAAAGAAGTATGACATGGTCATGTGCCCACCAAGCACGACCACGTTAACTTAGGCCTGGGTACAATGCGTAATAAATGTAAAAAATTCTTGGAAAGCAATTATAAGCTTTATAGTTTCCTGGAGTATCTTCTTAATATATCTAAGCACTATAGTTGCAAAAGTAACCTCTGTCGTGGAGATTGCCAAAATAGAAACTCTAAGGTGTAACTATCCGCCCAAAGGAAGGTATTTATTTGGCTGGGGTAATGAACACGAACACGGTGGTAATAAGTAGACACTAGCATCCATTGTAATGCTTGGCTAGCCCAAAGCAAAGTTTTGGCTGGATTGTGTGAACTTCTATAAAGATGTTCATTACAAAATCTTGATCGATCCAAAGAAAGGTTAGATTTTGGCTAAGCTGTTAAGACTTATTATTGTTACAATTAACCATTAGTAAATCGTACTCTTTCTCCAAAGATGGAGATGTAGTGTTACAAGGTTAATTTTGATGGGTAGTTGTTATTTAAAATTTTCCAATTGCTTTCATAAAGATTATTAATGTGAACTAAATTTTACGTTCTCTAGATTGAATAATATTGATTACTGAAAGTGAATCTATGGATTTGCCGATGTTACAGTATTAACATCTTAAGGAATTTGAGATCTAGTGGGAGAAGTTACATTGAACTCTAGTCCATGAATACAAAATATGGCACTTACGGAACCTTTTTTTTCCAAATTGTCTAATAAAAGTGCCAATAAGGAAACATTTGCTTTTATAGACAAAAAGTTTTATGACAGAGTGTGCCCCGCGTCATGTGAAGTTTATTGCCTCAGAACTTCTCTCAGAGGAGACAGGATTGCAAATGCAACATCCTAAAAGAATATATATAGGGCCCAAACGATTGACTAGAGAGTAAAGGATAATACCCTTTATGGAAACCACATAAATAATGAAAGAATAACCCAATGTAAGCTTAAAGTTTCAAAAGGAAGGGCATGTCCTTTTGTCAGTAGGAAATCCCATCCAATTTAAGTGACTAAAAACGAAAGTGATTAGATACTAAGAAGGGGATTAAAAGGAAAAGTCGATTGAAATTCATTTTTAACAATGGCCGAAGGTTGGGGTCACCTCTCCTAAAGGAGAACTAATAGGCCGATGTGAAATTAAATTCTCAAAGCACTTGATACAAAAAGTAACATGTACATTAAGTGCATAAGAGGCAATACTACTGACAAGAAAGGGGAAAATGTCAGGATAACTAAAGAGGTTCTGTGGTGGATGAATGCCAATATTTGTGAGACTATTTCATATGATTTTATTGGAATGGTCGATGATATGCTTTATGGTTGCCTTTACCCATTAAAGTGGTATATTGATATGTTGGATGCTTGTGAGTCTTTTCGGACCGATTATGAAATTCAACTCGGTAACACTGATAGGGTTGCAAAATCCAATCAGAGAGATTGATCGGTATCCTAGACCAGCTACTTAACCCCTTGATAAGTATGAGATAGTCCCTTAGAATGCAATGCGAAGTTCGCTAAGCATGAAGGTGCGGCTAAAAGGAGGAACCTAACCCTAAAAGATAAGTAGGTTGCATTTAGTACTTGTGTAAAAGCATTTGTGATAGGCTAAAGTGCATTCACAGGGGTTCAAACCAAAGTCCTGCTATTCAAAGCAGTACTCCTCAACCATCCGACCAACTTGTTGGATGCAGCTATTGTTTGGTTATTCAGAAAGATCACAAAGGGTATAAAGTTTGTTATCCCACTAATTGAAAGGTTTTTTGAAAAGCATGAGAGATATTAAAGTTTTTTGAGGATGTTGAGTTTAAGGGAAAAGATAAGGTAAACGACATTGTTATATGTAGATTCTTTTAAAAAAAGGCTTCTTTACTCAACGGTTTCAACAAAAGATCGCTAAAAGGAAAGCAGTCTTTCATAGCGGTTATTTGAAATATTTTTAAGATTCCATTATTCTCTTGGTATATTTCTTTTTTTTATTGCCCCTTTCTGAACAGTTTAGAACCACTAAGAAAAGTCACATTTAACTACTAAAAAACGAAAAATCCGTTTTGTATGTGCTTGTGTATTGAATAAGTATCTTGATGTTGTCTACAATGTTTGGATTATTTAAAGAGCCCTGCTATTTAGTACGAACTAACATTCGCACTTTTTACAGGAATAAGAGTTACAAGTCAAATTCTACATGAAAATAATAAATTAGTAATTATTTTTAAAAAAAACCTAAAATCTACCGTCTAGTTTTTTCTCTCTTTCAATGAGGAGACTCACCACCACCGCCATCGTCACTGATCTATTTATTTTTCTGGTTCTCTTCTCAAAATCTTCACAGTTTCGATTTTCAGCCAACTTTTGTTGGCCAACTTTTGGCCAACCTTAATATTTTATTATTATACACCCTCTTTTCCCTTCTATTTCCTTTCTCAATCCTTTTTCAATTATTTTCAAACAATAATAAAATATTAGAGTTGGCCATAAAACTTTATTGAAATCTTCATCTTCTTAATTTTCTCCCACGAATATTGAATTGCAAGAAGCCTCTCTCCTATGAAACATTGCTACAATAGATAACTTTAAAATCAGGAAAAAAACTGGCATGGCTATTTGGACACCCAACAGGTTATTTAGTCTCTAGTAACTAGAAAAAAAAGGAGATACATGGTGCAGAGCAAACATAAATGTTTGTTTAAACTTTGAATAGTTAAAATTCACATACATCTTTTATACTTCGAAAAAGAAAAAACTATTCCTATAATCAAAGTTCTCCTATCATTGCAACATGGTTTTGGTCATGATGCTGGAAATCGAAACTGAGATGGAAGTGACAATCATATATATGGGTTGGATGCTGTGGAGTAGCTGCAGTAGGCTTCTTTATTTAAAGAAGAATAAAATAAAATAAAAACGTGCTAACGATCACAAAAACAAGTTCACAGTGGTATCCCATAATTGTCTCCACGTCATTTGTTAAAATTTGACGAAATTTAGTTTGCACTAAGAAGCATTTTCCATAATTTATTTGTGGCTCTAACCATGACTAATTTACCCCCAATTCTAACCGCGACTAATTTAGGGTGGTTCTAATTTACTTGGAGATGGGATAAGTAACCATAATAAAATGGGAAACTAAGATGTATGTAAAGAAAAAAAAAGGAAAAGGAAGGATTCTAGGAGATTAGAACGGTGTGCACATGCTCGCCACATTATTAGTGGTTTTTCAATGAATTATACTTCGTATAAATTAGCATTTTCCTTTTATTATTTAGTGTATATATTTGACATTGCTATGAGAGTAACCATTAATCAAGATTTTTTTTTAACATCAAATATTAAAATTTAAAATATGATAATAATTAATTCCTTTATTCTATGTTTAATTATATTTATGTATGATTATATTTTTTAAATTTTATTTTTATTAAATGAGTTAGAACATAAATTATTCAATAAAATAGAATAACACATAGATCATTCTTTTTCAGTTTAGTTTATAATTAACAATTGATAATTAATTTTATAACTTAGTGTAACTCTCTATAATTTTACAAAAATTAATTATGAACACAATTATAAACGCGTAAACAGAGACCCATGCGAACGCATTGATCATGATGTGATTGGAGGGTGGATCTAGCTTCAATTGGCATGAAATCTTGATGAACATGGAAGGAAACGACCGCGAGTTCAAAGTGGGTTTAAACCCATGCTTGGAATTAAAACCAAAAAGATGGAATTAGGAAGAAGATGGAAGAACATGTGATTGGATGCCACAATCAACCTAAGTTGATTGATAAACCCTATTGAGATTTGCCACAAGGGAGCTAAACTCCATTGATAAGAATCAAGTTTCAAAGCTACTCAAGCTATGAACAAAGAGAGAATTTCCTCTCAATCAATTCAATCCAATTTCATTCAATCAAAATCTATGTTTTGTGTTTCTACAAATTGTATTTGTACTTTCTAACATCAAGGACCTAAGTGTAGAAAGGCTAAAGCATGAGGACCACATATCAAAGTCATTGAACATGTTAAAAATACTAAAAGAGCCCCTACACTAAAAAATTCAAAACAGCCCCAAAACTAATGATTTATTACAATCATGAACAAGTGAAAACATTTGTAGGAGGTGTCTTTGAAAAACTCCAACTTTAAAATCAACATATCTTTAGCAAAGACTTCTAGCTTTTCATAATCACATCAGGTCACGTGCTAGTTATTCTAAAAATTGGACATGATTGAGTAACAAAAACAATAAAATTTAGAGAAAAGAACCTAGTTGAGGCTGAAGAATTGGACGGAGCATGCAACGGATGAGATTTGACCAAGTGTCGTTTACAGTGATGTAGGTCGAATGGCAAACCAAGAGGTTTGGGAGTAAATGTATGGTTGTGCACGTGTGTAGAGAAGTGTAACTCATAAGTGACTATGAGTTTTGAAAATTTTCAGTATTTGCAAAATGGGGTCAGATACGTGGTCTCTCCATCGTGGTCTCATAAGTTTTGAGTCCGTCCTAAAATCCACTAGAAAAATATTTGGTCACTGTTACGATCATAATCATTTTTGGCGCACTATATGATCTTATTTAAGAAATAAAAAACTACAAGACTCACTCGATTTCAAATACTCCTTGGGACTGTTACCAAAAGAATTCTCCGTAAGACATACTTAACCGAGGACAGAAATTGTCTGTCTCAATTTCATGTGCCATATTCCTGTCGCTCCAATGAAAACCTAACATGCAAATTAATATTTCACTTCATCAAACCTAAACTAAGTGAGGTCTCCTGACACCGTTAGTTGAGGAAACTCAGTCTCCTCCCTCAGTCAAAAACATGAAACATCTTGATCCGTCATGCTTGGTGCATGGCGATCATGATCTCCAATCTGGCCTCCGGTGTGGTGGTTTGAGTACTCCGGCCACTCACCTGACGGTGAGGGGGGACCTGCAAGCACTTCGACGGTTAAGTCATTAAAGTTTCACAGGGTAGTAAACTCAGATATCAGATAGTAGTAAAAGCGTACTAAATGAAGATCAATCACATGTATTTATAAGGCTCATAGGGCTACTAAAGTCAAACCTGTCACTATCATACTTCCGTGAATTGCGACGGTATGTACGGATATGTAACTGACCCCATGTGGGGTTGGTAATCCTCAAGCTCTAAGTCGGGTATTCACCACGACATGGTACCACGGCCTGAGCCACCTACGTAGGATTCAAATCATGTGTCCCCAAATCATGTCCCCAACTATGTCCCACCAATAGAATATCGCCACATCATTGAAAATATTTCCTTTAATTATAGTCTTTAATTTCCTAATAAATTTTTTAATGACGTGGCAATATTCTATTGGTGGGACATAATTGGGGACATGATTTCGGGGACACATGATTTGAATCCACCTACGTGGGCCTTGCACATGCCTCTCTTACGGGCTAGGTCCAGAACAGTTGCCCCCAAGTCAGCGGTATTTCGTCAGACATGCCATGGACTTCTAATCCTGACATGACCTGGCGACATGCCCGCTTCCAAGTCGTTGTTGTTTGGATTCTCCCGTCAGTTTTCACTTTGACACGTGTCCATGTGGGATTGGTCGCGACCCTTCGTGGGTCGTGCCCATCATTACTCGATCACATCAGGCCTGCGTTCATTTAATGCGCCCTAGGTCGTTACTTCATCTTCACGCTTCTTCTTCCACTTCTCTCTCTATAAATACTGTTTCACTTATCCTGAAAACACTTCTTCGCCTTTAAGCTTTCCTACATACTTTCTCACTATTTGCATCTAGTTCTTCCTTTTGCTGCCGCTTTCCCAATCGTCTTCAACCTCCTTCTTTCCAACTTTTCTCAGGTACTCCCTTCTTCTCCCTGCTCGTTTCCTTTTTGTTATTTCTACGCAATTTCTTTCTTCTCTGTTTTCCTTGAAATGTCAACTCCTGAAAGACCCACTAATTTTCCCTCAAAAGGAAGTCTTTCTGGGGAAGTTGGGGATTTCGTCGGTTCGCCTTCTGGACCTGAGATTAGTGATGGTAGTGGTCATCACATCCCCACTCCCCCTTCAACCTCTGGTTCTGACAGTGAACCTCTCTTTGAAGCCTCCGGGAAATTCATCCCTGGTATCCCCCAGGTTATCCCCTTCTCAGGGGCCCCTTTTTCTCAATTTGTTGCCCCCATACCCTTAAGATATGGGGTTTGTAAATATGAATATGATGAGTCATCCAGGGTAGTGATAATGCCATAACATCTAGATTACAACTTCCTGTGCCTTTGATAATTTGTACCTCGTCTGAATCTTCTAGTTTTACTTCTTCTAATAATTCTGCTAAATCTTCTGACTCTAGATCCTCTGACCCTCTTTATGTTCCCCCTATTTCTATTGGAAAACCTATGTCGGCCTCCATGTCGGGTTCCGAGTCGCCCTCAACTTCTGCTCCTGCTCAAGTCGCCTGAAAGCCTTCTAAGAACAAGGCCTTAGAGCGTTGGCATAAGACAATTCAAGAATGGTATCGCCCGACTAAGAAGGTCGCCAGAATCGAAGTCCCCAAAAGACTCCAAGGTATTCAAGAGGTGAGGATGATGTTCTGGATTGACCATGACATCCTTCAAATTCCCTCAGGACTAAGCTCCACGCTAAAATTTCACGTCGTGGAGGTTGAATTCAGGGGCGCCATGCATTTCCCTGGGGCCATACCAGAAGAAGACATTCCCTCTGATCTGGTCACACTGTACAAGGATGAATGCATTGACCCCAACGAGCGCATTGGGTCCTGCCCCCAGAAAGGAGCGTCAGATTTTGTGATTTTATACGAATGTTTCTTCTGCGACATTCGGCTGTGCTTCCCCTTTTCCAACTTTCAAGTCGAGATCCTCAACCGACTTGAAGTCGCGCCTTCTCAACTCTACCCAAACGCTTGGGGATTTATCAATGCGTTTGAGATATTTTGCTAGGCAAAAAACTGGGAGGTCTCCAGCAACCTTTTCATATATCTTTTCATGCCTTACCATCTCGTCGACTTTAGTTTCATCTCGTTTCGCCAGAGGAAGGACCACGCCTTCTTCAAGCTATACGACGACTCTTTTCTCCCGTTCAAGGATGCTTACTTCAAAGTGTCCTATGTCGGGGAGGACTATCCCTTCTGGACAGGTCCAGATGGGTCACCTCTGTTCCCCCTCTACTGGTCTTATGAGCACTACTTGCGTGGAACCGAGACCTATGTGACCGACCACGGCTCGTTGCTTGACTCCGACATCGCCATTATTGCTGGCCTCCGCGAGTTCAACAAGCAATATGGCCTCATGAAATGCAAGGACATTATCAAGGGTCATTGCATTAGTTGTGCTTATACTCTAGGTAATGTCGCTGTTATCTTTTTATTATTGCTTTCCTAGTTTTCATGTCACTACTTATCTGCTCTTACATGCGTTATTTCTATAGTTCATAATATATTGATCGTTGTGTTGGCTTTGTCTTCAGGTGCTATCATGTCTGGATACGCCCAGATGATGAAGAAGACGGGTGCCATGACCAAAAAGGGGAAAAAGGAGACCCCTGCTCAGAACTTGGCGCGTGAACTGCTCACAGATCACGGGGTCCAGTCCCCAGGAATTTCCCAAGGTCCGGCTGCTGTTACTGCCAATGTCGCGGCGACCTATCCCGAAGCTCAGACTGCTAAGAAGAGAAAACTCATTCTTCGAAGTCGCCAGAAGTCCCCGGTCCCTGCTTCCCAAGAATTGGTGACATTCCAACTGCCTCCTCATAACGAGATATCTCTCTCGGACGACGAAGAGGAGGAGACCATTGGTCTTGCCTTAAAACAGAAAAGAGGTTAGTTGATCAATGCCCTTGTTTTAAGTATTCCTTTTTCCTTTGTCTGCACCGTATTAACTTGCAAATTTCGTTGATATTTTTAAGTCGCTAATCCTGCTAGTTTCAATTCGTACAGGACCCGCCCCAGCTACGGGATCATCTTTATCTTCTCAATGGCAAGGCTTCAAGGCCCCCATTGTCTCTTTTCATCATGGAGAGTTTTTTAAGGACCTCCTCCACTTTGTGTTGAAGGTATGCTGCATGTTGGTTTGTTTTCCTCTGCACATTCCCGTTGCCTTTATATTCGAATCCTTAAGTCACCTTTTTATCTCATAGGATAACGTCGGGGAAGCCTTGGGTTGGATGTCCCGCCAATCTGCCTTGCTGAAGTTCTTGCATGAAGAACTGGAAAAGGCCAGTCTTGCTGCCGACTTGGAGCAGAAGCTCCTAGCCACCAAAGCCACTGCTGAAAAGCAAATCCAAACCTTGACTAGGGAATGAGACACGTTAAAGGCTTTTCAGTCTGAGCTTCGGGCTAAGATTTCTACGGTGGCCTCCAACTTTAAGCAACTGAAGTTGGAGAATGCTAAGCTCTCTGAGGAGAAGAAGGAAATTCAAGTTGCCCTTTCCAAAGCTCAGGAGGAGGCGACTTCACTTCGCAGGGAGAATGATATTCTTTCCCGAGTTAGGGATCAGCTATCTGCGGACAAGGCGTCGTTGGAGACTAACAACGACAAACTGAAAGCTGAGATTGAGGAGCAGAGTCGTCTTATCTCCAACGGTGCCTACATGGCTTTTGCCAGCTGCCTTAAGCAGGTGGAGTTCGTAAATCCCGGGATCCAACTTACCTTCAAAGGGGTTCATCCTCTCCATGGGGTGGAGAGCAGTAAGCTGTTGGACTATGACAACGACCCACCTACCCAAGTCGATATCAACGATCCCGAGTTGGAGGCTTTTGACCCTCATGCTGACTATTCAATGTCGCCAATTCCAGCTGGGGATGAAGATGCTGCCCCTATTGAGCCTTGAAGCTCATTTTTGTAATAATTAGGTTTATTTTTGTTATTTTATGAACAATTTACTGGCATGTTGACCAGGTTTTCTTTTGTAATGCTTGACTTTTGATGACATTTCCTTGCTTTTCCATCCCCATGGCAATTTCTATTCCGTAACTTTAACTTGAAGTTTCTCAACATCGTTGCTTAACATGTCATTGTATTTACAATGTGTAACTTCTGCTTTGTATGTTTTGTTGCCGGGGTTTTCAATCCTTTAGAAGTATTTAAGGCTTGTAGCTATATCGTTGGGGCATGTCGCCCTATTAGGATCTTTGATCCTGACGAAGTACCTCAAGGCCTGTGGCCTATTTGGGGCGTGTCGCCTTATTGGGATCTTTGATCCTAATGAAGTACTTCAAGGCTTGTGGCCTATTTGGGGCGTGTCGCCCTATTGGGATCTTTGATCCTGATGAAGTACTTCAAGGCCTGTGGCCTATCTCGTTGGGGCGTGTCGCCCTATTAGGATCTTTGATCCTGATGAAGTACTTCAAGGCCTGTGGCCTATTTGGGGCGTGTCGCCCTATTGGGATCTTTGATCCTAATGAAGTACTTCAAGGTCTGTGGCCTATCTCATTGGGGCGTGTCGCCCTATTGGGATCTTTGATCCTGATGAAGTACTTCAAGGCTTGTGGCCTATTTGGGGCGTGTCGCCCTATTGGGATCTTTGATCCTGTCAAACGCCTTGTTGAACTATAATCATTGAATATCTGCAATTGAAATCTTAAACTTTAACGGATTTTTGTTCTCATTTCATATATGATTGGGTTACAAAATCTGGGGCCTCATGAAAACCTTCAAGGTAAAACCCTCCTTAGGGAAAAATCCCAAGAAGGAAAAAGAGTACCCCTTACAGAAATTGTACATCAAAACTTGGAATACAACATTGAGTTAAAGATAAACAAGTAGACTAGTCTTTAACTGTAGTACCTCCTTAGATCCGCGACATTGAAGGTCCGCGGCAATTCTCTCCCTTGTAAAGTTTCTAAGGCGTACGCACCTTTTCGTGTACTTCTTATTACCCGGTAAGGGCATTCCTAATTTGCTGCAAGCTTTCCATCTTTTGCATTCTTTAGACCAATGTTGGCCCTTCTTAGTACGAGATCGTCCATCGCGAACTCGCGCTTCACGACTTTGGCGTTATACCTCTGAGCAACTCGCTGCTTTCTCGATATTTTGGTTAACCATGCCAACTCACGGACTTCATCCATGAGGTCGAGCTCTTCTCTCAGGATTTCTTGATTATTTGGTGGAGTATACATAACCCTCCAAGACGGTTCACCAATCTCAACTGGAATTATGGCATCAGTCTTGTATACAAGGAGGAAAGGGGTTTCTCCCGTGGTACTTTGCGGGGTGGTTCTGTAACTCCACAACACCTGATAGAGATTATCCACCCAAGCTCCTTTGGCATCCTCAAGTCGTTTTTTCAGACCAATTAGGATAACTTTATTTGCTGCTTCAACCTGGCAGTTTGTCTAGGGGTGCTCGACACTTGAAAAGTGATGTCGAATCTGCAGCCCTTCCAAGAGTTCTCTGAACTGGCTCCCTGTGAATTGAGTCCCGTTGTCAGTGACTATCTCGGTCGGGATTCCGAAGTGACATATGATTGTTTTAAACGTGAAGGCCTCCACCCTTACTGAAGTAATGGTAGCAAGAGGTTCTGCCTCAACCCACTTGGTGAAGTAATCCACTGCCACAACTAAGTATTTCAGCTGCCCCGTGGCTTTATGAAAGGGTCCCATAATGTCCATCGCCCATGTGTGGAAAGGCCATGGCACGGATAAAATATGCAGCTCTTCAGGCGGGATATGAGGGTATTCGCATGTCGTTGGCATTGTTCACATTTTTTAACGTGATTAGCTGCATCTTTCTGCATAGTCAGCCAGAAGTATCCCGCTCTCAACGCTTTCCTGGCCAGAGATTTGGCTCCGACATGATGTCCGCAGCTTCCTTTGTGTATCTCGGCCAGTACATACCCGACTTCTTCCAGACAATTGCATTTCAGGAGCGGGGTTTAGATCCTCTTTCTGAACAAGTGGCCTTCAATTATTGCGAATCTCGTTGCCTTTTTTATTATCTTTTTGGACTCTTTATCATCCTCAGGTGTGATCCCCCTCTCGATATAATCAACCAGGGGGGTCCTCCAATCAACTTCTTGTACTTGTAGAGTGAAACTGGGATAGGGAATTACCTCCTCTACCACAGAATGGTAATTTGATGCCTTCTTTGTGCTGGCAAGTTTGGAGAGAAGGTCTGCACGTGCGTTTTCTTCTCTCGGGATATGTTAGATCTCAAATTTGGACAACCCCACCAGAGCATCTCGTACTTCAGTGACTTATTTCTGCATTATAAGCTCCTTTTCTTGGTATTCCCCCTTGATCTAAGAAACCCCAGCTTCGAATCTGAGCAGATGGTTATAGTATTTGCCCCTAACTCTTTGGCCATCCGTATTCCAGCGAGGCAAGCATCATATTCCACTTGATTGTTTGATGTTGAGAAATCAAGCTTTAGAGAATATTCGATCGCCAGACCATCTGAGTTTTCAAGGATCACCCCGGCACCACATCCTTTAGTGTTTGTCGAGCCATCGACATATATCATCCATTCCCCGGAGTGGGCCTCCCCGGGATGAGTCATTTCTGCCAGAAAGTCAGCCAGGACATGTGACTTGATTGCAAGTCCTGGTTCGTATGATATGTTGTAATGGGTTAACTCAATTGCCCACGACATCATCCTCCCCACCAGATCCGGCTTATGCAAAATCTGCCATATTAGTTGGTTCTGACCAGAATTGGGTAACATTGGAAATATGGGCGCAATTTCCTGTAGGCTATCAACAACGCAAAAGCCACTTTTTCAAGTCGTTGGTAGTTCACTTCGGCCCCTTGCAAAGCCCTAGAAACAAAATAGATGGGAAATTGATCTTTACCTTCTTCTCGGATCAACATGGCACTTGCGACTTCGTCAGTAACCGCGAGATAGAGTATCAAAGTGTCACCCACAATTGGTTTCCTTAAGACGGGAGGAGATGCCAAGGAGACTTTAAGTTCTTAGAAAGCGTCTTCGCACTCTTGAGTCTAATCGAAGGAGTCCTGCTTCTTGAGGATTTTGAACATTGGGAGGCAGCGTTTTGCTAAAGCCAGGAAGAAACGCGAGAGAGCTGCAATCCTCCCGGTGAGCTGCTGTACATCTTTTACCGTCCTTGGGCTTGTCATTTCGAGGATTGGCCGACATTTGTCTGGATTCGCCTCTATGCCACGACTTGTGAGCATAAATCCCAGGAAATTTCTTGCTTCCATACCAAATGTACACTTTAGAGGATTAAGTCATAAATTATACTGTCGTAGGCGTTGGAAGAAGGACTCCAAGTCCTTGGATGGGTCTTCGTCATCTTTGGTTTTGACGATCATGTCGTCAATGTACACCTCGACTTCCTGCCCCTCATCTCGGCAAAGACTTTGTCCATCATCCTCTGGTATGTTGCCCCTGCATTCTTTAAACCAAACGGCATCACATTGTAACAAAATACCCCAAGATCAGTAATAAAAGATGTTTTATTCTGATCTTCGGGATTCATGGGTATTTGATTATACGCCGAATAAGCGTCTAAGAATGAGAGATATCGATAACCCGCGGAATTATCTACCAACTTATCGATGGCCGTTTCTCTCTCTTGGCCCATCCTTCTCTTCTTCTGGCTACTGGCCTTGACCCTCTTCCCGTATTGAAAGTCAATGGTAGCAAAATTTGGGGTCTACACCCGGCATATCCGAGGCAACCCATGCAAAATTATCTTTATTATCTTGCAACACTTTTACCATATTTTTCATAATGTTAGTAGGTAAATTTTTTCCAACCTTAACTACCTGTTCAGCCTTGTTGCCGACTTGTACTTCTACCGAGTCGCCTATCGTTCGTGTTGTAGTTTTGCTCTGGGATCTAAGTCCACCAGTATCACTGCGGCATCTTGCCTAACGAACTTTTGTTTTCCTTTCGCTTCCTTCTTTACATCTTCTTTTTGCATCTCTTTTACTTCTTCCTTTTCTTGTGCTAGAGTGTTCTTTGTTATCTTGAGGCTCTCCAGATAATAAAGTTGTGACTCCAGGCCCTTTCCCCGCACAGTGACAATGTCGTCCCTATCACTGGGGAACTTCATTGCCATGTGCAGGGTCGAGACCACAGCTCTTAGAGCGTTTAAAGTCGGCCTCCCCAGGATTGCATTGTAAGCCGATGGACAATCTACGACTAAAAGTTTTACCTCCACTGACCTGCTGCCTCCGCGGCCAGAAATAGTTACCTTTATCTTTACATAGCCTTTAGGGGATATAGTATCCCCTATAAAGCCTATCAAGTTTCCTTTATGAGGGATAAGCCTTTCTCGGTCAAGCCTAGCTTTTGGAAAAGGTCCCAGAACATGATGTCAGTCGAGCTCCTTTAATCCACAAATAACCTCTTGACTTTATACCCCACCATCCTGGCTGTGATGACCAGAGGGGCATTGGATCCCGTTCCATCGATGGGTAAGTCTTCCTCAGAAAATTCCAACGTCATTCTCCTCATGGCCTTAATAGTCATGCAGTGGTCCCTTTCATCACGAGATCTCTTTCTGGATGACTCTGAGGCTTCCATATGGTCTAAACCCCCAGCAATTACGTTAATGACACCTTTTAAGGCCGTGTTGTCAGGTCGCCTTAGACTACCGGACCTCGATCGTCGCCTTTCATCTCGCCCTGAATCCCTGTTCTTGGGGCCGGAACCGCGTCTTCCGGAAGGTGATGGACTCCTCCCCCAGGGTGTCCCTTCATCACTTTTCTGGATGAACTATTTCAACTTCCCTTGTCTTATTAATTTTTCAATTGCGTCTTTAAGATGGATGACTCATTTGTATAGTGCCCGTGATCCTTATGGTATAGGCAGAACTTGTCCTTGTTCTTCGACTGCGACCTCAATGGCGGGGGTCTGTCTTTAAGTTCTGAATACATAATCTCCTTATACACTCGTGAGGGCGGCATGGTGAGAGGTGCGTAATTGGAGTAAGCTCCTCTGGGCGGCTTCCCGCTTCGGTCATACGTTCTCCCTTTTTCCCTGGGCTTTCCTTCGTAAGTTACCTTTTGCTTTTATTTTTTATCTTTCTCTTGTTTTGCGGCTTGGTTGTCAGCTTTGTTGTTTCGGACCCATTCTTCAATTTGGATCCACTTCTCTGCTCGCTTCTTTAATTGCTCCATAGTTTTGGGCTTTTCACCAGCCAGATCCTTGGCGAAACCGCCCGGCTTCAATCCCTGCCTGAGAAAATATAACATCATATTGGGTGCGACATCGCGTATGTAAATGCAAATGCTCTAAGTTTGGAGTTTCGATGATTCCACAACAAACCAAGAATCAAAAGGATAAATCACGCGAACAAGCGCAGTAAATAGATCCGCAACAACAAAGGGTATATAGGTTTTAAATTATAAATAAATGTAAGTTTGATTAAGGCTCTTTGGAATTGGAACAAACATTTTCCTAAAAGGGATTTTTAGAAAAATATTAAGAGTTAAGATAAAATCATTTTCAAAGAAAAGACCCTCCTTGAAAATTTCAAAGAAAATATCTAAAAATTGATTTTTACTTGAAAAAGACAAAATTGGGTGTATATTCAAATATCAAGGTTCTAGAAATAAAATTTGAATTTTTTGGCTAGTATATTCGAATATGGCTTGCCATATTCGAATACATATTCGAATATGACATATTGTATTGGCCTGATCATTTTTCAGAAACTGTGTATTCGAATATATATTTGAATATGGCTTGCCATATTCGAATACATATTCGAATATAACAAGGAACCTAGGCCTTGTCACTTCCAAAACTTTTATATTCGAATACATATTCGAATATGGAACCTCCATATTCGAATATATATTCGAATATGAAGCCTACAAAAATCAAATTTTAAGCGTAGAAACACTATATTCGAATACATATTCGAATATGATAGTACTATATTCGAATATGAAAGTGCCATATTCGAATATGTAAGTGCTATATTCGAATAGCATATTCGAATATGAAAATGAAATATGCGCAACTTCTGACTGCTGTTTCTGCCATCTATAAAAAGGGCTTCTGACTTAGAATATAACATACCCTTGTGAGCTTAACATTGAATTGAAAAATTACTTTCTATCATCAATCTCTCTAAATCAAGGGTCTTGTGCTTTTGCCTAAGGCTTACTTTGTTTTTCCCTATTCTGTTTCTTTCATAAAAACAAAGAGCCTTAAATCAAATATATTAGAGCTTCAAGTTGTATCATTTACTCTTTTGAGAGTTTCAATTGTTGTGAGCAAATTTTGTGTGAAGGTGTGGTATCCTTCTAAATTGTTTGAAGGTGGGGTATCCTTCAAGGTGTTCTTAGGGCGAGGTATCCCTAGATTGAGGCCTTTAAAATTGGTGGGGTATCCAATTGAGAAAGGTGCTCTTAGTGTGTAATTGTTGAAAAGTAATAAATCTCGCGTGGCGGAGATTCGTAGACTGGACGTAGGTCACAAGTGGTGTGTGACTGAAGCAGTATAAAACTCGGTGCTATTCTCTCTATCCCTAAAACTCATATCTATTTAAGTTTATTTAATCTTCATTTCTATTTTTCATTATATTTCAATTCCATACGTCAACTAATATATATCTTGTTCAAGTTGTGTTATAATTTTAAACAATTTTTTGGAAAATTTTTAAGCTCAATTCACCCCCTCCCCTCTTGAGCATAGATGCCACTTGGTTAACAGCGTACTTTAAGGGACTCTACATTAAAGCGGATGATATAGTCCCTTAGCGGTTCGTCGGGCTTCTGTTTTATCCTTATTCAATCTTGAATTGTTGCTTGCTACTTGTGAAGTTAGAAACAAACTTATCTTTCAGTGCTTTCCATCCCGCGATGGATCCTGCTGGCAGTGACGAGAACCATCTTCGCGCAACAACCTTCAATGTCAGCGGGAATGCCCGACATATTACAAGCTCCTTGGCCCCTTGGAAGACCATGGTCTGTTGGAAGATCTCGATATGGTCTTGAGGGTCGGTAGTCCCGTCATAAGGATCAATCTGCATGGCAAACATCAAGTTTGCCGACATTTCAAAATTCATTACTGCTGGGACAAAAGGATTGTGACATCCGTCAATTTGAATGTCATTCTCCGCCACTCATTCCACCTGGTCGATATCGGGGAAACGAGGCAGGGTGATGACGGGTTGCAACAGCGGGATTTGTGGTCCCACCATAGAAACCTATTTCTCCACCTAGGGATTTTGTCCCTCTCGTTTATTCTCATGTCGCTGGGGGGTTGCTGCCCCAAACCAAGGTTGACTAGGATTGCCTGGAATTCCAGCTGCTGTTTTTGCCAGGCCTCACGTTCCTTGTTTATCTTTTCAATTTCTTCAGTTTGCTTTTGGATCATTTCTTTGAGGTCGTGCATTCCGTCCTCAATAGTGACCATCCTATGCTCCAACATTGCCGGATTAGTGCCTCTGGCTTCCTCCTGTTTGGCAAGCTAGAAGAGCATGAACTTGAGTTGAGTCATTTGGATCAACTTGAGGGAGTTGACAAGAAAAAGAAAGGTATTGCCTTCAAAGCAACCACTCCTCCACCTCAAGAGATAGAAGAAGATGAAAGCAACTTTGATCCAACCAACATGGATGATGAGACCGTGGTTCTCTTCGCCAAAAGATTCAATAAATTCTTCAAGAAAAGAGAATCATCAAGAAGACCATCAAATTTCACACCAAGGAAAACATTCAACAACGGAGAAGGATCAAGGTCCAACTTGTTATGAGTGTGGAAAAACTGGACATATGAAGATGGAATGTCCCATAAATAAAAATAAGAATGAAACACAGGAGAAAAGATTCGTCAAAGGAAAGAAAAGTAGAAGAGCATACATAGCTTGGGATGGTAATGACACAGAATCATCTGATGAATCGGAGAGCGAAATAGCCAACCTATGCCTCATGGTCAACCATGATGAAGATTATCTTCTTGATGAAGATGAGGTAAAAGATTCTGAAAACTCTAACTATAGCTTTGATGAACTGCAAGATGCTTATAAAGAATTACATGAAAAATCTATGATCATTGCTAAAGAACTTGCTAAAACTAAGAAAGAAAAAGGTCTCTTAAATGACAAAATAGATATCCTTAGTCGTGATATTATTAAAATGAGACAAGCTCAAATTCCATTCGGTAGTTTTCAATATGACTGTGAATCTTGCCAAATGAATAAATCACCCACTTGTACTTCATGTGATATTCATTTGAAACAAATTGATAAGCTAAAGAATATGATTGGCAAAGGTAAAGGTCCTTTGACAAAAATAGAAAATGCTTGCAAATCACAAACATGTACTTCTTGTGATTCACACTTAAAAGAAATTGAGGATTTAAATAATGTGCTTGCTAAATTTACAATGGGTAGAGACAACCTAAACATCTTGCTTGGTAAGCAATGATGTCATTTCAAAAAGGCTGGTTTAGTATATAATCCAACCAATAATCAAAAGCTCTATAAAAACTTCTTTGTCTCTTCAAAAACCTCTTCTAGTCCATTCATAACTTGTTTTTATTGTGGGTTAAAAGGTCATAGTGCTACTACTTGCAATACAAGAAAAATTAGTGTGCCACATGAAAAGAAAATATGGATTCTCAAAGGCACCCTTGGAAAAACTAACCCTCAAGGACCCAAGAAACCATGGGTACCTAAGAAACAAAATTAAAATGTTTTTGTAGGTATGCTTGGTGGTAAAAGAATCCAAATGGTATCTTGATAGTAGATGCTCCAAGCATATGACAGGAGACAAAACAAAATTCTCATCCTTCACACCTAAGGATGGAGGATATGTTACATATGGTGACAACAACAAAGGAAAAATCCTGGGTACAGGTAAAGTTGGTAAGACTCCTTCAACTTCCATCGATAACGTACTTTATGTTGAAGGATTAAAACATAATCTGTTAAGTATTAGCCAATTATGTGATAAAGGAAATGAGGTTATTTTTAATTCTTATTCATGCTCTATTATTAGTAAAGAAAATAACTCAATTAAATTTATGGGTCATAGGATTAACAATGTTTATATGATTAGTTTAGATGATATATCCTCAAATGATGCACAATGTTTTATAACTAAAGAAGAAGAATCTTGGCTATGGCACAAAAGGATTGCACACATTCATATGGACCATTTAAATAAATTAATTTCAAAAGAATTGGTTATTTGTTTGCCCAAAATTCGTTTTGAAAAAGATAAATTATGTGATGCTTGTCAAAAGGGTAAACAAACAAAAATCTCTTTTCAATCTAAAAATATTGTTTCAACCTCTAGACCCTTGCAACTATTGCACATGGATTTATTTGGTCCATCAAGAACTATGAGTTTAGGGGGAAATTACTATGGACTTGTAATTGTTAATGATTTTTCCAGATACACATGGACTCTCTTTTTATCTCACAAAAATCAAGCCTTTAAAGCTTTTAAGAGATTACCAAACGGATTTGAAAATTGCATGCATACGCAGTGATCACGGAAAGGAATTTGAAAATATTGACTTTGAAAGATTTTGCGATAAAAATGGCATTGAGCATAACTTCTCATCTCGAAGGACCCCACAACAAAATGGTGTTGTGGAGAGGAAAAATTGCTCACTAGTTGAGTTAGCTAGAACAATGCAGATGTAGTAAGTACTGCATGTCATGTTATGAAGCGAGTTCTCATTCGACCTATTTAAAGAAAACTCCTTATGAACTTTTCAAGGGTAGAAAACCCAACATATCTTATTTCCATATTTTTGGATGCAAATGCTTTGTGCTTAATAATGGGAAAGAAAATCTGGGCAAATTTGATGCCAAAGCTGATGAGGGTATATTCTTAGGATACTCCTCAACTAGTAAAGCATATAGAATTTATACTAAAAGAACAATGACTGTTGAAGAATCTATTCATGTCACTTTTGATGAATCTAACCCCAAAAGCCTGGAAAGAAAGGTTGATGATCTTGCAAGAACTCTTGAAGACATAAGCATTCATGAAGAAAGAAGAATAGAAGAAAACGAAAAGAACATGCCAGAAATTCTAACTCACATAACAACCGAGACACAAAATGAACTCCCCAAAGAATGGAGAGCTTCAAAACATCATCCAATTGATAACATTATTGGTGATATTTCAAAGGGGGTAACCACTAGACACTCTTAATAATGCATGTAACTTTATGGCTTTTGTATCTCAAATTGAACCTAAGACCGTAGATGAAGCGATTAGTGATGAACATTGGGGGATAGCTATAGCCTCTGGCTTCCTCCTATTGTCGAGGAGAAGGTCCATTCGCAGAAGGCTACTCTCCAGGCATATCTCCACCGCGTGCAGAGGTTCCCTTGGCGGCCTGATTCTTTCTTCTTGTGTTCACCATCTTGCTACAATTGAACTTTCTGTTAGCATGAAATATTCCCTGCTTTAATGCAAATGTGACAAATTTTCTTGCCATAACGTTTGAACAATTATGCAAAATCACACAAGAAGATAATCGGTAAAATCACACAAATGTGCATAAATCAGGTCGTAACCGAAACAGAAACATCAAGAAAGTTGTTATCCATTCAGTTAATCGTGGAAAATCACATTTCACCGATTAATCAGTTGGAAATCAATTTTCCACCGATTAACAGTCCAGAATTCACCTTAATAACCGGTTGATATGAGTATATCATAAAGAAAAGGTAAGGTTTTTTTATTCCAACAGTCTTCTTCCTGCGAACACCAGAAAACCAGAAAAAAGAGGATATATAAGATGAATTAATCGGAGAAGAACAATTTTTTTTTCCCCACAGTCAGCGCCAATGATCCGTCATGCTTGGTGCATGGCGGTCATGACCTCCAATCTGGCCTACGGTGCGGTGGTTTGAGTCCTCCGGCAACTCACCTGACGGTGAGGGGTACCTGCAAGCACTTCGACGGTCAAGTCAGTAAAGTCTCACAGGGTAATAAACTCAGATATCAGATAGTAGTAAAAGCGTACCAAATGAAGATGAATCACAGGTATTTATAAGGCTCATAGGGCTACTAAAGTCAAATCTTTAACTATCATACTTCCGTGAATTGTGGTGGTATGTACGGATCTGTAACTGACCCCACGTGAATTTGGTAACCCTCAAGCTCTAAGTTGGGTATACATGTCGTGGTGAACACAACATGGTACCACGGCCTAAGCCACCCACGTGAGCCTTGCACGTGCCTCTCCTGCGAGCTAGGTCCATAACACATCTCACACCAACAAACCATTGGGGTTGGGTTGAAGCTCTCAGCCTCTCACACCATTACAATTAAGAGGCATGACTACAAGTGAAACAACTCCAAAGACTTACACCAATGAATGCCTGATTTTGACAAATGACCATTCGACAACATTAAGATGCATAAGGGACAACCCACAAAATGCTACTAATTCTTGAACTGCAATATGACATTCCTTAGCCCAAAATGGTCAAATAACGAATGCCCAAAATGCCTCGCAACATGTAGAAGAAGCTGAGGAAATAACAGTAACGAGATAGGCCACCATGCCCAAAACGAGTACTAATATATCTCTTTGGTTCTCTTACAATTTGGGTGTAGGATAAGGATTGTCACACCTTTATAAACACAATAATGGCCATATCACTATCCAATGTGGGACTTCTAACACACCCCCTCACACCCAGCTGGAGTGTGAACAAACACGGGTGGCCCAACAATACGGGACCAACAAACACCCAACAACACACAAACATGGGGCGCAACAAACAGATTTAGAATAGCTCTGATACCATCTTACAATTTGGGTTTGGGCCTAACTCAATCCCAAAAGCTAGCTTGTAGGATGAGGATTGCCACACCCTAAATAATAATCATATCACTAGTCGATGTGAAACTTCTAACAGTTTCTTAGGCTCATTGTTCCTGACAGAAATTCCAAATAGAAAATGTTCAGAAAGTGTTCGATAAAATACCTGAACCACCAACTGCTTCATATAATTAATAACCATTTCTTCTTATAATCACTACAAGAATGCGTCTATTTAGCGACAAATTTTTAGCGACGGACCGATTCCGTCGCTAATTGGCGCTGGTATATATACCGTTTGTGACGGAAATCACAGTCGCAAACGGGAAAGGGAACTTTTTTCTAAATTTTTTTGGAATCCGTCAAGCATTAGCGACGGGCATGGCTGTCGCTATTTAGCGATGGACCAAGCCGTCGCATACAGGGAGGGAGAGCATTTTTTATTTAATTTTTTTTTTGAAACTGGTAAGGTTTAGCGATGGACATGGCCGTCGCTATTTAGCTACGGAACAAGCTGTCGCAAATGGGAAGGGGTGTCATTTTTTTTAATATTTTTTGAATCTGTCAGGTTTTAGCGACAGTCGTGGCTGTCGCAAATTAGCGACAGACCACGCCGTTGCAAATGGGAAGGGAGGAAATTTTTTTTATTTTTCTTTTAAAAATTGGCGGAACAGTAGCGACGGTCGTGGCCGTCGCAAATTAGCGACGGATCACGCCGTCGCAAATGGGAAGGGAGGAAATTTTTTTTAAAAAAAAAAATTGGCGGAACAGTAGCGACGGTTGTGGCCATCGCAAATTAGCAACAGACCACGCCGTCACAAATGGGAAGGGAAGAAATTTTTTTTATTTTTTTTAAAAAAATTGGTGGAACAGTAGCGACAGTCGTGGCCGTCGCAAATTAGCGACGGACCACGCCGTCGCAAACGAATGGGGACACTTTTTTTTACTTTTTTTAAAAAAATTGGCGGACACTAGCGATGGACGTGGCCGTCGCAAATTAGCGACGGACCACGCCCTCGCAAACGAGTGGGGACACTTTTTTTTTAATTTTTTTTTAAAAAAAAATTGGCGGAAACTAGCGACGGACGCGGCCGTCGCAAATTAGCGACGGACCACGCCGTCGCAAACGAGTGGGGACACTTTTTTTTTATTTTTTTTTAAAAGGCTGGGAGTTGAATATTTTTTTAATATTTTTTTAAAAATTCGGACCCCTAGAGACGGCCTAGTCAGTCTCAAAAAGAACCTATTTTTTTAAAAAATACATTTCCTCACTTTCACACTTATCTTCATTCTTCCCTTGTAGTTACCGCATAAGCCATTACAGCAGCCCCATCCGACCGGCGCCGCGTCCGACCCCCGCACAGCCTCCCTTCCGACCGCCGCACCCGTTCTAGGCCGCCGCTACCGGACACCGCCGCCGAACTCCCATCCATAGCTCCTCTTCACTCCAACCTCTCTACTTCACTCTCTTCAACCCCTGTTCACTCCAACCTCTCTTCACTCTAAACTCTCTTCAAGCTCTCTTTACTTCAATCTCTCTTCAACCTTCAACCTCTCTTCATTGCCTTCAACCTTGATTAGGTATTATTTTCATTTTTTGTTTAATTTTATAGATTATATATTTATGTGATATACATATTCAAGTACTATTAGGTATATTAAAATAAAATTATTTGTAATTACTTGTTAGAAATAGAAGTTAATAATAATTTTGGGTGATTAAGAATATATCTTTAATTTTGTGTTATTAGGTGATGAACATAGTTTTAAGATAGTAGTATCATATAAAGAAAGGTAAATTAGTAATTACTTAGCACATAGTGTTAGAATAGTAGTTTCATATGAAAAAAGTAAATTAGTAATTACTTAGCACATAATGTTAGGATAGTAGTATCATATATAAAAATTAAATTAGTAATTACTTAGAAATAGAGTAATAGTACTATTATATCTTTAAATTTCAAATTAAATTATGATTTTAATTGCGTTTGTGTGATTTTAATTAAATAGGGTTTGTTTCCTAAAGTAGGTTGCATTCTCTTTTTCATTGGAGGTTACGTGTTCGATCGGAGCATTTGGACTTTGCTTGGATTTTGAGGTTGGTTTTCAACCGAATTTAGTAATTTACTATTATAGATAGCTAGTATATAAATGTCCACATGCTGTTAGGAATTGTATGTTGCTTGCTTGTTAGTGGATAGGTGAGACCCTGGTGAAAATTTTGAGTACCAGGGTGCTGATTTATTTTGTTTATTTAAATGTTGATGCATGTGTTTGTTGTTTGTTAGTGGATAGGGGAGACCCTGATGAAAATTCTGGAGTACCAGGGTGCTGGTTTATTTTACTTGTTTAATATTAACGCATTTGTTTGTTGTTTGTTAGTGGATAGGGGAGACCCTGATGAAAATTCTGGAGTACCAGGGTGCTGGTTTATTTTACTTGTTTAATATTGATGCATTTGTTTGTTAGTGGATAGGGGAGACCCTGATGAAAATTCTGGAGTACCAGGGTGCTGGTTTATTTTACTTGTTTAATATTGACGCATTTGTTTGTTAGTGGATAGGGGAGACCCTGATGAAAATTCTGGAGTACCAGGGTGCTGGTTTATTTTATTCTTTTGTCTTGTTGAAATTGGGAGATTCTAAAATTATAAAGGTTACGCTGCCGAAATTTTTCTAAGTCACCATGTAATTATTGCAGAATATGGATCGTAGTTGGATGTATGAAAGATAGAATTTTACTCGGACTCAATTAACACTTGAATTCATTCGAGGGGTAGCGAATTTGTTAATCATGCTATGAACTCTAATTTATCAGAGACAAGGATTAGATGTCCGTGTGTGAAGTGTAGAAACATGAAACTGTTAGATGCTCCTATTGTGAAGACTCACTTGTACAGACATGACTTTAAGCCTGAGTATTGGATTTTGACAGAACATGGGGGAGAGAGGCTGATAATCACAGACTTAGGAGGTGATTCGAGCAATAGTGTAGAGTGGGATGATGATAGTAATCAGTTTGACATGATGCATCGAATGGTGACTAATGCATTCGGCCCATTTGTTTATGACACATCTAATAGGATCAATGAAACAATAAATGTAGAGGAGCCACCGAACCCTGAATTTCAAAGATTTTATGATATGTTGATGGCAGCTAACCAACCAATTTATGAAGGGTGTTCTGAATCTACCTTGTCTCTTTCTGTTAAACTGTTGGCTGCTAGATCCAATTGGAAGGTTCCACAGAAATGCGTAGATTTTTTGCCCAAATGCTCGTCGATGTAGCCCCTTCAAAGGAGCTTGTGCCGAAGAATTGTTATCAAGCAACCAAGTTGGCTTCTAAAATGGGAATGAAAGTTGAGGCGATTGATTGTTGTGAAGACGGCTGCATGTTGTTCTATAAAGAAGATAGCAATTTAACTGCATGCAAGTTTTGTATAAGTCGAGGTTTGAAGCTAAAAGACACGGGTTTGGTAGGTTTAAAAATGTTCCTGTGAAGAAAATGTTCTATTTTCCTATAACTCCAAGGTTGAAACGATTATTTGCGTCAACTAAAACTGCAAGTCAAATGAGATGGCATCATCAGAACAAGAGTGTTGATGGTGTTCTCTGTCATCCATCTGATGGGGAAGCATGGAAGCACTTTATTGACCGTTATCCTGATTTTGCTAATAAGCCGAGAAATGTGAGACTCGGCCTCTGCGCCGATGGGTTTACACCTTATGTTTAAGCATCAGCACACCCGTACTCATGTTGGCCTGTAATTATTGTGCTTTACAATCTTCCTCCTGAATTGTACATGACCAAACCCTACATGTTCTTGAATTGTCTCATTCCTGGTCCAAAAAATCCTACTTCAAGAATAGATGTGTATTTGCAACCATTGGTTGATGAACTTCAACAATTGTGGAATCATGGTGCATTGACATACGATATATCCACAAAACAGAACTTCATAGTGAGAGCTTTTTAATGTGGACTATTAATGATTTTCCTGCATATGGGATGTTATCTAGATGGAGTACACATGGTAAGTTAGCTTGTCCTTATTGTATGGATGACACAAATGTATTCTGGTTGAAATTTGGAAAAAAACATTCCTGGTTTGATTGTCATCGTCGATTCTTGCCACCTAATCATTCATTTAGAAGGAGTAAAAAGAAGTTTAGAAAGGACACAGTTGAGAAGCAACACCCGCCACTCATATTAGACGGAGAACTTGTGTGGCAGTTTGTGAAAGATTTCCCTAAGGTAACCGAGTCAGGACCTACAAGATTGGTGGGATTTGGGTCCCTTCATAATTGGACTAAAAGAAGCATTTTTTGGGATCTTCCGTATTGGAAAGACAATTTGTTGAGACACAACTTAGATGTCATTCACATCGAAAAGAATTTTTTTGGCAATGTATTCAATACCGTTATGAATGTAAAAGATAAAACAAAATACAATGAGAAGGCTAGGATGGATATATAGAGAGAGTGTAAACGTGGGGATTTGGAATTGGTTCCGTTACAAAATGGGAAGATGGGCATGCCAAAGGCAAAGTACTCATTGACGTCAGACGATGCAAAATCAATTTGTAAGTTATTGGGAAAAAATGGAAGAGAATATTCAAATCGTTTTATGCAAGTTAGAAAGGATTTTTCCACCCGGGTTCTTTGATTCAATAGAACATCTTTCGATTCACTTACCTAGAGAAGCACGATTAGGAGGCCTGGTACACTATTGATGGATGTATCCGTTTGAAAGGTATAAAAATTCAAATTATGCTATTTATTTACATGTTTTAAATAATTATAAATTAATTGTATACACTGAAATTTTCTAAAACTTTTTAAAACTTGCATAGGATGATGGGTGCGTACAAGAAGGCTGTGACCCAGAAAGCCAGAGTCGAGGGATCCATCAGCATAGATTATCTTGGTCGTGAGATTACTTATTTCTGTTCGTACTATTTTAAGACTTTGAATTTGGTCTCAAGTTCTGGCTTGAGAAATGACCCAGAAAATGAAAGTATTCCAAGTTGTTCATTGTCAATATGTAAGAATGTCGGTCATCCAAGTGGGCAGTGTCAAGGTCATCGTTGGCTGAATGACGAGGAATATAATTCTGCTCGAGTGCATATACTCATCAATTGCATAGAAGTGAAGTCGTATTTGGAGTAAGTGTTACTTTCATATACGAAATAAGACACATGATATTGAATATCTATTTGTGTATTGAACAACATTTACAATTTTTCAGCATATTCTTAAGCATGCATGAAGATGGTGAACGTCGTATGCATGCAGAGTTTCCTGGATGGTTTAAGTCGTATGTAAGTGTTTAATAATAACTAGTGCGCATTTCAAGTAATTGAATATGTCCTTAAGTTACACACAATATTTTTATTTACAGGTTTACGATGATCGAAATGGAGTCACTAACAGAGAATTATGGGCACTTGCTCGGGGTCCTAAGTCAAAGGTTTCGTTATGGAACACGTGGTTCATTAATGGATATAAGTTTCACACAAAAACTTGGAGTCAAGGTAAAAAAACAGTCAATTGCAGTGTATGCGTAAAAGGTGTTACACAAGGGGGTGAAGATGATTTTTATGGCTTCATCGAGCACATATACGAGTTTGAATATACTGGGTTGCCGAAGATTCCTCTTTTCTATTGTCAATGGTATGATCCAACAACCAGAGGCACAAGGGTTCGTCAGCAATATAAGATAGTGCAAATTAACAAGCGTAAACGATATCGATTTTACGATCCTTTTATTATTGCTCAAAAAGCAAGACAAGTTTACTTTGTAGATTATCCCGATACGTGCAAGGACATGCGTGATTGGTGTGTAGTCATTGCCACAAAGCCAAGAGGCTATGTAGAGGTAGATGAAATTATTCAAGAAACACAAGTAGATGAATCACCTTTTCAAGCTGATGAATCGATTGTTCCAATGGTGGATATTGAGATGGTTGGTGGCTTGGCTGATGAAACTGTTCAAGGTTGGGATCGTGAGGTTGATCTGATACCGGAACCTGAGCCTGAACCTGAACCTATTGGTGCTAGTGTCATGTTTGAGGATAAAACCGACAATGATGATGATGATCACCATGAGAGTGAACATGATAACACCGACAATGATGATGATGATGAATGGAGTTAACAAGACATTGATTAAATCCGTTTTTGTATTGGTTAGAAAAATAATTATATTTTATTCTCGTTAGTTTATTTAATATATTTATTTTCTTATTCGATAATATATTTGTTGGACAGATGTCTTTATCACAGAGAAGCGAGAAGGCGCATAGTGTGGATGAGCATACTAGCAGTAGAGGTAGTAGAGGTAGAGCGAGAATGATACGTGGCGGAAGCATTCAGACTCAGCTTGATCGACATCGCCGCCAGACTACTACATCACAGCAGCCCCTGATGGTACCACGACACTGTCGACCACCACGCCCCCCGACTGCTCCGCTCCCACCATCATCGATAGGGATCACGATGATTCCAACCCCTGGATTGCCGCCTTCAGAGTATTTTGATGAGCATCCTAGTCACCACACTTATGATGAGCGTCATTCGGGACAGACATCAGGTAGTGTACATCTGGAGGAGTTAGCTCCCAATGATGAGGTTGATCCTGATGTGAACAATGAGGAGAGAGATGCGTTGGTGGCCGAGGAGATTGCAGATCAGGAGGTGCTAGCTTCTAACCCTCGTGGAGAGCTAGCAAAGTATGTGCGTGCAGTTCCACGAAGCTAGTGGCAGCGAGACAATAATGGGAAGTATTTTCTAGAGTGGCATCAAGGAGGGTAAATTGACAATTTCATAATCTTTTTAGGTTTCTATTATTATGATAATACACTATCTAATAACATGTTTTTTGTATTCATCTTAGGTGGTCTCCTTCTCAGGCTGGTGTTGAGACACTTATGACTTCTATCAAGTCCCAGTTCAGAGACCCATGGCCGACTTGGAGATCGGTCCCTGAAGAAACCTGCAACCATTGGTGGAGGGAATTTCAGGTATAACTTAAGTATTTAATCATATGTATGAGTCATAAGAAATTGAAGTTTGAGTTTTGCTATTAACAACAACTATTTCGTTAATGTGTTATTACAGGATAAGTGCAGATGGGATCCCCGCTTCACAACTCAAATGCAAAAGCATTTTGAGCACAAAGGTTCAGAGCGATTTAGAGATATGATGAACAAGGCGAGGACAGAATATACCAAGGAAGGTAAACTGCCGAAGTGGTGTCCACAAAGTACATGGAATCAGCTGTTTGCACATTGGGGCACATCGAGCTTCAAGGAGGTTCAGGAACAGGCTAAGAAGAACAGGGCTTCTTCAAAGGGTGGAGTATTACATACTTCTGGTCGTGTCCCTCATTCCGAGATAGCATTGCAAGCGGTATGTATTAAGCTTTTAAAGTTGATTCTTTTACTCTATGTATACTTAATTGAATTATTTTTACTCTACTTAATTGAATTGCTATAATATATTATACTATATAAAATGTTTGATAATTATATGTCTAGGCACGAGGTGAAGGAAAGCCAGTGGATATTGACGAACTCTTTCGTGTTACTCATCAAAGACAAAATGGGGAATGGGTTGACACACGCTCCAAGGAGACCTACGTAAGTGAATGTATTGTTTAAATTTTTCAATTAATTTAATATTAAATACTATGATAATTAGTATGTGATATGTATTGTGTTTTGTTTTGTTTTTCAGACTTAGTTTGGTATTGCATATGAGCAGAAGAAGGCGACCACCCAGTTTGAAACGCTTTCTCCTGAACAATCACAACAGGCTGAAAAGGAGGCTAGGGCAACCACTTTTCAAAGTCCACTTTGAAAAATGTCTCCTTCAATTGATATTAGAGCATGTTTTTGTGTTTAAATTTATGCTGCTATTTTTATTGATTTACGAAATCAATATGTTTGAGTGATGATAAGACCTTCGTTTTTAAATATTTTGTGCTTCTGCTTGTTTTCAAAATTGAGAAAATGTGGCATGATTTTATATATGATATGTGTATGATGAACATGAGCATGATGATGGTATAAACACTAGTATTGCGCTGCGTAATGAAATATGCATGTCGCTGGAAAATTAATATGAGATATATACATTTATAATTTAATTATGCTATAACATATGTAGTATGTGGGTGTTATGTGATAATGATCACGGCAGTTTGTTTAGCAAGTATATCTTATTTCTTTTTTTTGATACACTTATCAATTGCATATAAAGAGTATGTGTGCCTAATTTATAGCTGATGCTGGTAGCCTCTGAGATAATTAGGGGCAAATAAAAAAAATCAGTGTAATTTGTTACGTTAAGTCTTGTACTTAATTAGATTTGATCTAAATAAATGATTTAATTGTTAAGTCAAATTAGTTTTGTTTAATTGTTAGGCCTCAATGTTCGTAACTGAAAGTGAATTATTAGAATTAATTAATATTAATTAATATTTAATTAATAATGGTTAATTTGAGCATATTAATATATAAATTAGATTTATATATTAAAATGACTGTGTTGTGTGATTTGTATAATGCTATATTTGAAAAGGTTCTGGCTAAAGAAAGACTTGATTATTAAGTGTGTTTAGTGTGACGCCACCTCTCTTTCCTGAGAACCGATCAAGTATACATTGTGCAATTACACATTACAATCGTGTAAGGATGCTTCAAATTTAATGTTTCAAAAATATTTATTTATTTGTGTTTCTAAAATATTTTGCATAAGATACATTTTATTTAAGAAAATGTTAATCATTAATTTCAAGAGACGACCTGATTACCAGGGGACTTGTAATTAAGAGGATTAAACGGGTATTTGATGCCAATAATAATAATAAAATAAAATAAAAAATTAATTATTAATTATAATATACTTGTAAGAGTGACCTGACAAACAGGGGCTACTTGTTATTTATTATTTTAAATGAAATTGTATAAGATACATTTATCTTAAAGTGTATATGATAAACGACTCGATGACCAAGTATTTATTTATATCTTTAAGAAATTTATTTTATATTTTCACTAAAAGTAATATTATTTCTTAGATTACTATTGTAGTAAGTGGGAGTATTTTCTTGTGATATATTTTCTAAAATATGCACTCACGTATTTTTTTACTTAGATCTCTCAACATGTCTACTTTATCAGTACGTTCGATACTCGCTGATGGAAAGTTGGTAGGTGACAACTTTCAGGACTGGTATCAAACCGTAAGGATTGTCCTAATGCATGAACCCATCTATGAGTTCCGAACTCCAGATGCAGCATGAGGATATGGATCCACCAGAAATCATAACACATCTTAAGAAGATGTATGGTGCATAGAGTTGGACAGCTAGATACCAGCTGTCTAGGACAGCTAGATACCAGCTATCTAGGACCTTATTCAGGTCCAAAATGAATGAGAACACTCAGGTGGGACCACACGTCTTTAAAATGATAAGTCTTATGGAACAACTTCAGAAGTTGGACTGCAAGCTTGGGAAAGAGTTATCCCAAGATTTGATTCTGCAGTCACTCCTTGACTCGTTCTCACAATTCATTGTTAACTTTAACATGAACAAGATGTATTGTGATTTGCACAAGATGCTGAGTTGGTTGACTATCAGAATCAGATTGACTCTGGAAAGAAACAAGTCTTGGTAGTTGGAAAGTCCAACAAGAAAACGGGCAAAGGCAAATACAAGTCCAAAAGAAAGCCTTTGTGGCCAAAGGTGGCGTGACCAAGCCTAAACACAAGAAAGGCAATGTTCTTTCTGTAAAGAGAAAGGACACTGGAAGAGGAACTGTCGCAAATATCTTGATTCTTTGAAAGAAAAGAAACAAGGTGAGACATTTATGAAAAATGTTTTCATGATTTCCTTAATTGTTACTGATCCTTTGATGTGGGTATTAGATACTCGTAGTAGCTTTAACATCTGTAATTCGTTGCAGGGACTACAAGTAACTAGATGGTTAAAAAGGGAGAAGTCAGTTTTCAAGTAGGAAATGGAGCAAGCGTTGCAGCCAAAGCTATAGGAATAGTTTCTTTAATAATGTCGACTGGCAAAGTACTAGTCTTAGAGGATTGTTATTATGTTCCTAATTTTTTTTCGAACATCATTTCGATTTCTATGTTGGATAATCATGATTTTTGCACGGTTTTTAATAAAGGTGTTTGCTCAATTTATAATAATAATGATAATGATCTTTTATATGCGAAAGTGAATATCCACCACGACATTTATGTCTTACCTAAAGTGTGTTATAGTTCGATTATGCATGTTTCTGGTCTTAAAAGAGAAAGAGATAATCAAGTGAATAAAACTTGCGAATCTTGTCTCAAAGGCAAAATGACAAAATCCCCATTTACTAGAAATGGAGAAAGAGCCTCTGAATTATTGGGACTAATTCATACAGATGTTTGTGGGCCCATGAGAATTCAAGCCAAAGGTGGATATTCTTACTTTATCACCTTCACTGATGATGTTTCGCGATATGGTTTTCTATATCTCATGAAACATAAATCTGAATCATTTGAAATGTTTAAGAGATTTAGAAGTGAAGTTGAAAATCAAACTGGTAAAAGTATCAAGGTGCTTAGATCTGATAGAGGAGGAGAATATCTCAGTTCTGAATTTCTTGATTATTTAAAAGAAAATGGGATTCTCTCACAATGGACACCTCTAGGAACACCACAACACAATGGTGTGTCCGAAAGAAGGAATCATACCTTATTAGATATGGTAAGATCCATGATGGGGTTCACTGATCTTCCAATAAGCTTATGGGGATATGCTTTGGAAGCGGCAAATTACTTGTTAAATAAAGTTCCCACTAAATCTGTCTCTACAACGCCATATGAGATATGGAAAGGGCGTAGACCAAACCTTAAGCACATTAAGGTTTGGGGATGCCCAGCATACGTTAAGAGATTACAGACAGATAAACTTGAAGCAAGGTCTGACAAGTGTAGGTTCATTGGTTATCCTAAGGAAACAATGGGTTACTATTTCTACCACCCTTCTGACCATTAAGTGTTTGTGGCAAGAGGAGGAACCTTTTTAGAAAGGGAATTTCTTGCAGAAGGAATTCACGGTAAAGAAATAGAACTTGATGAATGTCAACCAACAAATGAAGCGTCAAATGCTCAAGCACATGAAATGGAAATTGAGCAACCTTACTTGGATGACTTAAGGTCGGCACAAAGTTTACCATCTTCAACTATTGCGGTCCAAGACCTGGTTGTAGTTCAAGAACATGTTATTGAACCAGTTCAAGAACAAATAGAACAACCAATGAATCCAGAACAAGGGGATTCGGTAGCACAAGTGCCTCGTAGAAGGTCGAGTAGATCACATCATGCACCAGATAGATTAAACTTGATGGTGCTAGATGACATAGCAAATGAGGATCATCATATTGATTATGACCCTAAAAGTTATGTAGAGGCCATGCAAAGCTTGGATCGTGAGAAGTGGCAAAAAGTCATGGAATCTGAAATGGAATCCATGAAGATCAACAAAGTATGGACTTTGATTGAGGCTTCAAAGGAGATAAAGCCAATCGGTTGTAAATGGGTTTACAAGAAAAAGATTGGAGTAGATGGAAAGGTCGAGACTTATAAACCTCGCCTTGTTGCCAAGGGATATCCTCAAAAGGAAGGAATAGATTTTGACGAGACTTATTCTCCTGTGGCAATGCTCAAATCAGTTCGGATTCTACTTGCTATAGCAGCATACTACGATTATGAAATATGGCAGATGGATGTGAAGACAACTTTTCTTAATGGAGAGTTGAAAGAGGATGTGTACATGACACAACCTGAAGGTTTCACACCTATGTCTGATCAAAATAAAGTTTGCAAGCTACAACGGTCCATTTATGGATTAAAGCAAGTTTCTAGAAGTTGGAACATTCACTTTAACAATACAATCAAAATGTTTGATTTTGTTAGATGTAAAGAAGAATCTTGTGTATACAAAAAGGTTAGTGGGAGCACGATTATCTTCTTGTTGTTATATGTCGATGACATATTGCTCATTGGGAATGATATCCCAGCATTGCAATCAACAAAGAGTTGGCTATCTAAACAGTTCTCCATGAAGGATCTAGGAGAAGCAGCTTATATTCTAGGAATAAAGATTTATAGAAATAGATCCAAAAGGCTGCTTGGACTCTCTCAATCTATGTACATTGATACTATCTTAAAGAGGTATCACATGGATAATTCCAAGAGAGGCTATTTGCCTATTGGAACTGGAGTTACTCTCAGTAAGAAGGATTGTCCTAAAACTACTGAAGAGAGAGAACGCATGAATAGGGTACCATATGCTAGTGCAGTGGGAGCTATCATGTACACCATGACTTGTACACGGCCTGGTGTCGCCTATGCACTGGGTGTAACTAGTCGATATCAAGCAAACCCAGGTGAGGAACATTGGAAAGTGGTTAAGACCATTCTTAAGTACTTAAGAAAGACTAAAGACCAATTCCTCATATATGGAGATTTTGAACTTAAGTTAATGGGTTATGTCGATGCTAGTTTTCAGTCAGATGTTGATGATTCGAAGTCTGTGATTCGAAGTCTGTTTCTGGTTATGTCTTCACCTTAAATGGTGGTGCTGTCAGTTGGAAAAGTTCCAAACAAGAAAACACCGCTGATTCAACTACTGAAGGAAAATATATAGCAGCAAGTGAAGCTGCTAAAGAAGCAGTGTGGATGAAGAATTTTCTAGCAGAACTTGGTGTAGTTCCTTCGATGGACGAACCAGTTACGTTATTGTGTGACAATAACGGAGCAATTGCCAAAGCACAAGAGCCTAGGTCGCATCAAAAGACTAAGCATTATTGCAGAAAATATCACATCATTAGAGAGTTTGTTCAACGTGGTGACGTTAAGCTAGAAAAGATATCTGGTAAAATGAATCCTGCAGATCCATTCACCAAAGCACTTGGAATAAAAGAATTTGACAGATACAAGTGGGAGCTAGGAATGCGGTACATGACTGATTGGCTCTAGTACAAGTGGGAGATTGTTGGATTTGAGGTATACCCTAGATCCAACCTGTCAAGTTAATAATTAATAATATAGTTGTGATTAATATTATTATTATTTCATTATCATATTTATTTAATTCATATGATAAAGTCCTTGATTAAAATTAAAGAATTGTTATTATAATAGAGATTATAATAATGAGAAATAAGTCTTATATAATTTTGATCTAAATTGTCCTTGATCATAGGATTATTGATAAAAGGATAGCATTAATCTGGATAGATCAATATATGTGTAGTGGTCTTTATTAGATAAAGATTAATAGATCTCATTTATTAAATTACACATATAAATGGTGCATATAGAGATATGACTATTGAACTGACTCAAAGGAGAATTCTTAATGGTTAATATTACCTTTGAATTGTCAATAGGAAATTCTTTTGAAGAAATATATAATTTCCTTAGACTTGAGATTATCATGGTAATCAACAAGATACTTATTATACTTTGATATCGGACACCTAATGCTTTGTGACAATAGTTGAATGATTATCAAGTGTGATTAATTACTTGTAGGATTAATGTTTAATCAAGAAAGAATCCATCAACTCTTGGTACTGAGTTTGAGCTCTATAAAAATAAAGACATTGGCCAGGGTATTATGAATGAAAGAAGAAAGGAGTTTCTTAAGTCATTCATCACGCGTTAACTTATTAGAATTTGACAACTATACTAGAGTTAACATAGAGCTGTAAAGATGGAAGGAAATATTATATTAATCTTCTAGTGGTTCTCGAGTAAAAGATACTTCATACTATCCGGCCGTTAAGGAGTGTTGCTAGACGCCAACATTGATTAGTAAATTAATAAGTTAATTTACTACCGTTTTAGTAATGAACCTACAGGGCCACACACTAACGAGTGTTCTGATCTTTGTTGGACGAGAAAATATTATTGATTAAATTAAAGAGTTTAATTTTATCTAATAAATGAATTTTCTCTAAGTGAAATATTATTATATTTTTTGCTAGCACCAAAAATATAATTAATATATAATTTGAGTATTTGTTATTTGATTAAATGAGACTTGGTCAAGATGGAATGTGACTTTTATTTATATATATATATATATATCAAATTATGAATTTGATATAATATTATTTTATAAAATAAAATAAAAGGGATGTAGTTGCTGGAAATTGAAACAGACTTAATTGTAGAAAAAAGAATTATTCCTGTCAGGCAGCAACTAACTGAGAAGAGTGGATCAAGGTAGTTTTTATTGGATAGAATCAAAGTCAATAGCCTAACTCAGCAGTTAGGCCTTTATATAAGGCTTAACTAGCAAATGTAAATCAATTGTTTTTTACGTTCTTTTTCTTTGTTTAGAAAATATTTTCTAAGAAAAATATTCACTGTTACGTATACTCATTTTAGTTTCACTAGTCAAGAGTTGACACAACAAGGTCAGTCTCGGTGTGGATACACGTGTAGGACCTTCATACATTTGAAGGAGACATTTTTCAAAGTCCATCAAAGAGGTATTTTTAATTCTTTGGTTGTACTCATTACTTAACACAAATAAATTTTTTTTTTTTCCGCTGCACATGTTAGGAACACGCAATATGTACCTTCATCTTGTGTCTACATTGTTATATAGAATAAAAAGGTTTTCTCAATTAAAAATGATAGTGTACCAATAATGATGGAGGAGACTGAGTTTCCTCAGGTTACGGCGTCAGGATATATTGCTAAGTTCAAGTATTGTGAATAGGGAAAAGAAAATTAATGACAAAGGTAAATAGGGGAAAAAAAGTAATAATTACTTTACAGAGTACATAAATAAACTCATTCAATTTAAATAAATGGATTCTGAAATACGTTATTAAACAGATTCTAAAATATGTATACCAAGTGAATTCTAAAATATGTTAATGAAACAAAATGAAGAAACCTAAAACACACTAGATTCTAAAATATGTACACAAAATAAATTCTAAATTATGTTAACGAAACAAAGACAACAAACTTAAAACAAACTGAATATTAAAATATGTATATTTATGAATGAATTCTAATTTTAGAATAGGTCATTGTGAAAACAAAAATAAGGTTTCGTGTTACACTAGAAGTAAGTATGCTGTAAATAGTTGTGGCCAGAGGAGAGGGGTTTGGATGAGAAGGGGGTTTGACAGGAGAGAATTTGGAAGGAAAAACAAAAAGGATAAAAGTATAAAAAAAAATGGAAGGAAATTTAATGTGTTTGGCTTCTTGGCTTAATAGAAAATTAGAAAGGTGGCTTCTATGGTGTCATCTCTATATAGATGGCACTCTGCTCTCTTTCACCAAAATTTTGCCCTCTTTCACCATAATTTTTAATTTGATTTGTCTTTTAATTTTATAAACTAACTCCAACTTTAATTATGATTATATTTATTTAACTCAATTGAATTAATTTAAGGTAATTACAATTTTAAATCCTCAACCAAAAAAATTCTCGATAAAAGAATTAAGGGCTTGTTTGAAACAATTTTGATTTTTAGTTTTTAAAAACTCTATTTTAAACAGTTTTGAAAAAAAATGAGAGTAGTTTTCAATACAAATTTGTATGTAAATTCAGAAAATTGAAAACTGAAAGTCGAAACAAGTTTCAAATGTTTCCAAATTTTGGTTTTTAGATATTGAAAAATAAAAAGTATTCCCGAAAATTATTTTTGAAAACTCGTCTGTCAATCTGGTTTTTTAGTTTTTTGTTTTAAAATCAGATAAAACTGTTTTAAAAAACAGAAATCAAACAAATCATAAATCTAGAATTTTAAATCTACAAATAATATAATACGATAAAAATTAACAAATATATAATTTATAAAAATATGATAAATAATGACGGCAATAGATTAATAATATAATATATTAATAAATAATATAATAAAATATTAATAGATAGAATTTATAAATAAAACAATATATATCAAATTAATAAATACATTTTATGAAAAATATGAAAAAAATAAAGCTCTTCATAAATAATATTTTGAACTCTTACATAACCCTAATATGTAAGGACATATTCATTAACACCTAGTGGGGCGGAGGCAAAATTTTAAATGAAATAATGAAAAATATTAAGTCTATAAAAAATTTATAAATGAAGAGAAGAAAAAATATCAAATTTAAAGAAAAAACAACACAAAACATCGAACTTTGAAAGAATATATATTTTCATGTGCATTAGATTTTATATTTTCAAATTTTTAATTCTTATAAGAACACAAATTTAATATTTTGTTCTTAAATATAAGTAAATAATAAGCTTTTAACAATATTAAAATAATAATAAAAGTTATTATAAAAATTACTAGAACTCAACAATAATAGTTTATTTTGGAAATTAATATTAATTTTTTGTAATAAATATTTAAATATTACTATTTACTAACATATAAAATAATATAAATATATAATCTTTATATGTGTAAAAAAATTTAAATACCAAAAGGAAAAATATTTTTAGTAGAATAAAGTAGAGAATGATAATGCTGAAAAAAAATTTAAAATGTAAAAAGATAAAGCATAAGAGAAACCGGGAAAAGATAAAAGAAAAAAAATATACATATACGAATTGTAATATGCAAAACCTCAATTAAAAGGAAAAACTAACAAATATATTATTTATGAAGAACTCTAATTTTTTCATATTTTAATGTATTTATTAATTTGATATATATTGTTTTATTTATAAATTCAATCTATTAATATTTTGTAATATTATTTATTAATTTATTATATTATTAATATGTTGTCATTATTTATTATTTTTTTATAAATTATATATTTGTTAGTTTTTGTCGTATTATATTATTTGTAGATTTTAAATTTTAATTTTTTAATTCTTTTAAAATTTTAGATGTAATTCTTTTATCAGGAATTTTTTGATTGAGAATATGAATTTATAATTACCTCACGTTAGTTCAACCGAGTTAAATAAATTTAACTATGGTCAAAGTTGGAATTAATTTATAAAATTAAAAAATCAATAGATAAAATAAAAAATATTCAAAATTATGCTTGATTGACTCCTTAATTGCCACATGTCAAATTTTGGTGAAAGAGAGCAAGATTTTTTTTTTTTGATGAAATAAAGGGGCGAAAGCCCAAAAACAACAAGCAACTACCTATGATCCCTTATCAAAAGGGAAGAAGTATAATCAAAAGAAAAAACAGGACCTGCTACAGCAGGCATGGTATTAAAAATCCTAACTCCCAAAGGATCACCATGTCCCAATTTGGCAAGGGCGTTGGCAGTAGCATTGCCTTCGCGATGAATATGATTCCATACAGTGCTATCCAAGGATGAAGCAACAGCAATGATGTCTGAGACAAGAGAGAAGCAAGGGTGAAGGAGATGGCATCTTTTCGTTATAAGTGACAAGGCACTTAACAAGTCAACTTCAACAATAACACGACTATAGCCACAAGACTTCACAATAACTAGACCATGGAAAATACCCCATAACTCAGCCATGGTAATACTGCAAGTACCCAAATGCAAAGAGAACGAGACAATATAGGAACCCCAATGGTCTCTCACAATCCCTCCAAAAGATGTGTTGAGTGTTGTCCCTAAAAAAAGAACCATCAGTATTAAGTTTCACCCAATGCTCCGGAGGAGGTTGCCAACGAACAATCACCGCCTGATGAGGACCGCAACCCATCCGACTGTAAACAACATTTGCTGTTTGAACATTTCGAACTCGTTGCCAAATCTTACGGATAGTGCCAGTAGCATAAAAAATCCCACCATCAAAAATATATTTATTCCTTCGTTCCCAAAGAAGATGAAGTGTAGTACCAAAGATGAGACTCCATTGCTGCGTATTGTAACGACCACACGGTGAAGTTAGATTCATCCGAAGCCAGCTGTGTAAGTCACCCACGAAGAATCCAAGGCACTGATCATGAGGAACTAGCTTGTGCCAGATGGCCTTGGAATGGCAACACTCCCTCATCACATGGAGGAGAGATTCATCATTCACATTACAAATTGAATAGACTGTGGAATTAGCAAAACCACACCTTTTCCGGACTTCACCTGTTAAAAGAATCTCCTGGTCAACTTTCCAAAGCAGGAGCTTAACTCTTTATGGTCCTTTCCAATTCCACACACAATCAAAGGTAGGATTAAAAGGCATAGATGGAGAATCCTGAATAGATTCATAAGCTGAAGAAAGAGTAAACCAACCATCCATATTTAAACCCCACGCAATGGCATCTGAACGAGACGGTTTTGGAGGGGGCATTGCGAAAATGTGATTGCAAATGAAATGAGGCAGAATTGCAAGAATCTTGTTCCTGTCCCATTCACCATCAGTAGAGATATAATCCAAAATAATCTGTTGCTCATCGATACCAGGGTGCAAGGCATAATCCCGAAGAGGACCACATTTATCTACCCAATTATGGTTCCAAAAACTAATGGTGTTTCCATCTCCTAACCGCCACACCAAGTTAGTTTCCACGCGACTCCAAGATTGAGAAATACCACGCCAGAGATTGGAAGCTCCATTGCGAGGTTGTACAAGAGGCAAAATATCAGAACCACATTTGTATTTTGAGCAGACAACTATAGCTCAGAGAGAATTCCGGTCAACAGTAAGGTCCCATCTCGCTTTCATCATAAAAGCTTTATTAACATTAGAGCAATGACGAAGGCCGACACCACCTCGAGCTGTGGGTTGGCAAACATTCTTCCAATTCAGGAGGTGTATTTTTTGAGAATGATCAGAGTCGCCCCACAAAAAATTACGACACTTCTAGTCAATATCCTGACAGACAGAAACAGGCAAGAAGGTAGATTGCATAATATACGTAGGCATGGCAGCAAGTACAGATTTAGTAAGAGTTAATCTACCAGCTAAAGAGAGAGTCCGAGCCTTCCAATTGGAGAGCCGCAGATTAATCTTCTCCATAATTGGATTGAAGGTTGCTCTAGTCGCTCTTTGATACTGTAAAGGAACCCCAAGATACTTCCCTAAATCCGAAGTACGATGAAACCCAAGCGCAGTACTAATCTGGACACGTAATTGGGAACAAACATTATCCGAAAAGAAAACACGAGTCTTTATCCTTATTAACCTTTTGACCTGAACTTTCACAGAAGATCAATACAGGAGGAAATAATATCTGCTTGCTGCATTGAGGCTTCTCCGAGAAGGATTAGATCATCTGCAAAGGCAAGATGTGACAGATCGGGACCTCCTCTAGATAAACGGATAGGCTTCTAGAATTTCTGCCCAATTGCAATATCAATAATCTGAGACAACCGCTCAAGGCATAAGACAAAAAGATAAGGTGAGAGAGGATCACCCTGACGAATTCCTCTTTGGGGAGAGAAAGGAATCTAAAGCCTCACCATTCCATAAAACACGCATGGAAGAGGAAGACACACATCTCATTATCATATTCTTCATTCCATCCGGCACCCCAATATCACATAATGTTTCTTCAATGAAACTCCATTTCAGGCGATCATAAGCTTTCTCAAAATCAATTTTAATGGCCATGAAACCTCGACTCCCTTTCTTCTTCTTCATAGAGTGAATAACTTCTTGCATAATGATAATATTATCACGGCTCTGACGACCCAGAACAAAGCTCACTTGAGTGGGAGAAACCAAATGAGCCATAAGAGGCCTTAATCGATTAGTAATCAATTTAGTAATGGCTTTATATGAGATATTACATAGACTGATTGGCCGGAATTGCTTGAGAGTTGATGCATTATTCACCTTGGAATAAGGGTAATAAGAGTTTCATTTAAGGTTGCAATATCGACGGTACCATGGAAGGTGTTAATCACAAGGTTACAGAGATGCTCACCAATCATCTCCCACTGAGACTGATAAAAAGAGCCTGAAATCCATCAGGGCCAAGCACTTTAAGAGGCCCCATGCCAAAAACTGCATTTTTAATCTCTTCCTTAGTGACATCTTTTGCAACGGAACTTAACTGAACCTCAGACAAGGAGGGGAACCGGCCTGACAAGCAAAAAGGAGTATGAGGCACATCGTCAGTGAATAAATCCTTGTAGAAATTAGTAACCATAGACTCCAGCATCAATTTGTCAGAAATCCAAAGCTCATCATCACCCTGTAAAGCAGTAATATGGTTTTTCTGGCGACAAACCACTGTAGTAGCATGAAAATACCGGCTATTCCTGTCACAAAATTTTAGCCATTTGGACCTAGATTTCTAGTACCACAGAATTTCTTCCTGTAACAATAAGGTATTAAACTCCTCCAAGAGCTTCACCTGTAAGACCTCCAAATAAGGATTAAGGTTTTGTTGCCGAGCAATACCATTCAGCCTCCTTAGAACAACTCTTTTCTTATAAAAAATATCTCCAAAAAATACCTTGTTCCATTGTCTCAGCAGTAAGAAATTCAATATTTACCTGATAGGAAGAACCCACATCCCAATTCGTGCATACAGCATTGGCAAAATCGGGGTGAGTTAGCCAAGCTGCAACACAACGAAAAGGTCTGCGATGGAGGTTCGGAACAAGAACCTGTTTTACACGTAACCACAATGGGCAATGATCAGACTTTAAATGATGCATATGGACTAAGGAAGCATCAGGGAAACGAATATTCCAATCCAAATTAACTACAGCTCGGTCTAGCCTTTCAGTGAGAGTACCTCGCTCACCACTCAGAGTCAATATTTTGATAAACCTCATATAGCTCTTCCCATAGACACTTCCTCAGAATATAGCGAGGAGCACCATAGACAACAGTAAGATACCAAGGAGCAACATCCATCCAAGCCACCTTGAAATGAATGAATTGATCGTCAGTTTTACAGACATGGACCTTCCACACAGAGCAATCCCAAAGACAAATAATTCCACCAGATTGGCCACGGGCATCCACAACCGAATACCCATCCAAACGAGAATTCACAATGAACTTCTTCACTTTATCACCCCCAGCATGAGTTTCCAGAAGACAAATAAAGGAAGCTTAATAAGACTCACACAAATCACAAACAAGACGGGCAAAACCCTGCTCCCAATTCCTCTACAATTCCAAACAATTAAGTTCATAATTAATAGGTAATGAAAAAGGAAAGGATACCATCCAAACATGGATAAACTAGGCAGAAGTGTCAAACTGCATCGCGCTCTCAGCTGTCGCATTCTGTATCGTCTCCAACTGGGTTTCCTTGGCCAAAGCCGCAGGTTGCAGATGCAAAGAGGTAGCATCATCACTGCCTGTACCACAATTGGGATTTTATGCTTCATCTTCACACCTTGCTCCTTTAATTGACGAGTTGCGAGAAACTTTAACGTCTCCAAATCGGGGCCAATCTCATGCGCTTTCAACACATTAAAGGTAGGAGATGCGCCATTGAGAGAGTCTCTGTCGGAAGGAACAAACTATATGAGGCAAGATGGCACCATAGAAACCACCAATTAAAAATGAAAAAAAGTAAATAACATATGAAGCAACGAAGAAAATAAAATTTTAATGTGGACTCGTTAGTTATTTTTTCTTTTCCTCTCTCATGGTATTACCAAACTATAGAAAATTTGGTTTTCTATTCAAATTTTTTTCTTGGAAATTCTTTGCACTATATTTCAATAGTTTCAAACAATGGCTTAGTGACACATGTAGGATTTTTTTTTTCACACATGTGCTCAATGATCAGTTTTGATCTTTCATATTCGGTATTTTAATTAAATTCTAAAGAATCATCCCAGGACATAATTCTTTAGCAAAATTACAAAGAAAATTCAAGAAAAAAGTTATCTCTCACCATAGTCCATTTGAACATGGAAAAAGAAACAGGGGCTGAAAACTAAAAACATAATCGAAGGTAAAAAAATCAGACATTAACTATAACCCAAAACTAAATGTGTAATTAAACATATTTTTATATACCGAAATAATTTTTTATCAATTCCAACAATTAATTTCTAGAAGTAAACTTAATCTTAGGCTGCCATTTTACGCATCACATCGGTTTCATTGCGCATGTCACAAACGTGACGGACAACCAACTCGAGCATAAATAATTTTTTAAATAGAGTTGTCACCGATGTTTATTTAATTTAAGCAAAACATTAGAAAACCCTTTTTAGAAAAAATCTGCATGAGAGTCGGTTATGCACAAGGAAGAGTGAAAACTTAATCCCGCTGCACCCTCTGATATATCTGTTCTAAAACGGTCACCTCAAGCTAATTATGCGAATTATTAATAAATTTAAAAGAAATAATATTTGTTTTATAAAAAAAATAGTGGAATGAATGATAATATTTACAAAAGAAAAGATGAAAATGAAATTTGGACTGATTGGGTATTATTCCTACTTCTACGTATCCTCCGGTGCAGTGAAGAATTCAAGGCTATGTAGTCCTTTTCTAAAAAAAATAAAAATAAACTCTTAGTTTAAAAAAATTTATGTGTACGAACTTGGGATAATTTCACTATACAAAAGCATACTTACAACATTTAAGGATGAATTTTTACACAACCAATTTTGATATTTTTAACTAAAATAATTTTATCTTTATTAAATAGTCCAACAATTTAACGGTTTATTAGCTTTAAAATTTTCACAATAATTTTATATAGGACTTAGAATGAGATATGAAAGTCCTTATAACACTTGAGGACGAATATTCATACAATTAATGTCAAAACTATTATAAATCCCAATATGATATTTTAATTTATTTAAATAATTAATCCTTGTCATCTCATAACATAAGAATTTAATTTTATTGAAAATTTGAATGAGATATAGAGTAATTGCATAAATACCTTTTTAAAATTATAGTTTGTGAAATCAATCTTAAATTGACAACACTTATAATTAGCTAAAGAGAAAGATAATTGTTTAGAAATACTTATTTTAATTAATTTCTTTTTATTTTATTTTTTTTAGTATTACTAAACTAATCTATTTTTTTAAGTATTCTGATTTTTATTTTCTATTATAAGCCCACAACCCAAAAAATAATGTGCCATCACGCGAAAATTGGGGCCACCAATTTTCATACTCTTTTTCTTGATCTATTCTCTCCTTTTCTTTTACAGATATACTCTTCAAATTAACATTATCCGAAAATTTTCTTATAAAGCTCATCCGAAAAATATAACTTAGTTTTGGATGAAGTTCATCCGAAAATATGTATTAATTTTCAGATCAGCTTCATCTGAAAATTAACACATATTTTTGGATGAGCTTCATCTGAAAAAAATAAATTAATTTCGAATGAAGCTTATTCGAAAATATGTGTTAATTTTCGGATGAAGCTGATGTGAAAGTTAACACATATTTTCGGATGAGCTTTATCCGAATTTATTTTTTCGGAACAGATTTATCCGTATAAGCTGAGTTTTTTGATAAAATACTTATTTGTTTCAGATGAGTTTCATCTGAAAATTTTCGGATGAGCTTCATCCAAAAATTTTCGCATAAGAATCATCCGAAAGGTATAACCGCCAAAAAAAAAAAAGAAGGGGGTGAATGGATCAAGCGGTGTTGTAAAAATTGGACTCCCAAAAATGGGCTTATGGAACTTTTTTTTAATGCCAAAAATAGATAGAACAACAAAAATAAATAAATAAATAAATAAAAGCAAATAATATATCTTCTAAACCCCCCAAAGCATATTCTCTCATCTGTCTTTCTCATGCCTCTCTCATCTCTCTGTTCTACCTTCTACCAGTTCTCTTCTTTTTTCTCATTTTTTTTAGCTCACATCTCTTCTTCTCAAACTTCTTGTTTATTTGTCCTACTACTCCTCTTTTCCTTTTATTTTGGTTTTTTTTTTATCACTTTTTCATTCATCCCTTCTTATGCTGCTTGCTTCTTACTTTTTTTTTTTTTTTTACTTCCGTCATGTCTTCTCTTTTTCTCATTTTCTTTTTGAATATATATATTTTTCTTTTCGTTGCTATTGCAGCTCCCTTGTTTATTATTATTATTATTATTATTTTTAAAAAAAACAAACCCTCTCTGATCTTCTTTTCCTTCCTTTTTTTTTTTTTATATTTCTACATCAAGACATAATTCTATCTTGTGATCTAAAATCTGGAGGTATTTAGAGGTAAAAACAAATGATGTGGAGACAATATTATCGATTTATGATTATTTATTTTTAGTAGAGTTGAGTCAAAATGAAAATTAACTCTTTTTTCTTATGCTTATCTACTTGAGAACTATATTGGATAAAAGCTAAATGCATAATGAGCGATATTTAGTACAAGGGAAAATGAACTATGTTTTTTTTATTAAATATTATTATATGTAGATGCATGTAGAGTGTAAACTCTTAATTTTTAAGAAATGCTTTCATTTTAATTATAAATCAATATTACCTAATGTATTATATATCTCTTCCACTTGAAAATTTTTCTTTTGTCTTATTGCTTTCTTGTTTTTTTTCTTTATCCGTTCCTCTACTTGTTCCAATTCTCCACTCTTTTCTCTCTCAATTCACCTATTTATAATACTAAATCTTTCTTCACCATCCTTTAATTATTGTTTTTTTTTAAAAAAATATATGCTCCAACATCATCATTGTGCCTCAATCTTTCCGTGGAATCATTATTCTTTCTTTTTTCTTCTTTTCTTTCTCTTCTTCTCTTTTTCTTTTTTTTAAAGAACTATAATAAAAATAATAAAAATAAAATAAGATAAAATAAAATAAAATACAGAGATAAAATTAAGTATTCACAGTTACCTATCTTTAATAATTTCTTATCTTAATAATATTATCAACTATGTTATTAATATTATTTGATGGGAAATGGGTAAAGAGATGAAGTAATTTTATTTCAAAACTCAGATAATAAATTCACCTTTTCGTTAGACATATGCCCGATTTTGAGCGAAAACTTAAAATTTTATTTAAGACAAACAGATATGGGAACACAAGTTAATCTTAAAGGACTGAATTATGAATCACGAAACTACAAATAATTATTCATCTTCACTAGATCGCTACCATTCTCGTTGCTCTTCATCAAAATAACCAGCTACAGCGCCAAATAAACAAGATGGGAACATAGAACAAGCCAATAAACAAAACAATCGAAGAGAAGGAAAGGAAGGTAGGATTTTGAAAATCCTTAGTTAACTGAATCACAAGATCATAGAAAAAAAACCAAGATGGGAACACCGATCCACAAGCACATACGGTCCATCGAACTTTAACCCTAAAGTGGAGATTTGGGTTAAACTGATACGAGATTTGGGGATTTATTGGGACCGAACAACCTTCACTCTTTTTGTGTTTAGAGTAATTGCGAGCCTATCTTCCACTTGAGGAAGAGTTGAAGTGTTTGCAGATTGTGGAAGCGAGTAAACAGAAAAAAAAGAAAAAAAAACGTGAGATTGAGAGAAGACAAGAGAAGAAGATAGAAGAATCGAGAGGAAGAGAAGAAGGGCAAATGAAGGTGCGTCGGAAGGATGATGGGGTTAGGGTTAATTATAACCCCTTCTAATCGGGCAATCTTCGCTCAAGCCCACCCTTCCCTTTTTGGGCCACATAAAATGATAAAAGAAAGTAAGGAGAATAAGGAAATAACTAATGATATTGATGGGAATAACTTCTTCGTATATTATCAGATCAAGGTGTGCATATATATATATATATATATATATAATTGTCTCTGAAAAAGATAAGAACAAGAATGCACTCTGCCTATATTTAAGCTAACATATCTTTAGAGATAACTAAACACTAATAGGATCATGTTTATCTACAATAATAGAATTGGATTGAGCCAAGGAACCGTGAGCCTTGTAAGGCGGTTTTGGGCTCATTTCTGTTAGCCCCCCACAAGCTGGAGGTGTGTAGATGTCTACCAATTCCAGCTTGGATACATTAGAACGAAAAGATTGAGGAGACAAGGCTTTAGTAAACATGTCCGCGAGTTGATGACAAGAAGGAATAGGAAGCAGTTTCATTAAACCAGCTTGTAGCTTCTCACGAATAATATGACAATCGATTTCTAAATGCTTAGTGCACTCGTGGAATACCGGATTTGCAGCAATATGAAGTGCACTTTGATTATCACAATATAATGCTGCTGGTTTAGAATAATTAACCTGCAAATTAGAAATTAAATATGATAACCATTGCAACTCGCAAGTGCTAGTGGCTAAAACTCTATATTCTGCTTCTGAAGATGAATGAGACACTGTATTCTGCTTCTTGGCTTTCCATGATATCAAAGAATTTCCAAGGAAAAAGCAATATCATGTAATTGATCATCTAGTGTCAACGCAAGTTTCTCAATCCGCATCACTAAAACCAATTAGATGAGGAGATGAATTTCTCTTGAATAGGAGACCTTTACTAGGACAACTCTTTAAATATCTCAAAACTCTTCTAGCAGCACCGAGATGGGATTTGGTTGGATGAGCCATAAATTGACTAAGTTGTTGAGTTGCAAATGCTATATCAGGTCTTGTTGTTGTAAGGTAAATGAGATGACCAACAAGACGTCTGTATAACATTGGATCATCAAGCAATGCACTGGAATCATTCTGACGAAGTCTCAAAGAACTGTCCATAGGTGTAGTGCTAGGCTTACATCCTAGCATACCAGAGTCAACAAGCAGATCAAGACAATACTTTCTTTGTGATACATAAATACCCTCATCAGAATGGTTCACTTCCAATTCAATAAAGTACTTTAACTGTCCCAAATCTCTAACACAAAAATTTGAATGAAGGATTTGTTTTATTTGGTCTATTTCGGAAACAGAATTGCCAGTTATAACAATATCATCCACATAGATCAATAAAGCTGAAAATTGACCATTTTTATGTTTTACAAACAAACCGTGATCTGCATGTGCCTACTTATAACCAGAAGAAACCAATAAGTTAGAAAGTTTCTCATGCCATTTGCGACTAGCTTGCTTGAGACCGTATAGAGACTTCCTCAATTTGCAACATTGTGATGAACCGTGACCATGCAGACCTGGAGGGATTTCCATGTAAACATCCTCATGTAGATCCCCATGAAGAAATGCATTGCTTACATCCATCTGGTGAGTTTCCCATCGATTGATAGAAGCCAATGCCAAAATGACTCGAATGGTGGCCATTTTCACAACAGGGAGAAGGTTTCAAAGAAATCAATACCTTCAATTTGGGAATATCCTTTTGCTACCAACCGAGCCTTATACCGCTCAATACTCCCATCTGGTTTCCTCTTAATTTTGTAGACCCATTTGCATCCAATAGGCTTCACCTTCTCAGGGGTATCAACGATTACCCAAGTACCATTCAATTTCAGAGCCTCAATCTCATCCTTCATGGCATCTTTCCAACATTATTCCAAAATTGTCTCTTGATAACTATGGGGTTCCACCTCAGTAGACAAATTCACGATGTAGTGACGGTCTGACTCAGTCATATTAGAAGAACTCAAAATAGATTGAATATGATAGAGACACGCTACCGATGATTGGTTTGATCGAGTGTTAGTGCCCCAGACGTAATCAAAGAGGCCCACATTAGGTTGGCGTGCGCGTTTGGGGTAACGAGTAGCAACGGGAAGGTTAGGAGTGCGAGATTGAGGTTGTCGAGAGGAAGAAGAGGAATCAATGATGGATTCATTAGATTGAGAAGATAAAGGCGAAGGAGAAACATGGAAGGGTAATGATGAGGAAAGAGGGAGTTGAGTTTCTGGTGTTTGTGTTTGTGTCGTGGAAAAGGGAGTACTAGGTGATAGGGAATTGAATTCCGGATTAGGCTCAAATATAGGACTATCTTCAACCACCTGAGGACCTTTTGGCATTATAGAAAAAGACTTGTGAATTTCCAAAATCATTTTTAACTTGAATAAAGTGGAAAATTGTCTCATAAAATGTTATGTTTATGGAAACAAATATTTCCTTTGTATAAAAATCTAAAATAATGTACCCTTTTGTTCCTGTTTGAAAACCAAGAAAAACTCCTTGCTTTGATCTAGGATCAATTTTTTGTCGTGGCCCATTTGTGGATGCAAAGCATAAAGAACTAAACACTTTAAGCATCATAAAATTTGGTTTATGCTTATGAAGAAGCTCATAAGGTGTTTCTTTCTTAATGACAGGAGATGGGACATGATTAATGAGATAAACCGAATGTTTGATAGCATAAGACCAATATTTTTTAGGAATTTGAGATTGGAACATAAGGGCACGAGCAACGTTAAGAATATGTTGATGTTTACGTTCAACACGTCCATTTTGTTGGAGAGTATAAACACAACTAGTTTGGTGAATAATCCCTTTTGAAGAAAACAAATCTTTTAGAAAAAATTCAGGATCGTTATCTGAACGTACAAATTTTATTTTGGAATCAAATTAATTTTCTACTAAAGCAAGAAATTTTTTGACATGAGTCTTGACTTCGGATTTTGATTTCAGCAACACTACCCAAGTGTATCGACTATAATCATCCACAATAGTAAGAAAATATTTTTCATTGTGAATAGTAGATATTGAAAAGGGTCCCCATATATCCATATGAATTAAATCAAAAACTTTAGGGGCTTGACTGCTACTTGGGCAATAAGATCATTTTCTTTGCTTTGCAAAATGACAAATGTCACAATTTTCATTAATATGAGCAGGAATCAAAGGAAATTGTTTACGTAACATATTGAGACGATTTCCTGAAAGATGACCTAATCTATAATGCCAAAGCTTGAATGATGAGGTAGTGTCAACATCACTATTATTGACGTAGGATATGGTTGGATTGAGGGCTTTGGCTTATTGATTTATTTCCAAATGATAAAGACCTTGTTTTAGACTAGCCAAACCAATCATCCGCGACGTGCTCCTATCCTGTATAGTGCAAAAAAAATAAAAAATATGAGAATATATTTAAAAGAAGTGATTAATTTAGAGATGGACAACAAATTAAAACTGAATTCAGGGACAAAAAGCACATCATGAATCACAAAATTTTGAGAAAAATGAACACTTCCAGAAAAATGGGCCGTGGCAGTAGTCCGATTAGGCAAGTTGATTTGAATGGGTTTAATTTTTGAATAATTGGAAAAATAATGTAAAGAAGTGCAAACATGATCGGTGGCTCCTCAATCTAAAATTCAGGGCATTGAATGCGCATGGGTGGTGGAAAAAACATTTTGTGTTGTGTGTGTGTGTGGCGCAGAAAGCAAAATGACTACCACTTGGCCTTGAAAAATGATTTTGATTATTTGGAGGGACATGGTTGGAATTGACTCTACTGGATTGGTTGACTGAGTTGGGCCCAATAGTATCTAAGGCATTTTGTTGAGGTTGGATTAAAGCCATGAGAGATTGTAATTGGGCCTGAGTAAGAAAAGCAATAGCATTCTGAGTGGAAGTAGCATGACCACCATTGTTGGTTTTCTCCACTGTGTCATCAACGATGACACAATTCGCAAAGGAAGAAGGAGCGGAATCGCAGTTGTTAAAACGCGGGCGACCAGGATACTTTGGATGACCAGGTGGATATCCATGTTACCCCCAGCAAACATCCACCGTATGTCCATTCCGATGACTATAACAACACTTCTTATTGGGGCCAGATTTGTTGGTTGAGACACCGGAGCCACCACGCCCTTTTCCAGCGTCTGAATTAGCAGCATTAACAAAAATGTTTGGTTCAGTAGGGGAAGATGGAAGGGCTTGAAGTTGACTTTCTTAATGTACCACCATGGAGAACACCTTGTTGACGGCCGGAAGTGGGTCCATGAGAAGGATTTGAGAATGAACAACAGAGAATCGTTCATCAAGCCCCTTTAGAAACCTGATAATAAAATCTTGTTGATGATATGCCTTAGCCTTACAGGAGCAAGAAGAAAAGGGGCGATAATTGTCAAGTTGTTCCCACAAAGTCTTCAACGCTGTGTAGAATTCAGAGACAATACGGTTGTTTTGAGACAAGCCATAAATTTCTTCCTGGAGCTCTGCAATGCGTAGAAGATGTCCCTGAGAAAATCGTTCACGGAGATCATCCCAAATGTCGACGACACACTGTAGAAAAATCACGCGTTGGGCAATAGAAGGAGAAATAGAATTTAAGAGCTAGGACATAATCATTGTATTGCACCTCTCCCTTGCAGAATGAAGTGGTTCATCAATAGCTGGAACCAGAATTGATCCAAACAAAAAGGCCATTTTGTTCTTCGAGATCAAGGCCATGCGAATAGCACAAGACCAAGTCTGGTAATTGGTGCCGTCAAGAACCAGAACAACGGAAACAGAACTGGGACCATCGCTGGGATGGATACAATAGGGACTAGAAGGACTGAGTGTTGGATCACCATTAGATCCAGAGGTGTCCTCTTTCTTGGGATTTGATTTTGGACTATGAGGAGGTGAGGTAGACATTTGGGAAGGTAATGCAAAACTCTAAGATGGAGCTCTGATACCATAAAATGATAAAAGACCGTACGGAGAATAAGGAAATAACTGATGATATTGATGGGAATAACTTCTTCGTATATTGATGACAATTATATATATATATATATAATTGTCTCTAAAAAAGATAAGAACAAGAATGTACTCTGCCTATATTTATGCTAACATATCTTTAGAGATAACTAAACACTAATAGGATCATGCTTATCTACAATAATAGAATTGGATTGAGCCAAGGAATCGTGAGTCTTGTAAGGCGGTTTTGGGCTGATTTCTGTTACCACTCTTGGTTGGCTTCTTTTTTTTTTGTGTTTGGCCCTATTTTTTTTTTGGGTTGGGCCACTCCTACTTGGCCCTCTTTTATATGAAGAGTGGGTTGTATCCCCCTGTCTTTTTTTTTAAAAAAAAATTGACTAATTGGACATGAATTTTTTCCTTGTAAATCAATTGAATATGGGTTTTAACAAAACAATCTTACGAGCCAATTGGATATGGGTTCATAAACATATAAGTTAAGAGTGCAATCTTGTGAACCAACTTGATACCCACAAATATGAAGAAAGATACATTGTGAACCATTTGAATATGTGGTTTTACAAGAAAAACATAATATTGTCAACCTACGAGATATGGGTCCGCAAACATGAAAAAATTGAATACAATGGTATAGTCTCACTTGATATGGGCTCAAAATGAAACATAAATCAATTAGATATGGGTTCACATATATGAAAATGCAATCTTGCAAACTAACTGGATATGAATTCACAAGCATGAAATTTTCAAATGTAGTTGTGCATACCATTTTGGTATGATCTTACTAATATAAAGAATGAAGCATTGTAAACCAACTGGATATGAGTTCACAAATATGAACAATACAACCTTGCAACCCAACTAGATATGGGTCTATGGGAAATGCAATAGCAAAGCAACTGGATGCGGCTTTATAAATACATGAACCAAGTAGATATGGGTTCACAAAAATGCAAACATGTACACCAATTAATGACGTGAAAAAAATGCGACTAGATATTTGATTCACAATTATGAAAATTTTTACTTCCAAAACAAATTATGTCCTTTTTCAAAACACAAACCTTTTACTTTGAAAAGGTTTACTTGGGAACCGAAAGAGTAAGTTTAAACCAATCAAACCCTCATTATTTGGTTAAAACCTTAATTAAACTTCAGCACACTAACTCTTTCAATCTCATCTTTCTCAATCCATCCATCTTTGGGTTCATCAGTTCCATGTAGTTTGATCACATGCTGATATTTCAACAATTTTATAACCAAGCTGTCTTGCTATAGTCTCTATTAAACTTTAATTATTTCACTTGAGACATAAGTCGATAAACACAGAAAAGAAAAAAATACAAAAGGGGGAAGATATGACGAAGAAATTTTTATTAATCTAAATACTGGATAGAATAAACCATTTTACATGGAAAATGCTTTGATGGGAGAAAGACTTAGAAGGGTATATGTAAGAGATAAATATGAATTTCAAGACAATTTGCCCCAGCATTAGTTCTTCGTCATTCAACCAAGTAATTTCCTTTTGACCTCTAATTGGATGACTGCTCATTTCCATACTTGTTCTTTCTAATAACAAAAATCCCCCCAATTGAAGTTATGCATTTTTATTTTTATTTTTTATTTTTTTGCATTGTCCTAACTTTTGCTTAGACTGCCTTTTTAAGTTCCAGTCTAACGGACTTCATTTCTATTTTTTTGTTATGCATAAAATCTTTTAACAACATCGGAATTTATTGGCTTAGGCAATTCTTTTCCATCCATATCTTGTAAAATCAAAGCTCCACCCCAAAAAAACGTGCTTCACCACATAAGGTCCTTCATAATTGGTGGCCCATTTTCCTCGGCTATCTTCTTGATTTGGCAAGTTTTTTTTAGGACTAAATATCTGACACATAATTCTCTATGTCGAACTTTCTTGTTAAAGGATCGAGCCACCCTACTCTGGTATAGTTGGCCATGGAAAAGAGTAATTAATCTTTTCTCCTCAACCGTATTCAACTGTTCATATCAGGTTCTTACCCAATCATTTTCTTCTAATTCAGCTTCCATTAGAACTCTCAAAGATGGGATTTCAACTTTAATGGGAGTAACTGCTTCCATCCCATACACTAGAGAATATGGTCTTGCCCCAGTACTTGATCGTATATTGGTATGATAAGCATACAGAGCATAAGGCAACATCCCATCCCAATCCTTGTACTTTACCACCATTTTTAACAAAAATTTATTGATATTCTTGTTTGCTGCCTCAACTGCACCATTCATTTGGGGCCTAGAGGGAGCTAAATTGTGGTCTTTAATCTTGAAATGTTCACACAACTTCTGTATTTCTGCACTATTCAGATTTGAAGCATTATCTGTGATTATTTTTTTATGGGATCCCATATCGACAAATGATTTCTCTTTTAAGGAACTTGAGGAGATATATTAGTGTACGATGATACTTCTATCCACTTGGTGAAATAATCTATTGCTACCAAGATAAAGCAATGTCCATTTGATGCTTTAGGATTGATGGGACCAATAACATCTATTCCCCACATTGAAAATGGTCATCGGGACACCAAATTATGTAGTGGGAAAGGAGGTGCATTTATTCGGAGGACAAAAATTTGACATTTATGACATTTTCGCACAACCTCAATACAATCTGTTTCCATGGTAGACCAATAATAACCACTTCTCATGATCTTATGCGCCATCATATGACCATTGGCATGGGTTTCACAAATTCATTTGTGTACTTCAAACATGATTAAACAAGCTTCTCCAGCATATACACAACTTAGAAGAGTGTCATCATGATTCCTCTTGTATAGAACTTTTCCACTCAAGAAAAATGCCATTGATAAGTGATGAATGGACTTTTTAGCTACTTCATATGCTCCAATTGGATATTCTCTAGCATCTACACACCTCATAAGAGTTCCATCATGATTCCTCTTGTAGAGAACTTTTCCACTCAAGAAAAATGCAATTAACAAGCGCCAAATGGTCTTTTTAGCTACTACATCTGCTCCAGTCGGATACTCTCCATATTGGATGTACCGCTTGATATCTTGACACCAAGGTTGACCTTATGTCTTATGTTAGCACAATATGCTGGCTCATTGTGAATAATGGCTCGAATGGGTTGGACATTGGTGTAAATATCTAACTTGGTCATTACAGCCAATGTAGCCAAGGCATTTACAAACTGGTTTTTGTCTCAGGTTAAATTTGAAAAAGAAACTTCCTCAAATTCTTCAATTAGTTGAGTCAGATGCTTTTGATAGGGTACCAACTTTGCATATTTATTTTTGCATTCACCATTTACTTGATAGATGATAAGTGCAGAGTCTCTAAACACTTTTAACCACTTCATTCCTAGGTCAATGGCCATTTGTAAACCATTGGCACACGCTTCATATTCTACAATGTTATTTGTGCATTCAAAATCTAGCTTGATGACTACTGGATATTGTTTGCTAGAAGGTGACAATAGTACCGCTCCTATGCCACTTCCATGCATGTTTACTACTCTGTAAAGTACATTTTCCATACATGTTCATTAGGGTCATCTCCTTCTATCGCCAATATCTTTCTATCTGAATTTTCTACCTCCATTTTTTACCCCTGCTCAAGAGAATTCTCTGCCAAATAATCAACTATCACAATTCCTTTTATCAACTTCTGGGTTACGTATTTTTTATCAAATTCAGCTAACATCATTTGCCACTTTGAAACTCCTAGATCAAAAAGTGTTGTAATATAACATGTACTATTGTGCCCTTTTTGAACTCCAAACCAAAGAATAACAAACTTTCTCAGTGGTTATGTATCATGCCTCACAATCATTGAATTTTTTACTCAAATAATAAATGGCATGTTCTTTTCTTCCAGATTCATCACGTTGCCCTAACATTGTTCCCATAGATGTTGGCAAGATTGTTAAGTTGAGAATTAGGGGTCGTCCTGGCATAGGAGGTACCAAAATTGGAGGATTTTGCAAGTATGTTTTAATTTTATCATACGCTTCTTGGCATTCTTTATTCCATTCTCCTGGCTGGTGTTTCTTGAATAATTTGAATATGGGTTCACATGTGTTAGTCAGATTAGCAATGAACCTAGCAATGTAGTTAAGTTTGCCCAAGAAACTCCTTACTTCACATTCTGTCTTAGGAGAAGACATTTCCTGTATAGTCTTTATTTATCAGGATCAATCTTTATCCCTTTTCGGCTAACAATGAAACCAAGTAATTCTCTAAATGATGCTCCAAAGACACATTTGTCAAGATTAAGCCTCAACTGATATTTTCTCAACCTCTCAAATAGTTTTTGTAGGATAGTCGCATGACTTTCTGCTTCCTTGGACTTGGCAACAATATCATCCACGTATACTTCAATTTCTTTGTGCATCATATCATGTAACAAAGCAATCATAGCTCGTTGATATGTAGCTCCTGCATTCTTCAACCTAAATGGCATGACCTTGTAGCAAAATGCTCCCCAATGGGTGATGAAGGTGGTTTTTTCTTTGTCAATGACATCCATGAGGATTTGATTGTACCCTGAATATCCATCCATAAAAGAATACATGTGGCTTTTAGCATATTATCAACGAGAACGTCAATATGGGGGAGTGAAAAATCCTCCTTGGGACTAGCTTTGTTCAAATATCTGTAGTCAACACACATTCTGATCTTACCATCCTTTTTTGGCACAGGGACAATATTGGCTACCCAATTGGATGTGTTGATACTTCTAGAAATATTGCTTTTAATTTTTTAATGACTTCCTCCTTAATATTCAAGGACATATCTAGCCGCATTCTTCTCAGCTTTTGCATCTTTAGCTCTGTATTAGAATATAGCAGGATTTTATGTGAAACTATATTTGGGTCCAACCTTAGCATGTCACAATAAGACCATGCAAAAACATCGAGATATTCTTTGAATAGTGCAATCATCTTTTCTTTCTCGGGGTTGTTGACGATCTTTAATTCCTTCTTTTCCTCTTCGGAACCCATATTAATTAACTCCACCTATTCATTGTTCAAGTCAATTCCTTTTTCTGAGTATTCTATCAGCTTTGAAAATTTATCCATAGCCTCTTGATAAACAAGAAATTCAACATTATCTTCATCAAATTCCGTCAGGAAATCAATTGATGAATTATCAAAGTTCATTACATAAGGCAAAGTTTCTATGAAATCCACATTCCTGGAATGTAGTTAGCGCGAGACTGAAAAACAAAACATGACAATGAATGAACAAAACATTGGAGAGTGAAACAATGATAATGAATTGCTAATAAAACAAAAGGAGTGGGAGACAAATACTGCATAAGATAATTTATGTGATTCTTGATACAAATTAGAAACACAAAGGAACACAGAGAAACAACAATCAAACAATGGAACTTATGAAAATCAAAAAACTTAATGTCTCAAGTAATATAATTAAAAGTTCAAATTTTGAAGTGACCTATGTGTTGGCCTAAATAGTACAACTCAAAGAATTACTTTGACGGAACTATATCAGCAACCGGTTCAGGTTCCCAATTCTTCAGCAATTCTCTAACTTCCAGCAACCTGAATCATCTTAGAATTCTTTTGACTTTCATTATTTAACATGTTGATGATGAAGTTATGCTGAGGACAATTAACATTTTCTAGCATGACTATTTTTGCTAGTGCAGGGAAGGTTTCACTTTTATGAGGAATCTTTCGAGTCTTGTCATTCTACTGTTTTTTACTCAAAGCAATACCTTTCAGATTATCTTTAAGTGCTGCTTCATACCCCAATCCAAACTTATTGAATTTTCTGGGATTGAAACGGGCAAATAGCCACCCTGCAATTGCAAGCCCCACCCTTTTTCCTGCTTCATATCCATTTTTGGCCATAATTCGTGCCACCACCTGATTCATACTTGTCATCTTTCTATCACGCATCCATCTTTAATATACTTGACCTTTTGATGTAATATTGATGGAACAACACTTGCAGTGTGAATCCAAGGTCGTCCAAAAAGCATGGTGTATGCGGGCTCAATCTCCATGACTTGGAATTGTACTTGAGAAGTATTTGGGCCAATTTTTGAAGGCAACATTATTTCTCCAAGGATGTCTCTCTTTGATCCATCAAATGCTTGCAAAACCATTACATGGAGCGTTAAGTCATCTGTATTTAGTGACAAATAATTCAGAGTGGACCTTGGTAAAATATTCAACGCCGATCCCCAATCAATCAAAATTTTAGCTATTATGTAAACCTTACATTTTAGGGTTATGTGTAAAGATTTCGGATTTTTCTCTGATGGGGAGAAAATCTCTTCATCAATGAAGGTGATCAAGTTTCCATGTTTCAGAGGATCCACAAGCTTACATCTGGCTTACCATAAGCTTCGTTTAATATCTTCGTAAGTCCTTTTCTATGTGATTCAGATGTTAGGATAAGAGGGATATTCTAGCAGGGTTTTCTTCAATTGCTCCATAATATCATACTCACTTTCTTCATAATCTTTAGAGATTCTTCCTCCTCCTCATCTTCTCGTTTTGTTTTTCCCTCGGTTCTTTTTCTTTGTTGTACTTTCTTTTCTCTATCTCTTCCAGGCCGAAGTATCTACCACTTCTTGTGATGCCTCCTACTCCTACTATATTTGTCACTTGCCTTTCGGTTATGTGCATATGAACATCATGCAAGTTGAGGCACTTCCCTCTATTTCAACCTTGGTCTCATAATTCCAAGGGACAACGTGTGTGTCATTATAAGTGAACGGTGCTGGTTTTCTTACATTCATAACCAACTTTTTAGTTGATGCAGGTTGGGTCAATGGTGGAACTTGACAAAACGTTCAACCACATTAACTTCTTTCGAAAAACTAGATTTTGGCCAAGCCTGGATAACTCCCATTGCAATGAGGCTTTTGTACACAAACTTTGAAGTCCCAATAAATTTCGATGTCATTTCCTACAATGGTATGGACATTTAGAATTTTTATCATATATCTCATTCACTCTTATCATTGTTGCTAGAAATGTTGCATCATATCCAACTTTCTTTAAACCTTCGAATACTTTACTCACAGGAGTTCGCAAAGCCATAACTCTTTTATCAAAGGCTTTTCATTTTCTATTGTGCTCACTTGATTCTTTTGTTCATTATTCGAAATTGGATTATTGACGATATTCAACCCTGAATCTTCTTGGATGTCTAATATCCAGCATGCAATCAACTTTCTCACTGCTATTTTAAATGCTTCACAATTCTCAATCGAATGGATAGCGACTCCCATGTGATATTTACAAGTTAAATTTTCATTATACCATGCAGGGAATGGTGATTGCATAGGACACACTAGATTTTTTGAGATTAAGTGAGCATCATACAGTCATTGGAATAAGTTAGTATCGGAGATGGATAATTTTGGTAAAGGTGGTAAGCTTTGTGGTCGGGTTTGTCCTTGATTTTGAAATTTTGGTTAAGTTTGAGGGTTGGCTGGATGATTTTGTGGATTGTTAGCTGGGTAACTAGCATATGTGGGACGGAGTTGTGATGGTGTTATATTATTGACATGAACTTGCGAGATGGGAGTAGAGTTTGACTTTGGGAAATTTTGGGCATTTTGAATATGGAAAGTGAGCTTTTGGTAAAGTGGGTATGGAGTTAGGAGATAGATTGGTGATTGGTACCTCGGACCTGATTGAGGATAACGAGGTACAAAATCTTGCTGGGATTGTACTTGATTTACTTCAGAATCTCGTTTCTTGGATTGAGATCCTTTACTTGGTTCTATCAATAATTTTTCTGCTTTGGCTAAAATTTCAATCCTTTCTCCAGCGCGAATAAGCTCGGCAAAATCTCGATATGTAGCACCGACCATTAACCCTACATATGGAGCACCCAAAGTTCCTAGGAAGTAGGAACACATTTATGATAAGGTAATGTGGATGAAAATGCTCTAAGATACCCTAAAGCTGGAGTTTTGATGATTCCACAACAATCCAAGAATCGAGCCCTGATTGGAAAATCAAGCGATCAAGTGCTATAAACAAGAATGCAACAACAAGGGTATATAGGATTTAATTCATGCGTAAATGTAAATTTGATTAAGACTATTTAAAATGAATCAAATGTGATTTAATCAAATTTTATTTTAAAATGTGCAAAAGAACCTTTTTCCTCTCGTAAAAAGTGGTTTCAATTTGGAAAAAGGTTTTTCTTGAAATTTGGGAATTTGTACTTAACCTTGCTTTTCATTTGAAAATGTCTCTTTCAAAAGGTATTCGAATATTAGGGTTCTGGATTTGAAATTTGAATTTCTGGCCATTATATTCGAATATATATTCAAATATGGGTTCCCATATTCGAATACATATTCGAATATGAAGTTTTCCTTTGGCCTCCTTGCTTTCCAGAATTCAAATATTCAAATATATATTCGAATATGGATCTTCCATATTCGAGTATATATTCGAATATGTAGCACTTATTTAAATTTTTAATCTAGAAACTGTATATTTGAATATACATTCGAATATGGAAGTGCCATATTCAAATATATATTCGAATATAATGAACGTTTTAAAAGTTTTTAAGCTGCCAATTTGTTCTTTTTAAAAGGGGCCTTGAGCACATTTATTGTACACACGCTTGTTAGCATTTATTGAGAATAAAAAGGCATTTATCTCTCATTCTCTTTGGCAATCTCTTAATCAAGGGTCTTGTGCTTTTTCTAGAAGGCTATCTTTGTCATCTCTAGTCCTAGCTCGATTCATCACACAAAGAGCCTTAATCAAATACACTTAGTGCTTCAAGTTGTATCATCTACTCTCTTAAAAGCTTCTTGTTTGCAAATCTAAACTTAAATCCTTGAGTGAAGGTGAGGTATCCTTCTTGTTCATTGAAGGTGGGGTATCCTTCAAGGTTGGTCTTAGGGTGAGGTATCCCTAGTTTGAGGCTCTTGCACATTGGTGGGGTATCCAATTGTGAGGAGTGCTCCTAGCTTGTAACTTGTTGAAGTTAAATACAAAGTCTTTGCGCGGTGTTGATTTAAAGCCTGGATGTAGGCCACAAGGAGGTTTAGTGGCTGAACTAGGATAAATCTTGGTGTCATTCTCTCTAACTCTTAACTGTTATTTTGTGCATTGCATTGTGTTTTTAGCATTCATATTCATCTACACATAATTCTATATCTTAACTAAAATACAATCCATTCAAGATTTGCTGCAATTTGTGAAAAGTTTGCGAAAAAGTTTTAAAGCTCAATTCACTCCCCTCTTAAGCATAGAGGCCCTTGTCTAACAGATAAGTGGTGGTTGGACTTGTGTAGTGAGGGTTCTCCTTCTCCGAATGTATTGCGTAAAACCTTCTCCAGATTTCTTCTTCAAAGCCCCAAGCTGCTCTCTAGTTGGCATTATCTCAAGGTTAAATCTGTATTGGCTCATGAAGATATCTGCTAAATCTTTCCAGCAAGTGATTTTGGAATGATCTAGTTGGATGTACTATTCCAAAGCTGACCTAGTTAAGCTCTCATGGAAGAAGCTTATAAGGAACTTCTCATCTTTGGACCATATTGCCATTTTGGTGCAATAGGTCTTTAAATGGATGATTGTATTGGTGCTATCATTTGTAAATTCAGGAATTTTGAAATCCTTTGGAACCTCAACATCGACGGCCGGGCACAATTCTTCAATACCAAGGGACCCGTAATCATTAGATCCCCAAATAGCCTTAATCTTTTCTTCCATCTTTTCCACTCAAACTTCTTGCACTTTTTCTTGGCTATCTCTTGAATGCTCTATTGTGGACAAAATATCTACATGGAGTTGTTCTCCATTTGGTCCAACTTGTCCATTCGTGTGTCCTATAGCTTGATATCCTTCTCCAATAGGAATTACAATTGGTGTTGTTTGATGTTCCTCGACATTATTTTTCAATCCTATATTGTTTCTTTGAGTACCAGACATAAATGGAGGAATTGACATTGTTGTAGTAGCAAGATGAATAATAGTTTGTGGGATAGGCATCATATAAGTTGATGATGGCAGCGTGGTGGTGTCAGTAAAAGGCATAGTTGTCATGGAAAATATGATAGGTGGTGGAAGCACATGCATTTGTCCTCCAATCATTCCTCCATTCTTCATGAGATTGTCAGTTTCATTTATGGCTTGTAGCATTTCTTCCATTCTAACATGTGCTTCACACATTTCATTCATCTTTTCTTTTACCTCGTCAACTTCCATACTCAAGTTTCTTCCTTGCTGGTTGATTTCCTCCATCCTAGTTCGATATCGAGTTTAGTAGATTCGGGTTTTATTGGTATCACTTTTTTTTGGTCGCGCAATGGTTACTGAACTGATGTTTATTAAAAAAGACTTCAATTTTGGGTGAAAAAAATAAAAAATAAATTTAACGTATGCCAGAATGTCAATCAATTTGCAGGAACATATTAACAATATTTGAAAGAAGACAAACCCATGTTTAATTAGACAATATAGTACCCATAACACGATTAACATAGTTGATGTCTCATCTAGGGGATCTGTCCACAAAAGATGATATCTTAAGCACACTAGCAAAATTAGAAGTCAACTTGTATTCCATAATTTTATTCCGTGTTAACTATCGCTTTTGAATGAACTTTTTTGTAGCTTATGATGTTTCAATTGTCAATGGATCTTATTGTCAATTGTAAAGAAAAGGAATGGAAGGAAGGTTTTGTTGTGTACGTTTTTTGATATAGTTTAAGTTTTCTATATATATATATATATATATATATATATATATATATATATTTATTGCTATTGAAGTTTTCAATTTTATATTTTGACAAAATCCTAAAATGATTAGACTTTCAATATTAAACGTTTCATTGCCACTCAACATATATGCTTGCATTTTCACGTGCTTATTCAACATTTTTGTTTGATAGTAAAACAAAAGGAAGTACCTCTTACAATTTATTTTTTCAAGCCTATGTTATTTAATTTTTGTGTTTATCGTTTAATTTCATCTTTTATTTATTTTCTTAAATTTTATATTTAAGGTTCTGTGATATCTTCTCATATGTCCTTTTACTTTTAAATAAATAAATAAATTTTAGGAAAACTTAAAAAAAAAAAAGTATTTTGAACTTGCTAACATGAGATTTATCACATCTTCAAGTGGCTAGCAGATAAATTGGCCATGTATGTTAAACATTTTATCTTAGTGTAAAGAATTTAACCATGTATCTTATATAATGAAAAGAATTTACAATGCTTCTTTTGTTTTTGAATCTCAAAAAGAAATGTACCTAAATTTATGTAAGGTGTTTGGTGAAATAAAATCCAATTCAATCATCATTTTAGTTCTTCAAAGAATGATAATGTTATCAAATGATGAATAGGGGACAAACCACACAAGAGGAGAACTAATTTATTGACAAAGTTAACAATGATGATAATAATAAACCACACACTAAAAGCATACAAGATGAGAACTTGCTTATGTGTTAGGCTAGCCTACAAACATTTTTTGAGGTAAAGTAGACAATTTTAACTTTGAAATTAACCATATTTGCTGTGTAATTGTTAAAAAGCCTTGAGCTCTATGCAATAAAGTTTGAGTTGTCTGTATATAAGTATAACTTAAGTTTCTCTTTCAAAGGTTCTGCGTGGTCAGCTTCTTGGATGTTGCATTTGGGTGTCATACACGTTTTGATTATATCATGATTGTTGATATGATGATTACAAACAATTATAAATGCTCACTTACGAAAGCAAATATTATTAGATAACTTTCATTAATTGACTTGATAAACACAATCAATTATATTTCACACTAAAATTATTGTTATTTACATAACATGCTACTCCTCATCTATAAGGTTTGTATGACATTCTGGTTAGTTGGTTCAAAAACATGTACATGTAACTATATATCCTAGTGAAACCACTGTTACACTTACATATATTTTAAGTTACACACACTTAGGGGTTTGCATTTTCATTTCTGCTTTTAGTTTGTTTCCTGTTTTTTGAAATTTTACAGGAAATGAAAATGAAAACCAAACAACCCTCGCAATTGCATAACAACATCAACAAAAACAATGACGATAACCCCTGCGCACGTACGGGCATCGTAATAGTTCATATAAAAAATCAGTTGTACGTTATATTGTTATATTGTCAGCCAAAAAGGTAGAATTCCAAAGAGTTGCAGGATACATGACAATGAACAATATATAATAATAATATTAATAATAATAATAATAATAATTGAAAAAAGAGTAAAAGGTCTATACCAAAATAAAAAACAAAAAATTGACTATTATTGAACTACCTTGGTGTTGCTCTAAACTCTAAAGTTTGCTTTTCAGGCTCTCTTCTGTTTTACTACCACTGTTTGTGGGGGAAATATAATACGGAATAGCCAAGCAGCTACAATTGCTCCAATGAATGGGAAAATCAAATAAACGTAGAATTGGTCCCATGTGTTGTGCCAATTTTCTAAGTATGCCCAACCAAAAGCCTGAAATTTAAAAAATATCATTCATGGGGTTATCCCTTAATTAACATCAAATGTTTCTGAACATTGAAAAACATGGTGAGAAGGACTAAGGATTCTCCACATAAGAAAGATTATTGAAAGATATTAACAAGAGGAGCATCAAACAAATATATATGCTGCTAATGCGTTGAGTGTAGCTGAACATTTTTCAGTTCTGGCATGTTTTGTAATTATTGCTCCAACATTCTATATATACAAATTTATTAGCAACTTACTATGAAATGTAATCCATGCCCCTACACTTATAAGGTTTCACATTACGGTTGCAGTTGTATTGCGGTCACTTCGTGTTGTATTAAATGCAGCCAAACTTTACCGTGTAACATCTCACAATAATTTTAAACATATTGATCACTGATGAACAACAGGATTGACCATTTCTATGACAGAAAGGCATCTTAAGAAGAGGAGGCATGCAGCCATATAGTCCATTTCCAGAATACGGACTAATTCTAGAATTTGGAGTTAGGCTTGATTCAATCTGAAAAGCTAGCTAATAGGAGGAAGATTGCCTAATCAATATATACTCTATTAAAGTTATATTCGTAGCGATGTATGATTTAACAGTTTACATCTTAACACCAATGACACTCAATTTAATGTATCGAGTTCCGATTTAAGTAAGTTATTCACAAAGAAATTAATGTCCATATAACCAAATCAAAACAAGAATATAGTAACTCGACGTCTTGGTTCTGAGAATCTATTTAAAAACAATCAAAATGATGGTAAGAATTCTTGATACCCCTATCTAAGAAAAGGAAAAGGTCTAGCTACTTATACTTGATAATGCTGAACTTTTGGGCATGAAATGGATGGCAGATTTCAAACACACAGTAGTATACATATACATATTAGTCCATAAAGAGAAGGAACTGGAAGAAAAATGCCATCAAAACCAAATTGTAAGTAATGTGAAAGTATAATTAGAGTCAAAAACTACAACGTAGAAGGAATTCTCATTCTTAGATTCAAAGGTACTGTCATATTAACGACGAACAAATATGGGAATAAAGTCTCTAAACTTTTAACTAATTGCCACTTGCACAACAAATAAGTTCAAAACTAATTGCAAAATAACTGTTTTCTTGCTATAGTTCATGAATAAAACCAAATATTTCAAATTAGTTCAACAACCAGTTGAAAATTGGTTCATAACTAATTTAGAACTGGTTAAGGATTGGTTCAAAATCTGATTCGAACTAATTTAGAACTGGTTTAAAACTGCTTTTAAACTTATTTATAACTAATTTAGAATTGGTTTTTGTCTGAAAACTGGTTTTGCACTGGTTTTGAACTAGTTTTTTAATCCAAAACTGTTTTGAAAACTAGTTTTAAACAAGAACTGAATTTTGAACCAGTTTAAAATCATAACCATTTGTATAACCAGTTCAGAACTGATATACATAAGCAGAACTTGTTCACTTAACAGAAAATTAGTTTGGTTCATGTATAAGTCGTTCTTTTTTGGTTCAGTTCAGTTTGCTCACTAAATTAAACCATAACCACTCTTACCTTTTGTCATCCTTATTAATTATTTCAATTAAGAAGAAAGTACACCTGAAGCCACAAAAAGTAGATTATTTGAACTTTCCACCCACTAACACATAATTGACCTTCAGCTACATTTTTAAAATGTTACCTTTTGCATTTGTAATATTTTTGTAAAGGTTGTATAAAGACTATGTAGTTAAAAGGTTTGAACAATATTTTTTAAAAAATATTGTTAAATTGTTAAAACATTGTTACCTTTTGTATTTGCAACATTTTTTATACATGTAAGTTTAAAACTCAGGTCGCTTATGTTCAACTAACCATGAATAAGATCTGAAAATTTCATCCTTTCCCAAAGAAGTCCAACAATTGATGGGAAGAATCGCAGCGCTAACCCGGTTTCTGTCGGCTTCTGCCCAAAAATGTCTACCATTCTTCAAAACACTGCGCAACAGAGAGAATTTCAGTTGGGATTAGGAATGCAAGAAAGCTTTTCAAGAGTTAAAGGCAATATTAGCCTCGCCGCCTGTGCTGTCTCGCCAGATACCGCCTGTGAGTGCAGCCTTGGTCAAAGAGGAATCTCGGATCCAAAGTCCAGTATATTTTGTGTCTAAGACACTACAAGGGTCGGAATTAAATTATCAAAGGCTTGAAAAGGTCGTATATACTTTACTCTTAGCATCAAGGCAGCTGCGCCCTTACTTCCAATGTCATCTCATCACAGTGCGTACCAACCAGCCAATCAGGTAAGTTGTGCACAAACCTGATCTCACCAGGTGGATGATGGCTGGCTTGGGCCGTTGAACTCTCGCAGACAGATCCTATGAGCCAAGGCAAGCGATCAAAGCTCATGTTTTGGCCGAATTCTTAGTTGAGATGACTCATCCCGGAGGACAAAGTCCAAGATCACGATTCATGTAGATGGATCTTCAAACACGAAGGGCTCTAATGCTGGGATATTAATTGAAAATGATGAAGGGGCGATGGTTGAGTACTCCCTCAAATTTGAGTTTCCAACCTCAAATAATTAGGCGAAATGAGGCCGGTTTAGGCGGGATAAGAGCAGCTAAAGAGCTTGGAGCTACTGCAATAACTCAATAACTCTATGCTCTGATTCTCAGCTAGTAGTATCTCAAATTCGGGGAGATTATCAAGCTAAAGAACCTTTGATGCAGAAGTATCTTGCCATGGTTAAAGAAAGCTTGATTGGACTCTCTAAGTTTGAGATCAAGCATGTCCCACCAACTAAAAACAGTAGAGCTGACTTGTTGTCAAAAATAGCAAGTACCAAATCAGCTTTTGCCTTGCATTCAGTCGTAGAGGAATTCATCTCATCGCCATGTGCGGTTCTTCAAGTAGAAAATTATGATTGTAGGACCTGCTGAAGAATTATATATTAAATGGGATATTGCCTGATGACCAAAAAGAAGCTAAGAAGATAGTTCAAAAATCTTCCAGGTATGTCGTGGTTGAAAGTCAGTTGTTCAGAAGAGGATTATCCACACCGCTGCTCAAGTGTATTGGGCCTTCTGAAGTATGGTATGGGCTGACCGAAGTGCACGAAGATAACTGTGGCCATCATATTGGAGGAAAGTCCTTAGCCAGAAAATCCTTAAGGGCACTGTATTTTTGGCCCACCATGAACACAGATGGAGTAGAACTTGTAAAGAAATGCCAGAAATTTCACGAGCACAACCCTCTGTCTCGTATCCCGGCTAAAGATTTGCACAGTATATCAATCCTATGGCCATTCCATACTTGGGGACTATCTTCTAGGACCTTTCACTCCAACCACAGGTCAGTTAAAATATTTAATTGCTGCTGTAGATTATTACACTAAGTGGATTGAATTGGAACTCATAGCTAACATAGCTTTTGTGAAAGTTCAAAATTTTGTTTTCCACCAAATTATATGTCGTTTTAGCATCCCGGAAGAAATTATCTTTGATAACGGGACTCAGTTTACTGACAAAGAGTTCCAAGCAATGCTAACAGGGCTCCGTATTAAGCAGTACTTTACTAGTGTAGAACATCCACAATCCAATAGACAGGCGGAATTAGCTAACAAGATAATCCTGTCTAAAGAAACGGTTTGAGAAGGCCGGGGCCAAATGGACAGAGAACCTCTATCAAGTGCTTTGGAGCTACAGGACCACTCGTCATAGCACCACTCGAGAAACGCCATTCAGAATGGTATATGGACCTGATGCAGTGATTCCGGTGAAAATTGGCCAGCCTTCATGGCGGGTCATGTATCCCGCCAAGGACAATGAACAATTGTTGAGAGAAGACTCTGACATGATAGATGAAGTTAGAGAAACAGCCAGGATAAAGGAGTTATCTCAGAAGCCCAAAGATATAATTTGAAGTTGGTCAAAAGGAATTTCCAAGCTGGTGCTTTAGTGATGAGGAAAGCTAGCATTGGGAATAGAAATATCAAAGATGGTAAATTCAACGCAAACTGGGAAGGCCAATACTGGGTAAAAAGGGCTACTACAAAGGGGCATATCATTTGGAGACTTTGAAGGGCAAAGAGCTGTCAAGAACTCTTAATGAAGCTGATTTAAGGCGCTACTACAGCTGAATAATAGTGTAATCCTTACTAGGTAATTAGCACGTTTTATCCCTAAGGAGGGTATTTCTACTAGAGGTTTTAACGAGGCCCAACCAATTTTCTTCAATAATAAGTACTTCTTTCAGCAACGGTTAAATTGTTAAATTATATTATTGTGCATGCATGCCTCGTCTATGTTTTTCAGATGTATCCCTGAACAAGCACCAACGAAACTACATCAAAATAAATTCAGCAAAAACAACTGGGATACATATGTCGTCAACTAGAAAGAGTTCCTCGAGACAACCACCAACAAAAAGTGACAAAGGTCACAAGGGTAATCAAGGTCTCTTCCAAAAATAAGATGACAAGGTCACATCTAAAAATGGCGGCCACGATGCCGGTGATCAAGGTTTCTTCAAAAAAGAAGACGACAAAGGTCACATCTACAAATGTCGGCTACGGATGCTGGTGATCAAGGTCTCTTCATAAGAAGATGACAAAGGTCACATCTACACATGGCAGCCATGGATGCCGGTGATCAAGGTCTCTTCAAAAAAGAAGACGACAAAGGTCACATCTACAAATGTCGGTCACGGATGCCGGTGATCAAGGTCTCTTCAAAAAGAAGATGACAAAGGTCACATCTACAAATGGCGGCTACACATGCCAGTGATCAAGGTCTCTTCAAAAAGAAAACGATAAATGTCACATCTACAAATGGCAGTTACACATGTCGGTGATCAAGGTCTCTTCATAAGAAGATGGAAAGCGTCACATCTACACATGATGGGGATCAAAGCCTATTCAAAAGAAGATGACAAAGGTCACCCCCACAGATGTCGTTAACCAAGGCCTCTATATGTCACCTATCTACAAATGATGGATCAATACTATCTCGACTATCTCAAAGCAACTTTTAAGACCACAAAAAAATGCAACGATTTGACGATCGATAACAAAAAGGTGTGAGATTGAAGAAATAGGAGGATGGAAATATTATAATTATAGAATATTAAAGTTTACAAATCATAAAGTACTGAAGTTGAAAAGCTCAAACAAAGAGCCACCAAAATACAAAAGAAAATAAAAAAGGAGAAATATAAATTGAGCTATCAAGCTTAAGCACCGCCATCTGCACCCTCGGCATATTCAGCTCCTTCTTTGTCAACAGCTTCAGGCGGGGCGGAATCATAGTTGAATGGCTCCATGGAGTTGGGATCCAAGAGGACACGATTGTGGCAGTCGTGAAAATCCCAGAATTGCTCGTCCTTAACACCGTGGAACGGATCCAGCCCACGAGTGTTCAGCTCCACGCGGGGGTTCAGGAATTTGATCGATTTGACAGCTTCTCAATAGGCATCATATCCGGCCTCCTCTTTGGCCTCCAAATCTGACTTGAGTACAACTACTTGAGCCTTAAGTCAAGCAATCTCTTCTTCAGACTTCTTTGTCTCAGAAGCATAAAAGGAATTATTTCTCTTCTCGGCATCAAGAAGTTCATCGCGCTCAACCAAAGACTTGGTCTTCCTATCATACTGCATTTTCAAATCGGCTAATTCCCTTGAGTTCAACTACTTGAGCCTTAAGCCGAGCAATCACTTCTTCATACTTCTTTGTCTCAGAAGCATAAAAGGAATTATTTTTCTTCTCGGCAGCAAGAAGTTCATCGTGCTCAACCAAAGACTTGGTCTTCTTCTCATACTGCATTTTCAAATCGGCTAATTCCCCCTCTAATTGCTGAATAAACTCATTGGAGTCCTAAAGCAATGTTTCTCGTAACTAGAGATCTTCTTCAGCATCTCGGAGCTTATTCTTTAATTCGGAGATGTTCTCTGAGCTCTTAGCTTCTTCTTAAACATTTTGGAGCATGGCCATCCATCTCATAAGTGATTGGACTTGACCCTTTGACGAAATGAATAAGATCAAAATGATATGCAAGGTAGCAGTAGAAAATATAACAGCAAAGTTTGAAGCCGACTTACCATTATTGTGTCGGCATTACCTCTTTGGAAGAAGTCTCCGTGATGAATTTGGATGGTAAGAGAAGAGAATCCTTCCCAGACCTGTGGCGGGTTCGCCATAACCGGGATGAGTTTCCGAGATGAACCATCCCCAGTCTCGGAGGGGATATCTACATTCAACACTTACGAATAAATTCTGGCTTCACTACCTTTGGAAGTGGCAACAGCAGCAGGGGCTTTACCCCCGACAGGAGACCCCCGGTTGCAGATGCCGGTTTGGCAAGGTTGGAAGGTTTGGCCGGGATTACCCTAGTCCCACCAAGGGAAGGAGAATCAAGGGGGTTCAGTTTTCCCTTTCCCTTAGCATCTTTGGTGGCTTTGGTGGTGATTAGTATATATTGCAAAAATACATTAAACAAGGAAGACATTCAAAAGATCAATACAAAAATAGAAGGCGGGATTAGCACGGGAAGCCCCAATAACATCCTGGCAATGGATGGGCATCCCTTGGCTGGATACGTAGTCATGCATATTATTGAAGGTCTTCTCTTCATAGTCGTCGAGAAAATAGCACTCTAACTCGTCGTACGTATGAGACTTAAAATAGTGATCAATCGTCCAGTAAATTGGAATAGAGCTAGCTTGACGATCAGCACCCTACCAGAAAGGAAGAAATCCTTTCTTCTTAGAGGTAACCCTTACATACAAATCCCAGCGCACCTTCATAGAATCGTCCCATGGAATAAACAGCTGAGGGACATTCTTACGATGTTGAAGTGACACCCAAGATTTCTTGGTAGAACCTCGGTATGGGCCAAAAAGTACAAGAACAGGTTCGAAGCGTATTCCCACTCCTTCGTCCAACAAAAGACTTCAAAGGCCTGTAAAAATGTCCAGTCATTTGGGTGAAGTTGAGAGGGGGCTAGAAGTGTAAGAATTGTCTGGGGTGTTAAGCCCATAGTGGAAGCATTTTTCCATTCCGTCTCAACAAGCTTCAGTTTCTTCTGAGTCCTTATCTAGCATACTTGGCTCAACCATGGTGAAGGCACCCATAGTAAGTTTTTGATATCCCTGATGTTTTCCCATCGAGCCTCATTGCTTGAAGATTTACATTAGATCCATAGTGACCGGGTTGACTTGTCCCAGCATGTGCATCCGTATCCGTATCTGTATCCCTCCCTTGATCGGATGAGATTTATTTCAAGGAGGAATGGTTAGATCCCAAAAGAGAAGAGCTTGGAGTAGGAGAACAAGAAGGACAATAAGCCGGATCAGATTTAGAATCTAAAAAGTTAGTCATAGAAGACGATAAGTCATCAGGGTTTTCCGAGATACTTCCGGGAACAATTTGGACGGGAATGGTCTTTACTAACATGTTTTCATTACCAGGATTCTTCTTAGAAGGATCTTCTGAAGAATTCCTAGTAGCAACTATGTAAACTGGAGGTTCTAGGTTTAAAGTATTGAAGGAACCACTGACACTTTGTGTAATGGACTCGCCACTCTTGGATTTTAGGGGCGTATGCACCAAGACACCTTGGGGTTGATAGAAATGAGGAGTATTGACGGAACACATACCTCTAACGAGGTCAGAATTTGGAATTGTCAAGGGTTTTGAAATTTTGTTCGCCGAAACCCTATGAACCTCGGTGTTACTAGAATCGGACGAGGAACTGCTAGAAAGAACTATGATTTGGTTTTCCATTGATATGGTGGCAGGACAATAAAGAAAGAAAAAACAAGGAAATTAAGCCCTAAGGAGTAGAGGAACTGAACTCACAATGCAGACCACCTGAGGAAAAAGAAACAAAACAGAGTAAGGAGGAATAACGCAGTACCGGAATGAAGAAAGAAATGGACGAAACGTTCGGGAAATCCTCGAACAAAGATCTTTGAGAAAGATTATCTTGCTCTTCAAAGGAGAAGAGGGAAGAAAATGGATGATGAATACGCAGGGAAGATGGAGAACCAAAGGGAGAACTTTAGCAGTTATAAAGAGAATAAATTTTGAAATTGAGAGCGAGTGAGGGAAATGCTCCTTTCTGTCTGCATAATTAAAGGGAAAAATACGAAAAACCGTCTCATCGCATTAAAGAGCGTATGGCTCGAGACTGCGCTTAATCATCGCGCACGTTTCCCCATAAAGGTCGTGTTGTCACGCGCCCCCAATGAAGGTCAACCGTTTTGTCAGACATTGAGACTGGGAAACTCAGGAAGTTCTTGACTGACCTATGCCGAAGCTGAACCGACATGTCAAATGCAACTCGCCGACTTACCAAATGGTAACCCAGCAACTTGGGGGGCAACTGTTATGGACCAGATTTATGATATCTTGGTCATGTGTTACATGTCGTGACATGATGAGGTGCAACCTAGAGGGCATCCCGCCATGAAGATGGGATATGAATTGGCCTACGAGATATAACGGCCGAGACAGAGCATTTATGGCCCATTAAGACCCACGATTAACCATAATGATTAACCATAATGCACCTTATATAAATACTCACTTAAGTACACCATTCAAGGTACATATCATTCTCATTATCACAAATCAACCCTAATTCCAATACTGACGGAGTCCTTGCAGGTGCACCACCGCCACTGTTGGAGCTTGGACGCCGTATTTTAAGTCTACCATTGATCGATCATCCCAAGCATTGCTTGTCTGCTATCCCAACCAAGTACGATCACAACAAATTCTATCCCACTAAGTGGGGTCGGCTACATAGATCACACGTCATCATGCTTCATAATAAATCAAATTTTCAAAAATATTAATAACCAACAGATTCTATTTAATAGGAAAATGTCAATAAAGCATTTCCTAATTTGCTTTTATTGGCAAGGTCTCACCCCACAGTTTGACATACATGGCATGCATATATGATGGATAAAGCAACATGAAGACAATATTTGTGAGCCTTAACGTAAAGAAAAAACGTTGGTGTCCCATATTCAAGATTCAATGCCAAATTTTTAGCGAAGTATGAGAGGTGGTAAGATGTCATAATTAACATGACAGTGCAAAAATGTGAGGAACATAAAAAAGTACAGTCACACACAAGCAAGCTAGACATGATAAAATTTCATATCTATAAAATCTCTCGGAAAATCTTCTTCTGCAGGAATTAATCTAATATACAAAAGGAATACAAGAACAGAACAAAATTCAGATTTCAGGTTACCCTCATGTTATGATGACTTGTTCCAGGATCCTCTCATACTCAATTTGAATCGAGTTTTGTTTTGTTTTTGTATCTATCTATTTCTTCACGAGCATTAAAGAGGTGAAATGTTAATAAAATTTGTGTTTACTAATAAAGTGACAAATAGACTTAAAATTTGAACATAAGAGGATTCAAACTCTGTTTAGACGAGATAGTAACACTAACACATTATTCAAAAAAACAAAAACAAAGAAATAAAATAAGAAGGCAACAAAGTAATGAATCACTAGTGCAGGATTCATAGAAGGTCCAGTGTAAGCCGAACCGAGAACGATGAAAGTTGTCGTTGAAATTGCCATCATCCAAGTCTTGAGTAACTCGTTACGAGGACCTCTAAGCATGATGAACAGAACAAGAAAAGTGATTACAAATGTCAACACACCTTCTGCAACAGCTCCAGTATGCAAATCAACCTTCAAAGAAGGTCCTCCAATCATGTGTCTGTAATTTGGTGGCATAACTTCCATAATTGCCACAGCACCAGCCACTGCACCTAGTGCCTTTAATTTGCAACAATACTACTCACTAATTATCATCAACCTATTAATTAAAACTTCTAAAGAAAAGATCAAATACCACACAACAAAACAAGCATTATGATTTGATACTTCAAAGTTCAAATTGCACTACCCATCAATTTAATCCTTCAAAACAAAACCAGCACAAGTAAAGAATCAATGTCATATTTGAAAATAGAGAAATGTTAATTTAATTTTGAAATTGACATCACTGATAAATTTGGCTATTTGTATTAAGAAGAGTGATTTGACTTTTTGAAATAATTTTTTATCTTTTTTATAATTTGTTTTTGTTTTTTTGGGTACTCTTGTTCCTAATATCAAGGGGGAAGACTAATCTATTAACATTGTCATTCCAACTAATACTCTATCAAGAGAATTTTTTTTTATAAATCAAAATATATCCATAAATGTTTGAACTGAGAAACTATTACTCAAAGTTTTTCACTCTTCAACTATTAAACTAACCTATTGGATGTATTTTATCCGAGACTTGAAATATAATTTTTCAATTAAATTTTATTCAATAATTTAAGAGACAATTTAGAGGAAGCATATTCTCTTTATATCATTTTTCAACAAATACTATATTCAAACAAAACTAAGTTTGCAAATCAATTAAGAAGTTAATCCCTTTTTAATTAATCAAACACACTCTTAATTAATACTTCTATTTTTTTAGGTTAGTTTCTTTATATTTTTGAGTTGTTTACTTTTGATAGTCAATTTACAATACCAATAAATAATTAATGTTATATACCTTTATAATAAATATTTTCACTAAACATTTATGGTTCACTATCTATAAATAAGAGTATAATGAGAAATTATGCAATAAATACTCGTAGCTAAAACTTTTAACATCTAATCATTTTCATAATTCATGTGCATAACCTTAAACAACTTAAAAAATGGCGGGAGTAACTTAGACAACTATAACTATCCAACTTTAACTCAAATGATTAATGTTATATCCTTTTACTAAATCTTTCTATAAATCTTTTAATCAAGTTAACTTTTGATAATTTTTATTAATTATTTCAAGAAATAAATAATGAAGAAAAGAAAAGAAAGAAGATCTTTTTTAGCACGGACTTGAGTTTGAAAAGTGAGTTGATATGAAAATAAGAATTTACACTATGTTTGGTTAAAGAGAGAAATAGAGAGGAAAGAAGTTAGAAAGAGAGAAGTAAAGAAAAAAGAAATAGAATAGAAATATGAGTGATTTAAATGATGTTTGGTTGAAGAGAAATAAGAAAGAAATAAGTATAAAAATGAATAAAATGAAAAAATTATCCTGGTAATTTTTTTGCAAATAGCACCACAAAATTTTTTTCTCAAATTTTATTATTCAGTTCTTGTGTGTGCCATTTTTTTTTTACGTTTTATTATTATTTCAGTTAAAATATAACACAACGAATGTATGTTTACAGAAGAAGCGGGCAGTGACAATTTTATCCACCTTATATCTTAGATCAATATTGAAATACTAATCAATTTGTTTAAGGGTATATTGGGTATTTAATATGAATAGCAATGTCAACTCCAAATCTCTCCTGAAGAGACGAGACTCCAATTATATATGGGTCCCACCTGAATTAGTAAGTTCTCTCCTACTCCACACCTCTTCCAAACAGGAGAAATATTAAACTTCTATCAAACTTCTCTCCATCCCACCTCCTTCCTCTGTATTTCCATCAAAACAAACATAGTGTTAATTACTTTTCACTTTCAATTGTGGCATAGTTATTATCATTATTGTCATTTTTTTAATTAATTTAAAATATATTTTTTAATTAATTAAATTAAAATATTATTATATAAATATTATAAAAATATTTTAAAAATAATAATAATAAAATTTTAAAAGTGGCAATATTCTTTTCTAAACCTTCTATCAAATATGCTTACTAACTACATTCAATTGAAAAGATTCTAGCTATGTAATTTTTGAAGTACATTTAATTTATAATTAATAAATTATTTTATTTTATCTTAGAAGGTGAAAAAAGAGAGTTTTTATTTATGATTAAGATAATTTAATAAATAAAATTATATTTTTGATAAGATAAAAATAATAAACTTTTTTTATTAGTGTGAATTAGTTATGTTTTGGTTATATTTAAGATCAGAAGCAAGACTAAAATTAAAATTAGGATAATTACATCCATTTCTTTTGAGGTTTGCGTTTATTACACTTATTTCTTTTCTTTTTAAAATTATACTTACCTCTCTACCGAGGAGAGTTAGTGGAATGAATTTCAAACCTTAAAAGATTAAGTGTAACGTTTCAAGGATGTAAGTGTAATAAAATTTCAAATCTTAGGGGATAAGTGTAATTTTAAAAACTAGAAAGATAAGTGTAATAAACGCAAGCTTTCGGGAAAATTTAGTGTAATTATCCCAAATTAAAAGAAAGGAATTACCTGAGCCGGAAAACGGAGAGCCATAGAGAAAAGGGTATCAGAGCCAAGACCGGCGGCGTAGAAGGAAGCATTTGCGGTAGGGTTGAAGCTAGCACCACCCAAAGCATTTCCAATGACAGTGAAGATTGAAACAAGAACAAAAATGAGTGAACTTGTGACTATAAAATTAGGGTAATCAAACCCAAAATCATGATCATCAACATCAAGAGCTTTTGTTATAGCACTTGTTACTAATCCCAGCGTTGAAGAAACGAACACCCACATAAAACTCAACGCTGCATCTCCAATTGCTGCCTTTATTGCACTAATCATCTTTTCTTCTTCTTCTTTCCTTTTTGGGATCTGTGCAGCACCAGAGTTTTTCTTCTTTCTTTTTTTAACAGCCAGTCGGAGAAAAATAGAAGCGTTGAATCATAATAGTGTGAGTGAATTTACTTAATTATCTACTGTTTTGGAGAGAGTGATAAAAAGTACCGGGATTCGTGCATAGGATGATGTCATTCAGTTCCATAGGTTGTTAAAACGGAGAACAGAGTTAAAACGGAGTTTAGGAATTTTTATTTCGAAATTACGGAGTTAAAATTACACAGTTTAGTCCAGAAATTACGGCTATCGATCAAAATTAACAAAAAGAATTTTTAATTTCTCAAATTAATCGTTTTAATTTAAATCTATTTATTCAAGTCAAATTTCCTGGGTAAGCACCAGTCACGCAACGCAAACATACGGGGAAACTCGTAGTTATAGCAACAAATTTATTCCAACTAAAATTATAACAACTAATTATTTTAATCTTAAAAATTATACTTACAGATTAAATTAATGGATTTTTAAATAATTTAGGGAATGGAATTGGCCTAACTCTTTGAATAATTGGAGAAATTATATTGATTTATTTTTAAAATAATTTAGAGAATTAAATTGGTGTATTTTATATAATTTAGGTAATTAAATTGATCTTTATTTTTTATTAAAAGAGGGGAAAAGCCCAAAGGCAAATGAAAACTAAGATATTAAATCCCACACAAATCAAAATACAGCATATTATTGAGATCTCTATAAGGAGCTTTCTTCCAGCATTCCTTTATGGATTGGATACTGCAGAAATAGCACTTGAAGAGTCACTTTCTACTATTCCTAATGCCTAAGCCAATTTTAGACCTTGTAGTATTTCCCAAAGTTCAACTTTATATGCTAAATAGAAGCTAATTTTATTGTAGAATCTTATCACCCATCTTCCATTTGAATCACTGGTATTTCCTCCACATCCTGCTTCTCCATGATTTCCTTTTGTTACTCCATCAGTATTAAGTTTGAAGAATATATGGAAATTCAAGGGGATTCAATATCATCCTAGATTCTAGCTTTTGAAGGTGGAGATTCACAAACCATCTTCCTATTACTGATAGTTGTTGTAAAAGCAATCTGCACAAAGTTTTCAAGATAATAAAACACAAGATTATGAAGAAAAAATTATGGCATCACCTCCATAATAAATAGCAAGTTGATATGAAAATATCTATATCCATTCTATTTGATGGCCTAAATCACATTTCATTTTGAAATTCATTATAACCCATTGATGCAAATCAAATCCAAAGAAAGATTTGATTTCCAAGGATACTAGATTTACTGTCTAATTTCGTTGAGTGACTAACTCACCAATATAACGGGTAGATGGAGTGGGGCTTCTCATGCTTTTATAGCCTCCAAAGTATGATCGAAGTAGTCGTTGTAGGACCATTGGAGCTTCGTTTGAGTCATTAGAGTTTGAGTTCAAACTATTTTAGCTCTAAGTTAGGATGACATCATCGTGTACTTGTTGATAGAATCAAACTCTGTTTCGGCTCTAAGTTAGGATGAGACATCATCTTATACTTGTTGATAGCCTGTATCAGTTTGAGGTTTCTATCTCAGTCTGATCTCAACTTTTAAATCTAAGATGACTCAAACACTTTTGACCTTGATCTTCTTCTTTGAAGCTTATATTGATCCTCTTGTGGTTAGATTTATACTTCAGATTGAATCTAGCAATTATGTGCAGTTGCAAGATCATCTATCTTGTTGATATGAGTTTTGCCAGTCTGAAGTCTACATTGATCCTTCTGATGTGATCTAAGCTCTGCTCTGACTTCTAGACATTCTTTTTTAAATTGTTGTCATTGTAGAGTAGTTCAGATTTAGAGTTTAAACATCCTTTTTCTTAGGATATGAGTAGGTTGCTAATCCTGTGCTTATGCTTTTAGAAGTCTTATACTTCGGATTTGAGTTCTGCACATTTGAAGCTTCTTGCTTTCAATCTGAATTCAGTAACTTTGAAGTCTTTAACTTCTTATCTGAATTGTGCTCATCTGAAGCTTCCTTTTCTAATATTTCAATGTCTTAAACTTCTGATCCGAGTTATGTCATTTTGTAGTGTGATTTTCTTAATTTGTATTATGCAGTTATAAAGTCTTTAGCTTCTGATGTGATTTCAACTCTTTTAAGATCTTTTAGATCTAAGATGCTAAATTGAAGTCTTCTACTTTTGATATGAATTCAACTCTTCTGAGATCTTTTAGATCTAAGGTCTGCTACATTAAAGTCTTCTACTTTTGATATGGATTCGGTTCTTCTTAGATCTTTTAGATCTAAAGTCTGTTACTTCTAAGGTTTTCTACTTTTAATTGCAAGTTCAACTCTTCTTAATCTTGGATCTGATGTAGAGTAGATGTTGGTTTTATGTCTCAGAGATCCAATGTGATTTTCATCAGATTCTTCAATTGTGTAAACCTGATTTCCATTGTGAGAATCTTTTGAGTGAATATCCTTGATATTGATAATTCAGATTGGAGAATAATCCATCAATGAAGTATAGTTCTGGATTACATTTTTCACTCAGATTCTAAAGGTGGATCCTTGTAGCATATGAATCTGAGCTGGATTTTTCCTTGATCACCTTGATAAACATCATCAAAATTCTCCTTCTTGAGTTTCTAAAATGGTCTTATTTTTCTATCTGGTCTATGTAACGTTTTAGCTGAGCTGATAAACTTCAGATCCATCTTTGATCCTCCTGAAGAGTGATGTCTTCATTCTTCTGTATGTATATGAGTTTCTTTTTGTATATGCCAATGAAATGCTTTATAGCTTTGTGATCTTAAGATACTTCCTTGACATGATGATCTAAGCTATTTTTAGTTGATAGTCATGAAGAGAATTCCTTTTGAAGTAGTCTAAGTAGTTCTTAGTGATGTATGTTTTCATCCTTAAGTAACTCGGGCTAGAGCTGGGTATACGGACCGGAGTCCACGGACGGTCCACGGGTAAATGGGTTGGGCGGACTTGGACCGAAAAAAATAGGACAATTTAGATTGCGGGTTTAGGTGGATCTGGCCATTTATCAACAAGTTGAACGGATAAAATCTGCAGACTTCGCAGCTATCCGCTTAAATTTTTAATTTTTTTTTGCTGATATAAGTAAGTTGGGTCTAATATTTTCGAAAGTTTTCTAACCCTTTTATGCAATTTTTTTTAAAAGTAAAGTATTATAAATTAAAAAAAATTATTATGCACTTTTACAAAGTAAAGTTGTAGTGTAAACTCAAAAAAAAATGGTAAAAAAAATTCTACAAAAAAAGGTTTTTTTTTGTCAAAAAAAGGTGCTTATGCGGATGTCCGCAGACTTTGCGGGCGGTCTTGGGCCTTACAAAATTAAGTCCATTTATGATGCGGGCTTAAGCGGGTGGTCCGTTTAACCCGCGGACTTATGCGAGACGGACCTGAACCCCGCGGATCACCCGCATACTCAGCTCTAACTCTGGCCTTATTCTTTGTTTGACAATAGTGATTATATGTGCTGATCCTAAATTATCACATTTTCTTCCTTGCATCCTATCATTGTTGTATCTTAATTCAGTCCTTCTTGATTTGATAATATTTATTCCTTTAAGCATTTTAGGACGAGTGTGAGAAACTAGATCCTTCACAGATTTGTCTTAGATTGATATCTACATGACGCCTTTGAGATTAACTTGAGCATGCCTCAAGATCTAATCTCCTTCCGTTTTCTACACACTCAAGTAGCTTATTAGCATCTCAGTTTATCTTAATTTTTATAGCTTATATCAATATTTTTGTTATCATTAAAACCAATCTGATACGAGGGATTTGACTCAATAGTTTATCTCTTCTGAGTATTCTTGTCTAGTGATGGTATCTGTATGATTGTGCTTTTTAAAGACCTAAGCTAATAATTTTATGCACCGTTAAATAGAGATATTAGGTACTACCACATGTTATATTAAGTTAGATTTTTATAGCTTATATTGGATTTTTTTATGATTAAAACAAATAATTACAAGTTAGGCTATTCAGCTACTTACCTCAAACTCAAAAACCAAAAAACGTAAGCTCCAAGCAATATCTAACTGCACTACGCTTTTAAATCAATTTCTACTCTACTATATATTCCAAGTGCATATATATCACATTAGAATTTTAAATTAAAAGTTAAATTTCTAACTACTACTCTATACTCTACATTATTTACAATTTCACATACAAATTCCAACATAATTGCAATTTCTCATAAATTATAAAATTTACATAAATTCAACTTAATTTCACATAATGGCAAAAATTCACATATATCCAACTTACATTCACATAAATTGACATAAAGGCAAAAATTCACATAAATTCAACATAAATTCTATATTTACTTTCACAATTCTATAAATCCACATAAAGGTAAAAATTCACATAAATTTTAAAATTCATATAAATTCTAAAATTCACATAATTTCTATATTTACTTTAACAATTCCATAAATTCACATAATTTAACCTTTATGGCAAAAATTCATATAAATTCACATAAATTCCACAAAAATTCTACAATAGCTTAAATTCAACAAAAATTCATATAAATTCTAAAATCCCTTAAATTCAACAAAAATTCATATAAATTCCAAAATTCACATAAATTCAACAAAAAATCCTATAAATTCTAAAATTAACAAATTAAAACTAAAAAAATAAAAATAACTCACCTAGGTGGAGAGAGGGAGGATTTGTGGTGGAGAGAGAGAAAGACCTTGGTGGAGAGAGGGAGAGACCTTGGTGGAGAGTGGTGGAGGTAGAAAATGGCGTGGTGGTTGGTGGTGGAGAGAGAGTGTGTGGAGGAGAGAGAGGCAGGGGGAGAGGAGTGAGATTGGAAGGAGGAAAGGAAAATAAAGCTTGGATATGGAGGATTTGGGTATGGAGATGAAGAAATAAGGTTGGAGATAGTGAGATTGGAGACGAAATGGGGTTGGATGAGTGTGAGGTTGTGTTTTGTGTGGAGAGAAGAAGTTTTGGAGATAAGAAATAGAGATAGAGTGAAGGTGAATGGCGCTCATTTAATCACATTCTGCCCAAAAGCGATGGTTTATACCGTCGCTACCTAAAAAAAAATTTAAGTGGACCGCCAATAGCGACGGCAAGGACCATCGCAAACAACATATTTTTTAACAAAAATTGGGTTTTCAGGAAAAAAAAATATTAAGTTGACAGCCAATAGCGACGGCCTTGACCGTCGCAAAATAGTGACGGCAAGGACCGTCGCAAACACCAAATTTTTTTTAAAAAATTGGGTTTTCATAAAAAAAAAAATAATTAAGTGGGCCGCCAATAGCGACAGCCTTGACCATCGAAAAATAGCGACGGCAAGGACTGTCGCAAACAACAAATTTTTTTAAAAAATTGGGTTTTCAGGAAAAAAAATCCAGTCTCCTTTAGCGACGGCCTGGACCGTCGCAAAATAGCGCCGACAAGGACCGTTGCAAACAAACTTTCTAAATTAAAATAATTTCTTGACGAAAAAAAAATTAATTAAGGGCCTCTATTAGCGACGGCCTTGACCGTCGCAAATTAGCGACGGCAATGACCGTCGCAAACTACTAAAAATATTAAAAAATTAATAAAAAAGTTTACTCCGTCACTAACTACTAAATTACCGTCGCTAATAAGCGACGGTTTCGGGCTGTCGCTAATTTTGCGAGGCTATTTCAACACATTCTTGTAATGTAATCATCTGAGGGTTATTGTTTCAACAATCTCCCCCTATTTTTTGTGATGGCAAACCTAATGACCTAGAAACATATAAGAAATATGAGTTTATGAAAATTTGAGATAGATAAAACTCCTTCTAAGTCTAATAACTCTCGCTCTAAGGGAACATGTTCCTCATGTGAGAATTTAACAGGTAAGTTATATATTGAGAAACATAATCAACATATATTAGGGTTTGTTTACTTTGTTTTTATTTTTTATTTTTATGAGTAATTGTAATGTAAAACTATCACCTTGGTATTATTTTATTTTCTGTTTTTAAAATTTTGTATAAAAAATTTTAAAAACAACCAAAATAATTATAATTTATTTTCCATGTTTTGTAAAACCCCTCCACCTCCACTTATAAGCTAAACATAAATACACTACTTTTAAGTTCCTCCCCTCCTACTCTTTAAACTAAACACAGAAAAAGTAAAAACACAAAAGTAAAAACAAAGTAAACATGCCATTAGATTTCAAGAGATAAAGTATAATAAGCATAGATATGAAGTAAGCTGGATTTCATTGAAGTAAAAGATGATAATAACAAGTTAGATAAAGATAGCTATGATTTTGGTTATCTTATCCTAATCACTCTTTTTCTAGCATCTGCTTCTTCCTAATTTCTTATCTTTTTCCAATTTTTTTCCCTAGAAATTGTTTAGGTTGTTGGTTGGTGACCATATTGTTTTGATGATTTGTGATTGGTGGTGTGTCTACTTCCCTAGTCTCCTCCATTATTAGAACTAGATATCTTGAAGACTTGGGTCGTGATATACTAGGATTGACAAGTTGTTTAGAAGGGGCTTTTTTATGCTCTGTGTCCATCTTGTTTCCTGAATTAGAATTTGGATTAGTAGCTCTTTTCACAGGCTTTCTTCTTGGTCTTGTATCAACTATCTTCCATGGCCCTGAGCTTGAGGGGTCAATTACTGGATTTTTGTGAGCTGGATGAACCTACAAACAACATGCTCTTTCAGGTTCTCTACCTTTCCAAGATTCTCTTGTAGACTGTCTTTTTCCAAAGGATTCTAAGTCACATTTGGTCATGTCTCTTTGGCATGGCCAATATGTCAACAAGATAAACATATTAAGTGAAGCCCTTCATACTTTATATTTTGGAGCTCTCCATCAGTCTTTAGCATTGGTAGTAGGGGTTTATGAAAATCTATTTCCACGCATATTCTTGCGAATTTACTTCTTGTAGGCTTAGAGTTATTGGCATCAATTGGCTAATCTTAAGAGTAGTACCAATTAGATTTCCAATTGATGTTAGAATATTTGTATCATAGTAATCTGAGGCTAGGCCTTGGAGACACATCCATGTTGTATCTTGGAGATTGGAGCATTCCATGGGTTGATATTGGTAACCCATATTCTAACCTCCAGGTAGTGATCAAATCATAGCCACAAGCCACCAGTTAATGCAATATTATGTCTTCCTGATCAACAAACTTTGGTATAAAGAAATCGTTTCCTATATCAATTAGAGATACTGACAATTTCTTGCAAAATCATAAAATTAACTCTTTTGCCCAACAATTTGAAAATAGATATTTGTTCCAAGCCATAGCCAATCAATACTTTTCTTTGTTTCTGGTGTTCAGATTCGGGATTCCTTGATCATCATAGAATATGGCAATGTCTAATTCCTTCTCCTTACATGCCGAAGACGTATCCCCTTAATCGAAAGAAAAGACATCATCAGATTCATATTACTTAGCTATATCTTCCTCAAATTTTTCCAGGAATTGCCATGCCTTCACCTTGGTGCGCTTCTGTGTTTCTAACCGTATTTGCATAGGTAGTCCTCTTCTTTGGAAAGGGATTGGTCTCTAGAGTTTTGGTCATTATGGACTGAGGGACTTATGTCTTGGCCATTGGGCAGCGATCATTGTGGAAAGTCTCTCCTTTAGACCAAAACCCTAAAAAGAAAACAGTAATTTAAAATTGAACCGTTTTAAAATAGGTGGGTTTTAAGGTGGGGTAAAACTTTTAAGTGATAATATGGTCACTTCACATAAATGAAAAACATGGGGTATTTTACATAATTATAGAGTGACTAAAGTGTAAAATTAATATTTTAGTTTCTTAAATTTCTAAATAGTTCTCCAAGCCACTTCTAGCTCTACACCATCCTTTTGTCTTCTCCCACCTCCAATCTTGCATAGGATTTGAAGGTAGAGTGGCCAAAGAAGATGAAGTAAATTGGTATTAATAATGGCTATGTTGTAGTGGCCAGGGAAGATGAAGTGGTGTCACACGAATAGTGGCTATTCCATATCTTGAACAATTGATTGTCAAAAGGTGGTTGGGTCACATGGTGGTTCCAAATCCATGTACCTTTGCTTCTCTTTTTTCAAATCAAATTTTTTGCTTGCAGATTTCAATATCAAAGTTTTTGTATATTTGATACTTTGAGGATTTCAACAAATTTAGGACAAATACATGGGGGACGTAAGTAGAGGAAATTGAATTATGGGGTTAAGAGAGAATTTCACATCTAATTATGGTAGCACTAATGAGCTTTCACTGTCGCAACCGAGGTCCCGGCGGGGAAGATGACAGAGCGGTTAGAGGCGTGACGATGTTAATGAGACACGGTGGGTGCATAACGGTGTGCGCGACGTTTATGACGATACCAACGACGGTGGTTATGCGGTGGGTATCGATAAAATGGGTACAATGGGAATGACGATGGAGGAAAGGTTGGAGGCTGTGGTTGGAGGCTCTACGGTGATGACAGCGGTGAGGGGTGGCGATTTGTATGTATGCATGCATTGTGTGAGAGAGAGAGCGATTTGGCTTTTTTGTTGTGTGTGTATGTTGGCTCTATGTGTGTTTGTGGAGAGGAAGAATGATTTTGTGTGTGTGTGGGCGCACAGTTGTGTGAGTTAGTTGTATGTATGAGAGAGAAAGGTTAGAGGAAGAATTGAAAATAGAAGGAAGGAAATAATGGTATGTGAAATTAAGAGGTGTGGGAAAAGATGGAGATTGGTTCTGCATTCTCTCAATTTTCACTTTGAATTTTGACCCTCTATGTACTTTTTTTTGGTTAATTGCTAATCTCCTCTTTATCTTCTTTGAGTCTTATCCTTTTACACTAAAGTGCTACAACTAACTCTATCCCATATTTTCAATAAGTTCTTAAAATCTTGACATGATCCAGTTGTGGGAGTTATGAGAGTGGGAGTTATGAGAGATGGAACTAACAGAGTGTGTTCACCCCCATCCTCTCCTATTTTTGTGTTTTTATTTTTAAACAACCACTTGACTTGGTCAATAATTGATAATTAAGTATCTGATTTTAATTAATTAATAAATAACCAATTAACCTCAATTAGTTAATCTCCTCATTTTGGAATTTTTACTGACCATACTACTCAAATTAAAAATAATTAGCTAAATATTAATTAATTAATCTCAAGAAATTAATTAATTATTCATAAATAATTAATCACCTTTTTTGTAATTTTTAATGGAGCCCGGATAAAATTGGGTATTTACAAGTGTCCCTCATCATCTTATATCAGATCATCTTCACATGATCAACTCATTCCATTAACCAAACTTTTGTCCATCATTATTTCCAACTTTCGTCGGATCACCAATCAATCATTTGGTTTGCAACTTTCATTCAAGAGTCATTACACCATCATCAATTTGCCACCACATCACTATTTCCTCAACTCATTCATATCAACATCATATAATAAACTCATTTGCATCACTTCATCTAGTCAACATCAAGTAGCTTGAACCATTTCATCTTCAATCCATCATCATTTCATCAAGTCATTTGCATCACTCAATCAAATCATTATTACCATAATCATCTCATCTTCAATCATCTTATCATGAAGCCATCACAATTTTATTAGGTCATTGTCATCTTCAACCATCTCATCATCACATCGTCCTCTAATCACCAATCCATCATTATTAAATCATCATAGCAACATTTGCAACTTCAATCTAGTCATCATCTCATATCAGATCATCTTCACATCATCGACTCATTGAATCAAACTAGCTTTTGTCCATCATCATACATATTCCCCACATTAATATGATCACCAATTCATTTTTTGATTTGCAATCTTCATTTAAGCATCATTACACCATCAAATCATCATCAATTTGTCATCACATCACCATTTCCTCAAGTCATCATCATATAATAAAGTCATTTGCATCTATCCATCCAGTCATGATTAAGCTGCTTCGATCATCACATCATCCATTACATATCATGCAACCAAATCATCATATCGACAAGTCATTCGTATCACTTCTTCAAATTGACATCTTAGCAATAAAATCATCATCAAATCATCAAGTTGCCTTTACATCACCATATCATTTGTAGTCTCCATCAAGTCATCTCTGATTTCTTCATATCATGATCATTTACTACTTTCATATACTTTCTGCAACTGCACACATCCTACAGTTTATTGCTTTCTCATCCTATAATTTACTTCTTTCTCAATATGAAATTTATCTGCTTTGGCATACTTTCTACAATTTACATGCTTTCATATACTTTCTGCTATTTACTGCTTTCATATCTTGATCATTTATTGCATTCATATACATTCTACAATTTACTGCTTTCATATCCTAATCATTTACTGCTTTCATATACTTTCTGCAATTTATTGTTTTCATATACTTTCTAGAATTTACTGCTTTCATATCTTGATCATGTATTGCCTTCATATGCATTATGCAATTTACTGCTCTCACATCTTGATCATTTACTACTTTCACATCCTGATCACTTACGGCTTTCAAATACATTCTGCAAATAATTGCTTTCATATTGTAATCATTTACTGCTTTCATATACATTCTGCAATTTACTATTTTCATATCCTGATCATTTACTACTTTCATATACTTTCTTTCATTTACTACTTTCATATCCTGATCATTTATCTGCTTTCATATACATTCAGTCATTTCACATTGCGACGCCTTCCGGGGATGTTATGACAATGAGGGCCTAAATGCAGAGTAGGAGTAGGTATGTGGGCCTAAGATGGCAGTAGAAGCAGGTGTGAGGGCCTAGAAGCAGAAAAGCAGGAGCAGACACGAGGGCCTAGAAGCAGAGCAGAATGAGAAGCCACAATGGCTTAGAAGCAGAGAAGCAGGAGAAGGCACGAGGGCTCAGAAGCATAGAAGCGACAAAATGTGCGAGGGCCTAGAAGCAGAGTAGCAGGAGCAGACATGATGGCCTAAATGCAAAGCAAGAAGAGGCACATGGGCCTAAAATTAAAGCGGGAGTCGGCACGATAGCCAAAATTCAGAGCAAGAAGAGGCACAGGGGCCTAAATGCAGAGTAGGAGAAGGTACGATGGCCCAAATGGGGGAGAAGGAGCAAGCACGATGGCCCAAAAGTGATGCAAACTTTTGACTTGAAAATTATTCGTTACGGTGCAAAAAGTAGAAAAAAGAATGAATTTATAATGCTTGATATCAAATTCGATGCAAAATGATATATGAATGAATGGATGCGTATAAATCCTTGGATGCATAATGTGATGCATATATTTCAAACTTTTTTTTCATTGGATTTACAAGGTATTTTCCTTGACCTACTTACAACAAAAGGTGCCCTAGGACTTGAGAAAGATCTAAAATAATTGATCTTTTTAAGAGTCTTGCTAAGGCATCCTTTGGGCTAGGTTGTAAATTTTTAAGATAGCTCACATCTGCGAGGATCTAGTCGATTGTAACATAAGCAAATGAACAATGCTAATTCAAAAACTCCCAAAAAAAATTCCTCAGTTTCCAATTGCCACACAAATTACCCGAATTTATAATTTAATATGCTGGTTGCCATAGTTTGAAACTCGAAGGCCGATCTCCCCAATCTATGACTCGATGAGTTTGTTGTCCTAGTTAAAAAATCAACGATTAAATTGCCCCTGTTTATGACTTGATTGGTTGGTTTCCACATTCCAATTTGACAGGCCAGTTGCCATCACTCTGACTTGATGGATCAGTTGCCACAGTTAGAAACTCAATGGACCTGTTATCTCATTCTATGATTTGAAGGGCTAGTGACGACAAGTTTGTTACCCCTATTTGATGGAGAATTTTCCCCAGTATGAAATTAAACCTCATTATGTGATTCAAAGGGCCCATTGCCACAATTCAAAATTAAACGGATGAGATGCCCCAGTTTTTATGATTCTATCTCACAACACTGCCTCGCAGCTCCTTTCAGGATTTGTTCTCAAACATCAGTCTAGTGGTAGTTTTACTTTTACCCTAACTTTTGCCTGGGTTTCTCTTTTAAGTTTTTAGCCCAACAGGTTGTTCTAACTTTTGCCTAGCTCTTCCTTTCAGGTTTCTGATCTAGTGAGCTCTTTTTCCTTTTGTTTTCTTTCTTGCTCTTTTTTTTTTATTTCCCTTTTTTCCACATTTTCATTTTTCTCCTTTTTCTTCATTTCCTCTTATAAACAAAATACTCACTTGACTGCACCTGAATTCATAAGGTTCAACAGATCATCGTCATTCACATTTGGTCACTGCCAAAACCCCAAGGAAGGGATTCTTATCTAGAATGAAGATGATTGTCTTCACTTTGAATGCCAAGGCAAATAAAATTTCCCAGTTTGAACCCATGAAAATTGTATTGAGGCATTTTGGCGAATTTGACCATTCTTTTAGATGATCCCCCCAAATCTCCTTATTTATCATGTTGACCACACCAGCCATCTTCAGGCAGTTTGCTAGGCAAAAGAGTAGCAATCAATTTAGAGTGCCATGAATATATTGGAGATGGAGAACCCAAAAAGCAATGCTAGTGGGACTTGGCAATTGACTTTAAATGAGCATAGAGTAACTAGTGGTCAGTTCAATTTGAATCATAAGTCCCTTAGGATCAAGACCTTTTTGAGTAAAGGTCACTCAACTCTCCAACTCTCTAAGTGTTTATAGGTAAAGGAAATATTCAAGTTTCTCCAAGAAAGTACACTACCATAGGCTTGATAAGGAACCAGCCCTCCACTTATGTGATTTGCACGCACACAAGAATCAAAACGCCTTTTGTGGGTTGTAACAAGGCCAAAAGGGATAATGTCACGTAAGTAAGAAGGGAATACTAAGGGTAAGAAAACTGAGTCAAGCCTTTCAAAAGCAACGACAAAGCACTAGTTAATACCCTCATAGCAATATCTCCCATCCTTTATTCTTGTTTTTTTTTCTTTTTTTTCTCATTTTTATTTTTGTTTCTATTTTCCAATTTTTTTCAACTTCCCCTTTGATAACATATGCTTAAAATATCATTGTCATTACTTTATTTTCACGCGCAACTTAGAAAGGCTTGTCAATAATATCATTGACAAAGTTTCCAAGAAAGATAGATTAACACATAGCTCAAAATGAGCGATTAGTGGAATAGTGTCACCAGAAATCTGAGGGTTAGAAAGACAACTAAAGTCTGTTAATCTAATTCAAGCATGCATGAGAAACAGTAGTCTTGAGATGGTTTCAGATCAAGTACTAGAGTGTATCAACTAGGAGAAATATAATCATTATGAAAGAAAAATGTCGGTAAATGACCTGTAACTTGTGAAGCTCGAAAATCTCACATTTGTAGATACTTTCGAAAAGGAATTGAAAACTAGGGACATTGCTAATTATAAACTAACAACTAGTCACTCAAAACCATTTAAAATCAATTGCCTTATCACACTTGGGTTTGGCTATGCTTTCATGATGAATAGTTTAGTGACCGAGGGGCCAAGCCGAGACCTGAGTACATTGGTAAGGACTATTTGGTGCTTTTATCACAAAGGAGGGGGGAGGTCTCCCTTTGCGGTCGTGGGAGAGATCATTTGCATTGACTACAAGAGTATCTCGGGGTTCTTCAATGGGGGAGTTCATGTTTGCATTCTCTTCTATAGAGATAGAAGCCTCTCCAAAGGTTTCCACATCTAACATTTCAACATAACGTTTCATCCTTGAATCTTTCGTTCTAGCTCATTCTAGTTAGGTGCATGCCCTATAAGAGAGCTGAGGAAACACCTTATATTTTTTATTTGAGAGATAAGTGAGAAATAAGAATGAGAAAATGCAAACCATTTTTACAATGCCATGAGAATGCCTTTTTATGAATGAATGCATTTTTTTTTCGTTGTTGCATGTAAATCTTTAATGCATGAGTTTTTCTTGGAAAAGTTGTGATGCGTGATTTTTTAATTTTAATGATGTGGTGCATGATGGTCTTTTTTTTTAAAAATTAATGCATGAAAACAAGAGGCATGTAGGTGTGTAGATATATGTATACATGAGATGCATGAACATGCATGGAAAATACGAGATGTGAGGGTGCGAGATGCATGAGATGGAATGATCCTATATTCAATGTTTAATTACCAAGCTCATGTTAACTATGTTGGAAAGAGATGAGTGAGAGGTATGCTCCACGTGTCCCATATTGGGCGAAGTCCTAGGGTTAGAGATTTCTAAGGGCATGACCTTAAGTTGGTAGGCCATTAGGTTCATATTTTTGTGTGAGTTTTGAGGGTGGAGATAGACTCCCTAAAATTCACTCAATGCCTAGATTGCCCATATTAAACAATAAGGACTCACAGTCAAATTAGCCCTACGTAGCAACCAGCCCTCTCAATATGGCAACTACTTGTACAATCTGAGCAAAAACTACACGACTGCTATGTGAGCGCATGGCCCTTCAATATCACCAACCTAGCCTCCTTCTAATCCAAGGGTCGCACAGGCTTGGGTATGTGAGGAAAGTGTAAGTGCGTAGTGTATGTGGGGGCTATCTCGAAAGGGGTAGATAGTCTAGTACAAAGGTGCTATCCCGAAAGGGGTAGATAGTCCTAGGGCTAGCCCTAGAGGGGTTGGTAGCCCGACAGTAGGACCCTGGAAGGACGCTTGCCAATGGCCATGATAATGAGCTCAAATGTGCATTCACTGTCGTGCACCTATGTGGACTCCCTGTGCACGGGGTTTCCCGTTAAAAGATGAAAGAAAAGAAATGGAAAATGAAGTAAATAACCTATGGCATGCATACATACTTAAATTGTCATCTCATGCATCTTCTGTGTGTTTGGTAGGGATTAAATTTGGGGAATTTTTCAGTTAGACTGACTGCAATACTGTAAAATATTTTAGTTAGATTGGGGGTTACTCGGTTATATGTTTTACATATAACTGACGATCTTTTGAATCTTTTTTGGAATCCTCTTTTTTCTCTTCTTTTTCTTGCGAAGGGACAACTTTTGCTTTTTTTGGGCTTTCTAAATAATACAACTGGGACTCCAAGCCTTTACCTCTTACCGTGACGATGTCGTCCCTGTCACTCGGGAACTTCATTGCCATGTGCAAGGTTGAAACTACTGCTCCTAATGCATTCAAAGTCGGCCTACCCAGGATGGCGTTGTAGGCTGACGGGCAATCAATGACTAGGAATTTTACTTCCACTGAACGACTTCCTCCTCTCCCCGTGAAGGTCACCTTCATTTTAACATAACCTCTGGGGGAGATAGTGTCTCCTGTAAAACCTATTAAATTCCCTTTATGTGCAATCAAGTCTTTCTCAATTAGACCCAACTTCTAGAAAAGATCCTAGAACATAATGTCGGCCGAGCTTCCTTGGTCGACGAACAACCTTTTGACTTCGTACCCCGCCATCCTAGCCGAGATGACTAGGGGGCGTTGGATCCTGTGCCGTCTAGCGACAAGTCGTCTTTTGAAAATGCTAACGTCATTCTTCGCACTGCCTTGACAGCTAGGCAATAATCCCTTTCATCTCGCGTTCTTTTCTTCGACGACCCTGATGCTTCTGCTTGATCCAAGCCTCCTGCGATCACATTAATAACTCCCTTAGAGGCCATGTTGTCGTGTCGTTTGGGACTTCGAGACCTTGACCGTCGCCTCTCATCTCTGCCGCGATCTGCATCCCTTTTCTTGGGACATGAGCCACGCCTTCCTGAAGGTGACGGGCTCCTTCCCCGAGATGTGCCTTCGTCATTCTTCTGAAAGAACTGTTTTAGTTTTCGTTGCCTGATTAACTTCTCTATGGCGTCTAAGGTGGATACATTCGTTGTATAGTGCTCGTGGTCCTTATGGTATAAGAAAATTTTATCTTTGTTCTTCAATTGTGTGCGTAGTGGTGGAGGTCTGTCCTTGAGTTCCGAGAACATGATTTCCTTGTATACCCTCGAGGGGGCATCATAAGGGTGATTAATTGGAGTAAGCTCTCTTGGGTGGCCTGGCACTTCGGTCATAAGTTTTCTCACTGTCTTTGGATTTCCCACCATAAGCTGTCTTTCCCTTGTCTCTTTTATCTCGCTCTTGTTTCGCGGCTTAATTTTCAGATTTGTTATTCCGGACCCACTCTTCAATCTGAATCCACTTTTCGGCCCGTTGTTTTAACTCTTCCATGCTTTTCGGCTTTTCACCTGCCAAGTCTTTGGCGAATCCTCCTGACTTCAAGCCCTGTCTAAGAAAATATAACATCATATTTGGCGCGACATCACATACCTCTAGCGATTCTGCATTAAAGCGGATGATGTAATCTCTTAAAGGCTCCTATGGCTTTTGTTTTATCCTCTCAAGGTGGTGCTCTATTTTGAACTGTTGTTTACTATTTGTGAAGTTTGAGATGAATTTATCCTTGAGCCTTCTATCCCGAGATGGATCCCGCTGGTAATGATGAGAACCATCTTGGGGCGGCAGCCTTCAAGGTTAATGGAAAAGCCCGACATATCACTGGTTCCTTGGCTCCCTAGAAGACCATTGTTTGCTGGAATATCTCGACATGATCTTGAGAGTAAGTTGTCCCGTCATACGGGTCAATCTACACAGCAAATTTAAAATTTGTTGGCATCTCGAAATTCATAATCGCGGGAACGAACAGGTTATGACATCCATCAATTTGAATGTCGTTCTCAGCCACCCGCTCTTCTTGATCTATCTCGTGAATTCGAGGTGGGATGACGGCGAGATGAGACGGCTGGTTTCGCAGCCCCACCATAGAGACTTGTTTTTCAGTGTGCTAGTCCTACCTATCCTACTGTGTTTCTTGCTGCTTAGGGGCTTGTTGTCCCAAACCGAGATTGATGAGGATCGTATGGAACTCTTGTTGTTGCTTCTGCCATGATTCACGCTCCTTGTTCATTCTCTCAATCTCTTCAGTTTGCCTCTTGGCCATCTCTTTGAGATCGTTCATCCCGTCCTCGATAGTTACCATCCTTTGCTCCGACACTGCTGATTTAGCTATTTTGACTTCCTCTTGTCGGCGTGGAAGAGGTCCATTTGCAGAAAGGTTGTTCTGCTGGAAATTCCCCACCACAAGCGGTGGTTCCCTTGATAGCTTGATTCTTTCTCCTTGTGGTCACCATCTTGCTACAATTTAATTACCTGTTAGTGTAGGTTGTTGCCTGCTTTTACGCAGAGATATCAATTATCCTCCTCATAGGATTTGATAAATTTATCCGAGGATATCAGTAGAATTAATCACAAGAAAAGAATCGGTAAAAGCATGCAAACGAGCTTAAATCAATCGTGTATCTACCAAAAACACCAAGAAAACTGAGATATGTTCAGTTAATCGGCTGGAAGCCATGTTCCAACCGATTAACTGTTCAGAATTCACCTTATCAACCGATTGAAAGAGATTGGATCAAGAAAGAAAGAAAATAGATATATGTCTTTGAAAGTCTTCTCCCTGCAAAAACCAGAAAACCAGAAAAAAGAAGATATAAGATAAAAAGAATTGGAGAAGAAAACGTTTTCTCCCCACAGACGGCGCCAATGATCCGTCATACGTTTGGGCATGGTGGCCATGACCTCCATTCTAGCCTCTAGTACGGTGGTTTTATACCTCTGACCACTCACCTAGTGGTGAGGGGTACTTACAAGCACTCCGACGATCAAGTCAGTGAGGTTCCACAGAGAGAGCATAGTTCAGATATTGAGTGAGTAAAAAGCGTACCAAATGAAGATAGGTTATAGGTATTTATAGAGATCCATAGACTACTAAAGTCAAACTTGTCACTGTCACGTCCCCGTGAATCACGGCGCTAAGTACGGATCTATAACTAACCCCACGTGTGGGTGGAACGCTCCGGACATTATGCCAGGCATCCATGTCGTGGCCAACATGACATGTGACCAACAACTTAACCTGTTCACGTGGGCCTAGCACGTGCCTCTCTCGCGGATTAGGTCCATAATAACAGTTGAACATGGAATTTAGAGAACGCACAAGTCTGACGGACCCGTATCGAGAAGAATGGAAGCCAGATAAATTGGCTGCTTCAAACAGAGCATCCTTCCATTTTTGCATCTTTTCCTTTTTCTCACTCTGTTTCTGATCCTTCCACGCTGTTTGGTAATTCTCAGTTTTCTTCTATACCTGCGATGGATCTACTCTGTAGAAAAATGGAATTACAACAGCTTCTCTAATTTTCTTGCAATTCATGATTTCAACGAGTTCATTCAAGCACCTTGTGGAAGATGCATAATTTTCTGAGAAAGAGAGCAGAATCATTGATTGCTTTCAGAAGGTAAGTCCAAACATCATCTCCTTTGTGGATTATGTAATCGATGTAGGTTTTGATACCGTTTCGACGCAAATCGACATGAAGATGGCTGGTGAAATTGTCACGAGTATCCTCTCCTCTGAAACTGGTGAACACATTGTATTTCTTGAGAGTAGGGGAAGAGGAAGATGAATAAGCATTAGCAACAAAAGCCATCGATCTGTAGAATGTGCGTCGGCAGTTTAAAATCGCTGTTTTGAGGTACAAATGCTCTCAATGAACTGCCTTTTATTTTTATTCATCTCTGCTTCACTAGTCTTAGGTTTGGTTGGGGTTTAGGAGGAGAGAAGACAAAAGAGAAGAAGGAAAGGGAGTAAGTTTTTCTCTTTTGTTCAAAAATAATAACAAGAAATGAAAATGGAGAAATTTTAGGACGGTTTGGTTTGCATTTTCATTTTAGTTCTGCTATTTGGTACGGAGAAAAATTCGTCCAAAAAGCTTACGAATGAGTTGGATTGCCTATGTGGGACCACTCCACTCTCGCTACCCATCAGCCACGTTTGCTTTCCATCTCTCCCTTCCCATCTTCCTGGTTACGTTGCTGCTTTCTACCGACAAAAATGGAAGATTAACCTTGACAGCGTCATTTAAATAGGAAAAGCAATCTGAGAAGAACATACTGATGCAACCTAACCCGATATTCAACCTGATTTTTAACCCAATTTTTCCAATCGTTTTGTTAAGATCAATGACAGCACCACGGTATTCAAAGCAATGATATCTTTGTTGAACAAAGCTTAAATTAGTAACTCGATTAATAACAATAAATTGAACAAATAAAAACTAAATATTGTCGGCACAATATAAAGACTTGAGTATTATATTACTTAAGAAGAGAAGTGAATCATACCTCAATTGGAGTTACAGGTACAACATTTGCTAATTGGAAGATATAAAGCACCTAGTTTTAATCCAGAGCAAAACTTTTGTTTTGTACCAAACAAAAGAATGGCATTGATAACAGAGGATTAGCTTGCAGAATTATAGAAAGAGGTGATATGAGAATTTGAAGAGTAAATTAGCTTACAGAGTTTGTGACCATAGCGTGGAAGCGAGGGAAAGTTCATGAAATAGAATATTGGATGAATTTAAGTTGAAGAAAATTTAGGGAAACTAAAGTAGTGGATGTAGTTATTTTTTTTAAAAAATAAATTCCATGTCATTCGTCACATTTGAACGAACTTCTTTCAACACAAAACAACATTTTCCTTTTCATTTTCGGTTTTCAGTCTGTTTCTTATTGTTAAAATTTTACAAAAAAAAAACTGAAAATACTGAAAAGAGAAAATTTCAGAAAATAAAAAAAGAAATAAAAATGCAAACAAAACAACTTCTTATTTAGTTTTGGAATCTCTCCACTTATATGGAGGGGGAGAAATCTCCTATTTCCAATTAAACACAAACATTATTTTTACTGTGCTCTTTTTTATTTGAACTAAACACACTATAAAAATTTTTATTTTCCCTTCTCATCTCATTTCTAAACTAAAATCTCTCCCTTCCCTCTATTTAACTAAAGAAAACGTTCTTTTTCCAAGTCATTAAATTATTTTCAAAGTCAATCATAAATTAACCTTTCTTGGATGATGCAGAGCCACCTATTAGGATTTTTTTTTTTCTTTTTTTTCTTCACACCATGATACTATCAAAGAAACGATATTAGGAAGTTTTTTTCGATCATACTAAGGTTGTATTTACTAATACGAGCTTATAGCTTTTTGAGGAACTTATAGCTTTTTGTTAATAAGCTCAGTTTACTATGACAAGCTTATAACAAGCTTATAACTTATGAAAAACTAGCTTTTGAAAAGCTATTTCAAATAGTTTATACCTTATAGCTTTTAACTTTCAATAATTCATTTAAATTTTATCCTCGTTTTTTTGGGATAATTACATCTTTTGTCATCTCATTATATTAAATATTAATATGTTATATGTCCTTTTAGGCCATTTCATATAATTTTAGCTTATCATAAGCTAGTTTTACTGAACACTACTTCTCACCAATAAGCTATAAGCTAATTTTGGTAAATATAGCCTAACTTGCTTCCTCATAGAAGCATGGGTTAATTATAAGAGTTAAAATAAAAAATAGTTTTTGTTATTTATTTTTATCTGTGTTTATTTTAGGTAAAATAAAGTTATTAAAGAATATAATTATTATTCTTATTTTTATTATAATTAATTTTAAAGTTTTATATTACTATTTATTTTTTATTGTTTTATTAGTTTAATAATATAACATTAATTAATACCAAATTAAATATAATAATAAAATAAATAAAAGTGTAATTAATATTATCTTAAAAATATAAGTAAATAAATAAATAAGAATAAAAGATTTTTCTCTATCTAGATAAATAAAAAGGAACGGAAAGAGTACTAATTATTATTATTTTTTAAAATGCTTATAAAAAGGAACATGATTAAAAAATTAAAGAGACTAACATAAAAAACAGAGAAAATAATACTTTAATGACACTTGTTAAAACACAATAAATGCACTTTTATTTTATTTTAAAAATTATTCATTTAATAACTTTTATAGTCTTTGAAAATAACAAATTTTTATATTTTCAATAATTTTAAACCAAGTCAATGCATTACTTTAAAAAAATTTATATATTCTTTTGAGGTACAACTGCTAGCTCTCAGTGAACTGCCTTTTATTTAAACCAAGTCAATGCATTATTTTAAAAGTCATTCATAACTTTTCTTCTATGGTGCTCGTGCCTGCCGCGTATTAGGAAATATCTTTTTAATTTACATACATATAAAACTTCATTTTCAAAAACTGTTTTAGTTCTTGAAAAAGAGTTTTTCTAACTTGTGTTCATGGGCACAAGTTAACAATGATTAGTTTGAAATATTTAATTGTTAGATTTGATTCTTTTTACTATGCCTTATGTGTACCCACTAAACTCTCGACCACCCACTATTTAGTAACTTCCCTTCTATGAAATTTTATTGGTTGATAATCATGGTTAACTAGTGTCCCATGGGCACAAGTTAGAAAAAACCTTTAAAAAAAACTCTTTTCTATACCAAAAAACAGTTATTCTTTTCTTAAATTATTACTCCCTTCTATTAACTCATAATTATTTACGTTTATTTTATATTTCATAAAAAAATGTAAGTTCATTTTTTAAATTACTCTCTTATTTTAAAAGAGATTAATCTCTTTACATATTGAAACTTAGGAGAATTAATTAATATTAATAAAACATTGAAACTACTCCGGAATTTTTAAACTACTCCTTTATTTTAAGGGTTTTTTAACCTGTGCAATATTGCATAAGATAAAAATCTCAAAGTAAAAAAGGTTTTCCTTTGAGATACTTAACTTTTGTAATATTAATTGATAAAACAATAAAATTTTATCACTAATAGGAAAGTGGGTTTGGATCTTCTCAATCTCATTTTCTCCGATTTGGATCCTCTCCATCTCATTTTCTCTCAAGCTCTCTCTAGCCTATTTGTTAACCCTTAGATCTATTCAATGGATGAGATGAAATGCTACAAAAACATTCACAAAATAACATGGTGCACCTGATTATTCTCTCAAATACAAGAAAATCCTAAAATCGTAAATCTTTTTTCTCTCGTTCTGTGTTTTGTGCACGCCAAAACTGAGAGGAGCGCTCCATTGCCGCCGCCGCCACAAACGTCGTCGCTATCCTCCTCCACCGGCGCCGTTGTGTCACCATCTCCCTCCGTCCCTATCACCGTCATAACCCTGCATTGTTAGTTGCCGCCGCCATCTTCCTCCTCCACCGCTGTCAGTCGCCGCGCTGCTGTTGTCTCCCTCCTCAAAACTCTGTTAAAATACAAATTATATATATATATATATATATATATATATATATATATATATATATGAAATCAAATAATCACATTTTGTATTTAGATTAATATTTACTATTTTAATAAAAGTCGTGTTAAATGCATATTTTTAGCACCTATATACAAAAGTTCATGGGTGAGAGAGAGAGGGAGCGAGAGAGTGAGAATGGGTGGACGGTGGTGAGCTCTCGTTGGAAGAAATATACGGGATCGGCTAGCAACTTCAGGGTAGGGCTGTCGAGTTCATAAAGAGAGGTTTTGAAGATCGCCGTCGGGTCAGAGTGAAAAAGGGTTATGTGGATAATTTGGATCAACATTTGGTAAGCTTCTACATTACCAATTTTCCTGATGACTATTGTCAGGGGGATTTATGGAAGATTTTTTCTCGACGTTTATCTAAATGGGGTCGTGTTCGGGATGTTTTCATCCCTTTCAAATGTAATGAACTTGGAAAGCGGTTCGGTTTCGCGTGCTTCCCAAATGTAGACGACGTTTCTGTTTTGGAATGTAAACTTGATCAAGTGTGGATTGGCACTTATAAACTACAAACATTTCTCGTTATGCTAGAGATGGTCGTTCAAAGTTCCCGATTCTTTCCCAGCAGCATACTATAGTTGACGGCGTGGAGCGTCAAACGATCAAGCCTGCGAGTAAAAACTGGGTGGAGGTTGTTAAGGGTTCTGGGAGTCACATAGCAAAAGGATAATAGATATAAGAAGTTGGTGCAGGAAGTCCATAATGTTGACGTTAACTGTGAGGTTACTAATGGCCCGAGTTTTAACTCCGATGAAGATCGCCGGAGGCGCTTGGATCGTTGCTTCGTTGGAGAAATCCATCACTGGGAGTCTTCTTTCGAAGTTGCGGACAGACTTTGGGAGGAAGGTGTTGTGATCGTACCGAGGGATATCCTGAAATGGCGGCGATGGGCGAGTCCTTGATCAGCAGTGAATGTTGAATGCGGCGTCCTGACTCCACAGCGGCGGTGTGGCACCTGCAGAGACTCTGACGCTCAAGTTAGTACCTGAATTAGGTTTTATGTGGTATATCAGAATAATACGTACCTTGCATGGTGTGTTTACATGAGTATTTATAAAGGGTGTATTAGGGTTGAGCGTAAATCATTTGGGCCTGACAGGTGTTATCTTGGCCCAATTCGGAGTCTGTGTTGTATCCTGTAAGTCGTTGTATATCTTATTGGATGAGGGCGAGTTGTGACATGTTGATCCTGTGACGACATATAATTGGGTGTCGGGTTATCCTAATCCCGGGCCATAACAGTTGCCCCCCAAGTCGTTGAGTTTCCTAACGGGGAAGTCGCTGAGTTGTATGTCATATGTCGTCATGGTTTTATGATCTTATCCCACTGCTGGGTGTAAACGGTTGATCTTCATTTGGGGGCGCATGAGCATACTGCTTTTATATGATAGCATGCGCTATGATTGCGTAATGTCTTGAGCCACCCGCTGATTAATGCGACGAGACGGTTACTCCTTCCGTCCTTCTTCTTTCTACCATACATAGTCTCTCTCTCCCTTATGTTCATTTCAAAAACTTTACCTCTATGACACTATCGAAAGCTTTTTCCTTTCGGCTCTTCTTCTCTGTTTGCAGAGTTCTATCTCTTCATCATTCAAGTACCTTTCTCTCTCTTTTCTCATTCTGTTCTACTTTCGTTTAGTCCATTTCCTCTAGCGTGTGAGTTTAAATCTACCTATTAGGGTTTTTGGTTTTTCCATTTCCTTTTTCTAGCGTGGCCTTCTTATTCTAATGGACGAGCAAATCATTGTCATTACCAGCAAATCTTCCTCTAATTCCTGTAACACTAAAGTTCTTAGGGTTTATGCAAATAGGATCTCCAAACCCCTAAGAGTTCCAAATCCTGACCTCGTAAGAGGTATGTGTTCTGTCTATACTCCCCGCTTCTCTGAACCTCATGTTATCTGGGCTTACTCGCCTCAAAGCTCTGAGAGTGGAGAATCCATTACCCAACATGTGAGCACTCCCTTTAAGGTTCTGAATCCTGAGCCCCCAATCTATGTAGAGGTGACTAGGAAACCTTCAGGAAATCCTAATGATTCAGCCGAAGAACCCTCCAATCCCGGTTCTATGTTAGTAAAAACCAAACTCGTCAATCGTGATCCCGGAGGTCATCTAGAAGATCTAGACGAGTTATCGTCGTCTATGACCAATTCCATTCTGAATCTGATCCGCATATCAACCTTCCTCTACTCCCGGCTCTTCTCTTTCGGGATCTAACTGTTCGTCTTGTGCACTTGTAGATATGGCACCCAAAAGAACTCGCCGCCGAGTTACCAATGCCGCAAGTACCCGAGCTGATCGAGACGACGCTGAACAGGCGGGTCCTTCTGGGGTCCACTTCAATTTACAAGAGATGAGAACCGAATGGGCCGACATTCGAGGTATCAAGAATTTATTGTGGGTTCCGGCCACCTGGTTGAGTCAACCCAGTGCTGTCTCATCCCAAGAGCAATTGAAGCTTGTTGAGGCGGAATGAAAGAATTGTTTCCATTATGGACCCAACATGCCCGACAACTCTTACACTTCTGACCCTTCTGTAGGTTATAAATTGGAGATCCCAGGGGACGATGAGCGAATTTTCTCCTACGCCGCCGATGGGTCGAGAGCCTTCTTTATGGCCTATACCGCCATGTTCGACCAATTTTGCATTCGTTTTCCCTTCTCATATTTCCAAATAGAAGTCCTCCACAATCTTCACTTAGCCCCTTCTCAGCTCCATCCCAACGGTTGGGCCTTTGTGCAAGCTTTTGAAGTTTTCTGCTGGGCCAACGAATGGAAATATTCATCCAATTTGTTTCTATACCTGTTTGGCCCATATCGGGGATCTTCGATATGGTCTTGGGTGTCCCTTCGGCATCGCAAGAATCTTACGCAAATGTTTATCCCGTGAGATGATTCCGTCAAAGTCCGGCGGGATTTGTATGTGAACGTTACGCCCAAGAAAAACGATTTTATAGCTTTCTGGGAGAAAGCTGACCATGAGTCGCTTTTCCCTTTATATTGGCCAGCTGAGCATTACTCCAAGCCGCTTACTTACAAGGAGCTTGAATGTGGCTTCCTTGATGATGATGATGCAAGAACTTTTAATTACTTGCACGACTTTGTCACTAGTCAAGGAATGCCCATCCACTGCCGGGATGTACTTGGGGCCTCTTGGGCTAGTCCCGCCTTGTGTTTATGTATTAATCTTCTCCATCTTTCTTTACCTTTTGGTGTTTTGACTGAGTATACTGACATTCCTCCATTTGCAGCTGATATCATGACCAAGTTTTCTGCTCGCTTTGACGCCAAGGCGGCCAAAGATGCCAGAGGGGTCAAATACGCCAATGGCAAAGGGAAAGCTAACCTGCCAAAATCCCTTTCTCAAGGTGGGACTGAACTCGTGCCAGGAAGTAATCTTGGTGCCGGTGCTAAAGCGGCATCCACCGCCCGGGGTTCTCCTCTCGCGGGAAAGACTCCTGCTGCTTCCAGAGCTCAAAAGGGTGGCGAGGTCCGTCAAAGCAAAAGGCCACGGGTAACCCAAGGTAAGATTCATTCGCTCTTATTCCTTTTATAATCTTGAGTGTTTTATTTCTCTTGCTTCTATTTTATGCTTTTGGGATCTTGCGTGCAGTTGAACCTATGGCGGTCGAGGGTGGATCCTCCACGGCTCTTATCCCGGCCATAGTCAATCAACCTCAAGTCTGGGAAGGTTTTCAGCCTCCCAGTATCCAATTTAAACATGGCGACTTCTTTCAGAGGAGAAGCGCCGAAACCAAAAAGGTAACTCTCCATCTAACATACTTGTCCTGTTAAGATTTCCTTCTTCGTGTTTTGACTAACTCATTCTTTTTTTGTTGTAGGGCCAAATCTAGTCCATCATGGGTTGGATGTCCATGGGTCAGTCTATGCTTCAGGCTGTCCAGGAGGAAGCTGATCACTCAAAGCAGGTATCTCGGTTGAAAGGTGAGCTACGGGATACTAAAGACGACCTTGAGCTTAAGGAGACTCTGCTCAAGAGCTCCAAGGAGAATGTCGGCCTTCTGGAGGGCCAACTGGCTGCCCTAAAGGGGGAAGTTTAAAAGAAAAATAAGGCTCTGTCCGAGCGAGATGAGTTATTCGCTGTTGAGAAGAAGAAGGCAGATTTCAATGCTGCCAAACTGAAGGAGTCAGAGGGGGAAATTGCCCAACTCAAGGCCCAAGTCATCGAGCTTAAAGCCACCCTGGATGCGAAGGAAGATGAGCGGACGACTAAGCTTAATGAAGCCGGGTATGACGCTTGTTGTGAAGCTGTCAGGTCCATCATATTTCTGAATCCTGGTGTGGAGCTCAATCTCCGCGGGCTAGATCCCTTTCTTGGGGCCAAAGACGGGCAATTCTGGGATTTCCATGATCATCGGAATCCAGTTCTTCTTGATCCCTCCTTGATGGAACCTTTCAACTGCGATTCTCCTCCTACTGTCGAAGAAGAAGATGATGCCGCCGCCCATGCTGATGACAGCGTAGAGGCTTAGTTCTTTTATGTTGTTTTTACTTAGTTTATCATTGCCGGCTTGTAACCTTTAATTTGTAATCTTGACAATTTCGAACTGACTTTTTTATTTGATATATCGTATTGTGTTTTCTGTATACTTTTCTTTGCTTGTTTGTCGTTGCTAACTTGCAATACCGTCATTTTTAAATGTTGGTTAAAACCTTTATCTACTTTATTGAGGGGCCTTGATCATCAAGTTTCCTTAATGTCGTCATGACTTTTATCGCCTTCTTTGAAGGGACCTTGGTCTTCGGCTTTGTAAGCCGTTTAATGTCGTCATGACCTTTATCGCCTTCTTTGAAGGGACCTTGGTCTTCGGCTTTGTAAGCCGTTTAATGTCGTATATTGCTTCCGAGATGTTTTACGTTGAAGTCATCGTGATTCCTGTATTTAATAGAACATAACACAACAAATTGAAAGCAATTATAATTGAAACCAACATTTTATTGCACGAAGTTTGTCAGTTGGGGCCTCGTTAAAACCTCCAGCAGAAAAACCCTCCTTAGGGATAAAACATGCTATAGGAAAAAGAGTACCCCTTATTACAATATCAAAGTTACATAATTATTCAACTATAATACCGCCGTAGATCGGCGACATTGAACGTCCTTGGTAACTCCTTGCCCTACAAAGTTTCCAGATGGTAGGCTCGTTTGTAGTCGCTCTCTTAACTCGGTACGAGCCTTCCCAATTGGCCTTCAGTTTTCCATCTCTAGCATTTCGATTGCCAATGGTAGCTCTCCTCATGACTAAATCCCCAGTTTGGAAGTTTCTCTTAACCACTCTTAGGTTGTATCTCTGTGCTATTTGCTGCTTCCTTGATAACGCTTTTATTCTGGCGATTTCCCGGACTTCATCCACCAGATTAGAGGCTTCTCGAAGTAGTTGTTCATTATTCTCGGCAGGATACATTACCCGCCAAGAGGGTTGGCCTATCTCCACCAGAATGACCGCATCGGTGCCATAAACCATTTTGAAGGGAGTTTCTCCAGTGGTGCTGTGCGGCGTGGTTCTGTAGCTCCAAAGTACCTGGTACAAATTCTCTGTCCAACTGGCTCCTGCCTTTTCAAACCGCTTTCTCAAGTCGGTCAAAATGACCTTGTTAGCTGATTTCGCCTGTCCGTTGGACTGGGGATGTTCCACACTAGCAAAGTATTGCTTGATATGGAGCCCTGCTAGCATTTCTCAAAATTCTTTATTAGTAAACTGGGTCCCATTATCACAGATTACCTCTGCCGGGATACCAAAGCGACATAATTTAGCGGAAAACAAAATTCTGAACTTTTATAGATGCTATTCTAGCCAAAGGTTCCAATTCAATCCATTTAGTGTAATAATCAACATCAACAATTAAATGTTTCAACTGACCTGCTGCGGGAGAGAATGGGCCCAGAAGATCTAAACCCCAAGTGTGGAAAGGCCAAGGCATCGATATGCTGTTCAGGTCTTCGGCGGGAATGCGAGGGGACTATGCTCCTGGAATTTCTGGCACTTTCTCACATAATCTGCTGCATCTGTGTTCATAATCGGCCAAAAGTATCCCGCCCGTAGGGACTTTATCGCTAGAGACATCCCACCAATGTGAAAGCCGCAGCTGCCTTCGTGTACTTCTGCCAGTACGTACCGAACTTTGGAAGGTCCGATGCACTTGAGGAGTGGTGTCGATAATCCTCTCCTGAAAAGTTGCTCTTCAATCATGGAATACCGAATCGACTTCTGAACAACCTGCTTAGCTTCCTTCTGGTCACTAGGCAACACTCCCTTGGCAATATAATTCTTTAGCGAAGTCCTCCAATCTTCATCGTCTATCTGGAATACCGCCCTTGGTGTAGGGATCACTTCTTCTACCACTGAATGTAAGGCCGAAGCCGACTTTGTGCTTGCCAACTTCGACAACAAATCAGCTCTACTATTTTCTGAACGTGGGACGTGCTTGATTTCAAATTTAGAAAGCCCACCAAACTCTCCTTGACCAGGGTGAGATACTTCTGCATCAAAGGCTCCTTTGCTTGGTAATCTCCCTTGATTTGAGACATTACCAGCTGAGAGTCTGAGCAAAGGGTTACTGATGTAGCACCCAACTCCTTGGCCGCTCTTATTCCAGCCAAACACGCCTCATATTCCGCCTGGTTATTGGAGGTCGTGAATTCAAACTTGAGGGAGTACTCGACTGCCACTCCTTCTTCATTTTCTATCAGGATCCCTGCCCCAGAACCCTTTGTATTCGAGGATCCATCCACTTTTATCGTCCAGGAGCCCGGGTTCATATCTCCGGGATCTGTCATTTTTGCCTGAAATTCTGCTAAGACTTGTGCCTTTATCGCCTGCCATGGTTCGTAAGATATATCATACTGGGAAAGCACAACTGCCCAGGCCATCATTCTGCCGACGAGATCAGGTTTATGCAGGACTTGCCTGATCGGTTGGTTAGTACACACTGTGATGGGATGACACTAGAAATATGGGTGTAGACGCCTGGATGCCAACAACAAAGAGTAAGCAACCTTCTCAAGCCTTTGGTAATTTAACTCTGAGCCCTGCAAAGCTTTGGACACGAAATATATCGGACTCTAGGTCCGAGATTCCTCCTTGACCAGGGCGGCACTTACAGCTTCGTCAACTACTGCTAAGTACACATACAATGTCTGTCCGGAATGTAGTTTTCATAGGACCAGAGGTGAAGCTAAGACCCCTTTCAATTCTTGGAAGGCTTGCTCATATTCCGAATTCCATTCAAAACTCTTCTTATTGCGCGGCATCTTGAAGAACGGCAAACATCTTCTAGTTGAAGCCGGCAAGAAACAGGTTAGAGCTGCTATCCTTCCCGTCAGTTGCTAGACTTGTTTTATAGTTCTGGGACTCTGCATATTCAAAATTGCGCTGTACTTGTCTAGGTTTACCTCAATCCCGCGATTAGTTAACATAAACCCCAGAAATTTGCCTGTTTCGACACTGAAAGTACATTTATTAGGATTTAACCTAAGATCATACCTGCGTAATATGTCAAAGGTCTCCTCAAGGTCCGCCATTGGGTCTTTGTGCTGCGGAGTCTTGAAAATCATGTCATCAATGTAGACCTCTAGGATTCTACCTATCTGTTCTGCAAAGACTTTGTTCATCATCCCTTGGTATGTTGCGCCGGCATTCTTCAGACCGAGCGACATCATGTTGTAGCAGTATACTCTCATGTCGGTGATGAAGGCGGTTTTTTCCTGATCGTCGGGATGCATGAGTATCTGGTTGTATCCGCATCCATGAAGGACAAATATTTATATCCCGCCGAGTTGTCCACCAACTTATCAATGCACGGAAGCCGGAAAGGATCTTTTGGGCAGCTTTATTCAAATCGGTGTAGTCTATGCACATCTTCCACTTCCTGTTGGCCTTTTTCACCATAACAACATTTGAGAGCCATTCTGCGTAGCGAATCTCGCGGATAAACCCGACATCCAAGTGCTCCTTCAAATCGGTCCCATTCTTCGTTTCTTCTGGATACAGGGGGACATCCTAGCTTAATGGAAAAGCTGCGGCAAGCTAAATCCGGCTTTACTCCCGGCATATCTGACGACACCCAAGCAAAAAGGTCTTTGTTTCTCTTCAAGAGCTCGATAAGTCGCCCTCTAATGAATAGGGGCAAGTTTGCTCCCACCTTCACAGTCTGGCCTTCTTTCGGCCCAATTTGAACCAGAATATGGTCTCCCTCTGGTTGAGGCCTTTGCTCTTCAAAGTCTGTGCGAGGATCTAGGTTGGTCATCATTACCCTAGCATCATGTATTAAGTCCAGGCGCTCCATTTTCTTTTTTCCCTTTCCTTCATGAATCTCGGCGGGCCTAGACGAGATCTTCGTGATTTTAACACTTTCCTGGTAGCATCGCCTAGCATCACTGCTCTTCCCCCTAACTGTGATAACAGAGCCATCTTCCCCGGGAAACTTCATGGCTAGATGTATGGTGGATATGATGGCGCCCAAGTGGTTCAAAGTTGGGCGTCCCAGTATGGAATTATAAGCAGATGGGCAGTCCACCACAATGAATCTTGTCATCACTGTCTTGGTGCCTGGCTTTTGCCCAAAGAGGAGTTTCAAGTCTACATATCCATTTGGCACTTTGGTTTCTCCTGTGAAGCCGATCAAACTGCCCTTATGGGGGATTAAGTCCTTGGAGCCCAAACCTAGTTCGTTAAACAAACTCCAAAACATGATATTTGTCGAGCTTCCTTGATCAACAAAGATATGATGAACTTTGAATCCCGCCAAGTTCGCAGCTATCACCAGTGGTTCATTATCTCTAACCTGTTCCTGCGGCAGATCAGCATCAGAAAAAGACAATACTGGGTTGGTTACCTGGGCTACTTGTGAACAAGAATCCATGGTGTCGCAGATCCTTTTTCTGTCTTCAAGGCCCTTCCAACTTGTTCCACTTGCTATAACCTGGATTACTCCTCTAGGAGGGGATCCCTGATTACGTCTAGGGCTCCGAGATCTATTTCGGGCTTCTGGTCCTGGATCAGTTTCTCAATGGCATCCCGGAGCTATAACACTCGTTAGACGAATGGCCCTTCTCCCGGTGGTAATGACATTAACGGTTCTGATATCGTCCCGGATTCCTGAGAGGTGGGGGTCTGTCCCTTATTTTTGAGTTCATCACCTCTTTATACACTGTCGCTAGCGACACAGTCAACGGGGTGTAAGTGTTAAACATCCCTCGGGGTCCTTTTGACGGTTTATCTTGGGCCTTGTTGTCCTTCCCCTGAGATTGAGGGTTCTACTGGTTCTTTCCCTTGTCATGTTTTTTGGCGGCTTGGGCTGCTTGGGCCCTCTTCCACTCCTTGATTCTTATCCACTTCTCAGCTCTGGCCTTCAAGTCGTCCCTGGACGTCGGCTTCTCGCCAACCAAGGCTTTGGCGAAGGCACCTGGTTTTAATCCCTTGACAAAGAAATATAGTACTAGGTTAGGTTCAACATTCCTAACCTCTAGCACCTCATTATTAAAACGAGTTATATACTCTCTCAAAGACTCGTCTTTCATTTGTTTAATCGTTTATAAATGAAATTCAGATTTAAACTGTATTTTTCTACTGGTAAAATGCAAAACAAACTTATCTTTTAGGGTCTTCCAGTTATTGATGGATTGTGGTGGGAGATCAGAGAACCAACGACTTGCTGCTTCTGACAGAGTCAAGGGAAAGGCCCGACATACAATGACTTTGTTAACTCCTTGGAAATACATGGCTCTTTCGAAGGTACTCACGTGCAAGGTCGGGTCCTTCGTTCCATCATACTCTTTTAGCTGCTTTGCAAATTGGAATCCGTGAGGCAAAGCGTGGGACATGATCCAAGGGGTGAACGGGTTGTCAATGTAGCTGAATTTGGGGATATTCTCCGCCATGTGCTCTTGTGGAACGAGCTGTTGGCCCCCCTGAAGTACTCATGCCGTCGTATCCGTCGCCGTTCTCCTTCACTGGCGTTCTCCCTCTCTCTCACTGTAGGTTCTCTCCTTTCTCTCCCTCCTCCATTTTGGGACCCTTTCTAGCATAAATGAATCAGTTGTTTGGCATTAGGATTTGGATAATTTTGATTTTAATTACGTATGGAAATTAATCATCGCACTTTGTTGTTGATGCCATTATGCCAACCGTAAATGCTAGTCCTCTCACTTCTAGAAACTAGAAAGTAATTAATTTATTGTGTCTCACATGCATTTTGTTGAAAGTCAAGTGTGAAGTAGGAAGTGAAGTCTCATATTGGATGGTGAAGAGTTAAGTGAAGGGTTTATAAGTAGAAAGGAGGGTTGCATTATGGTGTCTTTCCCTTATATACCTCCCTCTCATCTACACTCCCAACTCTGATATCAGAGCCAGGTTAATTCGGTGACCGAGGCGAGTACATGTCTCCCAATGGTGAAGTGATGGTGTCCCGCAAAGAGTGGTGTGACCATGGTGCGTGACCATGGGTACTCGGTAGATGAAGAAAAAAGTCTTCCGCTGGAGAGGGTGTCATTCCAATGATGAAAGAGGATTCACACTTAAGGGGGAGTGTTGAAAGTCAAGTGGGAAGTGGGAAGTGAAGTCCCACATTGGATGATTAAGAGTTAAGTATAAGTAGAAAGGCCCTTGAATAAAACTTAAAGAAAATTAATTTCAAGAACCAAACACCACCTAATGGAAACTTAACCATTATCGAGGACCAAAAGGGGGAAACTATAGACTCGCAGGTAGTACTAATGATTATTAGTACCATACAAGGAAAGATATCCCTATTCAATATGATGACCTTCAAGGTATATGACATTCTTGTTGTATGCTTTTATATTTTAATATATGTATTAATGTATGTATGTACTAACAGAATTATTGAAAAGAGGTCTCCTAGCTAATTCTTTTCCCTGGATTTCAATTTACTCGTTATTTATTGCTGATCCTTCAATAGGATTATATGGAATTATGGATTAGATAATAAACATAGTGAGCTATAATAGACATCTTGTGCTGTTACCGGCAATTAACATCACTATATTGAATTTAGAGTGCATTCTTGCCGGAAGTATTCTCACTCCTCATTGACATGCTTCCTTTTGGGATGTCAGTCTTAAAGTTCCTAACATTTGGATGACAAATATAAGACTAAATTTAGTTATGAAGTTGCAACCAAGACAATGAGTAATTGACAACTTGGTTGTGATACTGTTAATCGAAAGTAGTCTGGAAGGTTACATGTTTTCTCACTCTGAGAGAGAGAGAGAGCTTAATGATGCTCACGTTTTCTCACTTTGTAGCATTCTATTAGATAACCAATGCTTTATAGCTTTTTCATTTTCTATGAAATACATTATTTGTTTTCTTTGGTATTTTTTTTAGTATAATTGATAATTGATGAGATTTTTTTTGTTACAAGTTATTTTGTGTGCCTGCAATTTTAATTGGCAAACCTTGTGATTTCTTATGTAGATGATGAGTGATGACATTATGTCTACTTTGAATAACAGATTGCTTCTAAAGGACTCAAGCATAGAGTGTTTGAAGTCTCATTGGTTGATTTTCAAGGAGACTAAGACCATGCGTTCAAGAAGATTATGTTGAGAGCTGAAGATGTGTAAGAGAAGGATGTTTTGACTAACTTCTGGGTATGATGGTTGCCAAAAATTTTGTTCACATTGTTCTTATTTTTGTAGTTTAGTTTCTCTATAAATAGAGAATGTATTCTATTGATTTAATGAGTGAGTTTAAAGAATATTAATAATATCTTTTCCATTTATTCTATTCCCTTTCACTCCACCATATTTCCTAATATGGTATCAGAGCGGTATCATCCAGCGTGACCCGTGCCACCCACCTTATTTCCGTTGCCAGTTCCTAAAATATGGAATATTTCATAATCTTTCCTTTCTAGTTTTTAAATCAATAAATTTGTCCTATAGACTCTCATTTATCTTTATCACTTCTCATTCCCATATTTCTCAATATTTTTATCAACCTTTTGGAACAAGACTCAAGGAGACGCTGAAACAAGATCGATGAGGCCCAAGAGAAGAGGTCGAAGACTTGAGAGCTACGAACCCGACCGTTTTCATTTATCAAACTTTTGGAATGACCGTTTTTCGTTTATCAACCTTTTGGAATGACCGTTTTCCGTTTATCATCCTTTTGGAACGATCATTTCCGTTTATCACCCTTCTGGAACGAGACTCGAGGAGATGCTGAAACAAGATCGACGAGGCCCAAAGAGAAGGTCGAAGACTTGAGAGCTACGAACCCGACCGTTATCATTAGGATTTCTATATTGTTCATGTCCTTTCCAAACTGATGTGCTAAAACGCACTTCCAGCTTGCGGGGGAGTGTTAGAGATAGAGATAAAATAACTAGTTAGTTATATTTGTGATAAGATTATTCTAAGCATATCAGTTAGTTGTTATGTTATTCTTATTTTCGTAGTTTAGTTTCTCTATAAATAGAGAATGTATTCTATTGATTTAATGAGTGAGTTTATGGAGTATTAATAATATTTTTTCTATTTATTCTATTCACTTTCACTCTACCATATTTCCTAATAGTTCTTGTTTGTTACCTTTGTTCTTTCTTTCCTTACATTACCAAAAAAATTTAAGGTATATACAAATTGTTTTAATTTTAATTATTTTTGTCAACTTTTGAGGTATTTTTCTTAGTTTTTATCAATAAAGGAAGGTGTCCTTAGTCTAGCCTTTTCACATTTTATTTTAAATATTTGGATTCTCTTATATTATTTTTTGTCATTCTCTTATATTATTTTTTGTCATGTTCCTCGTGTTATTAAATTGATAAACACTACTATAATTTCTAGATAATAATAATATAAATTAAAATTTTTAATATACATACACATATAGATAATTTAATTTTAATAATTTAAAAAAATTAAAATGAAATTATATATGATATATTAGTACGAAAGATTATATGTTCAGATTGAAATATCTTAAAAGTTTTAATATACATACACTATTTATAAATAGTATAATTTCAATAATTTAAATTATATTTTAAAATGTGTAGTGTATAGATAGTATGATTTTAATATACATGTTGTGGACCCATATTCTGGTTCCCCACCTTGGACCTACAAAAGGCCCAACAGGCAGCGCGGCCTATAATGTTGGCCCATACCATTAAACGACACCTACACGAAAGGTATAAATACAGGGAATTATAAGGAACCCAAGTATGAGAATCTAACCCTAATACGCACTACTCTCCAGCCAATACTAACTTAAGCGTCGGAGTCTTTGCAGGTACCACATGCTCCACGACGGAGCATTGTTAACGTTTTAATGATGCTGGAAATGGTTAACTCGTTTCAGTATAGTGACTATACGTGTATCGTCCACAGGGAGCACTTGGATTAATTCGATTAAGAATTAAGTTGACGAATTGTTCAAAAACATATCAAGTTGTGAATGGAGCATAAAATAAACACTAGATAAAGAGATAAACTAATAAAATAACAATTCACCTGGGATTGAGTTTCATTACTTCACCTTGTTTCTTTCTATTTTAGTTAATTCACCTGGAGAAAATATTTTCATATATTTACAAATTTCCCCCCAACCTATTCTACAAAACATGCTCAAACTCAAACTTCCTTTCAAGTGTTTTTCATTCTTATTTTCCAAGACACCTTCACTTTTCTTTATTTATTTATTTTTTCTTTTCTTTTTCTTTTCTTTTTCTTTTCTTTTTCACATATATACACAAGGCTGCCCAAGGATTTTCACTCATACCAGAAACACTTGATTCATTTTTCTAAGTCAACAGAATCATACATCATTTGAATACCCAGTATTCCCCCTGAACATATATATATTTTTCTCCAACTCAAAGGTAAGGATAAAACATTCACATAGGTGTCTTAGGGTTTAAGGAAGAATTCATGGCTCAAAGTGCGTACCAACAAAAGATATAATTTCACAGGTAAGGTTTTTGGCTCAAACTCAATCAAGAAAACTATGCCTTTATTATTTTTAAGTCTCAATTGATCATAGCAATTACAAAATCAAACAAAATCCATTCAAGTTAACAAAGAGGACTCTCATACATTTTTGTGGGATTCACTCCACATATAAGGCTAAAAAGGCTTTAACCTTGAAAATAATTTTTCACAACTCCCAATGCACAAAAATCATCTCATGATCGGTTAACTTTCAAATCAGTATTTTTCACAATTCCTCTTTTTTCAAACCAAGCAATATCATAAAAACTTTCATTTTTCACACAACTAGAACCAACACTTGCCACTAAAACAAAATAAACTTTTTATTTAATATATATTTTTCATTTTTTTCAAAACAACAATAAAAAAGTCACTACATTACTTTTATTCATAAAAAAAAAAAAAAAAGAACAAAACAAAACAAGTTCAAACATGAGAAACCAACAGAAACTACAGAAACTTCCCTATCAAAACATGGGATCATCCTCCTCCAAGTAATCATTGATGTCTATGTCTCTATCACCATTTCCCCCATCATCCTCACCACCACCACTTCCTTCACCATCTTCTCCACCTGCCTCCCCTGGCGAAGCTGGCCAGTTCATATGAGCCGCATAGGCTTCCGGGTTCTGAAAAAATGTTTGGCCCGACATGTAATGTTGGGGCATGGAGTATTGGGACAGGTGAAGGCTAATCATTCCCTTATGAAGGGCAGCAAATTGTAGGTCCTGATGATCAAGCCTAGTGCTCATGTTGGCCCACAATTCCTCCATAGTCCTCCATGGTGCTCTTGGTGGTGGCTGCACTGGTGCATTTGGGTTTGGATCAGCACAGTTGTTGCGGAGATACTTCAAGTTAATAGGTTCCCTAATCTTTTGACTCCGCACAACCGGAATTCCCGCCTCCTCACATAAGCATGTGATAAGACTTGGGAATGTCAAACCCTGCTTCTTGCCTCCTTTTTGCACATTTACCCAAATCATATCAGAAATGATTCGGGCAGGGTCAACAGTGGTCCCTTCAGTCATGATGCAGCTCAGCAGGTGGCACTCTTCCAAAGGCAAATCAGAGGGGTGCAACTTGGGTCGCAAATTGGCCAAAATAAACGTCATCCAGAGTTTTAAAATCCTAGTCATATTGACCCGAAGAACCTTGTGGGGAACCCCAGTATGATTGGTTTCTGCAATTCTGCGGTTTTCATAACAGATTTTGGCCAATCTGGACTCCAAGTCAAGTTCTCCTTCGTTCCTCATACGAGCATAATCATCCAGAACACCCTCACTTCTTTGAAAGGAAGAGATAGGGGAAATAACCGAGTTTCCAATTTTCTCGTTGATCCAATCAGTAGTATATGGAACTTGGGTACCCCTCACCACCGAAACCTTTTCCCGTGATTTGCTGTCTTTGCCTCCATAAGTGTTGGCATAAAACTCCTTCACGATATCCGAGTCAAACTTCTCTGGTAGAGATGCGAGTGGCCACCAGTTGCGGCGAGTCAACATCTGAGTAAACTCCGGGCACTCTCCGTCCCGCAACTCCACTCTCCATTCAGAAATAAACCTCCAGTTGTCAATCACCCGGTCACAGTCAATGAATTTGTCTCTGTCGAAGCCTCCACCGGAGGAAGAACCTCTGCTCCTCCGTGGAACATCTTTACGCTTCCTAGACCCATGATCAGTCTCAACAGCAGGAGCTTTGCCTCGGTTACTGCATTGAAAACACAAAATTAGACCACATCATACTATCATCATCATAAGTATCACACATTGTTGAATTAGTTTCTATACAGGACTTTGACGAAACAAGAGATGATGCCTTCAAAAATGAGAATCATAACAATTTTTTTATATTCTAACCTTTCCATCATGAACAGATAAGAACATATAGTAGCATCAAGAACATGGCATCATCTCACATTAGAATAAAATCCCATAATAGAGATACTAACCAACATGTAAATTCATCCTATAACTTCAATTTCATACTCATTTCTCCTTTAAGAACAGATACACATAAATGAGAAGCATGAAAAATGAAGAGATAGCCATTAACATACCGGAAACTCATGATGATGACAATGAAGGAGATGATTCTGAAAATGATTGGCAAATGCACACAAAAGACAAAATTTTGATGAATAACAAAAGAATGTTTTGTGAAATTTTCGGAGGAATTGTGGTTTTAAAGAGAGAAATGAAGAGAATATGAAGCATATCCCTCATTATGCGCTGTTTTTAAAGCCTCCGCGTTCCTAGCGCTCGAGCGCCAGAATGCAGCGCTCGAGCACTGGGACACTGATAACCAGGCCAACTGTTACTCTTCTCTGGCACTTGAGTGCCACAACTCGCGCTTGAGCGCGAGCCCAACATTGCAAGCAGAGAAAACTGATCCCCAGTGCTCATCTGGCGCTCGAGTGCCATTTCTCTCGCTCGAGCGCCAACTTCTGACAAAAAAGTTTGAAAAGATGCGTCAAATTAATGCTTCTGACGCTTGAGCGCCAACAAAAAATTTGGGACAGTGAAAAAGACTTTGTCAGAGAGTTCAAGACGCACCCTGGACATTCTACCAATGTTTCAAATACAATTTCACAAAACTTCTTCCAAAAGTCATCAAACTTCTTTTATTTTTATTTACAAAAACACAAAACAAACAAACAAATTGGGTTGCCTCCCAACCAGCGCTTGTTTAACGTCATTAGCTCGATGCCTGATTTATGTCTATTCCTCAATTAAAGTTACTATGGTGGCTAGCCGCTCGACGTCACCACCAAGATACAATTTTAATCTCTCCTTTCTGACCGGGTTTTCAATTTCAACTGCTCCAGAGGATCTAATATCTTTAACCCTAAAAGGTCCAAACCATTTGGACTTTAGCTTACCTAGAAACAATCTTAATCTCGAATTGAAGAGTAAAACATATTGTCCAGGTTGAAAATTCTTTTTGATCAGCTTCCGATCATGGTACAACTTCATTCTTTCTTTGTACAATCGAGAAGACTCATAAGCATGAAGTCTTAACTCGTCTAATTGATGAAGTTGTAATTTCTTTTTTTCTCCAGAAGCTGTATGGTCAAAGTTGAAGAATTTTAAAGCCCAATACGCCTTATGTTCTATTTCCACCGGAAGATGACAAGACTTCCCATAGACTAACTGAAAAGGAGTTAATCTAATAGGAGCTTTGTAAGTTGTCCGGTAAGCCCATAGAGCATCATCCAACTTAATAGACCAGTCTCTTCTTGAAACACTCACAGTCTTCTCTAGTATTCTTTTTATTTCCCTGTTAGAAACTTCAGCCTGACCGTTAGTTTGTGGATGATAAGGACTTGCAATCTTGTGCCTTACTCCATAGTGTTCCAAGACTTTCTTTAGTTGAGCATTGCAAAAATGTGAGCCACCATCACTGATGAGTACTCTCGGAGTTCCAAATCTTGAAAAGATATTCTTTTTCAAGAAAGTTACCACCATTTTCGCATCTGCTCTTGCACAGGGAATTACTTCAACCCACTTAGAAACATAGTCCACTCCCACCAATATATATTCATTGGTGAAAGAGGGTGGAAATGGACCAACAAAATCAATTCTCCAGCAATCAAAATCTTCTACCTCCTGCATAACTGTCAGAGGCATCTCATTTCTCCTTGTCACTCCTCCGGTTCTTTGGCACTTATCACACTGCTTCACATAAGTGTGAGCATCTTTGAAGATTGTCGACCAATAGAAACCGGACTACAATACTTTGGCTGCAGTGCGTTCCCCATTAAAATGTCCCCCGTAGGGTGAATTGTGACAATGCCACAATATGCTTTTAGATTCTCCACGGGAAACACACCGTCTCAGAGGACCATCTCCTCTAATTTTAAATAGGTAAGGATCATCCCAAACGAAGTAAGAAGAGTCTTTTAAGAACTTCTTTTTTTGTTGCCAAGAAAACCCATCCGGAATGATTCCTGCGGCTTTAAAATTTGCCATATCAGCAAACCATGGCATTTCTTAAATGAGCAGCAAACGTTCATCCGGGAATTCCTCGACAATCTCTTCTGCTTCGCTAGTCCCCTCTGTGTTTTAAAGTCGAGAAAGATGATTAGTCACAAAATTTTCACATCCCTTTTTATCCTTGATGACTAGATTGAAATCTTGCAGCAATAGAATCCAACGAAGCAATCTTGGCTTCAAATCTTTCTTAGTCACCAAGTATTTTATGGCTACATGGTCAATGTAGACAATCACTCTGGACCCTATAAGATAAGACCTAAATTTTTCCAACCCATATACAATTCCTAGCAATTCTTTTTCTGTAGTTGCATACTTCACCTGTACATCATTAAGTACTCTGCTAGCATAATGTATTGGATGAAAAAAAAATTCTTTTCTTTATCCTAATACGGCACCCACAGCATAGTCACTTGCATCACAATTAAGCTCAAAGTCCAAAGACCAATTTGGAGCAACTATGATTGGGGCCATAATCAGTTTTTCCTTCAGTCTCTCAAATGCCTCCAAGCACTTAGCATCAAAATTGAAGTCCACATCTTTTACCAAAAGATTACTAAGTGGCTTGGCAATCTTGGAGAAGTCCTTTATAAATCTCCGGTAAAAACCGGCATGTCCTAGAAAACTCCTGATTCCTTTAACATTCACGGGTGGTGGAAGTTTTTCAATGACTTCCACTTTTGCTTTGTCAACCTCGATCCCTCTAGACGAGATCTTATGACCAAGCACCACCCCTTCTTCTACCATGAAATGGCACTTCTCCCAGTTAAGTACTAGATTTGTTTGAACACATCTTCCTAGCACAATATTCAGATTGTTCAAACATTCTTCAAAACTTTTCCCAAAGACAGAAAAGTCATCCATAAAAACCTCGATACATTTCTCAACCAAATCCGACAAAATGGTGAGCATGCATCTTTGAAAAGTTGCAGGCGCGTTACACAGTCCAAACGACATACATTTATAAGCAAATATTCCAAATGGACATGTGAAGGCTGTCTTTTCCTAATCTTCTGGGTTTACCAAAATTTGGTTATACCCAGAATAACCATCTAAGAAACAGTAATATGCCTGGCCAGCTAGTCTCTCAAGCATTTGGTCCATAAAAGGCAAAGGGAAATGATCTTTCCTAGTGGCTTGATTCAATCTTCTATAATCAATGCACAAGCAACACCCGGTCACTGTCCTTGTAGGAATTAATTCATTTTTTTCATTCTCAATGACCATCATCCCCCCTTTCTTCGGAACCACTTGAACTGGACTTACCCACTCGCTATCGAAGATGGGATAAATCATACCAGCTTCAAGTAACTTAAGGACTTCTTTTCTCACTACTTTTTTAATTGTTGGATTCAATCGCCTATGAGGCTGGGCCACAGGTTTAAAATCCTCTTCCATATGTATCTTGTGCATACTGAAAGAAGGACTTATGCCCTTAAGATCTGTCAGTGCCCATCCAATCGCCCCTTCATTGGCTCTTAAAACCTTCAAGAGTTCTGCCTCTTGGTCAGAAGATAGTGAACTGTTAATGATCACTGGCTTGCCTCCCCCTTCATCTAAAAATGCATATTTCAGATGGGATGGCAACACTTTCAGTTCCTACTTATTTTTTTCTGACTTTTCCTCCTTGGATAAGTCTTCCGGGATAAATGTTATTATGGGGGTCCTCTTTCAGAGTATCTAGGTGCCTCAAAAATTTTTCAATTTCGACTTCCTCCAAGACATATAAATTTGCACAGACTGCACTAGAGCTTTTTCTAAAGGGCTAGCACTATACATTTCTTGCTTCCCTAATAGAAATACCTCTTCCATGACATCCACCCTAAAGGCTGACTGTTTTTCCTTTGGGTGTTTCATGGCTTCCAACACATCAAATTTTACCTCATCATCCTCAACTCGTACCTTGAGTTGCCCATTATCCACGTCAATGATGACTCTTGCCGTTTTCATGAAAGGTCGCCCTAAAATTAAAGGCACCTCCAAGTCTTCTTCTATATCCATGATGACAAAGTCAACCGGAAAGACAAATTTATCAACCTTCACTAGAACATCCTCTGCTACTCCATAAGGAAATTTTAATGACCTATCTGCCAGTTGGAGGGTCATTCTAGTGGGTTTCACTTCCAGATCACCAATCCGTTTTAACATGGATAACGACATGAGGTTTATGCTTGCACCAAGATCCAGTAATGCCTTCCCTATAGGAAGAGCACCAATAGTAACAGGGATAGTAAAACTTCTCGGATCTTTGGTCTTATGAGGCAAGGACTTTTGAATGATGGCACTACACCCGGCTTCTAGTTCCACAGTTTCATCTTTGAACTTTCTCTTTTTCGTCAACAAGTCCTTCATGAACTTGGAATATGTGGGCATTTCCTCCATAGCTTCCATAAATGGTACATTTATTTGAAGCCGTTTGAAAATGTCTAGAAACCTAGCATATTGTCTCTCCTTTGTTTTCTTTGATGGATGAACAAGATAAGGAACCTCCTTCACCTGAGGTACTCCATCCATCTTTTCTTTACCTCAACCTTCTTTTTGATTTTTTTATTTTTTCAATATTTACATTATTTTTCTCCTCACTTCTTTCACTGCCACTTTGCTTCTCTACCTCTTTTATGCCGACTTCTTCAATTCTTCCTTCCACCTCCTCAGGTTCATGCAAATGATCCCATATTCCTTTACCAATCTCCTTACCACTCCTTGTTAAAATGGACTTGCATTGCTCTTTAGGATTTGTGGTGGTATTAGTGGAGAATGGAGTAGTGGTAAGCTCTGCGAATTGTTTAGAGATTTGACCCACTTGCGTTTCAAGATTCCGGATAGACGCCTCGGTGTTTTTCTGGAAAGCTTCATTACTTTAGTGGTTAGCCAATGAAGCTTGGATAAATTTATCCAAGGTGTCTTCCAATTTGATGGTCCTCTCTACCAATGGAACAAATGGCGGCCTATTAGATGAATTTGTTGAATTTTTCCAGTTCATTTGACTCTGTCCTTGAGGATTCTTCCACCCTTGCATTCCCGAATTGGAAACATTAGATTTAAAAGAAATTTCCTCTTGATTGATTATTCACAAAATTCAACTCCTCATCTTTTTGGCTAGAAGCATGCGGACATTGAGTGTATGAATGAGATTCACCACACAATTCACATGCTCCTATTTGAGCTTGTTGGTTCATTATTTGAACTTGCTGCGGCTTTGGCACCAATTGTGTAATAGCTTGACTCAAGAGCTCAATTTGCTGAGTCATAAGCTTATTCTGTGCCAAAATAGCATCAGAAGAATTTAATTCCAGGACACCCTTAGGCTTTGAGACTTGGCTTCTGGGTTGATGCCTAGTTCTATCACTTGCTGCCATATAAGTGATAATTTCCATTGCAGTAGGTACATCAATGGTTTTCAATGACCGTCCAGCAGTTGCAGTGAGATGGATTGTCCATTGATGGTTCAATCCTGTACAAAATATATTAAGCTTCGCAACATCGGTCAATCCATGATTCAAGCACTTCTCAACAACCTTTGATACCTTTCCCAAGCCTCATGAAATGCTTCATCTTGCCCCCGCTTAAAACCAGATATTTCGGACTGCACTTGGATCATTTTAGAAGGAGGAAAGAACCTTGTTAAGAAGGCTTCTTCAACCTCACTCCATGTGTTCAAACTTTGACTCGGAAGAGTCTTGAACCATTCCTTAGCATCTCCAATAAGTGCTAAATGAAATAATTTCATATAGGCATCTTCAGCACTTGCTTCATCCAAGCCCATAGTCGCTACAAGATCATAAAAGGTCTCCAAGAAATTATGCGGATCCTCATGATCTTTCCCAGTAAACTGATTAGTCAAAATGAGATTATACCAATATGGTTTAATCTCCATTTGCTAGTAGTAGGGGACAAGACAATTGCGGACCAATTCCTTGGACCTTGCGGAATCACATAATCACCAAGGACAACAACCCTCGTCGGATTAGGAACTTCCGCAGCCATATCAAAAGTAACAGAATGTGTAGAGTTACTAGAGAAATCTGAGGAACTCTCTCCCTCCTTTCGTTCACGGTATTTAATTGCAAATTGTCGTCTAGCAAATGCCTCGATTTCGTCAATATACACTAACGTTTCTCTTTGGCTTTTGCTGCAAATAAGCATACAACAATACTGGAGCAATAGTGAGAGTTAGATGCAAATATACAAATACTTACAAAAAGAATACTATTCACAGTTTGTACAAATCAACTTAAAACTCTAAAAGAAATAAACAACCGTGCTCCGCGGCAACGGCGCCAGAAATTTTGTTAACCTTTTAATGGTGCTAGAAATGGTTAACTCGTTTCAGTATAGTGACTATACGTGTATCGTCCACAAGGAGCACTTGGATTAATTCGATTAAGAATTAAGTTGACGAATTGTTCAAAAGCATATCTAGTTGTGAATGGAGAATAAAATAAAACACTAGATAAAGAGATAAACTAATAAAATAACAATTCACCTGGGATTGAGTTTCATTACTTCACCTTGTTTCTTTCTATTTTAGTTAAATATTATAAGAAAAGATGCATACTCAATGTCACAAGTGCAAATCCCTTTGTCACTTGATTCTAAGACACTAGTTTCTAGAGCCCAATCCCTTGGCACTTTAGGAACTAAGTCTTGCATTAAGCAGAATATAAAGCAATCATAAGCACTTCCATCTATCCCTAGACTAGAATTTTTTATGAGAGTTTTTCTCCAAATCCATTTATAAATCAGTTTCCCAACTGCGCAAATAAACTAACACATTGCAAAAGGCGATCAAACTTAAACCAAGAAAAGAAGAACAGAAGAAGAACTCCAATTCATATATAATATAAACTATCAATTGAGAGAAACAAGTGACGAAGTAATTACATTCAATCCCGGCGGAAAGCTTAGTCTAGCAAGGCCATGAACTTCAAGAACTAAACCTAAGAGTATTAGAACTCTAACTAAAGCCTATACTTTGTGGTTTATTTCTATACAATTCAATATATCTCCTAACTTCTGAAAGGCTCTATTTATAGGTGTTTTGGGCAGGGGTCTGGCGCTCGAGCACCCTCCTGGCGCTTGAGCGCTGGCCTGACATGTGCTGGTTAATGAGCTTAATTGCCTTGTTAATGCGTCTGGCGCTCGAGCCCTGGTGTGGCGCTCGAGCGCCAGGCTCATAATTCTGGCAGAAAGGATCCCATGTTCCTCAGCTTCCAACACTCGAGCCTTGGTATGGCGCTCGAGCACTGGCCTCTTATATGCTCCAGCAACTTGACTTTGTTATTTTGCTTCCAAAAACACCTAAAAATATATTTCTAAAGTTAGAAAACTTATTATTACCACTTATTTACTCTTAAACTCACAAAGTAAGGAAAAAGGGTGAAATTATATATAAAACATGAAATTGCTAGAGAAGATAAGTGCAAATCCTTTATTAAATAAACACACTAATTTGCACTTATCAAGCATCCCGAGGCACCATTAGATTCGCAGGACCACGTAGTACCTGGAACCCAGGTACGCATTAGTGGCGCCATCTGTGGGGAAAACTACAAAACAAAACATAGTCTCACGAGTTCGACATGGTCAGTACGCGATAGAAAAAGTATGACGACAACAATCGCAGTGTTCACAACCACCGGTACGCAAAGCTCCCGTTCGGTACGCATGCGTTTAGACTTGGCCGGGATACCTCCAGCTATGACATTGATAAAACCCCGGGGCTGAGGTGACCGGGATCTCCCTCTCCTCGGCCTGGCATCGTTATTACTTTGTCAGGGGGATTGTCCCCGACCTTCCCGACCCGTATTCCGAGGTGATTCGCTCCTTTGTCGGCCACGGGAATCTCGTTGGGGTTGAACGAATTCCTTTAGCTTACCCCATCGCACCAAATGTTCGATTGCATCTTTGAACTGGATACATTCATTGGTGTAGTGTCCATGGGCGCTTCGAACCCACCCCGTCCTTTTGGGCGATGGCCATAGGTGCTTGTAGAAGACGTCCCAGGACCACAGGCAATGCAGCCTGTCTTGCAATCGACGTTGGAACCTGATGAGATTTGACGAATGGCTCGTCTCATAGAAGAACAAGGGAGGCTCATAGAAGAACTCCGGGAGGAAAGGTGGCGGGCAGAGGCTGAGCGGGTCAATCAACCACAACCCCCCAATGCACAACCTCACCCGCTTAGAAATCCGGCCAGACAGCCTCCCGACATCCTAGAGCGACATTCCCGCCCAGCGCTGGCGGTTCCACAGCAAAATCCCGTTGTTGATACGTGGCCTGCCCTGCAAATAGGAGGACAGGTGTACAGGAACCCAGCGGTGGTGACTGAACGACGTCACGATGTTTTGGCTAATCCCTAGTTAATGAATGAGGTAGTGGCGGAGAATGACTTAATGCTGGGGTTACCTGTTGGTTTGAGAGAATTGTGACTTTTCAAGGCATCCGCGAACCGCTGGCATGTAGGGCGTTCTCATTAACGCTGACCGAGGCAGCTGGCAGGTGGTTCAACGAATTGCCGCCCAACTCAATTGGGAGTTGGCAAATGTTCAAAGATAAGTTCCTCCGACACTTTACCAGCAGTAAAAGGCAGTTCAAGTCTGAATATCATTTAAAAAGCTTAACGTAGGGCGAAAAAGAACCTTTGCGTGATTTTATTATTCGTTTTAATAAGGAAGCCTTAGAGGTTAAGGATGTAGCTCCTAACATGATTTTATTCTTTTTGATGGAGGGTTTAAAGCCCGGTTTCTTTAAACAGGAACTCACAGGGAACAAGCCCCTGAACATGGAGGAGCTTAAAGACCGAGTTGAGTTCTGGATTCGAATTGAAGAGCAGTCCAAAGCCAGCGGGGACCCTATTTCTTTGCAAGTCAAAGCGGAGGACAAATTAGCAAACAAAGGCTCAAACCAGAGAAGTTCCTTTGACTCTAGGTTCAAAGAGAAAGGACCCCGAGGAACTTTCAATAGTTACACCGCTATGTTAACAACCCCTGCTAAGTTATACAAAGAGGTCATAAACACAGAGCTAACAGAACGTCCCCCAGTGATGAGAAGCCAATCCCGGGACCGAAAGAAATGGTGCGCCTACCACCAAGATCATGGACACTACACCAATGAATGTATCCAGTTCAAAGATGCAATCGAATGTTTGGTGCGATTGGGTAAGCTAAAGGAATTCGTTCAACCCCAACGAGATTCCCGCGGCCGACAAAGGAGCGAATCACCTCAGAATACGGGTCGGGAAGGTCGGGGACAATCCCCCCGACAAAGGAATAACGATTCCAGGCCGAGGAGAGGGAGATCCCGGTCACCTCAGCCCCGGGGTTTTATCAATGTCATAGCTGGAGGTATCCCGGCCAAGTCTAAACGCATGCGTACCGAACGGGAGCTTTGCGCTCAGGTAACCCCGATGACTGATGTGATTTTATCATTTACTAAGGCTGATTTTTCTGTAGGAAAAATTCGAGAGAATGAACCGCTGGTGATAACCGTGATGATAGATGGCTTCGAGGTACATCAGATCTTCGTTGACCAAGGCAGCTCAGTCGATATCATTTTTTGGAGCTTATTTGAAAAGTTAGGGTTGGGAACCAAAGACTTAGTCCCCCATCCCAAGAGTTTAATCGGCTTTACTAGGGATGCCATTTCTCCCAAAGGCTATGTGGAGTTGGCGTGTGCTTTCGGGAGTGGACCGGGACGTCGCTTCATCTCGGTAAAATTCTTAGTAGTGGATTGCCCTTCTGTGTACAACGCAATTTTGGGAAGGCCAACCTTAAATGCCTTAGGCGCTACCGTTTCAACTCTACACCTAGCAATGAAGTTCCCTGGGAATCAGGGTGAGGTTATCATTGTATGAGGCAAGAAAGACGAAGCTAGAGAGTGCTACAAGGAGAGTTTGAAAATTTCTAAAGCTCCAAATGAGGAAATCCTACCGTCGACTAACAGATCTTTCCAGCGACGGAATCCTCTGAAGGATTCCGCGGTCCTCATGCTCAACCTGGACCCCAGGACTAACTTTGAGTACCAAAGACCCCAGCTTGAGGGGGATCTGATCACGATACAGATCGGTAACGAATCATCTAAAGTGGTAAAGATCGGGGATACTCTTCCCCCCAAGCTCTGAAGCAGGTTTATCGATCTCCTTGAGAAGAACGTCGATCTGTTTGCCTGATCACCATCTGACATGCCAGGGATAAACCCCGACATCTGTTGCCAGATAGGGCGCGTGCTAGAAATTTATATATTCGAAATTATTGTCAAGTCTAAAGAAGGCGGAGACCTAGTGGCAGATCTTGATGAAGAATTTCAACAGTTGCGAAAATGCGATTTGAGGCTCAACCCAAATAAATGTACCTTCGGCGTCGAAGTAGGTAAATTTTTAGGGTTCCTGTTGACAAGAAGGGGCATAGAGGCTAACCCAGACAAGTGTAAAGCTATCTTGGAGATGAATAGTTCGAGAAGCATACGGGAAGTCCAATAGTTGACAGGGAGGGTCGCAGCCTTATCTCGGTTCCTCCCAGCCTCCGCCAGGAAGTGCCTACCACTGTTCAAAACGTTACGCAACAAGGAAAAGTTCACATGGGATGAAGCATGTGAAACAGCATTCCAGGAGCTGAAAAAAATACTGGCACATCCCCCAGTGCTTACCCGGCCTGACCCAGGTAAACCTTTGGTTGTGTATTTGTCTGTCACTAACAAGGCTGTTAGTGCAGTTTTGGTAAAGGAAGTAGACAAAGTGCAGATGCCGGTCTATTTCATCTCAAAAGCCTTGCAGGGGCCTGAACTGAATTATCAAAAGCTAGAGAAACTCGCTTACGCCTTGCTAATAACATCCTGGCGTCTCAGATCATACTTCCAGTGCAATCCGATATACGTACGCACCGATCAGCCAATCCGACAGGTGTTGAACAAGCCCGATCTGGCCGGAAGGATGATTAACTGGGCAATAGAACTTACCCAGTACGAAATTTCCTACGAGTTGCGTCATGCAATAAAAGCACAAGTCTTAGCAGATTTTGTTGCAGAAATGACTCACCCCAGCTCCTCAGTACCGGGGGCATGGGTAGTCCATGTGTATGGATCCTCCAACGAGAAAGGAAATGGAGCTGGAGTGATCATTGAAAATGACGACGGGATAGTAGTGGAGTGTTCATTGAAGTTTGCATTCCAGACATCCAATAATCAGGCGGAGTATGAAGCCTGCTTAGCAGGAACTAGAATGGCAAAAGAATTGGGAGTTAGCACCATCACCATCCATTCAGATTCCTAGTTAATGGTATCACAGATAAAAGGTGACTATATAGCCAAGGAACCTATTATGCAGAAATACATGGCTAAGGTAAAAGAAAGTTTACAGGGACTATCCGGTTTCCAGATTCAACACATCCCTCGTGAACAGAACCACCGGGCAGATATACTGTCAAAGCTGGAAAGCACAAAAAATGTCGGCAATGCAAGGTCAGTAATTGAGGAAACCCTGCCGAATCCTTGCGTCGTTCTTCAAGCCGAGACCAGTGATTAGCGAGTATTAATCCAGCAATATATTTCTCAAGGCTACTTGCCTACAGACCCGGAAGAATCCTGGAAGATTGTCAAGCGAGCAGCTCAATTCTGCATAGTGCAAGGACACCTATATCGCAGGGGAATCTCAGTCCCATTGTTGAAATGCACTGGCCCATCTAAATTTTGGTACATTTTAGCCAAGATCCATGAGGGAAGTTGTGGCCACCATGGCGGTGGCAAAGCGTTAGCCCGAAAAGCCTTGAGAGCCAGCTATTTCTAGCCAACGATGAACACCGACGCCGCGACACACGTCAAAACCTGCAATGTCTGCCAGTTACACGCCCCATTGGGGAACTTGCCTGGTGAAGATCTTCATTCCATGTCATCCCGATGGCCCTTCCACACATGGAATTTGGACCTGTTGGGACCTTTCGATGCGGCCCCGGGACAATTGAAACACTTGTTAGTTGCAGTTGATTACTTCACCAAATGGATTGAAGCCAAACCATCCTCTACGGTAACCTCGGACCGGGCACAGAATTTTGTTTTCAGGACTATCATCTGCTTCTTTGGCATCTCGGCAGGCATGGTGACCGACAACGGAACCCAGTTCACGGACAAGAGATTTCGCGAGATGCTGGCCGGCTTACAGATAAAACATCATTTTGCTAGTGTGGCTCATCCCCAAAGCAATGGGCAAGCTGAAGCCACCAACAAAGTCATAGTCGAAGGGCTATGCAAGCGACGTCGAATGTCGGGATGCAATTGGGTTAAGAACTTATACCAGGTGTTATGGGCCCATCGTAGAACTGCTCACAGATCCACCGGGGAAAACTCCTTTTAAGTTGGTTTACGGAACCGATGATGTGATCCTGGTGGAGATTGGCAATCTGACTTGGAGAATTACTTACCTAATCCCGGATAATAACCAAAGACTTCATGAAGAGCTGGACGTCGTTGATGAAGTACAGGAACTCGCTAAAATAAAGGAACTCTCAAGAAAGCAACAGGTTGCGCAGCAATACAACTTGAAGATCCACAAGAAGAGTTTTCAAGTCGGTGATCTAGTACTCAGACGAGAAAGCATTGGGAACAAGAATGCAAAGGAAGGAAAATTAGCAGCAAACTGGGAGGGACCTTATCGGGTTAGAACAGCAATGATGCTGAAGCTTATGCCCTGGAGTCCCTTACCGAGAAGGAGATCCCACGAACTTTCAACGCCGCAGACCTTTGGCGGTATTATAGCTAAGTTTGTAACAATTCAAATAATTAATTGTAATATGGGGTACTCTTTTTCCTAGGACAGGTTTTATCCCTGAGGGTTTTACTGTCGTAGATTTTAATGAGGCCCCAGTTATCTGATTTAATAAGAAATCATGTTTTTATCTTACTCCTTTATGTTGTGAACTACATTATTTTGGGATCCTTAAAGTTACATGGGAGACATCGGAAATCATGGCTAATAAAAGTCAGTTTAAAGTATATCCCGAAAAAGGGAAACTTGCCCCACCAGGAACTTAAAACCTGGAAGGGATCCGTCCCCCCATAAACTAATTAATGCCGAAAAAGGGCAACTTGCCCCACCAGGAACTTAAAACCTGGAAAGGATCTGTCCCCCATAAACTAATTAATGCCGAAATAGGGCCACTCGCCTCACCAGGAACTTAAAACCTAAAAGGGATCCGTCCGCCATAAACTATTTAAGATCGGGATAGGGCTACCTACCCCACCAGGAACTTAAAACCTAGAAGGGATCCGTCCCCCATAAACTAAAATAACTCAGAATGAAGCAAATTCGCCACTACAAGTTATATTTGGAAAAAACCCATCCCCGAGGCGTCAGCACAAAAGACAGAATATATGAAAGGCTAGGAAAAAATCTCAATAAAATTAGAGGAGCAAAGATCCATAACAGTTATGAATACATAGATAGCAGTTGAAAACAGAACTCGATACGAAAAAGAACAATAAAAAAGACAAATTCAAGGCCAGGGAGGGGGTACAGCAGTCTCGGCTCTAACCCTGGTATCATTAGCACCAGAAGGCGGGGTTCTGAACCCCCGCTGCATCGCCATCCCGCTCGTCACTCTCAGTTTCCTCAGAATCTTTGGCAACATATGGTGCCCAAGGATCAAAGGCCTTCAAGTCAGGGTTGGACAAATCAACAGGGTGCGCATAACTGGGTTGGCTGATATCGGTTAGGACACCTTCCAACACGGTGTTTTCCATGCTCAGACCGCGGAGATTTAACTTCACTCCCGGGTTCAACAACGTAACTTGTTGGAGGCAGTTGCAGAAGGCGTCATAATTAAGAGCATCGAAATCATCCCTTAAAGTTTTTGTATCCTTCTTGGCCTCCTCCGCCTCCCAGGATTGAGTCTTCAGGTTCTCCACAAGGAAAATTTTCTCCCGTCGAAGTTGATGCACCTCGGTTCAACGATGCCCTTGTCCTGATTAGGCTGGCTTGTTCCTTCTCCGAGGCATCTAATAAAGCCTTTAGCTTCTTTTTAGCCGCCTTCCAAATGTCATTTTGACGGACTACTTCTTCCCGGGCATCATCCACATCCCGGGATAATTTGTCAACTTGGGCCTGCAACTCACTCTCCCGAGTAGCCGCGTCAAGTTGTTGCTGGTTCATTTGTTTTTCTAAATCACGAGTCTTCTCCTCCAATTCAGTCACTCGTTGATTCAGAATATCATTGTCCTTTTGGGAAACGGGAGCATTTAGCACCCCCTCGGCCTCGAGCCTTAGGTCACTCAGGAAGGATATCATAATGCCGGCCCAGCACTGCATCCGTTCACAACGGGCCTGCATTAATAAAAGTCGTCATAAATCAGCACGAGAAATTACATGATATCTCGAGTGAATACAAAGAAAAACAAAGCCTTACCTCAAAGGTCTCAGCAGAGGTGTTGAAAAAGAAATCCTTGGGATGCATAAATTTGATCTTGGGGGTGACCATATTCTCGAAGATGCCACTCCATTTATCCCGCCATCTAGGAGTAAAAGGCCGCCCCTCCGGTTCAGCAGAAGAATCTGCAGCAGCTACAACATAAGAAGGACATCAGGTATACAAGGAAGACTTTATACAAAGAAACGACATGGGAGAAATAGAAAATTATCTTTCCCTTTCCTAGCACATTTTGCTTGCGCCCCGGCGTCCTCTTGCTCCGCCACGTTGGTCGAGCCACTCTTTTCCTCAACCGCCTTTCGCTTGCACCTAAAGACGGTTGGACTTGCTTCCTCCTCCTCGTCATCCTCCCTCAGATCGACAAAATTGTCAGCAACCGGGATGCTTGCAAGGGAAGGGGAAACCGGGGGTTCATGTACTGGAATCTCGGCAGCAGTCGCTTCGGAAGGCGGCGGCACTTCTTTCGATTTTTCCACTTCCGACATTTTTGGTCCTCTGGCGCCAGGCCGCGAACTCCACCTTTCTTAGACTTGCCTTTAAAACGCTCGTAACGGGCAGTGTAGGGATTCATGATCTCGGCTGCAAAACCATGAACAACGTCTTTACAGTGAATGGGAAAATTACGTTCCCCAACAAAGGCACAGAGTTTGCAAAACGTGGAATGCTCTTCCTCCTCCAAAAACCCGTGTAAGCTGGCTTCCGAAAGTTGAGGTAAACTATAATGGGATTCACTCCAGTACAAGGGGAATAAATCCCTGCCCTTGTCATCCTGTCAGAATACCATCGTGTCACGAGGATCAATTTTGACATAATTGTACTTCTAATCCTTGAAAGACTCCTCGTAACAGGTGAACAAGGAAGGGTTATCACTTTGCCGAAGCGAGATCCACTCTTTCTTCTTCTTGTCTTTGCGGTATGGTAGAAATAATAGGCGGAATAATGAAGAGGAGTAATGCCATTCCTGAGCCCAACAGAATGTCTCAAAGGCTTGGATGAAGCCCTATCCATTAGGGTGAAGTTGAGTAGGGGCAACTTGCAGGTAATTCAAAACTTCCATCTAGAAGGAAGAGAAGGGGAATCGAACACGAATCCGGGAAAACAAACTGTGGTACATCATGATATGGGGTTTCTCGTTCTCTGCGGTGGGACAGCACGCACGCTCATTCTCCTCTACCGGGATCATCTGATACGTGTCGGCAGGATTCATATCATTTTCCTTCGCAGTTCCACTCTCCGTTCGGATCTGGAAAGGGTAAAGGTGAAAACAAGCATGCCAGTCATTTTCTATGATCTTAAGATCCTCCTTGTCCTCTACACTCGAGGGAATATCCAATACCCCTTCGTCAACCCAAAGATAGCTCGGGATGCATTTAATGTCGGCCCATTTTTCCGGAATGGCGTCCGATGGATCTTTGGAGGCCCCAATGACAGATTTCCCCTTGTCCTTCTTTGAGATTTTAGAAGTGGAAATATGAGGTGGAGACATATTTTCCGGTCTACAGAAAGAAAGGAAAGAATGAGAAAGAAGAAACACTAGAGACGGACAAAATGTAACCCAGAATACAGAAAAAGGGGGAATACAGTAAACATAACAAGACCAAACACTCGAGGAATAAGCTTCGAGCAATATAACTCACGAAAGGATCTGCCTTTGGACCTTCCATAACCTAAAGTTCCTGTCTCGACAAAACAGAGGGAAGAAAGGACCAAAGAGGGGGTACCCTAGAGGCAGCCCCCATTGGAATCGAACAGGCGACGGCCATCCATGACCGTACTCTCGCAGAAAGGGGGCAGGAACCCTTAAAAGTAAAGGATACGAATTCCCTAGGAGCGAGTGTAAAGAAGAAAAGCAGAACGAGTTGAAAAAATTCATGCGAATGATAAAAAGAGAATAAGAGATGGTTAGTTACTGGTTTAGAGAATGGCGAGAGTTGCGTTGAAAGAACCTTGAATCGCGAAGAAAGGAACTCGATTTCGGAATCTTCAAGAATCGGATAAAAGCTCTCCCTTTTGGTGAATGCAGAAAGTTGGGAAAGAAGAAGAAGGAAAGAAGGGTGAATGTACCACCTTTTAAAAGGGCAAGCGAAAGGACGCGACCCTTGAAATGACAGTTCCTTTCACTGCAATGATAGCGCGCCAAGGACGAGGGCTCAGGTCCATTAAGATTAAGACACGTGTTAGGGAAGCATGGAGGGCAAATTCAAAATTGAAGGAGTATCCACAAATCTCAAAGCCTAAGGGTTATCTGGACCCAGCGATTCCGACATCACGTCAATTGATTCGGCCAGAAGCCTGGGCAACCAACATTTGTCACTTGCCGGCTTGGGAGCAACTGTTGTGGACCCATATCCCGGTTCCCCACCTCGGACATACAAAAGGCCCAACAGGCAGCGCGGCCTATAATGTCGGCCCATACCATTAAACGACACCGACACGAAAGGTATAAATACAGGGAATTATAGGGAACCCAGGTATGAGAATCTAACCCTAATACGCACTACTCTCCAGCCTGCTCCACGGCGGAGCATCCCAAGGCACCATTGGATTCACAGGACCACGCAGTACCCGGAACCCAAGTACGCATCAATACATATATATATATATATATTTTGAAATAATTTTAATATAATATAATATAATAGAGAAAATATAATATTAAATTTTAAATTTAATATAATATAATATAATTTTAATAATTTTAAATTTTTAAAATTATATAATATAATTTTAAATTTGAAATATATTAAAAGTTTTAATATACATACACTACTTATAAATAGTATAATTTCAATTATTTTAAAAAATTTTTATAAAGTAAAATTATATATTTTATATTATTATGAAATATTATATATTTAATTTATATTTTATATTTTAAAATGTCTAGTGTATAGATAGTATAATTTCACTAATTTTAAATTATTTTTTGTAAAGTGCAACTATATATTTTATTTATATATATTCAATTTATATTTTATATTTTAAAATTTATAAAAAATAACATTTACTCACATCATCATTAATGCTATATCTCAAATAAAAAATACAATATATATACTAGTTATGAGGCGCGTGCGTTGCACGAGTTATTTACTTATGTATTTTATATTACAAATCCTTTATTTCAAGTATTATGTTATGATAGATAAATCAAGTAAATATTATTCTACATAAATAGAGAAAATATATAAAATAGTAAATTTAAAATTTAAATGTGTTATATTTTTAAATTAATCTTTAGGTAAATATAGAATAATTTATATATTTTAAATTACTCTTTTCAAATTGTGATTATAAAATTAGTTTGAAAAGAACAAATGGTAAAAAAAAATTTCTAATATTTTATTTCACTTTGCATAATATATTAATAGATCAAATCAATTTTACTCTATATAAATAGATAAAATATGTAATAGATTAAATTATAAATTCTAATATATATATATATATATATATATATATATATATATATATATATATATATATATATATATATATATATATATATATATATATATATATATTAAAAGTTTTAATATACATATACACATAGATAGTACAATTTTAATTATTTTAAATTATTTTTTATAAATTATAATTATATATTTTATATTAGTATGAGAGATTATATATTCAATTTAAAATAATAATTTAAAATCATTTTTGGTAAAAATAATTATATATTTTACATTAGTATGAAAGGTTATAATTTTAATTTATATTTTATATTTTAAAATGTGTAGCACAAGTTTTAAAGTGATCAATATTTCACATACAATACAATTGATAGATTAAGTCAATTTTATATAGAAATTGAAAAGAATAATAAAATATATTATAAGATTTGATATACATACACATATATTTAGCATAATTTTAATAGTTTAAAATTATTTTTTAAGTAAAATTATATATTTTACATATATACAATTTAAAATACATTAAAAGTTGTGATGTACATAAACTTATAGATAGTATAATTTTAAATTATTTTTTGTAAAGTACAATTATAAACTTTACATTAGTATGAAAGATTAAGTATTCAATTTATATTTTATAATTTAAAATATGTAGTATAAATTTTAAAGTAATCTTTAAACTTTTAATGTAAGAAATGATATATTAAGTCGATTTTACTCTATATAGATGGAGAAAAGAATAATAATATATATTAAAATTTTTAATATACATACACATATAGATAATATAATTTTAATAATTTTATATTTTATTTTTGTAAAGTGAAGTTATATATTTTACATTAGTATAAAAGATTATATGTTCATTTTAAAATATATTAAAAGTTTTAATATTTTCAACTAAAAATATATTAAAAGTTTTCATATACATAAACATATAGATAGTATAATTTTAAATTATTTTTTGTAAAGTGCAAATATATACTTTACATTAGTATGAAAGATCAAATATTCAATTTTTATTTTTTATTTTTTATTTTATAATATGTAGTACAAAATTTAAAATAATCTTTAAATTTTTAATGTAAAAAATTACATTTCAAGTCGATTTTACTCTATATAAATTGAGAAAAGTATAATAATATATATTAAAATTTTTAACATACATACAAATATAGATAATATAATTTTATAATCTTAAATATTTTTGTAAAGTAAAATTATATATGACACATTAGTATGAAAGATTATATATTTAATTTTAAATATATTAAAAGTTTTAATATACATACACTACTTATAAATATTATAATTTCAATAATTTTAATTTTTTTTATAAAGTAAAATTATATATTTTATGTTATTATGAAATATTATATATTAAATTTATATTTTATATTTTAAAATGTGTAGTGTATAGATAGTATAATTTAATTTATTTCAAATTATTTTTTAAAGTGCCAATATATATTTTATTTATATATATTAAATTTATATTTTATATTTTAAAATGTGTAGTACAAATATTAATACAAGTGAAGAATACAATATATATGAAGATAATATAATTTTACTAATTTTAATTTTTTTTTGTAATATAAAATTATATATGATACATTAGTATGAAAGATTATATGTTCAATTTGAAATATATTAAAAGTTTTGATATATATACACTACTTATAAATAGAATACTTTCAATAATTTTAAATTTTTTTTATAAAGTAAAATTATATATTTTACATTATTATGAAATATTATATATTTAATTTATATTTTATATTTTTAAATGTGTAATGTATAGATAGTAAATTCATTAATTTTAAATTATTTTTTGGAAAGTGCAACTATATATTTTTTTTATATATATTTAATTTATATTTTATGTTTCATATTTTAAAATGTGTAGTACAAATATTAAAGTAATATTTAAATTTTTAATATAAAAAATGACCGTTACTCACACCATCATTAATGTTATTTCTCAAGTAAAAAATACAATGTATATAGAAGATAGATAGATTGATAAATGGAGAAAAGAATAATAATATATATTAAAGTTTTTAATATACATATACATATACAAAATATAATTTTAATAATTTTAATCTTTTTTGTAAAATGAAATTATATATTAGTAAAAAGATTATATATTCAATTTGAAATATATTAAAAGTTTTAATATAAAATTTAAATAATTTTAATTTTTTTCATAAAGTAAAATTATATATTTTACATTATTATGAAATATTATATATTTAATTTATACTTTATATTTTAAAATACTAACAAATTAATCTCTTAAAGAATTAAAATACTATCAAATTATTTTTTCATTCTTTCTCACAAGAGAGAAAAGTAATATAGATTATGTAAGTAACTGGGAATAAATAATATATAACCATTAATTTTAAAATATTTGTAGCTTACCATTGCAATTTATGTATGTATATAATTAAACTCTCTGGGAATAATTTTATGAAAAATTTCAAAAATGACTAATTCAATGGTAGAATTAGAGTAATGGTAATCACTACATTTAATCATTTAATGTTAGAGCTCAAGTGAATTTTACATATAGATATAGATAGATAGATAGATTTAATATTTTATTAAATTAGTTTAAAATATTTAAAATACTAACAAATTAATCTCTTAAAAAATTAAAATACAATCAAATTATTAAATTCAAGGTTGAATTTGGATTTTAATGTCAAATTAATCCCTCGTAGATTTAATATTTTACTGAATTAATTTTATAAAGTTTAAAATACTTCTAAATTAATCTCTTAAAGGTTTAAAATACTATCAAATTAATACATTAAAGACTAAAATTAGAGATGATATCAAATTAGTCCCTCTAAACATCAGATTGATATTTTAATTTTTTTAAAATACTACAAAATTTGGATCGGCGTGAAACTTTTTAGATATAATCTATATACTAAGAAATTTTAATCTATCGGTCGGTTTTGTAAGAAAATTATTAATTAATGATTTATTCACGGTGTAAGAGTTGACGTCAACTTACACCGGTGTAAGTTGATCTCTCCTCATATATTTGCACGGATTACCAAACAAAAGATAGAAAGTTGTTGTTGGAAAAAATCATTGTTTTTAACATACAATTAATGTTGTGTTCTCTTTTTATCTTTAGTTTCTTAACATGTGCAATATTGACCCATATAGTTCATTAAAAAATTCACTACAATTCATTTAGACCTTCAAAAATCATAAAAATTTTATGACTATGTGCATGACTGTTGAATTCGAAAATAAGTTGTGAATTTCGTTAATGTAGTTCTCTCTAGTTACTTTGAATTTCGAAGTGAAATTTTGTATGGAGATTAATTTTATGTTTGAAGAGTTTCGCAATAAAATTTTATGATTTTTGAAGGTCTAAATGAATTGTGGTAAATTTTTGAATGAACTATGTGCATGCTGGGAAAACTGTTGAATCCGAAAATAAATTGTGAATTTCATGAGTGTAGTTCTTTCTGGTTACTTTGAAATTCGAAGTGAAATTTTGTGTGGTGATAGCTAGGGGAGTTTTATACCTTGTGTCAAATTTTTACAATTTTTGGGTTTAATTTCTATTTTATATCAATTTTCGAAGTTGCTGTGCTCATCCTTTGAATGTTACGGTCTTTTGGTCTTGTATTTATTTTGCGCATTTCATTTCGATCCTATATATTTTTTGGGTTACATTTTGGTCCTGTATCTTTTATAAACGCTTCATTTTCGTCCAATCCGTCAACCCCGTCACACCCGTTAACAGAATTGACCTAAAAAAACAGAGTCAAATTACGTCATTTATCTTCAAACCCAAGAAAATCATAACATACACGTGAATTCTAATAAGAACGGAGTCAAATCACCTTGTAACAGGGTGACAGAATTGACGGATGAGACCAAAATAAAACCTTTATAAGAGATACCGGACCAAAATGTAACCCAAAAAAGATATAGGACCGAAATGAAATGCGTATAATAGATACAAGACTAAAAAGTGCATTTGACCCTAATAGTATTAGAGAAATTGACAAGCTAGATTCCGAACAATTTTGGTAAATTGGTTGGTTAGCATGCATAACATATTATAAAATCCTTGACATTATGAATTATGTACCTCCTCATTTACGGTCCCTCCTACCTTTTGAGGAATGCCATAAAAAGCTTGCCTAAATGCATCATGTACCATCTCAAACTGATTTTCTTCATCCCAATCTACACTGCTTGACTGACCTCCTAAATTCAATTTTGGTCTCTTCACGGTGTTCAGCCAAATTCAACAGTCGAGTTTAAACTCATTTTTATACAAGTGTTAGCTTTGATATTAGCTTCTCTCAACAATTTCATACACTTACACTTACACATGGACACCTAGTCCCACCCTCAAATACATAATAAGTAGGATGTTTCTTAGCCTTCCTTAGAAACTCTATCATATATCCAACTATAATCCAAGTTCTACATTAAGAACATCTATTACATAATTTTAGAAAAATTTCGGCAACATATATAACCGTAATATAAGGACATTTCCAAAGTTAAAACCAGAAAACAAAATTACACAAACATGATTTCACTATATAAAAACTAATATTTGAATTATTTTGTTTTTCAGAATAAACAAAAGGAAAAAAAAACTTAAATATTGCAAGAAGGATATTCAATACAAATGAAGCTAAGCTAGTGTTTTTATGCCCATGGATGGTAACAAAGTCTAAATAAAGTATGAGACATTTTGGGCACCGTCCTAAACTTGATGATAACAAATGAATCATAACCTCATATGTTTGGCTTTCTTTCTTCATAAAGTGGATCACCATGGATAATCAACCACTGAGGTAGCTTAGTTTTTTGACCATTCTTCTAACAACAATTCATCTTTTTTCTAAATTATAGTTATTTAAAAAAAATTGTTCAAAGCAAACAAATTGCACCTATTAAGCATTGCTCTCCACTAACAAATAGCAATCACAAGCACATTAACTTAACTACCAGCACACAACTAACATCTTAGTATTCAATATTTCATCAGGGTCTCACCTATGACTAACAAACAACAAACACATGCAAATGTAATATTAACAAACACATAACCAGCACCATGGTATTCAGCATTTCATGAGGATCTTACCTATCTACTAATATACAGAAACAAATCCCTAGAGTATCATTTTAGTTATACTAAGTTTCACATATAAGTGGTTATGAATATATCTTAACTCCAAAACCGTATGCTCCAAGGTTCTAGCTCAAAAATAAAAGCTGCAATATATACAACAACACATTATAAGTAACATTTTAAACAATTACTAATTCACCCTAAGGTACATTTTCATTTCTAATATAATGTTTATCCAAAGAAAATTTCTAATATAATAATAACTCCTAATTCATAATCATAAATCATAATTCCTAATTCTGAAACCTAAATACTAATTCTTAGTTCTTTAATATAAAAAATACATAAGTTTATATTAAAAAATCCTCAATACTACTTAACAAAATTTTCAATCCTAATTCCCAATTACAAAATTTCTAGTTCTAATCATAGTCGTGGTGTTCTTGTCCTATGACTAACGCATTAGGGGTGTTCACGGCGCAGATTGGTTCGGTTTAGGAGAAAAAAAATCATGTGATCTGACCAATGTGATTTTATATGTTTATCATCTGATCAGTTTTATTCTCAAAAGAAATGTGAACCAATCTTTTGATGTTTACAAATCCAGTTATTCGGTCTTCATTTTATTATTTTAAAATAAAACCTATTATAAAAATAAAGAAATATTTATAAAAATCAAATTTTGTTTTTTAAAATTTCAATTTAAATACTTAGATATAATATATTCAGTTATATTTATAGAAAACATTAGTTATATTTTATAAGCTTTTACTCTAAATAATATGTAGGTTTGAATAAAAAGAACCAAAGTTACGTTTAAAAGAAAATTTAAACTATTATAACAAAGTTCACTAAAATAATTAATGACCAATAAGTTTTTTTAAAAAAAATACATTTCAAAGTATACTCATTTATGTGAAAATTAAAGGATTAGTTAAAAATGGTGAAACAAGTGGAGATAAAATAGAAAAAAAAATGTGAACATAAATAATAAAGGAAATTCTTAAATATTTAAACATATATTAGAATATCTTGTAGTTTAATTTAGGTTGGATTAGTTCTCATAGAAGGAATTGAAATCCAAACCAAATAAATTAAAATAATCATTTTTTTTTTCAGTTTTTGATTTTTTTTATTCGATTTTCAGAGTTTAAACTGGGTTGGTTCAGTTGAGAACACCCCAACATGCTACGTGAGGAATTCTGGTAAAAACAAATCTTCCCATTTTTCTACATGTTCTTATGTTTAATCATCAATTTTGTTCATCTATTCTTGTAGTTCATCTTTTTGCGTTGTAAATGGTTCATCCGATCACAATAACACATACAAAAAGGAGAAATTATGAAGCTGCAAGAAAAAGCTCTCATCGTGGAATATGAACCTCAAAAGTTACTAGAAACCTTGCTCAGATAACAGAATAGCACATAGAAATTATACTCATTCAAGGTTGTAGGATGATGGGAACGTTGATCTGATACCAAAATGACACATAAAAGCTAGACATTTAAAACAGAGAATCCACTCGATAATATCTCTAAGGGGAGAATACTCACAATGATAATCAATTCATACTTAAACATTCAATATAACTTGTAAAACAAACCTATTACACTTTTTAAAGATTATAACCAAAATAATAGTTAAATGCAATGGTAAATTAGAAGGGTGTTTGTCATAAACCTTTTCTAAATAGAGGGTTTGTATGTCCTCTTCTCTTTAGTTTATAAGTGATAGACATATAAGAATGATCACTAGTTTATTAGTGAAAAATTTTATAAAGTTGCAAAACAGTTCATCTCTAATTATAATTTTTTCTAATTTTATTTTTTAACTTGTTCTGATGTACCCTAAATGAGGGACTAGGTTTTTTAGGGTCACGAATCCCTAAAATCTATGCCACATTTGTTCGCTCCACCTCCGTTCTTCTCTGCCTCTGTTTTTCGGTGCATCTCTTCTTCTGGTCTGATTCTATTCTTCTCGTTGCATTTGCTAGTAGCATGAATTAATTTCCATCGGATTTCTTTGGTTAATTTCATTTAAAAGAAAGGAAATTCTAACGACTACATAAAATTTAGAGAAATTAAGGGAGAGATTGAATGATTATTAAGGTTCTAATTGAGAGCTTCATGAGATAATCACCAATATTGAGGGAAAACAATAGGGAAATTATTAGGAAGCATGGATGGAATAATTTTCTGGGACTGGGATAATCCATTATCAGAAGAGAATTTCAATTTCAAAATGAGGAATTTTTTTGACCCAAAAAATAAAGGACAAAGAACAAATTAAAGAAGGCGAAAAATGGATGTGACCAAGACCAAAGAAAGCGAAGAATGGACACGACAAAGATCAATGAAGATGAAGTACTCTGGTCGATTAGAGAGTGAAGTTTGAGTAGTACTTTCGTCTATAAAAAATGAAAAATCTTCTGAACACCCAAAGTGGAGAAGGATGATAGTGGATGATGTCCACATGAAAGCTTATATATGGATCTCAATTCCAGATCACTAGAGTTCTTCCATTAGTAGCAAGAACTTTTCATTATTTATGTTACAAATTATGATACTATTTTGCATAATCAAACATAGAAAACTAGCTAGAGAGAATACTCTGGTTTTCATGAGGGCAAATCATTTTGTAGTATACTTTGAAACATGAGCCAGTATCTTATTAAAATTCTTATTCAAAACTTCAAAATCTAAAATACCAAATTTCACTGATATATAGCATTGACCACACTTTGTTCATCACAGCCAACAGACCTATGCCAATTTAATTCACTTACTACAGACACTGTTCTGACCTTTGTTTTTTTTTTTTCACATTATGACTAATACTATTGTCAAAAATACACATCCATAATAAACTTCAATAATACACATCCTAAACTTCCAATTGCCCTTGAAGCTTTCATCCCATATATCAGAGTTGTTTAGCTAATAATCTGCAATAAACTGCAAAATTTATTGTACACTTCAAACTAACAAATGGTGATCAATGGAGAAATACCAGAGACTGAATTTTAGTCATAAACTAATTAAATTAAATGAAATTGAAAATATAGCTAGCCTTTGAAATACTTAAAAGCATATGACTGCTGATAGCATATATTTTAAAGGTTTAAACATTGGGAAGTCATCAAAAATAAGATTTCCTATATTAAACACCCCAGTTGCAAATTCTTTACAGCCATCAAATAATCAAATATATAAGTACCTACTATTATTAGAGGAATAAAACTAAAGGACAGAATCATGCTCAAACCGTAAAACTTGTAAATGAGAGAACATATAATTAAGGGGTATAGTTAGAAAGAAGATTCTAACAAGTATTCCCTTCATTTCTTTTTAAGTGTCTACTTAAAGAGTAAAAATTTATTTTTATTTTATTATTTATTTATATTTTTAAAAGAAGTATTAATTTTACTTTTATTAATTTTACCTTTATGTTTAATTCGGGTAGTAATACTTTACTATTGATCGAACAAAACAAACATAAATAAAGGGTAATATTAGGAGTTCAAAAACTATTTCAATGAAAACAAAAATAATCATATATTACAATGGATAGTTAAGTTAAGTAGAAACAATGTGAGTATATTCTGATAACAAAATTGAGACTCTTTCTTTTTAAAAATGATAGACATTCTCCTTTTTATATTAAAAGCGTGATTATTAATTTATTTAACTCAATAGAAAAAATAACGCTCTGAACTCCCAAGATAGAAGTGATAAAAATCACATACCTTCTAGCTAGCTTTTGAGCCACCTGCTATGCTTTGCTACATTCACTGCAAACCATTACATTCATATTAGATTTATGCTATTATAAAAAAACAAACTCTTCTTTTCCTGAACAGAAGAAATTATCAAAATTAAAATCACAAACTTCAAAGAAAGGTATTAGAATGACATACTTGCTAGCCTTTGAACCATCTTTTGCACATTGTTACTTTCACTACAACCATTACATATATATAGTCTGCCAAGTTCTTCAGGAATCTTAGGTAAGCAATCCTCCATGGTCGCCAGAGTAGTATTGGCCCTAAGAAACCCCAAAATCCTGTGAAGAATCCTATCCCCAAACTCATGTATAGTGCTTCATAGAAAGCTGAGTTGTCATCAATTTTGCTATGAACAGTTGGTTCATGAGGCTCTTCCATTGTTTGATCTCCAGGGCAACTTTTGTTAAGTTGTTCACCACAGAGATTAATATTTCCTTCAAAACTTGAGGGATCAAGGGTTTGGAAATGTCTACCAAAAGGGATTCTTCCAGACAGATTTTTTTTTGACAAGTCCAATTTTCCTAGACTATCAATTTGAGTAAGGGATAAAGGAATTCTCCCAGACAAATGGTTTCTTGACAGGTCAAGGAAGTTCAATGAAGCTAAATTCCCAATCTCACAAGGAATTTCTCCACTTAAATTGTTTCTTGATAAATTCAAAGAAACTAACCCTAACAAATATTCTACTTCTTTTGGTATTTCACCTGTTAAATTATTACTAGAAACATCAATACTCTTTAGAAAGTACTCTAGATTCCTATACAAATACTCTTGACCTTTCCACATGAACAACACATTGGAGTCATAAATGTTAGTATATGACTGTTTTGAGGATATTTTTCTTTTCCTTACAATTTTAGTTGAGATTATCCTCCTTTCTGTCATCGAAGTAAAATTGTTCAGACATGATGGAATTCCTCCTGATAAATTATTCCTTGAAAGATCCAAGAGATGAACCCGCGTCAAACGACAAAGATTCAAGGGAAGACTCCCAAAGAAGCCATTTACTCGCAGGCTCAAAATTTTCAATTCTGGTAAACTCTCTCCAATCCATGAGGGTACTGGACCTGACAACAAATTTTCACTCACATCCAATATAACTAATTGGGATAAATTCTTCAAAATGGACTGTTGAACCTTCCCAAATTAACAAGGGTTTTCATGGACTGTTGAACCTTCTCAAAATTAAGTTGTTATTTCGTAAGACCAACGCTTCCAAATTAACAAGGGTTTTCATGGACTGTTGAACCTTCCCAAACACATCATTGTTGCTTATATCGCAAAAAAAAGTAGATGATCCCAGCAATCAGGCAACTGTCCCATAATTTTATTATTTGATAAGTCCAAAATGCGCACATTGTGTGTTGTGCTTTTGTCACACAAGAAAGCATTCAAATCTGAAATCTGATTATTGGAGAGATCCAATGCATATGCTTGTAACAAAAAAGGAGGAATCCCACCTTCAAATCAATTTGAATTTAGGATTGCAAATGTATCATGACCAAGCTTGAGTGGTAAATTTGGAATTGTACCTTTGAGATTGTTGTAAGACATATTCATCTCACCTATAGATTGTAATTTGGGCCAAAACCAATCAGGCACATAGTCATCAATTCCAGCATTTGAAATATCTAGAAAGCTTAAGTAATTTTGAGTCTGGAGCCAATTAGGGAAACTAGGACCCAACTTACAAGATGCTAATCCCAAATTAAATATTTCAAAAGGTGGAACCCAGTTGGTACCAAGCTTAAGAGACAATGAGTTGTCCGTTAAGTCTAAATCTTTCAATTCAAACAAATTAGTGAAATACAATTCATTGATCTCACCCTCAAAGTGATTTTGCTCTAAGTGCAGAGACACCAACTTATCTAGAGACCCAATATTTTTAGGTATTTCTCCAGTTAAATGATTATTAGAAAGATCTAACCTCCGCAAAGATGACAAAATTGAAAAGTCTGGTAGGGTGCCTGAAATCCAGTTATAAGATAAATCCAAGGTTTGAAACATGTATCTGTTGCACTCCGATGAATTTTGAATGAAGTTTGAAAATTGTCCACTCAAGTTGTTGTTATCAATGTACAATTCCTGCAATGTGCATATTTTCATAATGGAAACTGGAATCTCTCCTTGTAGGTTGTTAGAGGAGAGTGCAAGAACTTTAAGAGTGTTCATTAGTTTCCCAAATTCATCAGGAATAGGACCTTCTAACAAGTTACCATGAAGGTTAAGGCTATGAAGATTGGTGGTGAAGTTAAAAATCCAATTGAATGTAACGGATGATGTCAAAAGATTCGAGGAGAGGTCAAGGATGAAGAGAGAAAAGGAAGAGGTCACAATTGAAGCATATGGTGTAAGAAAACTTGTATCAGTAAGACTGCAATTTTCTAGACCAAGTTCTAGGAGTTTGGAGCTAAAGTTGAAATTACCAAGATAAAGCTCCTGAAGATTAAGGCTAAAGTTAAACAACAATTGAAATGAAGATGATGTCAACATATTCTGAGAGAGATCCAAGATAGTAAGAGATGACGAATGGTTGGAACTAGAATGAAACAAAGATAGAATACCATTATCTAAAAGATTGCAAAGAGTTAGCCTCAGCTCTCTTAAGTCTGGAATAAGCTTACCCATTGATTGAAGCAAGTGATGAGAGGAGCCAAGATTAGGTGATGAACTTAAGTCAAGATGTCTCAAGGAATGCAGATTGGAAAACCATTGAGCATTGATGGTTTTCACATCAAAACCATTGAGCCTAAGAGTATGCAATGTCGGAAGATTCCTATTCTAAAAAGGGATTGCACTTGAAAGAGAAGTCTCTCCAAGATCAAGATACTGCAATTGTGTGAGATTTCCAAGCTCTAAAGGGATTTCTCCATCAATTTGATAACTGTCACTTAGATCCAAATATCGTAAGTGTGAAAGCTTCCCTAGTATTGAAGGGATTGCTCCAATGGGATCATTGTCTTTAAAATCAAGATACTCCAATTTTGAGAGATTTCCCAATTCATGAGGAATGTTCCCTCCAAAATTCTAATATGCCAGATTGAAGTATCTTAAGTTTTTGAAGGAGCCAATCTCTTATGGAATTTCACATTCAATGAAATCATTAGAACTTAGATCTACATATTCCATATTTTGCAGCTCAACCAATGAGGTCAAATTGATTGTTCCTGCCAAATAATTTTTATAGCTATTGACATCACCACGAAGATCAAGTATTTTCACAAGACCAGTTTCATTGCTGCATTCTATGCCTTTCCATTTGCAACAATCTCTGTTTTCATCATCTTTGCTCCATGAAGACAGAGAGCCAGAGTAATCTTGGAGGGTTTGTTTGAATTTGAGGAGTGATTGTTTCTCATTCTCATGGCACTTCACATCTCCACAAAATGATACTTCAGCATGCAAGAACAGCAGTACTAGCAGCAGTACTAGCATTGTAAACAGAACTTTGAGAAAATAACTGCACATCATGATTTTTCCAGATATAAACTTTTCTGTGTTGATAGAGATGAATGAAAACTAAACCTCAGCAGGATCGTTATATATAGCTAATAATTGTGCTCCACTACTATATAATTAACTTTTAACTTTAAAAAAATATTGCTAAATTATTAAAAAAATATTATCAAATCTAAAACAAACACAATCTCTGTCATTGACTACTATTCCAAGATGAGCTGGAAATTTCTGTGGTTGGCTCTCACTGACAATTCAAAGACAAGAAGCTGGTGAGAAATTAAAGTCTCAAAAGTCCAATTTAACGAAGACTCCACGTTGTATTGACATGAGAAGCAACAAAACATTTCAATCTTACTAAATTTGAAGAAAACTTGAAATATTATGGTTTCTTTTATGCATATTGAGTTTATTCTGAATTGTAAAATATTTATTAATATTTACTTGTGATTTTTTTTTGAAAATTTAAATATTAAACAACTCTTTTATATGATCTTTTTCTAAATTTTTTTATATTTAACCGTACAAAGATAAATATGGATACAATTGTTGGAAATGAAAAATATTCTTGAAAAAGACTACATCCAATCACACACTCATTGTGTTATATATTATGCTCAATTATTTAATTTACTTCTATACTTCATTATGTGATCATGGACTCAATCAAAACACTTATTATTTTTATATATTTTAAAACTATATTTTACATTATTTTTTTAATATATTAATGGAGTATTAAATTGTTTCAAAATGATGTGAAATTTTACTGACATGATCTATATGATAAGTAGATTCAATTTAACGGTAAGTTTCGTCAAAAAAAAATCTTCGACAAATATAAGCGATGTGATAGTTGGTATATATATATATATATATATATATATATATATATATATATATATATATATATATAGCTACTATTTGCAAAAAAAATAAAAAAATTCATAATATATATGCTTCTATTTTGTTGTTGGTGTTGCTTATGTCTTAAGTGTGGATATTGTTGTTGTTATTGTTAAGTTATGCTCTAAGAAATTGTAATGTATTGATAGGGTCTATGTAATATCAAAACTTTATTACAGTTTAATAAAAAGAAAAAAATTTACTTAAATAAAACTCATTTTGTTCACTTCTCTTCCGAACCTATAAAAGACTAGGACCGGCCCTGCTATATCCAAGAAGTTAGTTTTCTACACTGGTAACAGATATAGATACTTATTATTAGAAACCAAAAGAAAAAACAACCCAGTAGTGTTTTATTTTTTAAAATTGTTTTTTAATATTTTAATTATGCAAAGTTAAATATTAATATGATTATAAAAATCATTCTTGAAAAAGATTACTCCAGTTATGTTTTAATTAGATTTTAAGTTTGGGCATAACTGACTTTCAAAAGATAACTCTTAAAAAAAATATAGTTTCACATTAATATATACTCAATAATAATCATATACTTAACTCACATATGACTTTTTTAATAGGTTGATCGGATGGTTGACAAATACTACTTTGAATAACAAATCTTTAATTTGAACTCCCATAAACGTATTTTAACTTATAGAAAAAATATATATACCTAACCCAAGTATGACTTTTTCAATTATTTCATATTTGCTTGTTCACTTCACTGTTGATCTCTAGCAAAATGATGATGGAGTTCTTCATCCTTTCCTATATTTTTTCCACACTCACAATAAAGGCAATTGACTTGACCGATAAATCAACTCATTGCCAAAAAAGTTTCATAAATATCATGCAAATAGAGAAATAAAAGCCACAAACTCGTAATTTAAAAACGCTATTGCATTAATTTGGTTAGTTGGCTTTGACAACAACATCTTATCCTGTATGTTTAGCAATAATAGCAATAATAATAAGTACACATTTATTTAAGTGTATAATTTATTTACAACTCATTTAATATCGATAAACCAACCACAAGATGTTGTTAGGAGTTTGGTTTTAAGTTGAAGTCTCTGAAACTTGTTGGAATTACCTTTAATCCCAGGAGTGTATATCCTCTCAAGTACTCTTTTCAAAATGATATCTCCGGTCCGGTTCATCAAGTAGTGACGCATGGTGATAAAAAATCTGACGGTTGAGATTGAATTGATTAAATGAATTTGAACGCGTGTTATAGAGACGGGAAAGGTACTCTCATTTTGGAACCCTTGTTCCCAATTTACAAAATGCAATACTAGCGTGGTTGTGTTTTTCTGATTCAAAGTGAACTTGTTAACAATGAATTATATATTAAAATAATTTTTTATTTTTTATTTTATAAGTTAATTTAGTCTCTCATGAAATTAGTTATTTTAGTCTCTGATTTTCATTATAATTGGTCATTTTAATCCCTGACTTTCACTAAATAATTCATTTTAGTCCCTGACTTTCAAGGACTAAAGTGAATGATTATATAATTCAGGGACTAAAGTGACCTGTAAAATATAAAGTCAGGGACTAAAGTGACTTATCCGCACAAAGTTAGAGACTAAAGTAAATTATTCTCGCAAAGTTAGGGACTAAAACGGTACATCACTCTGTTGGGAATTGACGATCCGTTGTTGTTCCTTACTATTCAGCCTTGGGCCAAATTCATAAATTTTCAGTTTGATGGGGCACTTTCTTAAATCTTTGAATTCTTACCGTTGGGGGCACCATTACTCGCAGGAGTCTTGATTTTTGTACTCACAATTTTCTGTATTCAAAATATTTATTGGTTACGTACGTTGAAAAAAGTTGTTACATTAATTATTATTTTTACCGTGTTTTTTTCGGATATGATGGTTGTACGTGTAGAAATATATGGTTACAACGTAAAATTAAAAATTTAACAAAAATTTTACTTATGTAACTAAATATTTTAACGTATGTAACTATAAATAAAAGACGGCTACACAAATATTTTTTCTACTGACAATTGTCGGTCAAAATAGGGTGGCATACCAACGCCAAAACCAAGTGGGCTGACCCTAAAAGGCATCATATGTTTGGTGTACCTAACAACTCTTTTATGATTTTCTTTTTAATTTTTTTTATATTTAACGGTACAAAGATAAATATAGGTATGATTATAAAAAATATTCTACAAAAAGATTACACCCAATAACCCATGTTCATTATGTCATGCTCAATTATTTAATTTACTTTTTTAACTTGGTCACTAACAAAATGTTTGATCTTTGATCTTTTTTTATAGTAGAATCCCTAAGGTTTTTAGTTAATATTTTGGGTTTAGTGGTCTTTGATCTTTGATCTAATCCAACTTTGGTACATGTGACGTAGAAAAGCTATTGCATTAATTTGGCTACTTGGCTAGAGACAAGCCCAATTATTATTAAGGTTTAAAGAAAATTTTAGCAATGAACTTTTTTTAAATGATAAATAATAAATATTTTATACTTCTTAACATTATTTTATAAGAGCATCCAACATGTTGGTTAAATAGTTGGAAAGTACTACTTTGAATAGCAATTCCTCTGTTCGAATCTCTATAGAGCGTACTTTAACGCCTTACTTGACTATGATAATTATCTTATCATTTATATTTAACTGACAATTCAGAGAAATTAACTAAACTGAAATAAAATATCAACTAAAACTCTATATAAATTAACAAAAGGTAAATAAGCATTTGGTATATATTTCAATTTCACTATTTTTTAATGTAATATTTATATTTTGAAAAAATAATATTTATATTAAAGTATTTTATTTTGAACCCATTATAATTTTGTAGATATTTAAGGTAAGTGACATATTTAATTTTTTAATTTTTGTGTTCAAGTATTGTGAAAGCTTAAGTATGTTGTTAGTTTCGATAAAATATTAACTACTTTTCTTTTTAATTTTTTAATTCACAACTTTTGATTTTAGAGACGAAAGAACTATGGCCACTAAAAAATATGAACTGCTTTTCTTTGTTAGAGATGAAAGAAAACTCAACCACAGGATTGCTATATTATTGCTAATAATTATATCCAAAATTATTTCTACTACTCTATTTTCATTAGAAGTTTGTTATATTCTCTTATTTATCTTCTTATTACCTTAAAATGTAAATATTAATTAAAAAATTAAATATAATTAATATCTTAAAAATATTAAAAAAATTCTTTTAATATGTAAGTAGACTGATTTAATTTCCTTGTATTCAACTAAAAAGTAAGTTAATTAATTTTTTTTTGTAACAAAAGTAAGTTAATATTTTAAAATGTCATTACAATAAATAAGTTTTTAAAACTAAAAAGTACATAAATTTAAAGATATTTTTATTAAAAATAATTAAATTTACTTATCATCAACTCTCCAAAATTTCGCATATAATAAAAAAGGGAGTACATCCCTTTCACTCATTGACTATTCAAAGACAAGAAACTGGTAAGAAAGTCTCAAAAGTGCAATTATATATATTTAAATTTTAAAAAATTAAAATTAAGGAAGACTCCTAGTTTGTTCCTACCTTGTTTTTTTTATCACATATAGAACTGACAAGGGAAGCAACAAAACATTTCAGTCTTACTCTTAGATATGAAAAAATATTGAATTACTATTTACTTTGATTTTTTAAAATATTTAAAATTTATTATATAGGTTTGTTAACGTACACCCACTTGTTTTTTAGAATGAATGCATAAATCAAGTTATAGCGTGCTAACACATTCCTTAAAAATATATGGGTGTACATTAGCAATCCCTTATAGGGCTTGCTAACGTACACTCATTTATTGTATACAAGGAGTGCGTTAGCAAGCTACACCTTATGTGTGTATTTTAAAAATTGTAGTTATAACTTACTAATGCATTTTTTTTTAAAAATAAGTAGGCATACATTAACAAATCCCTAATTAAATTAATTAAAACATATAAATGTTGAAAAAAAGTATTAGTGTAGTGGTAAAACCACACTAAGGCCTTATAGAAAAACCTGGGTTCAAGTCCAGAAGAGAGCACCAGTTAGGTACTAGGATATATGTAGATACTTATTATTAGAAACAAAAAGAAAAGACAACTCAATATATGTAGATACTTATTATTAGAAACCAAAAGAAAAGACAACTCAGTGTTTTATTTTTATTTTTTGAAAAAATTGCTTTTTAATATTTTGATATTTTAATCATACAAAGCTAGTTTATCATAAAAAATGAAGGATTGCACCACTTATATCCTCAATAGTAACAATATACTTAGTCACATATACTTATGCTCAATTATTTCATTTGCTTGTTTATTTTAGGGTGCATTTTTAGCATATACAACTTCAAAAGTTGTATACCATACACAAGTAAGAAAAATGGGTCTTGAGCAGTTCTATGTTAACCGTATTACTCTATACATACTTTGTTTATCTTTTTTTGTTATTTTTTAAGTTTTTTTTAATCAATTATAACATGTTAAAAATTTTCTATAAAATTAACAAATTGATTATAGCGGATTAAAAAAATTTTAAAAAATAAATATACACATGTACAATTAACGTAATCTATTATTATATAATCTATTATTATATTCAATATATTTTATTTGTTTGTGTGTATTTTTTGTTTGATGGTGTACCATATACCACTTATAAAATAGTGTATGGTAGATGAAACCTTATTTTAGTACTACCTCCAGTACTTAATATAAGACCCTTAAGAGGAAATTTGTTGGTCCTATATATAAAACCCTTTACAAAGTTTAAAAAGCAATTATTAATTTTTTTCCTTGTCTACCCTTGTAATAAATGAATGGATAGTGGGTAAAATTAATGCATTTGCTGAAAATTTTGACTTTGAATGAGGGTAAATTTGATAGATTATATTATTTTTTAAAAAAAACAAGACATTTATAAGGTTGTTAGTAGTTTTCTTAATCTGTGTAAATTGGCTAGAGGGTTCTATAAAAAGAACCTGAAGTAGTATTGATCACTATCACTAGCAAAATGACCGTGAAATTTGTAACATCCCAAATAGTTAGTGGTCTATATTTAAATTTAGAGTTAGTGCCAAGTAATTTAAGATTTAAAATTAGGATGAAGATGGAATGCAAAAGCAGGGGGAGGACCTACTTGAAAATTTCTAATATTTGCAAAGTAGTCCCTCCCACCACTAATGAAGAAAGACCACACAAAAGAGACCCCAAGACCCTTCCTTCCTTCCCTCATTCTCGCCACCCTTCTTTCTCACTCTAGAAGCTCAAGTTCCTCCTCCTTCTCTCTAAACCATCATCTCCATCTTCACTTTCAAGTCTTGCATGTGAGTTTTTTTGCATCATTAGGATCATTCCCCTTAGTGGGGAGCATTGGGTAAGCATCATTTCTCTCTTCCTCTTCTCCCTAGTGTTCTTGTGAAACTCACTCATGTGGGTTTGTGTTTGCTTGAAATTGGTGCTAGGATTCCAAGGGGATAAAGCCCAAGACAAGGGAAAAGGCAAAGAGGTGGTAGATTTAGGACCAAAACTCTAAGCTTGGGAGACTCAAGGTTAGAGGCAAGGAATTTCATCAAAGGTAACCCTAAATCCTTCAATATCCCCAAATTGATGTGATTAGTTAGTAATAGATAGGTGGATGTTGAATTTGACTCCTTATTTGTGAATTTGGGTATTGGATTGATGATGAGTGCTTTTGTGTGTTTGATTATGGATGTGGTAGTTTGTACTCTTTTGTATGAGAACTTGATGCTTGATGGATAATTGTTTGTGTGTGTGATGGAATGATTCACATTGTTGGATATATGAATTTGGAAGTCAATTTGGGCACCCAGGCCAATTGAGGTGGTGTGCACAGCTTCTGCATGTGTGCGCACAAGATGGGACAAAGGGAACCCAGGCCAATTGAGGTGCGCACAGCTTCTGCATGCACAAGATGGGATAGAGGGAACCCAAACCAATTGAGGTGCGCACAGTTTCTGCATGTGTGTGCACAGAACCAGTCAGTGAGAAATGGGAGGATTTGAGGTGCGCGCAGCACCTCTGTATGTGCGCACAAGGGGCGGGGGGGAACTTTAACACCATGATCTTCTTGCTTCCATTCTTCAACTCTCCTCAACTTAGGCTTCATTCTTCAAGCCCAAACTTCAAAATATCAACACTTCTCCATACTTAGATCCTACATGAACAAAACCAAACAAAAACCAAGATCAAAGGTCCTAAGAACTACATCCAAAATGCATTGTAACCCCCAAAGGCTCTATTCCTAGGGTTGGAATGGATGAAAATAGGTCCCATTGTTTTATAAATTATGCATAGTGCTATGAAATTGTATTATGCATGATTGTGGATGAATGGCTTTATTGTATGTGATGAATAAGATAGGAAATTGAATATGAACTTGTGTGTTAGATTTGAAATGTTAATGCAACATGTGAATAACTCTCCTCATCAACAAGGGTATGGGTTAAGGCATTGGTATGAGGGAGAGAATGAGGTCACTACTGGATCATGCAATTCCATTCTTAATTAAAAGAGACTGCATATGCACGTTCGGGTGTTTGACCGGGCAGATTGAGGGTTCAAGGAGAGACGTTTCCTTGGACAAACGAAGATCTCCATTAAGGGTACGGGCTACCGGCACAAAACTAATGAAAAAGAAAACCATGCATAACATATATCTGTATTTTCATTGTTTGAATCTATTCTTGATGATGAGTCAATTATTAGAAATGGGGAAAGTTTTGCAACTTGTTGCCTGTGACACTGTGTGAACATATTTTAAAGAAACTGGGGGTTACTGAGATATGTTTGATTACATGTATCTCACGATTACAGTGTTGCAGGTGAAATTGGAGGCATGGAGTCAAAAGCCAACAAGTAGAAGGAATGTCTCAAGAAGACTTATTCTCATTTTTATTTTGCTAAATCTCATTGTAATGTTTTGTTACGATGGAGTTCCTACTTTGTTTTGTTAGACTCAAGTGTATAAACTTAAGCCAAGTAGTTTATGTGTAACTCTCACTTATGTGTAGTAGTACGTATATTTAAGTAGGTTTCACGAGGTATACTTGAATATCATGTATGTTTTCCATTACTCACGGGAGCTCAATTATAAGGGTGTCACATAATTCTTCCGTCTTCTCTATATTTTTTCCACACTCAGGACAAAGACAATTATAGTCATATACCAAGCCACGTGAGACACCTAACACTCCACCCTTAAGTAACAACTAGCATTTCTTAGTCTACACGATACTTATGCTCAATTGTTTCTCTACATTTTTTCCACACTCAGGACAAAGACAATTGATGACTTGACCAATAAATCAACTCATTGCCAAAAAGTTTCAGAAATATCATGGAAATAGAGAAACAGAAGCCATAAACTCCAATTTTGAAAAGTTGGCTATCACATCATCTTATCATAAATGTTTGAATTGGTGTCCGATCATCGAGAGAAATTAATAACTACATTTCTTTTTTGATAAGCAAGAAAGGAAGTACATTAAATTAAAATTTAAATATCAACTAAAACTGTGGAAAAAAACAACCAAAACTATATAAACAAAAGATAAATCGTCGTTTTCTAAACAAGAAAAGCTAAATCAAACATTATTTACTCTATGTTTTACTCATTTTTACTTATTTTTAATGTAATCTTGTTATTTTGAAAATTATTTCAAGCTAGTCATCAGTTGACCAACATGCTTGATGCTCAAAATATATGTTTACACCATTATTTATTAGAAGAAAACCTCATATATAAAGAAGTAATAATTTACTAAAAAAAAGCAATTAAAAATCAATTAGTTTAAGTGATATATGCTTATTTTTTTCTTGAATTTTAGTATTGTGAATAGAAAAACTTTATCTGGAGAGTTAGATCACGCAAAAATTTGTCTAGTAAACATAGATTATAAATTATTTAGGACATTAAATTATTATAGTTTATTGACTTGGTAAGCAACCTCGAAAAATTGTTTGTTTGTAAACAAAAAATAACTTATTCCTTTTAGCTGATATATTATATTTACTCCAAAACAATAAGTACAAATAATATAAGCTTAAGAAAAGAACAACTAAATATTTAAATATATATATATATATACGATATTTTTAAATAAGTTTGCACATTTTTTTGAACTTTTTGTAAAATCTAATTCTGAGAAGTAATGATGTCAAATGAATATAGTAAATCACGTAATTTAGTAATTAAAAATGATTATTCCCATACTCAATCTTATTAATTTAATTAAAATTAATATAATTATAAAAAATATCAATGCAATATAGTTATATTTTTCAAATACTTTTTTGTTTGTAAATATGATAGTAAAATTATGTGCATAGTCTATCTTTTTGTTATTATTGTTATTTTGTACTTATCGCAAAATTTAAGTCTATTTGATGACCTAAAGCAATGTGGTAAAAATCCAAACAGTTAACTCTAAAATGCATATTTAATATTAAATTCATATATAAGAAGGTAATCATGTCAAATAAAATAGTAAATAATGTAATTTGGTTATTAAAAAATTATTTATCCCGTACTCAATATTAGTAATTTTATTTGACGACCTAAAGCAACGTGGTAAAATTCTAGTAGTATAATCTAAAATACATATTCAATGTCAATTTTTTATGTGAAAAGGTAATCATGTCAAATGAATATAATAAATAACGTAATTTTGGTATTAAAAATAATTTATCATGTACTCAATCTTAGTAATTTTGTTTGAATTTATTATAGTTGCAAAATAAATATTAATGCAATATAGTTATATTTTTCATTTTTTTTTCAAAATGATAGCATAACCCTTAGGATAGTCTATCTTTTTATTATTATTGTTTCTTTGTATTTTTATCCTAAATCTAAGATGACATAAAGCTTTTTACGTAAAATTCAAATAGTATACTCTAAAATACATATTTAATATTGAGAAGGTAATGATGTCAAATGAATATAGTAAATAACATAATTTGGTTTGTTAAAAAATAATTTTTCTTGTACTCAATGTCAGTAATTTTAATTAAAACTAATATAATTATTAAAAAATATAAATGCATTATAATTATATTTTAAGTCGACAACCATATATATTTAAGTTGACATTCTATTTATTTTATTGTTTAAGTCGATAACCATATATATTTTGTTGTGTTCCAAATTATAAATTATATAAGCTAACACAGATTTAGTGTTTGAAGAGATGATATCTAATAATTTTAAAATTAAAACATAAAATCATTTTAATATAATATAACCTTTTTTTAATTAGATTCCTTCTAATATAAATTATAGAATATAATTGTCAAGGCATACTTTACATGGCATTTAAAATTTATAGTAAAATATTGACAAAGAATATGGTACAAACACTTTTAAATGGGCAAAGTACCTATTATTAAAAACTAAAAGCAAAGACAACTCAATATATGTAGATATTTATTATTAGAAACCAAAAGAAAAGACAATCCAGTGTTTTATTTTTATTTTTTAAAAAAATTGCTTTTTAATATTTTGATATTGTAACCATACAAAGATAAATATTGATATGATTATGAAAATAAAAGGAAAATCATTCTTAAAAAAGATTACATCTTATCGCATGTTCATCATTATATGTCTTAGATTTTAGGTTTGGATCTAACTTATTCTCAAAAGCTAACTCATAGGAAGAGAATGGTCCTCACACCACTTTATACTCAATGATAGCCATATATCAAGCTACATGAGACAACTAGCATTTTTTTAGCCTAGTTATGACTTGATTTTTTAGCATGAACTTTTTCTATCTTCAAGTTAAGAGTCTTTGTCTCAATATTTTTTTTCCTGTTTTTGTGTTCCTTTACTACTTGAATGTTATGAATAAGTTATAAAATGGATGTCCACCTTCAAGTTCACCAAGGGATCCTATGCTACAAAGGGATCCTAAGCATTTCTTATAACTGCTAATGTTATTACCCATTATGTGTATTGACTCCTCATTATGTGTATTGTCTCCTAAGGTGTGTGATACATGCCTATAAATAGGACTCTATTGTAATGATGAAATATATGAACAATATTCTCTCTTCCTCTCTACTCTTGTCTTCTCTTTACTTTATTTTATATTCTCTTTAGTTTGTGTTAGTTCACAACATAGTTCACAATACGTTATCAGCACGAAAGCTCTGGTGAAAAGGTATGTTGGGATCTAGAGTAAGAACGGCTTAACTTCTAAACTTTTAATTTCTACAATCTAACATTAACTCTCTCTTCCTTCTCAAGCCGGTCCTGACTAGTTTACCGCGCTCCGGCTTTTCTTTTTACTTCTACTTTTTGTCTCTAACATTTATATTCTAGAAAATTTGTTTTATGTTTCTAACTATTTAAAATATGCTATACTTGTCTCCGAACTGGCTGTTAGAATTGCCTCAGTGGAAGACTAATAAAATTGAATGGTAAATTTATGATTAGTTGCTGAATATTTAAATATGTTATTCCAATTATATTTATGTTTGGTTTATTATTCAAATTCTAAATTCTATTAAATGATATTATTTCAATTATTCCATTTAAAATATATTTTGGTTATGAATTTCTTTCAATACTAATTAAAAGTAAAAATATCACTATCGTATTTAATATTTGAAGAATATATGTTATATATTCATAATAATTTTCTAAACTTGTTTTTTTTTTTAATACTCAGAATGTCGAATCTTACCAATCTTGAGTTTGTGGCACTTGACATCTCTGGAAAGAATTATTTGTCATGGATACTAGATGCAGAAATTCATCTAGATGCAAAAGGTCTTGGTGACACAATCAAAGAAGGAAACAAAACATCTAGTCAAGAAAAAGCTAAAGCCATGATCTTCCTTCGTCACCACCTCCATGAAGGACTCAAAAATGAGTACCTTACTGTGAAAGATCCTTCGGTTCTTTGGAAAAATTTGAAGGAAAGGTATGACCACCAAAAGACCGTAATTCTTCCAACAGCTCGATATGAATGGATGCACTTACGCTTACAAGATTTTAAGAATGTAAGCGATTATAACTCTGCACTATTTAGAATCACTTCTAAATTGCAATTATGCGGAGAAACGGTCACAGAAAGTGATATGTTAGAGAAGACATTCTCTACTTTTCATGCATCCAATGTGCTCTTGCAGCAACAATATCGTGAAAAAAGTTTTAAAAAATATTCTAAATTAATTTCTTGCCTTCTTGTTGCTGAACAAAATAATGAGCTATTGATGAAAAATGATGAGTCTCGTCCAACTGGAACTGCTCCATTCTCAGAAGTGAATGTTGCATCACATGACCAAGGACAAAATAATGGTCGTGGTCGCGGCCGAAATAATGGCCGTGGACGTGGACGTGGGCGTGGTTATGGTCGTGGTAATAATTCTAAATTTTCCCACCAGAAGTGGAAAATAGTGGAAAGAATGAAAAGGCAAAGGGTGTGAAAAGCGAGCATACAAAAAATGTTTGTCATCGTTGTGGTAGCCAAGGCCATTGGGCTCGTCTTTGCCGTATACCAAAGCATCTTATTGATCTATACCAAGAGTCCCTTAAAAATAAAGGGAAAGGAATAGAGACTAATTTTGCTGGTATAGATGATGATGATTTTGATGATGATCAAATGGATGTTACTCACTTGGAAATTGGTGATTTCTTTGCTCATCCAGAAGGAAAAATTGACCACCTTATTGGAGATGGAAGTGTCCAAAAATAAAATTCTTTTATTTTCATGTTAGTGAATTTTTATGTATTTCCAGTTTTTTTTTTTTAATTTTTCTTTGATGTATTTCTCAATTTTTATAGAAGCAATAAAATTTTGGGTTTTAATTTCAGTTTATTATTTATTGTTATTTTTAGTTGTGTTCACTCGTTAATTCAATCTTATTTTATTTTATGAAGAATGAGTGACCGCATCCATAATGGAGATATATGTCTTGCAGACAGTGCAACAACGCATACTATTCTTAAAAATAAGAAGTATTTTTATAATTTAATGATGCAAGACGCCAATGTTAGTACTATATCTGGTAGTGCAAATATAATTGAAGGCTCCGGAAGAGCTAATATTTTGTTACCTGGAGGAACAAAATTGCACATTGAGAGTGCCTTATATTCTCCAAAGTCTCAAAGAAATCTATTGAGTTTTAAGGATATTCGCAAAAATGGATATCATATTAAGACAACAAATGAAGGAAATATTGAGTGTCTTTACATCACTCAGAACATTTCAAATAAGAAACGTATATTGGAAAAATTACCTTCATTTTCCTCTGGTTTGTACTACACAAAAATTAGTACAATAGAAACAAATGCTATAGTAAACCAGAAGTTTACGGAAAAAAGTGCATTTGTTACTTGGCATGAACGATTAGGCCATCTTGGATCAATTATGATGCGAAAATTAATTAAAAACTCTTGTGGGCACAATTTGAAGAGCCAGCAGATTCTTCAATCGAATAATTTCCTATGTGTTGCTTGTTCTGAAGGAAAATTAATTATTCGACCATCACCTACAAAAATTGGGAGTGAATCTCTCAATTTTTTAGAACGCATTCAAGGTGATATTTGTGGATCTATACATCCATCATGTGGACCATTTAGATACTTTTTGGTTTTGATTGATGCGTCAACTAGATGGTCACATGTTTGCTTATTGTCCACTCGCAACCAGGCGTTTGCGAGATTACTAGCTCAACTAATTCGTTTGAGAGCACATTTTTCTGATTATCCAATTAAGAAAATTCGCCTTGATAATGGTGGTGAATTTACATCTCAAGCTTTCAATGACTATTGTATGTCAATTGGAATTGATGTTGAACATCCTGTAGCACATGTTCATACTCAAAATGGGCTTGCAGAATCATTCATCAAGCGTCTAAAATTAATTGCAAGACCATTGCTAATGAGATCAAAACTTCCCGTTTCTGCTTGGGGACATGCAATCTTGCATGCAGCAGCACTTGTTCGCATCAGGCCTACAAGTTATCATGAGTACTCTCCTTTACAATTGGTTTTTGGTCAGGAACCAAATATTTCCCATCTAAGAATATTTGGAAGTGCGGTATATGTTCCAATTGCTCCACCACAACGCACAAAGATGGGTCCTCAAAGGAGGTTGGGAATATATATTGGCTATGAATCTCCGTCCATAATAAAATATCTTGAGCCATTGACAGGAGATTTATTCACAGCTCGTTTTGCTGATTGCCATGTTGATGAATCTGTTTTCCCAACATTAGGGGGAGAAACTAAGCAGTTGGATAAAAAGATAAGTTGGCATGAATTATCTTTATCTCATCTTGATCCTCGTACAAAACAATGTGAACTAGAAGTTCAAAAGATAATTCATTTGCAAAGTTTGGCTAACAAATTACCAAATGCATTTACTGACCCAAAAGAAATAACTAAATCATATGTGCCAGCTGCTAATACTCCAATAAAGATTGATGTCCCTGTTGGGCAATCTAAAGTTGCAAATGAGTCTGAAGCCAAAATGAAACGTGGCAGACCTATTGGTTCCAAAGATAAAAATCCTCGGAAAAGAAAAAGAAATAAGAAAGAAGATGGTCGAATTGAGGACATAAAGGTTCCTGAAGAATCCTCGGACATAATTGATATTTCAATTTCAAAAGAAACTCAGGTACCTGAAATTATTGAAAATACTGAGATCTTAATAAATTATGTCATGGATGGAATACAATGGAATCGACATGAAATTGAAGTCGATGATATTTTTGCATTCAAAATAGCGCTTGAATCAATAAATGATGATGAGGATCAAGAACCGAAATCTGTTAAAGAATGTGCACAAAGAAATGATTGGCCAAAGTGGAAAGATGCCATAAAAGCAGAACTGAACTCGCTTGAAAAACGCGAAGTTTTTGATCCCGTGGTACGCACACCCGAAGGCGTAAAGCCGGTTGGATACAAATGGGTTTTGTGCGGAAAAGGAATGAAAAAGGTGAAATTGTGAGATACAAAGCACGACTTGTTGCTCAAGGTTTTTCACAAAGACCTGGTATTGATTTTGAGCAAACATACTCGCATGTGGTGGATGCAACTACTTTTCGGTACTTAATCAGTTTAGCAGTACGCGAAAAGCTTGATTTACGCCTAATGGATGTTGTTACGGCATATTTGTATGGCTCACTTGAAAATGATATTTATATGAAACTCCCTCAAGGATTTCATTTGCCTGAAGCATATAAGTCAAGTTCTCGAGAGAATTATTCAATTAAATTAAATAAATCTCTTTATGGACTAAAGCAATCTGAACGTATGTGGTATAATCGCCTTAATCAATATCTATTGAAGAAAGGATATAAGAATGACCCAGTTTGTCCATGTATTTTTATAAAAAGATCTGACAAAGAATTTGTCATAATTGCTGTATATGTTGATGGTATAAATGTTATTGGGACTCCTGAAGAGGTTCCAAAAGCTGTAAATTGCTTAAAGGATGAATTTGAGATGAAGGATTTGGGAAAGACAAAGTTTTGTCTTGGATTACAGCTTGAACATTTGAATGATGGAATTTTAATGCATCAAAAGGCTTATACAAGAAAGGTATTAAAACGGTTTTATATGGACAAATCACATCCATTGAGCACCCCAATGGTTGTAAGGTCACTTGATGTGAACAAAGATCCTTTTAGACCTCGAGAAAATGATGAAGAACTACTTGGTCCTGAAGTACCTTATCTTAGTGCAATTGGGGCACTAATGTACCTTGCTAGTCATACTCGACCTGATATAGCATTTGCTGTTAATTTACTAGCAAGATATAGTTCTTGTCCTACAAGAAGGCATTGGAATGGTGTTAAGGACATACTTCGCTACCTTAAAGGTACAATGGATATGGGCTTATTTTTCTCGAATAAGTCTAAGTCAGACTTAATTGGCTATGCAGATGCTGGATATAAGTCTGACCCTCATCAAGGTCGTTCACAGACAGGATACTTGTTTACACATGGTGGTACAACCATTTCATGGCGATCCACGAAACAAACTGAAGGATCCACATCTTCCAATCATGCGGAACTTATAGCATTACATGAAGCGAGTTGAGAATGTGTTTGGTTGAGATCTGTGATTCAACATGTGCAAGACACTTGTGGTTTGTCTTCCGGAATATTGACTCCAACGATCTTATACGAAGATAATACTGCATGTATTTCCCAGATGAAAGAAGGTTATATCAAGAGAGATAGAACAAAACACATTTCACCAAAATTCTTTTATTCTCATGATCTTATAAAGGATGGTGAAATAAAGGTTAAGAAAATTCGCTCATGTGACAACTTGGCAGACCTCTTTACAAAGTCGTTGCCAACTAAAGTTTTTGAACCACTAGTAAGAAAGATTGGACTTCGTTGTCTTAGAAACGAAGGTCTAAATGAGGGGGAGAAATAAATATTGACTGTACTCTTTTTCCCTTCGCTAAGGTTTTTTATCCCATTGGGTTTTTCCTTGCAAGGTTTTTAATGAGACAGTATCTGATGACATTTTAAAAGAATGATGTACTCTTTTCCTTCACTAAGGTTTTTCCCACTGGGTTTTTCTTAGTAAGGTTTTAACGAGACACATTCTAAAGTCATGGACATCCAAGGGGGAGTGTTATGAATAAGTTATAAAATGGATGTCCACCTTCAAGTTTACCAAGGGATCCTATGCTACAAAGGGATCCTAAGCATTTCTTATAACTCCTAATGTTATTACCCATTATGTGTATTGACTCCTCATGTGTATTGTCTCCTAAGGTGTGTGATACATGCCTATAAATAGGACTCTATTATAATGATGAAATATATGAACAATATTCTCTCTTCCTCTCTACTCTTGTCTTCTCTTTACTTTATTTTATATTCTCTTTAGTTTGTGTTAGTTCACAACATAGTTCACAACATTGAATTCTTTTTTAGCCCTGTATTTTTTTTTATTACGATATGCTCTCATATCATCTTTGATTTTAGGTTTGGGTTTAACTTATTCTTAAAAGCTAGTTTATCATAAAAAATGAAGGATCACACCACTTATATTCTCAATAGTAACAATATACTTCGTCGACATATACTTGTGCTAAATTATTTCATTTGCTTGTTTATTTTAGTACTATCTCCGGTCCTAAATATAAGACCCTTTAGGAAATTTGTTGGTCTTATGCAATTATTAATTTTTTCATTGTCTACCCTTGTAATAAATGAAGAGATAGTGAATATAATTAATGCATTTGCTGAAAATTTTGACTTTGAATGAGGGTAAATTTTGTAGATTATACTATTTTTTGAAAAAACAAGACATCTATATATCTATATAATATATTAAAAGAGAAGTCAAAGCTAGGAAATTGACACATCACAATAACTCTTTCACAACAAGTTGCCACATAAGCTTTTTTACACAATTGGCACCTCTCAATCACACTATCATATTCCACTACAACCCACTTTCCTCTTTTTTCTCTCACCACAATTAATCAAATCTTTGAACCCAATTTAATTATAAATTTAACCCAAAGAAAATTCAACATAAAAATAATAGTTAAAATATTATTAATGAAATTTAAATACAATTTTCTCTAAAAATTTAATTATATTTGTTAATATATATTGTCAATTAAATTAATGATAATTTACATAATTAAACTTCTTAAATTATTATTTTAAAATTTAATTATAAATTTTTAAAAGAATTAAGAAAAAAACTAATTAAGTTACTAAATGATCAAAAAAATATTTTCTATTTAATCAAACTAATTTTATATTAACCACAAGGATTGACTTAGCGGTGTAAGGCCCTCCTAAGTTCATAGGAAGGACAATCCACAGCGGGAGTTCAGTTATCCGGCTGTGACATATCTTCATTCTAAAAGATAATCAACATCCAGTATATTTCTTCACTCGGCTTAACTATTTTAATATTATATAGTATTTTAAATAGTATCTAAAAATTAAAATACTTCCTTTATTTACCTAAATCTATTTTCTTTTTCAATTTAATTCATTTAATTCAATTATAATTAGGTTTATTATTTAATGCAAAAAAGTTATCTAAATAATAAAAAAAATATTTTTTTGCTTATGAAATTTTTATACTCTAATTTCTATTTCAAATTGTTAAGTAACACTTTTATTTTACACAAATATTTAATATAAATTACATATCTACTTTCATAAATTATTCACATCTTTTTTAAATTAATATTTAATTTAATAATTTCTAAACAACATAATATGTTATATATTTCTTCTTATATCCGTGCATCACAAGAGTCACACTCTAGTTTAATAAGGTTGTTAGTAGTTTTCTAAATCTATGTAAATTGGCTAGAAGGTCCTATAAAAAGGACCAGAAGTAGTTTTGATCACTATTACTAGCAAAATGACCGTGGAATTCTCCGGTCTATTATATATTTTTCCACACTCAGGAAAAAGACAATGATAGTCATATACCAAGCCACGTGAGACATCTAACACTCCACCCTTAAGTAACAACTAGCATTTCTTAGTCGACACAATACTTATGCTCAATTATTTCTCTACATTTTTTTCACACTCGGGACAAAGACAATTGATGACTTGACCAATTAATCAACTCATTGCCAAAAAGTTTTAGAAATATCATGGAAATAGAGAAACAAAAGCCACAAACTCAAATTTTGAAAAGTTGGCTTTGAAAACAACATCATCTTATCATATATGTTTGAATTGGTGTCTGATCATTGAGAGAAATTAATAACTACATTTCTTTTTTGATAAGCAAGAAAAGAACTACATTAAATTAAAATTTAAATATAAACTAAAACTGTGGATAAAAAGAAAAACAACCAAAACTATATAAACAAAAGGTAAATCGTCGTTTTCCAAACAAGAAAAGCTAAATCAAACATTATTTACTCTATGTTTTACTCATTTTTACTTCTTTTTAATGTAACCTTGATATTTTGAAAATTATTTCAAGCTAGTCATAAGTTCACCAACAAGTTTGATGCTCAAAATATATGTTTTCACCAACATTATTTATCGATTGGTTTAAGTGATATATGCTTCATTTTTTCTTGAGTTTTAATATTGTGAATAGAAAAACTTCATTTGGAGAGTTAGCTAACGCAAAAATGTGTCTAGTAAACATAGATTATAAATTATTTAGGACATTAAATTATTATAGTTTATTGACTTGGTAAGTAAGCTCCAAAAATTGTTTGTTTGTACAAAAAAAATAACTTATTCCTTTTAGCTGTTATATTATATTTACTCCAAAAAAATGACTACGAATATAAACTAGGAGTAGTTTTTTAGCTTAAGAAAAGAACAACTAAATATTTAATTTATAAAAATAATTTTAACTTTTTTTAACAAATGATGAATTCTTTCGAATGCATAAAAAAAAACAAATGATGAATTGGCCAAACACCATTATTTTACCTTAATTAGTTAAAAACCCGTGCGATGGACGTGGTTTGATTTTTTTTGCACATTTTAAATATATATACGATTTTTAAATAAGTTTGCAATAAATTATTTATATATTTTACTTATATTACAGCTTAAATCATATATTTTACAAAAAAAAATGCATATCACAAATATGTGTATATGTTTTAATAAGTTTTAAACAAATATTTGTACGTAATTATATTTTTCAAAGAATTTTTTTACAAATAATTTTTTTATTATTTTTGTTTGAACTTTTTGCATAATCTAATTCTGAAAAGGTAATAATGTCAAATGACTACAGTAAATCAAGTAATTTAGTTGTTAAAAAATGATTATTCCCATACTCAATCTTAGTAATTTAATTAAAATTAATATAATTATAATAAAAAATATCATTGCATTAGAGTTATATTTTTCAAAGACTTTTTTTTTTTTTTGTAAATATGATAGTAAAGTCATGTGGATAGTCTATCTTTTTGTTATTATTATTATTTTGTACTTATCGCAAAATTTAAGTCTATTTGATGACCTAAAGCAATGTGGTAAAATCCAAACAGTTAACTCTAAAATGCATATTCAATATTAAATTTATATAAATGAAGGTAATCATGTCAAATAATATAGTAAATAATGTAATTTGGTTATTAAAAAAATTATTTATCCCGTACTTAATTTTATTTGTCGACCTAAAGCAACGTGGTAAAGTTCTAGCTATATACTCTAAAATACATATTCAATGTCAAATTTTTATGTGAAAAGGTAATAATGTTAAATGAATATAATACATAACGTAATTTTGTTATTAAAAAGTAATTTATCCCGTACTCAATCTTAGTAATTTTGTTTGAATTTAATATAGTTGTAAAAACAATATAAATGCAATATAGTTATATTTTTCATTTTTTTTTTCAAAATGATAGCATAACCCTTAGGATAGTCAATCTTTTTATTGTTATTGTTTCTTTGAATTTTTATCCTAAATCTAAGATGACATAAAGCTTTTTATGTAAAATTCAAGTAGTATACTCTAAAATACATATTCAATATTAAGAAGGTAATGATGTCAAATGAATATAGTAAATAACATAATTTGGTTATTAAAAAATGATTTTTCTTATACTCAATGTCAGTAATTTTAATTAAAACTAATATAATTATTAAAAAATATAAATATAATATAATTATATTTTAAGTTGACAACCATATATATTTAAGTTGACATTCTATATATTTTATTTTTTAAGTCGACAACCATATATATCTTGTTGTGTTCCAAATTATAAATTATATAAGCTAACACATGTTTAGTGTTTGAAGAGATGATATCTAGTAAATTTAAAATTAAAATATAAAATCATTTTAATATAATATAACTTTTTTCTTAATTAGATTCCATCAAATACAAATTATAGAATATAATTGTCAAAGACATACTTTACATGGCATTTAAAATTTATAGTAAAATATTGACAAAGAATATGGCACAAAGACTTTTAAATGGGAAAAGTACCTTAAATGAGAAGGTGATTAATAAAATTTTGAGGAAAAAATTATAATGTGCTCAACACAAAATCCATCCAAATTAATAAAAAGTTCATTTAATAGATTTCAAATATGTATTCTATCTCATATATTTGTTTTCTTTTCTGTTTTTTACTGCAGAATATGAGCACAACACTAATATAACAATATGATAAGTCAAGTAGTTCTCTCTTCTGCCTTTTTTGCAACTATCCGAAGTCTCATCTTTAACATTGATTTTCTCAATTTTTATAAGCCTATATTTGAAATTCTTTGTTCAAAAATCTCTACGTCCAATAATAATTCCAAAAAACGTATAAGTAATGCTAAAATAAAAAGGTACCAAGCATGAGGTATTTTAGTCTTATGATCCTTCATTATGTGCATGTCTTGTTTTCTTGGGTGCATATTTTGTGTTTGGAGACAAAAGTTAAATATTTAAAAGTAAAACCAAAGAACTCAAATATTCTGTGTATTGGGCTTTGCTACTTACTCTTTCCGTTACTGAATATAAGCAATTTTTTGAAAATTCCTATGTTATTTTTTATAAGCAAATTTAACTATCTTTAATAAAAGTTTATCTAAACTACCCTCCACTCAATTTACTCACTCATTTATGACATTAGTTGTAAAGTGGAGAGAGTATAACATGACAAAAAGTATTATAGGAAAATTCATTGCTTTTTAGATAGTTTCAAGAAAGTTAAATAAGACCAACTAATTTTCTTAAAGAGTGAGGTAGGTATTTTTTGTTTATAATTAAAAACGGAGAGAGTAATGATTTATTTACATGCCTATAGTACAAAAAAAATTAATATAATAAGTGTTAAAAAAATATCATCCGAACACCATGAAAATACATTTATAGATTACTTGGATCTAAATTATAAATATTAAACAAAAAGGCTAAGTACACAACATGTCCCTTGCATGATGCTCGGTAGAGAGAATAACTAATGCACTCTCCTCTGATGCAATTCTTGTGCAACAATCTTCAATACTACACAACTCTAGTAATAACTTGCATAGGATGGATGTCTCTTTCTCAAAGTCTTCATGAAAACTCCAGAGTAAATCATCACCTATTGAGTTGCGTTTTTTCTTCACAAACCATCACTTCCAAATTTGAAAAAAAAAACAAGACAAAGAATAAGTAAAAAGAATAACTCATGGGATGAGAGAAAGTAACAATAATATAACATGATTATCAGGAAAAAAACTGATAAAAGATATTATAAATCTTCATAACCACATGTAATTCCTTTTGTAAAGCATGTTCAACAACATCCAGTTCCTTCCCTTTTTCAATACTAATAATAATCTACCAGTAAAAAAACAAAGGTAGTGTGGGGAAAAAAGTCTGAATAGCAAACCAAATATTTACTTGACCCTACATAAATATAAATAAATCTAAAAAAGTTGAAAAGAACAGAATCATCATCTCTACTTGAAATGAAGTTTTATATGTATAAAAATTAAAAAGATATTTCCTAATATGCAGCACGGGCATCGTAGAAGAAAAGTTAATTAATTTATTTATGAATGACTTTTGAAAATAATGCATTGACTTGGTTTAAATAAAGGTGTATTTTAGAATACACCACTTTTAAAATGGTGTACCATATACCAATGAAAAAACATGAATTACATGCAATTTTAAATTAAATATACCATTATGTACACCTTTTGTTTATTCATACTTGTTATTTTTTAAGTTTTTTAATCTGTTATAAGTGGATTTTAACATTCACCAATTTTAAAATGGGGTATCATACACGAGTCATCAAATTATTTAATTAATTATAGTCCGTTTAAAATAAATAAAAAAATCAAAGAGATATACATATATACAAAATACATAATTTATTATTATATCAAACATTTTCGATTGAATTTTGTATATATTTTTTTTTATGTAGTGTACCCTACGCCACTTAGAATGTGATGTATGATAGAAGTAACCTTAAATAAAAGACAGTTCAATGAGAGCTAACAGTTGTACCTCATATAAAAGGCAGTTTTACTCTTTCAAATTAATAATTATCAATATTTTTTGTATCCCATAAAAGCATCTACCTCATCTTCATTTTGATGCAACGTAGCATCACTGAGAGAATTTTTTATTATTATTAAAGAGGAAGAGTTTTGCAGAGCATAATTTAGACAGAAATTTTTGCAGTTACTGAACAAATATTTTTTAAGGTCTGTTTGGTAATGTTCATAAACAAATGAGCTCCAGACCAGATGTAGAAAGCAGCACTGCAATAACCATGGATGAAGAGTGGGTGATTTTTAGTTGGTAGAAGTTTTTGTTTTTATTTTTATTTTTATTTTTAGAAAAAATAAGAGAAAAGAAGGGTGGAAGTTGGAATTGTTTTGTGTTGTTTGAGAGAAGAAAGGTGAGAATATATATATGGTCAAATGAGAGGAAGAAGAAGGGTGGATATTTTTTTGTGTTGTATGAGAGAAGAAGATTGAGAAGATATGGTGAGTTGGTCATTATTCAAAGTTCCAAACAATGAAATGATGGAACACAGAACCCAGAAGTTAAAAACCAACATGCAATACATTGCCTCATTTTCAATTTTGAATATCCAAAATCCAAAAGATAGGCGCGCTTCAGCTTTTGGAGAAGGAAGAAAAGAAAAAAAATAGACAACAGCCAGGACACGTGGCAAGATTTGGAGAGTGTGATAGGTGTCAAATCCTGAACATGCTACTCTCCAATATACATGTTTTTTTAATATAGACTAATTACAAACTCATGCCGGGTTTGATTGTTTTGCTCCATCACAAAAAGGAAAGTTAGATATGTGTAATATAACTACAAAATATAATATGGTTGTAATCATACAATTAAAATGAACATCTTTAGTTACTATACTTTCCAAACAATCCCGGTCTACGTGAACAATTCTCTATTTGTAGCATTATCATATATAAGGCACGTATTTAGCAAAAAATAAAAATAAAAATTAAGTGTTTGGTGATGCAAAACTACATACACCCAAAAACAAATGTAGCTTCATTGGTCACATAGCAAACATACAACATGAGAATAACCAAAAAAATGCAAAACGCTGCTCATATGGTGTTCTTCAGATTGGAATCAGTCCAAAAAATGCATAATCACACCTGTATACATATTAAATGATAAGTAGTTAATTATCTATGAAAGAACCTAAAAATGACGATTATGTGCAGTGTTTGTTACCTGTTCAGTCTAATTTTTAATTTTTAAGTTCAAGTATTGTGAAAGCTTAAATATGTTGTTAGTTTCGATAAAATATTAATTCATCACTTTTGATTTTAGAGACGAAAGAATTACGTACGGCCACTAAAAATATATGAACTACTTTTCTTTGTTAGAGATGAAAGAAAACTCAACCATAGGATCGCTATATTATTGCTAATAATTATACCCAAAATTATTTCTACTACTCTATTTTTATTAGAAATTTGTCATATTTTCTCATTTATCTTCTTATTACCTTAAAAGGTAAATATTAATTAAAAAATTAAATATATTTAGTATCTTAAAAACATAAAAAACATTAAAAAAATTCTTTTAATAGTTAAGTAGAAAGATTTGATTTCCTTGTATTCAACTAAAAAGTAAGTTAATTAATATTTTTTTTGTTAACTATTGTGATCGTATTTGAGGAATCACCGGAAGGATGAGCTGGGAGGATGGGTGGATGTACGCCTTCGATGACGATGAATGCCTAAGACAGCGTCGTGACTCCTCGACGGCGGTGTACCACCAGCAGAGACTCCAACGCTCAAATCAATATATGATTTAGGTTATATGTGATGAAAACTGGATAGAACGTACCTTGCATGGTGGATGCATGTGGATATTTATATTGAGCGTATTAGGGTTAATCCTGTACCATTCTGGGCCTAGCCATCGTAATGGAGACCCACTTAGGAGTGCATATTGTAACGTATATCCCGCCTAGTATCTTCTTGATTACTCGGCGGGTTATGATTGGTAAAGTTCAGACGACATTTATCTAAGCACCGGGTTACGCTAATCCCGGGCCATAACAGTAACAAAAGTAAGTTAATATTTTAAAATGTTATTACAATAAATACGTTTTTAAAACTAAAAAGTGCATTAATTTAAAGATATTTTTATTAAAAATAGTTAAAAACTCTCCAAAATTTTGCATATAATAAAAAAGGGAGTACATCCCTTTCACTCATTGACTATTCAAAGACAAGAAACTGGTACGAAAGTCTCAAAAGTGCAATTATATATATTTAAATTTTTAAAAAATTAAAATTAAGGAAGACTCCTAGTTTGTTCCTACCTTTTTTTTTTTTATCACATATAGAACTGACAAGGGAAGCAACAAAACATTTCAGTCTTACTCTTAGATATGAAAAAATATTGAATTACTATTTACTTGTGATGTTTTAAAATATTTAAAATTTATTATATGGGATTTGTTAATATACATTAACTTATTTTTAGAAGGAGTGCACAAATCAAGTTATAACATGTTAACACATTCCTTAAAAATAGATGGGTGTACATTAGCAAACCCAAATATGGCTTGTTAACATACACTCATTTATTTTAGAGAAGGAATGCGTTAGCAAGCTACACCTTATAGATGTATTTTAAAAATTGAAGTTTTAACTTGTTAATGCATTCCTTTTAAAAAAATAAGTAGGCACACATTAACAAACCCCTTATTAAATTAATTAAAATATATAAATATTAAAAAAAAATTGGTGTAGTGGTAAAAACACACTAAGACATTATAGAAAAACCTGAGTTCAAGTCCGGAAGAGAGCACCCGTTAAAACGACAAGTCTGAAGAATTAGTTTCTACCTAGGTACTAGGATATATGTAGATACCACGGCCGGCCCAACAAATTCAAGGGCCTAAAGCAAATTTTTTAGATGAGACCTTTTTTTAATCTAATAAAAATAATTATTAAATTTTTTTAATTTATTTAAAATTTATTTTTCGAGTTTTTTGTGATGCAAAATCACTTATTAAATTATTATAATCGATTTCATTTAATATTTCTTTTTCAATTGATAATAAAGCTAATCCATTTAATCTTTGTTGAGACATTATTGATATTAGATAAGACATTGATTGAGGCACATGAGAGAGTGATCGATTGAGACTCAAAGAGAATAGAAAGAGTTGAAAATAAGAATATGAAACATAGAAGAAATCTACAAAGGAGGAAGAAATAGTTAAAAAGGAAATATATAAAATAAATAAATTGTAACAAATAAAGTAATTAATTGTGCGTGATTATCCACCTAAAATTAAGGGAGTAATGGCCACTGGAGGTTAAAATTTAGGAATGTGGAAAGTCTCGAAAAAAATAATAAAAAAACACAAAAAAAGAGAAATTAGTGACGGTGGGATTCAAACTAGAGACACAAAAGTCACAAGGAATTTGGAAGACCAACAAGCCAGAAACCACATTCTTGTATAGTTCACGTTTTACTAATATTTGTGTCTTAAAAAGTTATTTTTACTAAAAAATGTATAGTAAGTAAAACAAAAATTTGGGGCCTAAAGCGAGGGCTTGACCCGCTTTATTGTTGGGCCGGCCTGGTAGATACTTATTATTAGAAACCAAAAAAAAAGATATGTAGATACTTATTATTAGAAACCAAAAGAAAAGACAACTCAAGTGTTTTTTTTTTTTTTTTGAAAAAATTACTTTTTAATATTTTGAATTTTAATCATACAAAGATAAATATTGATATGATTATGAAAATAAAAGGAAAATCATTCTTGAAAAAGATTACATCTTATCACATGTTCATTATTATATGTCTTAGATTTTAGGTTTAGACCTAACTTATCCTCAAAAGCTAACTCATAGGAAGAGAATAGTCCTCACACCACTTGTATACTCAATGATAGTCATATATCAAGCTACATGAGACAACTAGCATTTTTTTAGCCCAGTTGTGACTTGATTTTTTAGTATGAACTTTTTGTATCTTCAAGTTAAGAGTCTTTGTCTCAATATTTTTTTTTCCTGTTTTTGTGTTCCTTTACTACATGAATTCTTTTTTAGCCCTGTATTTTTTTTTTATTACGATAGGCTCTCATATCATCTTTGATTTTAGGTTTGGTTTAACTTATTCTCAAAAGCCAGTTTATCATAAAAAATGAAGGATCGCACCACTTATGTCCACAATAGTAACAATAAACTTAGTCGACATATACTTGTGCTCAATTATTTCATTTGCTTGTTTATTTTAGTACTACCTCCGGTCCTAAATATAAGACTCTTTAGAGAAAATTTGCCGGTCCTATATATAAGACCCTTTACAAAGTTTAAGAAGCAATTATTAATTTTTTCCTTGTCTACACTTGTAATAAATGAAGGGATAGTGGATATAATTAATGCATTTGCAGAAAATTTTGACTTTGAATGAGGTTAAATTTGGTAGATTATACTATTTTTTTAAAAAAACAAGACATTTAATAAGATTGTTAGTAGTTTTCTTAATCTGTGTAAATTGGCTACATGGTCCTATAAAAAGGACCAAAAGTAGTATTTATCACTATCACTAGCAAAATGATCGTGGAATTCTTCAGTCTTCTCTATATTTTTTCCACACTCAAGACTATGATAGTCATATACCAAGCTACGCGAGACATCTAACACTCCACCCTTAAGTAACTACTAGCATTTCTTAGTCGATACGATACTTATGCTCAATTACTTCTCTATATTTTTTCCACACTCTAGACAAATACAATTGATGACTTGACAATAAATCAACTCATTGCAAAAAAGTTTCAGAAATATCATGGAAATAGAGAAACAAAAGCCACAAACTCAAATTTTGAAAAGTTGGCTATGACAACAACATCATTTTATCATATATGTTTGAATTGGTGTTCGATCATGGAGAGAAATTAATAACTACATTTCTTTTTTGATAAACAAGAAAGGAACTACATTAAATTAAAATTTACATATAAACTAAAATTGTGGATAAAAAGAAAAACAACCAAAACTATATGAACAAAAGGTAAATCGTCGTTTTCCAAACAAGAAAAGTTAAATCAAACATTTACTCTATGTTTTACTCATTTTTATTTATTTTTAATGTAATCTTGATATTTTGAAAATTATTTCAAGCTAGTCATTAGTTGAACAACATGCTTGATGTTCAAAATATATGTTTACACCAATATTTATTAGAAGAAAACCTCATATATAAAGAAGTAATAATTTAATAAAAAATAAAGCAATTAAAAATCGATTGGTTTAAGTGATATATGCTTAAATTTTTCTTGAGTTTTAGTATTGTGAATAGAAAAACTTCATTTGGAGAGTTAGCTCACGCAAAAGATGTGTCTAGTAAACATAAATTATAAATTATTTAGGACATTAAATTATTATAGTTTATTGACTATGTAAGTAAGCTCCAAAAATTGTTTGTTTGTAAAAAACAATAACTTATTCCTTTTAGCTGTTATATTATATTTACTCCAAAAATTTAACTACGAAGATAAACTAGGAGTAGTTTTTTAGCTTAAGAAAATAACAACAAAATATTTAATTTATCAAAATAATTCTAGCGTTTTTTTAACAAATGATGAATTCTTTCGGATGTATAAAAAAAAAAAAACAAATGATGAATTGGCCAAACACCATTATTTTACCCTAATTAGTTACAAACCCGTGCAATGCACGGTGTTTGATTTTTTTTGCACATTTCAAATATATATACGATGTTTTTAAATAAGTTTGCAATAAATTATTTATATATTTTACTTATATTACAGCTTAAATCATATATTTTGCAAAAAAAAATGTATATCACAAACATGTGTATATATTTTAATAAGTTTTAAACAAATTACCTGTACATAATTATAATTTTCAAAGATTTTTTTTACAAATAATTTTTATATTATTTTTCTTTGAACTTTTTGCAAAATCTTATTCTGAGAAAGTAATGATGGCAAATGAATATAGTAAATCACATAATTTAGTTATTAAAAAATGATTATTCCCGTACTCAGTCCTAGTAATTTAATTAAAATTAAAATCAATGCAATATAGTTATATTTTTCAAAGACTTTTTTGTTTGTAAATATGATAGTAAAGTCATGTGGATAGTCTATCTTTTTGTTATTATTGTTATTTTGTAATTATCGCAAAATTTGAGTTAAAGCAATGTGGTAAAATCTAAACAGTTAACTCTAAAATACATATTCAATATTAAATTTATATATAAGAAGGTAATCGTGTCAAATAATATAGTAAATAATATAATTTGCTTATCAAAAAATTATTTATCACGTACTCAATATTAGTAATTTTATTTGACGACCTAAAGCAATGTGGTAAAATTCTAGTAGTATACTCTAAAATACATATTCAATGTCAAATTTTTATGTGAAAAGTTAATCATGTCAAATGAATATAATAAATAACGTAATTTTGTTATTAAAAAATAAATTATCTCGTACTCAATCTTAGTAATTTTGTTTGAATTTAATATATTTGTTAAAAAAATATAAATGCAATATAGTTATATATTTCATTTTTTTTTCAAAATGATAGCATAACCCTTAGGATAGTCTATTTTTTTATTGTTATTGTTTCTTTGTATTTTTATCTTAAATCTAAGATGACATAAAGCTTTTTACGTAAAATTCAAGTATTATACTCTAAAATATATATTCAATATTAAGAAGGTAATGATGTCAAATGGATATAGTAAATAACATAATTTGGTTATTAAAAAATAATTTTTCTTGTACTCAATGTCAGTAATTTTAATTAAAACTAATATAATTATTAAAAAATATAAATGCAATATAATTATATTTTAAGTTGTCAACCATATATATTTATGTTGACATTCTATATATTTTATTTTTTAAGTCGAAAATCATATATATTTTGTTATGTTCTAAATTATAAATTATATAAGCTAACACATGTTTAGTGTTTGAAGAGATGATATCTAGTAAATTTAAAATTAAAATATAAAATCATTTTAATATAATAAAAGAAATTTTAATTAGATTTCATCCAATACAAATTATAGAATATAACTGTCAAGACATATTTACATGGCATTTAAAATTTAGAGTAAAATATTGACAAAGAATATGGGCAAAGTACCTTAAATGAGAAGGTAATTAATAAAATTTTAGGGGAAAAATTACAATGTGTCAACACAAAATCCATCAAAATCAATAAAAAGTTTGTTCAAAAGATTTCAAATATGTATTCTATCTAATATATTCTTTCTTTTCTCTGTTGTTTACTGCAGAATATGAGCACAACACTAATATAACAATATGATTAGCCAAGTAGTTCTCTTCTTTGCCTTTTTTGCAACTATCCAAAGTCTCATCCAATAATAATTCCAAAAAATTATAAGTAATGCTAAAATAAAAAAGTATCAAGCATTAGGTATTTTAGTCTTATGATCCTTCATTATATGCATGTCTTATTTTCTTGGGTGCACATTTCGTGTTTGGAGACAAAAGTTAAATATTTAAAAGTATAACCAAAGAACTCAAATGATATGTGTATTGGGCTTTGCTACTAAATGATTTATTTACATGCCTATAGTACAAAAAAAATAATATAATAACGGTTAAAAAAATATCATCTGAACACAATAAAAATACATTTATAGATTACTTGGATCTAAATTATAAATATTAAACAAAAAGACTAAGTGCACCATGTGCCTTGCATGATGCTCGGTAGAGATAATAACTAATGCACTCTCCTCTCATGCAACTCTTGTGCAACAATCTTTAATATTGCACAACTCTAGTAATAACTTGCATAGGATGGATCTCTCTTTCTCAAAGTCTTCATGAAAACTCCAGAATAAATCATTACCTATTGAGTTGTGTTTTTTCTTCACAAACCACCACTTCCAAATTTGAAAAAAAAATAGGACAAAGAATAAGCAAAAAGAATAACTCATGGGATGACAGAAAGTAACAATAATATATCATGATTAGTAGGAAAAATACTAATAAAAAATATTATAAGCCTTCATAACCACATGTAATTCCTTTTGTAAAGCATGTTCAACAGTTTCTTCGCTTTTTTAATCATTTTTTCATGTATATCATACGGTCATTCTTTGCCCTCTCGGCTTGTTAGATAGCCAAATTAGCATCTCTCTTCTATCTTCTTCCTCGTTTAAAGAATAACTCAGGAGTCATAGGAGTTGAAGTTGTCACCTTTGCAAATTGAATTATGTTGACAAGATATGATATTAAATAACACAGGGAAAAAGGAAAACTTGATTTTCGATCTTGGGATCAACATCTGACCAAATTCAGATTCAGACAGCAACACAGAATAAGTAAACTCATTGGAGCAAAAAAGAAACCAAAAAAACAAAAGAAAGAGGAAGAAGAAATTTCTTTGTCAAAGTAACAGTGAAAAGATTAATTGATTACCAATTGGAACTTTCGGCTGACTAACAACTACTTTGAACAAATCATTTAGCTCCTTGCCTTCTCTTCCTCCTTCTTTTTCTGTTATCGTCATTAAACATGCAACCAAATCCTAAATATTTTGAATAAAAAACGCTAATGAATTACAATAATAAAAATTTAAGAAAAAACAAAATTAGTAGTTAAGAAAAATCATCTGGCAGTGTGGCACACACCATTATGACATGTACTACTACGGAGATAGGGAACAGAGTAGCCGCATTACAATGCTACTAATATTTTAGCCAATCATATGAAATAAAGTCCATCAAACGGCAGAGATGTCCTACAACTCCAAGTCCCCCATCACATATAATAATATAATAAGAACACCATTAAAATAAGCAGCAAACTCGAATCATCTTATGATGATTAAAATCCAAGAAAAATCACATTCAACTATATTGAAATGCTAATTAAAAGGTATGAAAGATTGGTGGAGGAGAACCAAACCTTCTCAAGACTCGAGATGTAAAAGAAAACAACTAATTAAGAGGTAAAATTATATAAAAAGTTCAACAAATAAAAATAAAGTGAGAAAAGGAGAGGAAAAAAATTACCTGGTTGAAGATCAAGAAGCATATTTTCTATGGTGCTATGTTACTACCAAGAACATCAAATTAAACTTTGTTTTACAATTATTTTTGGTGGATACTGTGAAGGGATAATTGTTTATGGAGGCTTGGCCAAAGTTATAAAAATAAATCAAAACAGGTTGAAAATATAATAATTATTAGGGAGTTTAGATTGTAATTTATTTCTTAAAAATGGGTTATTAATTCCCTAAAAAAAGTTATTCATGTTGGGTATATTATTTTGTCATGTATTTTTAGTATAAGAAAACGAGAATTAATCACTGAATTTATTTTGTAATTTGATTTTAGGTTATAGATTTGGAGGCACATGCGAGAGCAAAAACGTTCGTACTTAACCAGCCATGAATCCAAAAAATGGACTTTCATCTTTTTTTGTCTTAGTTTTCTTTGTACATATATATCTAGATTAGTTTTCTTTTTATTTTATTTTTTTTTTGTATAAAACTAATGTATATATTATTTAGTACACGTGTTTTGAAATTTTTATGTTAAGAGAGTTGATTACTTGAGACCTAATTTATCCAGTTTGATGTCGCTAGGAACATGTATCGAATAACTGGTTAACATTGTAATATAAGTGGCTAATTATTTAGAAAAAGAAAATATGAAGCACATGTGTCAATTTAAAGTGTGTTTAAAGGTTGAACCTCTTGAATTTAAGGTTTAATATTGACCCATGGACCAAAATATAAGATTATTGCTTAAACCTGAGACCTAATTTATCTAGCTCAATGTAAGTGGAAACATGTATTGAATAACTGGCATTGTACTATAAATGGTTGTGTATGTGACAAAAGAAAATTTTAAGCGCCTATCACTTTTTAAAATATGTTTAAAGGTTGAACCTCTTGATATTAAGGTTTACTATTGACTCATGGACCCAAAAATAGGATTGTTGCCTAAACGTGAGACCTAATCTATCTAGTTCGATGTCGCTAGGAACATGTATTGGATAACTGGTAAACATTGTAATATAAGTGGCTACTTGTGTGGAAAAAGGAAATTTGACGCACCTGTGTCTATTTGAAATGTGTGTAAATGTTGAACCTCTTGAATTTAAGGTTTACTATTGACCCATGAACTATAGGATTCTTGCCTAAACCTGAGACCTAATTTATCTAGTTAAATGTAGCTGGACACATGTCTTGAACAACTTGTATATATTGTATTATAAGTGGTTGTGTATGTGGCAAAAGAAAATTTTATGCGCCTATCTCTTTTTGAAATGTGTTTAAAGGTTGAACCTCTTGATATTAAGGTTTACTATTAACTCATTGACCCAAAAATAAGATTTTTGCCTAAACTTGAGACCAAATTTATTGAGTTCAATGTAGTTGGGAACATGTTTTTAATAACCGGTAAACATTGAAATATAAGTGGCCATGTGATTAAAGAAAATTTCTCGCACCTATCTCTATTTGAAGTGAGTTTAATGGTTGAACCTTTTGAATTTAATAATTACTATTGACCGATGGTCCAAAATATATTATTTTTTCATAAACCTTAGACTAAATTTATCAAGTTCAATGTAGTAAGTGGAAAAAGAAAATTTCACGTACTTATCTCTTTTTGAAGTGTGTTTAAAGGTTGAACCTCTTAATATTAAGATTTACGATTGACCTGTGTACCCAAAAATAGGATTTTTGCCTAAACCTGAGACCAAATTTATTAAGTTCAATGTAGTTGAGAACATGTTTTCAATAATCGGTAAACATTGAAATATAAGTGGCTATGTGACTAAAGAAAATTTCACGCACCTATTTGAAGTGAGTTTAATAGTTGAACCTCTTAAATTTAATGATTACTATTGACCGATGGTCCCAAATATAGGATTCTTTCATAAACCTTAGAGCAAATTTATCAAGTTCAATATAGAAGGGAATATATATTGAATAACTTGTAAATATTATACTATCAGTGGCTACGTAGGTGGCAAAAGAAAAATTCATGCATTTGACTCAGTGTACGATTTTGGTTCAACATGAGACCAAATGGATCAACTTCAATGTAGTGGATTACGTGAATAAGTAGTAAACTAGTGGTAATAGTGGCTATGTATGAGAAAAAAATACAAATTCACACACGTGTCTTGAATCTTAGGAATTTGCTACCAATTCCCAAAAATGAGATTATTGCCTCAACATAAGACTAAATGGATCAACTTAGTGGTAAACATTTAGTAAGTGGTAAACCATGTGGTAATAGTGGCTATCGATGAGACAAAAGACAACACGTGCCTTGGGTCCACCTCTTGAACTGGTTACTAATTGGAGATTTATTATTGACCTATAGACCTAATGAAATTTTATAAGATAATATTCTTGTTCTTCTAATAAGTTAATTTATGATGACGGTAAAATCCCGTTCTGGCTTACCTCCTAATACTGGTTAGCTTAATGCCTCCTAATCCTTTAATAATGACACATTTTTAATGGTTTTTTTAAAATTAAATTTCGACCTAACATTAACAAAAAAAATTAATCTTTATTGATGGTTTTTAATGGTTTTTTACGCAAGAATCCTATACACATTCATTTAATCAACTCCCTTACCATAAAAATTTCAAAACACTTGTACTAAATAACATATACATTAGTTTTATACAAAACAATAATAATAAAACAATAAAAAAAGAAAAAGAAAACTAATTTAGATAAATCTGTACAAATAAAACTAAGACAAAAAAAAAAAAGATAAAAATCTATTTCTTTGGTTCATGACTTGTAAAGTAAGAATGTTTTTGCTCTTGCATGTGTCTCGACATCTATAACCTAAAATCAAATTATAGTTCAGTGATTAATTCTAGTTTTCTTATACTAAAAAGAGCCATGTATCAACAAAATTACCCACCCAACATTAATAACTTTTTTTGGAAATTAATAACTCATTTTTAAGAAATAAATTACACTCTAAACTCCCTAATAATCTAAACTCGCTATTGATGTGTTAGAATACCCAACTAAATTAAAAACTGTACAATAAATTATTATTAAAAATAAGAATTATTTGTGAAAAAAAAAACTTATTTATAAGTGAAATGATTAAAATATAGAAGTGAAAGTAAGTATATTAATGAATAGAGTATGAGTAACACTCAGTAGTTACAACAAATCATGGCTTGTACATGTCATGAAATGAAAATTATGTGCCCATACCTACTGGCACAATTCCCACCCAAAATAAGTAAATCTTCACAGATTCTATCCCGAAATTATACAGTTAAAAGGACAATTACACTAACATGAATAAGTAAGGCCCAACGCTCCACCTTTTGCGTAACATTTAAACCATTCCCACGATCTTCTTCGGCATGCCTCAAACACTTCTTCTATTATGAATAGTTTATCACGAAAAATTACATTATTTCTATCCAACCAAATTTCCCAAATTGTAGCTAGCCAAATCAGCATATCATTCAGAGCACTCTTCTTATTTGGAAAAAAAGAGTTGAAAGAGAAAAAGTGAACAGAACAAGTCGAATGAAAAACAGACTTAAATCCCAACCATTTCATGATTTCCATCCAAACTTCATAAACCCAACTACATGAAAAAAACAAATGACTTGCCTCTTCATCCTTTTCTTGACACAACACACACCTCCCAGCAGGAATAATTTTCCTCTTGAGCAAATTGAGCTTTAGAGTATGTCTTGTTGTATCTGCCAGACCAGATTAAATTATAAAAAGTTAAAAGCAACTCATCATAATGGTACACATTTCTCTAGCAAAAATTTTATTGGCAATTCATTCTCATAAAAAATTTAGAGATGAAATACTGACATTGAGAAACATTTAAACAACTCAACTCCATCAGATATTCATAGTTCTCGATCAACGGTGCATGCGATGAAATAGAATTTTCAAAAATCATTGCGGTGCGGGCTACAAATGCACAGCATCAAATGTTAATTTTAGTCATATGTAACAAACTATCAACCTTACTAAAACAGGATACAAACTGCGATACCTAACATCAATTATGCTTTTAAAGCTGAAAAAACCGAGCAGCAAAGCATATTTGTAAGATATGATTTGCTATTTTTCTTGAAAACAACAGGAAAACGGTTCAAAAATGCATGTCATACGATTCTAATTTGATTAATTTAGAGTCAAGATGCAAAGCATTCAAAGGTGGCATAGAATATTTTAACTTTTACAAGGTGTGTATTTCAATTTTTTTTATCGGCCAAACTCGCACATCCCACACTATACTACTCCAAGGCAGGTTCAACCAGCAAAAAGAAGGAATGAATTCGGAATAGGATTGAATTTCAAAAGATTAATTCTTCTTACTCATTACTCAAAATTTTAAGATTTTATTTGACACTTTCTCAGACAATTTTACACCTTCCAAATATAATAATTTAAATTCTCCCCAATATGAGTTTAAAGCATTTTGAAATGCAATGTAACATCTAGTAGATGAAGACTAGTGAGACCAGTAATAAACATTCTAGGGCAATTTCGCCTTAAAATTATAAAGCTATCAATCAGTTTTAAGTTTTAAGGTCAGTATAACAATGTTTTATTATAGAAGAAGCAGCAAAACAAATAGAAGTTGACGATGGATCGAGAAATATACAGAGGAACTGACCCGTTTTGAGGGCTGCTAGCAGCAGAGAAGGAAATGTCACTTCTTAAACAAATATGAAAGTTGTATTATTGTGTACAAAATATAAGTAGTTTAAGCGCTAAAAACATGGATTATAAAAAGGATAAAATAAAAAGCATACCAAAAATCATACAGAATAAAATAAAAATCATAGCAAAAGCCAAATTTTCCCCCAAGAAGTTATAAGTATTGTGCCACCATTATCGAGGATCCATTTGCGAGATCTAGCACAGGCATTGTGACCTCCATTTTGCCCTTCTCCAAGAATACATCCGCATAGTCTTAATTAAACACCAGAAAAATCACAGAAATTGAACAAATCTTAGTTTAACTCCATCAAAATCACAAAAATTGAACAAAACTTAGTTTAATTCCATGAAGATCACAGAAATTGAACAAACTTTAACCAATAATCCATTACTAAACCATGGGCATGGCAATGCTACCCTTTACACTCTCTCCATTTTCTCTCCCTTCATCTCAACAAAAACACCAAAAAATCAAACCCAATTCAAACACAATCACAAACACAAAACCACTTAATAGGGTTTTTAGAAGATGAGAGCCCAAGGAAAGGAACGCAAACAATAAAAAAGCATACCTCACAAAGAAGATCAGCACGAGGAACCGAAGAAGATGAGCGTGAGGCAGAATAAAGATGAGTGCACAGAGAGAACAAGAGATGGAGATAGCAGAAAGAAGCAGATCACTCCCTTTTGTTTTTTTGTTTTCTCTTTCAAACAACAAATGACCCTAAACAGCCTCCTTTCCATTTATTTCCTTTCCTAGTCCTTTTCTAATTATTTTTATTTAAAAAACCAAATAATAATAAAATATTAAAGTTGGCCAAAAAAATGATTCGCTGAAAATCATTACTCTTTCCCAATATAGATATCTAAGCTGTCATATTCTTTTTTTTCCCTCTTTACGCACTAGGTACGTTACAAATTGACAGAAATAATAAAAAATAAATAAAAATTTAATTATTTCAATTATTTAATTGACAACAGATAAATAAATAATTATACAATGAATTTGGTGATGATAAAAAGTAAATATCTGTGAATTTTTTTAATTGATGGATAATAATTACGTAATAAATAAAATAAGTTACATTTGAGAATTAATATAATATCAATAACAATATACATGTTTCACCAAAAAATATCAATATAAAAGATTTATTTAAGTGGTTTAATATAAGCTTTCAGCTATTTTTTTTTTGGTAAAGAAAGGAAGCTTTCATCTATTATCTCAGAACTTCAGTAGGGTTTTATCATATTCCATTTATTTTGAAAGAAAAAAACGGTGTGAGAAATTACTTGCAATATTTCAAAATATTTTTTATGGTTTACGAAATCATTTCTAGTGTATCTATTTCAATGAGCAATATGATATATAGGTTCAATTATTTTTACTCCAACTTTCCTTCGTCCCATTTTACCCTCGTGAAAAAAAAGCATGTTTTCAATGAAATCCTTATTAAATAGCTTTTTGTAGCCGATCAAAAAAAGTTTTTTGTAAGTTAACCAAAGATTAGTGATTAATCCATATATATATATATATATATATATATATATATATATATATATATATATATATATATATTTCATTTATCATGTAAAATAATTATTTTAAATAATCCAAACATAATAGAAAACATCAAAATACATGGGGATTTTATCTTGTTTACTACTTGGTTATATGACCTTCTTTTATGTATTAGTCATATTGACTAAGTTTTAAATGAGTTGGATCGGAATACTTCATGCACTCTTTCTTTTTTTAATAAAATATCGTTGCTTATAAAAAAAATACTTATTTTAAATAAGGAAAATGCTTCTTAGTGCGAACTAAATTTCGTCAAATTTTAACGAATGACGTGGAGACAATTATGGGATACCACTGTGAACTTGTTTTTGTGATCGTTAGCACGTTTTTATTTTTATTTTATTCTTCTTTAAATAAAGAAGCCTACTGCAGCTACTCCACAGCATCCAACCCATATATATGATTGTCACTTCCATCTCAGTTGCATCATGACCAAAACCATGTTGCAATGATAGGAGAACTTTGATTATAGGAATGGTTTTTTTCTTTTTCGAAGTATAAAAGATGTATGTGAATTTTAACTATTCAAAGTTTAAACAAACATTTATGTTTGCTCTGCACCATGTATCTCCTTTTTTTTCTAGTTACTGGAGACTAAATAACGTGTTGGGTGTCCGAATAGCCATGCCATTTTTTTCCTGATTTTAAAGTTATCTATTGTAGCAATGTTTCATAGGAGAGAGGCTTCTTGCAATTCAATATTCGTGGGAGAAAATTAAGAAGATGAAGATTTCAATAAAGTTTTGTGGCCAACTTTTGTTGGCCAACTTTTGTTGGCCAACTCTAATATTTTATTATTGTTTGAAAATAATTGAAAAAGGATTGAGAAAGAAAATAGAAGGGAAAAGAGGGTGTATAATAATAAAATATTAAGATTGGCCAAAAGTTGGCTGAAAATCAGAACTGTGAAGATTTTGAGGAGATAACCAGAAAAATAAATAGATCAGTGACGATGGCGGTGGCAGTGGGTCTCCTCATTGGAAGAGAGAAAAAACTAGACGGTAAATTTTAGGTTTTTTTTAAAAATAATTACTAATTTATTATTTTCGTGTAGAATTTGACTTGTAACTCTTATTCGTATAAAAAGTGCGAATGTTGGTTCGTACTAAATAGCAGGGCTCTTTAAATAATCCAAACATTGTAGACAACATCAAGATACTTATTCAATACACAAGCACAAACAAAACGGATTTTACGTTTTTTAGTAGTTAAAAGTGACTTTTCTTAGTGGTTCTAAACTGTTCAGAAAGGAGCAATAAAAAAAAGAAAAATACCAAGAGAATAATGGAATCTTAAAAATATTTCAAATAACCGCCATGAAAGACTGCTTTCCTTTTAGCGATCTTTTGTTGAAACCGTTGAGTAAAGGAGCCTTTTTTTTAAAAGAATCTACATATAACAATGTCGTTTACCTTATCTTTTCCCTTAAACTCAACATCCTCAAAAAACTTTAGTATCTCTCGTGCTTTTCAAAAAACCTTTCAATTAGTGGGATAACAAACTTTATACCCTTTGTGATCTTTCCGAATAACCAAACAATAGCTGCATCCACAGGTTGGTTGGATGATTGAGGAGTACTGCTTTGAATAGCAGGACTTTGGTTCGAACCCCTGTGAATACACTTTAGCCTATCAAAAATGCTTTTACACAAGTACTAAATGCACCCTACTTATCTTTTAGGGTTAGGTTCCTCCTTTTAGCCGCACCTTCATGCTTAGCGAACTTCGCATTGCATTCTAAGGAACTATCTCATACTTATCAAGGGGTTAAGTAGCTGGTCTAGGATACCGATCAATCTCTCTGATTGGATTTTGCAACCCTATCAGTGTTACCAAGTTGAATTTCATCATCGGTCCGAAAAGACTCACAAGCATCCAACATATCAATATTCCACTTTAATGGGTAAAGGCAATCATAAAGCATACCATCGACCATTCCAATAAAATCATATGAAATAGTCTCACAAATATTGGCATTCATCCACCACAAAACCTCTTTAGTTCTCCTAACATTTGCCCCTTTCTTGTTAGTAGTATTGCCTCTTATGCACTTAATGTACATGTTACTTTTTGTATCATCAAGTGCTTTGAGAATTTAATTTCACATCGGCCTATAAGTTCTCCTTTAAGAGAGGTGACCCCAACCTTCGGCCATTGTTAAAAATGAATTTCAATCGACTTTTCCTTTTAATCCCCTTCTTAGTATCTAATCACTTTCCTTTTTAGTCACTTAAATTGGATGGGATTTCCTACTGACAAAAGGACATGCCCTTCCTTTTGCAACTTTAAGCTTACATTGGGTTATTCTTTCATTATTTATGTGGTTCTCATAAAGGGTATTATCATTTACTCTCTAGTCAATTGTTTTGGCCCTATATATATTCTTTTAGGATGTTGCATTTGCAATCATGTCTCCTCTGAGAGAAGTTCTGAGGCAATAAACTTCACATGACGTGGGGCACACTCTGTCATAAAAATTTTTGTCTATAAAAGCAAATGTTTTCTTATTGGCACTTTTATTAGACAATTTGGAAAAAAAAGGTTCCGTAAGTGCCATATTTGTATTCATGGACTAGAGCACAATGCAACTTCTCCCACTAGATCTCAAATTCCTTAAGATGTTAATAATGTAACATCGGCAAATCCATAGATTCACTTTCAGTAATCAATACTATTCAATCTAGAGAACGTAAAATTTAGTTCACATTAATAATCACATTAATAATCTTTATGAAAGCAATTGGAAAATTTTAAATAACAACTATCCATCAAAATTAACTTTGTAACACCGCATCTCCATCTTTGGAGAAATAGTACGATTTACTAATGGTTAATTGTAACAATAATAAGTCTTAACAGCTTAGCCAAAATCTAACCTTTCTTTGGATCGATCAAGATTTTGTAATGAACATCTTTATAGCGGTTCACACAATTCAACCAAAACTTTGCTTCGGGCTAGCCAAGCATTACAATGGATGCTAGTGTCTACTTATTACCACCGTGTTCATTAGCCAAGCCAAATAAATACCTTCCTTTGGGCGGATAGTTACACCTTAGAGTTTCTATTTTGGCAATCTCCACAACAGAGGTTACTTTTGCAACTATAGTGCTTAGATATATTAAGAAGATACTCCAGGAAACTATAAAGCTTATAATTGCTTTCCAAGCATTTTTTACATTTATTACGCATTGTACCCAGGCTTGAGTTAACGTGGTCATGCTTGGTGGGCACATGACCATGTCATACTTCTTTCGCAATCCTGGAACGTTACACAATAGTGTTCCCATGAGACACAACCATGTACATTAAAAACCCCAGACAACATCACACAACTATACCAACAAGGGGCACACTCGTGTTGAGGATCCTCTTGCGTTGTTGCAAGTCCGACAAGCCATACACTTGTGTCGGTTTTCCTGCGTTGGCTGGATGCATTTTCAACCTTTATTTTTTTAAATGTAATTCTTTAAGATTTTCACAAAAAATAAAATAAAATAAGTAAAAGTTAGTCATTTCGAGCAATTCTAAAGTCTAGAACTCGATTTTCCCAAAAGCCTTATGATCAATGATCCCGATCTGAAAACTTTATTACTTTAAAAAAGAATTTAACCGAAAAAAAATTGTATTCGGGAAATTTGAGTTCGGATAAGAAAACAAACACTCAAATGGGACACTGAACCATTTGACCAATGCCAAACACCAAACCTTTTGACCAATTCCAAATACCAAACAGTTTTACCAACGCCAAACATTCTGTTAATTTTATATTATCTCCATATGGGGATAAATTATTCACTATTTTCTCACAGAGGATTATCCAATGACAACCTCAGAATAGATTATTTAAAGATCAATTAAATTATCCTAAACATAATCTTTTAAGATTTTTCTCCGAATAGGCTATCTAATAATAATCCAAAAGAAAAACCTTATTGATCAAATCAAAATTAAACAAAGTATTTGATCAAAATATATAAATCTTATCCAAATAATTAATTTTAAATAATTGGTTAAGATTACGCAAATTTATTTACTTTAAGATTCAATATTAATTTTTTTACTGAAATAAAATAAAAAATAAAACTTGAATCAATATAATCACATGGTCCCCTTTACGGTGGTGACCAAAAATTTGTCATCACCGGTGGTCCAGTTAACATTATCCCTCTGATTTAATAGTAATTTATTCAACGGCACTGATTAAAACTGGGTACTTATTTATTAGTGTTTTGGGATTTTTTGTGCACTTTATGATCTAATTTGCTAATGACCCATCGTTACTATGTTTCGTTTTCATTTTATGAAGGATTTTATTGCATGCATTCAGAAAAAAGACTATATCAAAGAAGAAAGCAAGAATGAAGATCAGATGGTAGGGCCTTGAGTGAGGGAGGGTTTCCCTGTCTGAGAGTGGTTTTCTTTCCTTTCCTTCATATATAATCTTGGTAGATACTGATTCAAGACGTTAGACATCGCGATGCCCAAACAAAAGGATTTTTTTTGTTCATAATAACATATCTGTGTTGAAATTTAGTCTCATCCAAATTTCAATTTTCGGATCGGGTCACAAATTTATTCCTGATCCACCAAAATTTTCTTGTTTAGATCGGGGTTTGGATTAGTATGGTGAAATTTCTTTTGATGGGTATTTTTTTTTTTTTGCAATTTTAATAGGTGAAACTAATAATAGGTGGAGGTGGTGGAAGCAGCAGAACAAGAATCTGTTTTATCTTCCGCTGCCAATTTTAATAGGAAGCAGTTAAGCAGCATATAATTGAAGATTTGCAGAAGGAAGGTGAGTTTCAGGGCATCCCTGTTTGGTAGAAAGAGACAGGACAGAAAGGGTATATTTTTTTTGTTAGTGCACATGACAAATTGTTTTTTATGGAGAACAAATGACACGTTGTTGTTTTTAAATACTAAATGAGTTATGCTAAACAGTGCCTTAAGGGCACTTATTAAGGTACAATAAATACACCTTTTAAAATGATTGAAGTTACTATAAACAATATTTATTAAGTAATTTTCAAGTTTCGAAACATTAAAGTCTATTATTTTCAATAAAATATTATTATTTTTATAATTTTAACTGAGCACTGTTTATCATTTTTTATACTAAAAATATATTTAACACTGGTTCAAGCACTCCACCAACTCTACCACTGAAAAGTAATTATTTTTTAAAGCAAACTAATTATTCCTAAACAATGAAAATGCAAAAGCAATTTAAATCCAGAATATTATCTAGTGGAGTAAGACAATGAAAATGCAAAATGCAGTACCATAAAATATAAACTAGCGTAGTCTGACAAGGAAAGTACAAAATGCAAAATCTGATGAAGAGCCTTCAAGTGGCAGCCCGTCTGATGGGAAAAAAGAAACTGCATATCATTTAGTAGCTTCGCTTCATCGCTTCAATAGGCACAGACTCATTTCATATTTTATCACCCACGACTACTAAAATTCAATTTACTTAATCATTCCAACCAATCTTCACCTATCTACTAAAACTGTTTTTAATAGTATAATAAATAACCACACATGTCAATTATTTGTTTTATTTGAAAAGGATTATTTTGTAAATTTTAAAAACTTACACCAATCACTTAAGACTTGTTTGATTTCTCTTTTTAAAAACAGTTTTCTACTTTTAAAAACAGAAAACTAAAAAATCCGTTTGGCAGTCGAGTTTTCAAAAATAGTTTTTGGGAACAGTTTTTGTTTTTAAGTTTTAAAAACCAAAATATGAGAACATCTAAACATGTTTTGGTTTTCAGTTTTCTGAATTTACACACAAATTTATATTGAAAACTCCTCTAACTTTTTCTAAAAACGGTTTCTGAAAACTGTTTTATAGTACAATTTTTAAAAATTAAAAATCAAAACTGTTTCAAACAAGCTCTTAATAGCAATTACTCAATACTTGATGTTACTTATTCAACCTATTATAACAGGTATTTTTTAAGTCTACGTGGGTGGTCCAAAACATATAGTCTCCACCCTAAATGGGACCATAATCACATATCAAAATTGATTCCTTAACTTTTGATTCCACCGATTGCACTATTCACGTAAATTAAAAACTAAAATGATCTATATAATCAAGTTACGTTGTTGAATAACTAAGGAACCAATAAAAGTGAGCCCAAATACCAAAAAGCATAAATTTAGTTTTAATTTAATCAATATATCACGATACATAATCCAATCAATTATATGGTGAAACCGTGAAAACATATCCCCGGCTTTTGAAAATATAGCTTATCCTTTTCCAATAAGTCAAATATATAGCAAAAGAACACATTCTGAATTGATCCATGAAAAACCAGTTGGAATTTGGAATTTGGAATTTATCCATCCACGTTCATTCGCGATCATTGATATAATGGAGAGTTTCTTTTAATAACTTTATGTAAGTACAGCAACCATGAAGAGGCTTTTTTGATCACTGTCTTGTACAATTTCAAAAAATATGTTCTTTGATCAAAGAAATTCAACGTGATGCATAAAATTGGGTACAAATCACAAATACATAAATTGAACAAATCAAAAATACAGAAATTGAACCCAAACATGTAAAGGACATGGAACCATATATAGATTTCCATTAACCGAATGAAATCTACTCAGCAAAATAATAAATCATCGAAAAACATTATTCTCAAATCAATTCGATATACAACGCGGATAGATTTGAGAGATGAGCGGAAGCATAATATACCTAAGTCCATATCATAGGAGAAACAATGTAATCGGCACCGCAGCGGAAAATAGTTTGATCAAAATCTCTGCGGAGTCGGGCTAGTCTGATGATAGACACAACTTCAGGCCGATGATACCAACGTTCTCAACCCTGACAGCACACTTAGGTCAAGCGTATCTTTTGGAGCTATAAGTTAATGCTTATATAGAATGTCACTGTTAGGGACCACAGCTGTTATAACCCTAATGGACTTTGACTATTAACCGGCCCATCAAGGCGAGTAGTCACACCTCCTTGGCTCAGTCACTTATTAGTAACTACTGAGGACCCTTGGCTCATATGTATAACATGATCACTTTTGGGTTCTATACTTTATGTTGGTTTAGTAGTAACTCATATTAGCGCAACACATGATTATTTGTAGTTAGAAGTTAGAACGGTCATAAATTAGTCACAGTTAGAACTCAAAGTAAATTAGTCATGATTAGAATCACGGGTAAATTAGTCATGGTTGGAACTGTAGATAAATCAGCTGTGATTAGAACTATGAATAAAGTAGTCACGGTTAGAATCGCCGTAAATTAATCACGGTTAGAACCGCCGTAAATTAGCCACGATTAAAATCGTCGTAGCCGCGGTTAGAACTGCCATAATCTAGCAACGATTAGAACATACGGCAACAAATTAGCTGCTTTTAGTGCTTTTAACTGTGGTAATGTCCAGTTAAAAAAAAAACTATCAATTTAGTCCTTTAAAAATTTGTTTGGTCCCTCAAGAATTTTTGTCATTAAATTAGTCCCTCAAAAAATTATTATGTATAATTTAAAGGACTAACTAGCAATATTTTGATCTTTGAAAAACAAAAATCACACACTAAAAAAAATTAAGCCGAAAATTTTTAATTTAAACAACAAATTAAATATACTTGCATTTTGGTTAATTTCATTAACTGATTATATTACCCACGATCTCATTCACATATAATAGTCCACGTCAATCGTGGAAGAAACACGAAAATTGATTCGTATTATATAGCATTGCTGATAATAAAAATCTTATTATCATTTAATTAAAAAAATTAAAATAATTTAAGTTATTTTTTATGATAAAATAATTTAATTTATTTGTAACTTATTCTGTAAGAATGATTTAATTTTTTTTGTTGATTATTATCATTAATGTATTTTAAGTTTTAATATATTATCATTAGCAAATTAACAAATAAAATAAAAAAATGTCAAGAAAAAAATAATGCACAGAGCACAGTTAATATTACAAATTTGATTAATTATTTCATAAAATAGTACAAAAATTAAAGACAAAGTTCTCGTTCCCATTCTCAATTAGTTAGGTAAGTTTTTATGGTTTTTTTCAAAAATATATTGATTAGTTATAGATAGGTAAAAATATAATTTTGGTCCCTTATTTTTTACTTGAGGTTCACTTTGGTCCCTTATTTTTTTACTTGAGGTTCACTTTGGTCCCATAACTTTTTTAAGATATATTTTGGTCCTTTAACTTCTGTTTTAGGTTCAAAATGGTCTTGTCATTAATATCGATAGCAATTTAATGATTGACTTTTTGACGGCCCAAATTGTTCTAAATAAATTGTCCAAATTATTGTAAATCAACGGATCAAAATAAATAGATAACAGAATGTAATAACCTTAGTAAAAAATTCCTTAAATTGATAAAGAAAATAACGATAGGGATCATTTTGGACCAAAAATAGAAATTGAAGAATCTAAATGAATCTTAAGAAAGTTATGGGACTAAAATGAACATTAAGTAAAAGTTAAGGGACTAAAATTGTATTTTTTCCTTATAGATACTAAGTTTAAATATTTTTCTTTTAACATTATAATTTGATAATTTTTTCTGATTTTTTTTTGTGAGTGTTTTAATTTTTCCTTAAGTTTATACCACATAATATTTTAATAAATTTTTAATTGAAAATGCTAAGGAATCTGATCAAATTGTAACACCAATTAATTTTATTTTATAAATTTAAAATTTAAGCACTAATTAAAAAATGCATAACCAATTGTTTGCTAATTTGAGCAAAGGGGAAGAAGAACAAATAGAAATGAAAAAAAATGAAAGGAAGTGAAGAAAAAATGAAAAAAAAGTGAAGAAGTGAGGAATAGACGGTAAAAGGGAGAGAGAGTGTGAGAAAATTATGAATGGAGAGAGAGAAGAATTTTAGGTTTTCAATTTCAAAATTAAAAAGAAAAAGTAAGTAGAAAATAATGGGTAAAAGACAAAAGAACAATAAACATACTTGAAATACTTGAAATGCAAAAAAAAAAGTAATGCACATTCAAACAAAAAAAATATCATCCAAGAAGTGGAGGGAAAGTAAAAGCATGTGAGCATGACATGTGTTCTAAAGGTTATGTGTAGATCAAGAAAGGATTTCTTTTCTTATATTAGATGATAGATGATTTTAAATCTTCTTACAAATTATTCTTATAAATCTTCCTACATAAAAGGTACTTTCTTTGTATTTTTTGTCCAAAAAGAAATAAAATTATTCGTACTGATTGCAAAAATTTATTCGGTTAATAATAATTTTAGTTGATTAAAGTGTGATTAATTAATTAGTTTTTTCAATTAATTAATTAGTTATAATAAATTAATTTTATTAATGGAGATTGTGATAAGACTATTAAGTAGTATAATCAACTGAGTGTTACTTGATTGGGTCAAGCAATTTTTCAAATAAATAATAAGATGATAAATTACCAATCAGAAAAAAGTAATTTTTAATAACTAATTGGAAAAACAAATTTTAAATAATATAATAATTTATTTTAATTGATTAGAAAAATGGTTTTTAAATAAAAAAATAAGATAACTAACGAGCGATAAAAAAATACTCACGAAATAGATTCTACTTGAGTTCTATAAATAAAGACTCAAACAAAAAAAAAAATGATAGCAAAAAAATCGAAAGGGAGAATTCAAAGATAGCAAAAAAAAGATAACAAAAAAAGATAACAAGTTATAATAATTAATTTATTTTTTCTGTTCTCCATCCTTCCATTCTTCTTTCTCTCTCATCTCTTTTTTTTTTTTAATTTCCTTTCACCACACACTCTCTCTCACGGCTCCCTCCTTCCGTCTCATCTCTCTTTTTTGTTTTTTTTTTAACTTCCCAAACACACATACAACACACACGCATGCAACCCAACAATAGCACACCACCGTTGCCGCATCATTGCCATCAACACTGGAAATCGCACCACTAGTCGTTGTTACCACCGTTGTTCCGCATCGTCGCCGCCACAAACCACCTTGACCACGAATCGCTGCCGCGGTGAACCGCCACCGCTAAAGCGGCTCCTGCTCCCTTGCAGCGGTCACCGCCTCCGGAGAAGAAGGAGGAAGGCGGCCTCTGTCCCTTTTTTTTATTTTTATTTTTTGCTGTGGGCACCACCTTGTGTTGTTTTCAGTGCCGTGTATTCTTTTTTTTGCTGCTTTGTAATTTTTTGGGCTGCATTTAAAAAAAACTTGAATTTATACAATAAAATAATAACAATTAACCTTTTTACTATTATTTTAAAAAAATTATGTCTATTAAAACGACATTATGGAATAAGGCAACATTTAATTTTTGAGAATATAGTCCACGGATGAAAAAATTATTTTTTTAAAATATTTATTCTCAGACCAGGCCTGTTTATGCAAAGTCTGGCGTGACCCACTTCCACCCCTATGTCGGAGTGACATTTTATAGCCACTAGGCAATCCCATACTTAACTTTGAGAAGTGGATTAATCACCACCTCGACAGTAAATAACCTCGACAGTAAATACCCTCGTATGAGATCTAAAAAAAGTGGAGTTTAACTTAATTTATTTATGGTATTATATATGATATTAATTTTTAGTATAAAATCTAAAATTCAAAAAATTAATAAAATTAGTTTATTAAAATTTTATCACTAACTTATAATTAATATAATATTTATCATAACACAATTTAATTGAAATATAAATATAATAATATAATATTTTCAGATGTGTTATTTGGTAAACACCAAAAATTAAATATGAGAATTTATCTTACTCTTATCATGTGTTGCTCTTGTCTTATGCACCTTTATTCTATCATGTATATCAAACGAATTCTTAAAATATTACTCTCTCTCGTCCGTTTTATAAGATGCCTTCTATAAGATTTAGGGTTTGTTTGAAATCGTTTTGGTTTTTAGTTTTTAAAAATTGTATTACAAAATAGTTTTCAGAAACATTTTTTTTTAAAAAAATGAGAGGAGTTTTCAATATAAATTTGTATGTAAATTTAAAAAACTGAAAACTAAAAACCAAAGCATGTTTTAGATGTTTTCATATTTTGGCTTTTAAATACTGAAAAACAAAAAATATTCCTCAAAACTGTTTTTAAAAACTCAACGGCCAAACGGATTTTTTAGTTTTTTGTTTTTAAAAACAGAAAACTACTTTTAAAACGAGAAATCAAACAAAAAGTTGTTCTTTCTATGAGATGTAGTTGCTATAATATATTAATTTTCATTCTTTTTTTTTCCTCATTAAAGATTTTGATTATTTTTACTTTTTAATTATAATTGCACTTTATTCAATAAGAAATAAAATTAATATGTCATACATTTTATTTTAGAAAATTAATAAAATCAATTTAATTCTTTTTATTAATTTGTATAATTTAGTTAAAAATGTCTTATAATAATGATGGAGTATCAACTAACATCAGCTTCATACGTTTATCTATTCTTTTTAAGATTTATCTGCATAACAGGTAGCCAATCCATTCATATCATCAGTTGATTCCATATAAGAAAAATCTAACGATATTTACGAGATTTGACTATCGTGGACCTAAATATGTCCAGCTATTTTAGTTCAATTTATGGTACTTCCTTAAAATTGAAGAGTACTATATTTCATTTTTATTTTTTACTTAAATTAATATTTTTATAATAATAATAAAATAAACAAAATAAAATAATATAAAATTTAACTATCATAAAAAATATACAAACAAGCCCTGCTATATCCACATGGCATTTTGTCAATTTTTTTTATTTTCACATTTTTTTCTTTCTCTCTTTCTCTTTCTCTCATGCGACCCTCTCTTCCTCTCACTTTCTTGATCTCACTCTCTCACTTTCCTTTCTTTCTTCTACTTTTTCTTTATTCTTTTCTTTTTTTCCACTCACTCTCTCTTCCAATCTTCACAGAAACCATGGGCGTGACCGGAAAAAAATGATGATGACAAGATTATGGTAACTCTCTTTTTTTTCTTTTCTCTTCGTTTTTTGGTCTCTAATTCCGCTAATGTTTGATTGTTTTGGTTGAAGATTGTTTTTAGGTTTTAGATTGACTGATTATAGGCATGGAGGCTTGAGATGGGTGGAGGATTTCACAAATGGAGTGTGTTATTGGGGTTTAGGGTTTTTTTTTTTAAAATAGTTTATGAAGTTGTTCTAATACCTATCATCTGAACATTATTTTTTCACCACATCACATTTCATCTCTTCCTTTCATTTTTTCCTTTCACCTTCATTTTCTCTTTTTTACCCACTTCATTTTTTTTCCTTTCATTTTCATATACGGTAGTGCTGCTAAGAGAGCGAACGGAAAGTGCATAGCCTGTTTCAGCAAACACCAGCCCTAAATGAAGCATCAGGTATTGGAATGGATTGCGCCCTTTTTCTTCATCCCCTCTTTTTTCTTCTGTTTTTATTTTCCTCTGTATTTTGGACCGAGATATATTGCAAGATGAAAACTTTTTAAAACTAAAGAGTATTTAAATCCTTCATTCCTTCTTCCTTTCTCTCCCCTGTTTCTCCTTTTCATTTTTTTTATCCTTTTGGGTCTGCAAACTTTAGGTATTGGAATAATATTTTTTTTAAATATAATTTTCAGATTTTGATTTTAGAACATTGCGGCAAGTTGATGGGTGCATCTTTGTGAATAAGCTAAACAATTTCTTCTCAACTTTTACTTTAAAATTTTTTTTAAGAGTTATTGCATGTTTAATTTTTTTCTCAGTTTAGTTTATCTATTGTTTTCATTTTTTCTTTATTATTAAACCTTAAATTACACTTTTGTGCAGCTAACAAAGTGGGAAGAGACAAGTTTGAGTTGTTTACTTTGGTACTACTAATTTTTTATTTATTTATGAGACTTCTATATTTTTTTTACATACCTTTCTAATTTTATAATTTGTAATATTCCTAACTATTCTACCATCTATGTTACCAACAAAAAAAAATTAGCTTTTTGTTTATTTTTCTTTTATTTTCCAATTCTTTCTTTTAGCTAAGTATAAAGCATAAATATGATCTTGCATTGTTTTTTATTTTTCTTGGTTTTTTTAGTTTTAAATTTTTTTATGTATGTAAATCGTGATTGTATTTTTCTGTTACAACAGTATGAAATTAGTTATATGGGTATATAAAGATAAATGTTTAATGGTTGACCCTAAAATTATGCTGGCTGAAATCAAAAGATCCTAAAATTATGCATAAATTGATCGGAAGTGATTGTACGAATAAGAAATAACAAAATAAATGTGATAGCTAGCAATTAGTATAATAAAATTATCTAAAATAAATAAAATTAAATCACAGAATCTCAGCTTGATAATTCTAATTTTCTGTTTTGTGTTATAGAATGTATGTTTATTTAGTCATAATCTTTAAATATATTTGAAAACAAATTATCTAAATGCAATCAATATGTTTCAAATGATCAAAAAATGTTTTTAATTGCACCAATCCTATGAGAATAAAACAGATAAATTAATCACAATTTTAATTTAGACTCAATATCGGTTGAAATCCATTATTAGCAGAATTTATTTTTTATTCCTACTATAATAATAATAATAATATACATATTGAACTTATATTCATCAACCGGTTATTTTTGTTTATGAAAATATATATATATATATATATATATATATATATATATATATATATCACTACAAGAATGCAACAGTTTAGCTGCCAAAATAAAGCATCAGCCTCGAGGCGGACGCTAACTTAGTTGGTAGCGTCGGCCAAAACCGACATTAGGCCGACACTGCTGAGGACTTTTTTCGGTCTTATTATCAAATTGTGTCGGCCATAGCCTACACTATAATTTTTTCAAAAAAGCGTCCCCCATGGCGACACAACTTAGGGGATTAAAATTTACCCAAAATCTTCCTTTCACCCACCCACGCCTTTCACCAAGCGGTAAGCCTTTCACTAACCTCTGCTCCTTTCACGATTTCACCGTCCAAATCCTCCAAATCCACCAGAACCGTCCCTGACAGTGAGCTTCATCGCTACCGTCATAACCCTATTCCCTCTTCATCTTGCCTCAAAACCCCATTCATCAAAACCCTATTCCCTATTCCTCGTCGACGCACGCTCTCCCTATTTCTCTAAGGTTCGTTTCCTCCATTCTTGCGCTCTCCCTATTTCTCAATTTGCTGCTTCTAACCTGTCCTAAAGATCTGTCCCAATTTGCTTTGGAAATTAGGGTTCACAAAGGGGAACCGATTTTAAGGCATTGTAGTGGATATATGCAGTGCCTCTATTCTTGGTCCATCTCTCTAAAGGTTTGTTTCCCCTCTATTGTCTCTCTTTCTCATGTTTTCCCTATCTGGCAATCTGTAATATGTGTAATATTTTGAGAATTTTATGTTTTCTGTAAGGATTATTAAAGCATAGCATGATGCATTCTGTAAATTGTAAATTCTATAAATTAAGCCATTCTTGGAGTGTCACTCTCATTGTAAATAATTCTTGATGTATCACCCTGTTTCCTTTGTATTCCATTTATCAAATTGTGTTTCTATTCACTTTATTATGCTTCTTCCTATTCACTTAGCATGTTCATATTCATAGTCTTTATGCTATAATTTTTTTATAAAAAGTAGGATTTTATGTTTTCCACGTTTAGAGAATTTGAAGTGAGGTTTACTCATTTTATGTTTTCCTTGTCTTCGTATTTAGAGATGTTCAATTTTATGAGCTTTTCCTTACAAAACTCAAAATTCTGAAGCAACTTTCAATAATCCTTCTCACATTCCCATTTTCCTTTCGCAGTATACTTGATACTCAATCTGATATGTTAATACTCAATCTGCAAAGACAGAGATTCAATATGTGTAATATCTGCAATATGTTAATGCTTTGATAGAAGAATGTTACCATATTTTCAATTAAATGTATAATATTTTAGAGGAAACTATAGAAATTTGTTTCTGCTTATATATATTGTGAAGAAATTATTCACATTTTTAGCAATTCATACCAGTTTTATGCAGAGTGATATTTTTATAATGCTATGAAAATAGAACTCAGAGCTATACAGAGAAAACAGAAAGATAAGAATGAACTGAATCATATTCATTAACTGGTCTAGATGGAATGCTGGCTTTGAATAATGAATACCAATCACACTCACACACTTAACATATCTTAGATGAAGAGAAAGGGTTCTTCTGAATTTCTGATCAAAATGACCTCGAATGGGGACCAGCCTAATTGCATTAGGATATGATCATCATATGCACTGGTTTATGCCAAAATTCTTTTCAACAAAAATGCATTCATTGCATTACCTTAGCTGAATGCAGATATGGGTGAAATAGTATTTTTGGATATTACATTTCTGTGATGATGAATGATGAAACATGAAAAATATAATGGGAAAACAAGAAAAGAAAGGGAGTTGAGAAATATTTGCAGTTTCCTACATTTTATTTGACCATTGTTCTTACTTTAATTTATGAATCTTATTAAGAAAGACTTTGACTAAAGAAGACTTATTTTTTTTAGAAAGGGCTCAATTCAATTAGAAAGCAGGATATGTGTGAAAAGTGTCTATCTTGATTTTAAGGTATTGATTAATTCCATTCCATCCAAGCTGGAATTTCAAAAGATGAACATGACTCACTTGTAACTGGGATTGTGGTCAATGCATGTCACTATGTGAGAACTGCAGTTTATTCAATGGTGTCAAAATTTTGGTTTGGACCATCAAATATAGCTTCACTGTGTAACAAATTAATGTTAACAGCATAATAAGAGTGATAATGATATATGTTCATCACTGTGTAACTAATTAATGTTAACATTATATATGTTCATCACGTGATAATGCTGGAAATGATCCTTTTGAAGATTTTAGATTTCAGATGTCTTGTGCTGCTATGCTGCATTTTCATTTGATATTTTTGCTATTCGTTCACTTCATCACATTTCTTTGCGCTGAATACTTGTTACCTTCAAATTCTTTGATTCAATTTTCCTTGTTCATGTGCTGATATCGTGCTTTGTTTCAATTAATCATTGATTAAATTTCTTCCTTATTCATGAGCTGATGTCCTGCTTCTTGGTCCTCTTTATCGTGCGATGTTGACTCATTAATTTAAGCACATTTCATTGATTATTAAAGTTAATTCATCATCTGATGTCATATTCAAATTTCATTATATCATTCACAACTGATTTTACTTGAATATTGATCTAGCTGGAAATTTCCATTTGTTAGCGTCAATTCTTCAATCTACTAGACCTGCTTCTACAAGCGCTGATTTGCTGTAGTCCTTAAAATTATAATCACAAATTAATGCAGTCTTTGAAATAAAAAAAAATAGTTCTTCAAGTAAACAAGTAGTTTTTGTTTTGGCTGCATAGAGATGAATTAATGATAAGGCGTTTGGGTTGGTTACGTATATAGGCATCCATATAATAGTATATATGTATCATGATTATTGTAATTGAGGGAATAAAATAAATTGAAGTAGTGTGACGTGATGAACTGCTATTCAATAATCAATCAACTTCTATTTATATATCCTTCCTTGACCTTATATATATATATATATATGCTGCACAACATAATTACACACATACATGCTTATTGACTTGTGTGCACTGCGTGTATAAGTATATATATAGTGGGACAGATAGATGCATGCGTATTGCATTCAATGTTCATCATGCTCATCATGTATGTCCAGATCATATATAAAAAGTGTCTAACAAAATTATAATTACTTGCCACAAACTAGTCTTCTGATTCAGATTTTTATTTTTATTTATCCATTTCAATTTCAACTTTGTATATATATGTAACTCATTTTTTTTGTTAACTAGTAAGTAACCAAGTTTGAATGACCCCTGCATACTAGTATATACTACAGTAGTATGTACCTATTCATTGGAGTATATATCATGGAAATCTGGTTTAAGATGATTAGTAATTAAATTGTAGTATATATCATGGAAATCTGGTTTAAGATGATGAGTAAATTATATATCTGATAGCATAATATATATTATATTGTAGAAACCTGCTTAGGGAAGAGTTGGAGCAGTTAGATGCGAAGATGCTTGAGCATATTCAACGTCAGCTAGACTCTACCTTGAAGCAAATTAGGTCTAACAAGGTATATATACAAGCAACTAATTCACTGCTCACATGTCATTTTCTTAATTAGAAATTATGTTATATTGTAGTATGTGTGTCCTCTCTTTCTTCAAAATTGACTGTTACTTTGGCTAGGACATAAAATCTTGGACCATTTGGTATTTTTATATTTCGTGATTTTACTTGTCTAAATTTATCAAGGATTCAACTTTATTTTGATTCTGTTGAGGAATTTATATCGGGAAATATGTAATTCAACAGAATCTTACTGGAAAAAATTTCAATTCAAATTGCATAACCTGTTGATCTTCTATTTAATGTGAAGAAAATTGTCATGGATTCGACTTGATTTTGACTCTGTTGAGGAACTTATACCAGGAAATATGTAATTCAACAGAATCTTACTGAAAAAAATTCAATTCAAACTTCATAACCTTTTGATATTCTATTTATTGTGAAGAGACTACGAGAGGCTAAAACTTTAGACAGATTAATCATTAATAGATTTTGACTTATTGTGCAAATCATATATGCTGCTGAGAAGCTAGAAGCACACTAAATGTTATGTTGTTAATTAGCATTTGGCAAGATTCTTTGTTTTGCTGAATTCCTGTAGTTCACGTCTTGGAGATTATATATGTATGTGCTCTGCACCCAGTGCTTTCTTCCTTCTGGTTAGACTCTAGTGTATAACTTAGAATTTAATACTTTGGGTCTTGATTCTCTTTTTTCTTTTTAATAAGCCCGCCTGCATGGGTACTAGCTCTGAGGACCCATAGGTGTGTTTGTCCGCAAACTTCACGTACTAGATATCCGGTCTTTGGTGCAAAGGTGTATAAGATGTTTAGTTAAGTTTGACAATAGCTAAAATATAGTTATAATAGAGTATATCTTGTTTATAAACAAAACAAAATTATATCCTGTGTTTACTTTGTTTGCAAAGTTTGTTCCAATTTTTTTAATGCTCATGCATATGTGTATTTACAGCATAGTAGAGGTATCTGATTCCTTTTATTTGTCATTAAACAATAATCATGTAAAGCTTTATGATGTTTATTATACATAGCTGGTTTGGTTGTCCTGTCTTAAGTGACTTAAACTGGTTCCTATCTATGACTTATATTTTGTTTCCAATTTTCAATGATAAATTACCCAGTCACGTCTGGTGCATTTTATCTCTACCGTTTTGTGAATTGTGTTTGATGAGTTGCTATTTTTTTAGGAGGAAAGGTGGGGCTTTTGGAATTTTGTTTTTGTATAACGACATTGATTCTTGGGAAACTATTAGTGTGTTTCTGCTGCTGTGTTGTGTTCTGTATTTTCTTTTGTTCTTGATTTGTTTCCTGTACCGGATTAATAACACTTCTTGTGTTGATTTTAATATATTTATGTTTTGTTTTGTTGATAAAAAAAAGTTTTCGCTCTGTTTTACTGAACATTATGGAAACTATAACTAAACACACTTGATTGCATTGCATGCGCATCCACTGTTAGCAGTCGGCACTACTCTACCTACTGTTATTTGGTCTATATGTTTTTGTAATACTCTATGCAGTAGTCTCAATTAAACAGAGGTAACAAGTAACAACAAAGTAGTTCATTTCACTTTTGGGCACATGTTGGTCAAATTAAACATTGATTACCTCAAAATAGTAAAAATAAATTTGAAGGGGTATGAAAGTTCGAGGCAAATTGATAAATATTAGCTAGTATATGTGGTCATGCATCATGTATGTATTGAATTTTGGATCCCTGGGAATATATGTCCTTAGGATTTGTTTATTAATTATAATAACTGCAGCTGGTTCTCGTGTTTCCATTGTTCTGCTCATGTGAACAGTGTTTTCAATTTTGTCTTGTTACTTATTACTTCTCCCACTTTTGATATTATTATGTATTCTATTTTTATTTTTGTTTTGGACAATCAGAGTATAGGAATATGCTAGAGTCACAAGTTGCAGTCACTCAAGAGGTTGGTGGGACTTCGATAGACTTAACAGGAGTGTGGGTCAAAGTGGCGGGTAGGAGAAAAGGCAGGTGTTATGGCACCGCTGACTTGGCTCCAAATGCTCGACGTGGAGTTTCTACATTACTTAGTGACTCCCATGCACCTCCAGCTAACAGTAGTTCGCTTGCTGAGGAAGTGGTGCAGAGGGCTGCCCGTGTTGGGGCGGAGATGCAGGAGATGCGAGAGATGTGGCGGGAAGTGTTAGATCATCAGAGGTCAGGAGCAGGTTCTACTAGTGTTAGCCAGGCACACCCTGATTACGATCAGAGTTTGGATGAGGAGCCATTGGGACATGATGCCAATGTTCCAATGCAAAAGCGTGCCTGTCGTCGCTGGCTTTGGTTATTTATATTAACACTATGAACTTTTTTTAGATTTAACTCTTGTTTACTTGTAGATAATTTTTGGAAATGTTAGCCTCTTGTAGACTTGTTTACATGTGTTAGGTTGTGTTTATGAACTAGTTTAGTGAACCTATATATGAAATATGAACTAGTTCAAGTATTAATGGATCGGTAGCGTCTGTCTTTTTTAATTTGTGTCGGCCTTACAAGAAAAACTTAGCGTCGGCCTTTTAATTAATTTTGTCGGTTTTTAAAAGATTTGTGTCGGCCTAATAGGTAAAAACGTAGCGTAGACTTTTTATTCAGTATCGTCGGTTTTTTAAAAAATTGTGTCGGCCTAACCGTAAAAAACTTAGCGTCAGCTTTTTAATTAGTAGCGTCGGCCTTTTTGAATTTGTGTTGGTCAACCGTTTGCGTCGGTCATCCCTTTTTGCGTCGCCATTTGCGTCGGCTTTGACGGCCACAATGTTGCGTCGGCCTTAATTCCGACACAAACTTTTGTGTCAAGGCATTTAGCGTCGGCCTCGACACCGACACAAAGCCGACACTAACTAGTTGTGGCGTCCGCTTTTCTGTGTTTGCGTCGACTTTTGACCGATGCTAATAGACTGTTTTCTTGTAGTGTATATTGTCTCTCATAATAACAAATAATGATAATTATTATTTTTTTTTTAAATGTAAGATCCCAGAATCATCATCAGTTCCATTGTTGGAATTGAACCTTGCCTAAGGAAGGAGTTTTTTGGTTACACCAAGTTAACTCTATAATCATCATTATATAGTCCTTTATCATAGTTGTGGAGTAGACTTGATAACTTTGGATTCGGATCCAGTCAATTTGAGGCGCGAACTGGATAATCCAGTTGAAGCCTTTATAACCCTTAGATCACACTATATAATCTATGTCTCACATGTGAAAATGTTTCATTTTTTCCCTTGCTTTTTTGTTGCACTGGATAATTGCCCTTCAAAATTTACCCAACTAGATTGATGGTGCTCAAACTTCAAATTTCTTCTCCTCTATTCTCTTCTATTGAACTTTTTAGAGACCCAAAAAATCTTTACACAAGATACAATATTAATTAAATAAATAATATATGTTGAGAATAATTTTAATAAGGTTAAATTAATTATTTGAGTAAACCCTCAAATTAGTTGTAGGTGTCATGCAGATTAATCCTGAGATTATGAAAATTTCAAATTAGTCCCTGATATTACTAAAAATCATTCATTATAGTCCTTTTCTATTTAGTTTTTAAATGTCGTTTAATAAGTAAAAGGACTAAAATGCATGTTGTTTTGTAATGTCAGAGAATATTTTGAGGTTTTTAAAATTTAAGGAACTAATCTGCATGACACATACAATCTCAGGGACCAATTTGAGGGTTTATTCTTAATTATTTTGTCCCTACACTTATTATTTATAATCGTTTTAATCTATATACCTAAAAAATATTTGTTTTAGTCCATATATGTCTAGGAATAAATATGATTAAACCTTTTATGTATAGAGACTAAAAAAAATGTGTGATAAATATGAGGACTAAATTATCAATTTAACCTTTTAATAAATATATCAGTCAATAGTTAATTTGAAAAAAAAAAGGTAAAATAGGACTAAACCTTCTGGTAAGTCATCAAATGATTTTAATATTAGCAAATTATATTCCTTCAAATCGGTGTTACTAATTAAGGGCTTGTTTGATATCTCTTTTTTAAAACAGTTTTCTGTTTTTAGAAACAGAAAACTAAAAAACTCGTTTGGCAGTCGAGTTTTCAAAAACAGTTTTCGAGAACAATTTTTGTTTTTCAGTATTTAAAAACTAAAATACCAAAACATCGGAAACATGTTTTGGTTTTCAGTTTTCAGTTTTCTGAATTTACACACAAACTTATATTGAAAACCGCTCTCACTTTTTTTAAAAATTATTTGTGAAAATTGTTTTATAATACAATTTTTAAAAACTAAAAATCAAAATTGTTCCAAATAAATCCTAAGTCTATCTTTTTATATCTTTTCATGAAAACTATGTTCAAGCTCTATTTTGCATTGGCTAGCAAATGATGTTGATGTTCAAGCTCCAAGTTATTGGGTAAAAAATTAAAGAAGATACACGGACTAATATTTTTTTGGGGAAAAAATAAAGTAACCATTATATGAGTACAATTCACCTTCTCATATTAAAAGTATCAACAAAAATGTTATGATGAATCAAATTTGATAGATCAAAGTTTTTTTTATCAAATGTACAGTCTTAAAAAATGGTGCCCACATCAAAAAATGATACCCACATCAAAAAAAAATTTCTTTCTCTCGTTACCCTTTAAACCAGTCCCAGTCATCCCTCTTTCTCTCCCAACAATCATCATCAATACTCAATATTAAAGAGGTTCAAAATCTGGATATATATTTTTCAGAACTGATTTATTGCAGCTAGCTATTTTTTATTGACAGTTACGTTAGATGCTTTGTTCCCAAACCAGACCACAAGTTATTGAGGAATTGCGGTCGATTTTTTGGCTTGCTATTGAGGAAGTGTGAAAAATAAGAAAGCTTTCTATTGTATCTTGTGTAAAGATTTTTTGGGTCTCTTGAAAAGTTCAGTAGAAGAACAGAATAGAAGAGAAGAAGTTTGAAGTTTGAGCACCGTAAGTCTTGTTGGGTAAGTTTTGAAGGGTAATTATTCACTGCAACAAAAAAGCAAGGAAAAAAATTAAACATTTCCACGTGTCAGGCATAGATTATATAATGTGATCTAAGGGTTATAAAGGCTTCAACTGGATTGTCCAGTTCTCGCCTCAAATTGACTGGATCCGAATTCGATAACTTCGGGCAGTGAAACTGTTCATTTGTCACAACTTCCTTTTTATATTTTCAAGGTATGATACTTTTTATTTTTTACTTTTCCATTTTTCATCATGATTATACAATTTTATTTTTAGTTTCTCTATTTCTTTAATTTAAACCTTTAAAACCACACATACAATTTTTCCCATCTCCTCATACTCTCATACTCCTTTTTGTCTCTATCACAAGTTAAAACAGTAAAAGGAGAAAAATACTCAAATGCAAAAAAGAAAAATGAAAATATAATTATCTCATTCTATTTGTTATAAATACCTGTTATTAATTTGTTTGTTACATTTTGCTATACTGCTGGATACAGATGCTGAGATATATGGACAAAAAAAAATTGCTGAAATATAAAACTTGGTTCAACTATTCTTTTGATTGTGTTTATCATATTAAGCAATTGAAACTAATTATTAAGCAATTAAAACTAATTATTAATTTCTTCTTCTATTTGATACATCTATTATTAGTAATTTGATTGATTGATTCTAAATCATCAATGCAGGTGCAACGAAAGCAAATTTGATTGTATTTATCATTCTAATTCATATTATTTATTAACTCCTGTAGTTTTTTGTTACAACTTTTGTTATATAATTTGTCTCTTATAATTTTTTCTTTTAATACAGCTACAAAGCAATTAAAGTTGCTTCAACCATTTTTTGGTTGTTTCTACTATGGCCACTTTAATTATTTTTTTTATAGATAATTGTACATTTTAATATTAAGTAATGTACTCTATGTACGGAGTACGGGAGTTTGGCTTACACAGTTAGTAAAAAAAGAGAGTCTTGCTAAATAATTAACGTAACTATTTAATTATGGCCAATGATTAATTAAATAAATTTTTATTAAATGAATTTTAAATAAATTAAATAAAATAGTGTTAACTATTATTTGACAGCATTGCTGATTAAAAAAAGAAAATATTACTAGCCTACGGATAATGACTAAAGAATTAATAAATATAAAGTACTTAATAAATTACTTAATAAATGTATATACATGCAATGAATATAAAGTCAACAAATGTATATATTTTTATTAAATATCACCATTATCACCGACTCATATATATTTTTAATACTTAATTTTTTAATATATATCTTATTAATGGAAAAAATTTTAATATGTATTTCTAAATTTAATTTTAGCCTGAAGTTAACAAAATTTTAATTAATTTAAATATAAATTTAATTTTACTTATATTTAATAATTTATTATAATATAATATAATATATTAGTTTTAATTATGTTATCAATTAAATAAAGTAAAACATGAACTTTTAGTTATGCCATGATAAATTATGTCTATTTGGTTATACTGTGATTTATGTTTATTAATTAAAAAGCAATACATATCATTTTAATCATTCAAAATATTGTAATCTTAATCATAAATATATGATAAACATGTCATGAAAACACGTAAGACAAGAACAATAATCAAAGGACAATAACCCGTATACACATTTACACAAGTATCATACTATATTTCACACTCATATATATTAGTTGGTTGAAAAATATGTTCATGTAACTATATTATCCTACTAAAACCACAGTTACACTTACATATATTTTAAGTTATATACATTTAACCAATAACTCGCAATTACATAATAACATTAATAAAAACAATTACGATAACCCTGCGCACGGATATCGCATTAGTTTTTAATAAAAAATAAAAAATATGGTACACCCAAACCCTACAATGACCTCAATACCATTTAGGTCCCCATGTTAAACGCATCCCCTATTTTTCTTGGGGTTAGCCGAAAGAAAACAGGAACAGAGGGCCGAAAAGAGGTGCGGAATATAAAACGGCGGTGCGGCAGGTGCTTCCGGCGAGGGCTCAGGTTGGCCAAGCGGTAGGAAGGCGTGGTTTTCGGTGAGGAAGGCGGCGGTGCACGGCTTGGCGGTGATTCTCGCGATGGCAGGTGGAGGTTCACCCGTGAATGTGGAGTCACACGGTGGTCTGACGGCTACAGAGCGGAGGTTTGCGGAGAGGGGTGAGGGTTGCGCGGCGGTTATTGCTGTTCGGCGGATGAAGCTCGCGGTGTTCTGGCGAGGTCTGGGACTTGCGATTCTTTTGGCTTTAGCATGGGTGATCATGGTTCGGGGGCGAAGGAAGAAAGAGTACGCATGGGTGTGTGCCTTGTTTTTCTTCTCTTTACCTTTGATTTTTTATGTTTTTACTGTATTATGTGTCTCAAAAAAGAGTAATAATTCTCAAACACCCTATTTTGGAGTGTATGAGTGGTGAAGGTCTAAAGGAAGGGAGGGATAGAGAGAAAAAGAAAAGAGAGAAAAAAATGAAAGATATGATAAACAGTATGATAGGAAAAGAAGAGAGAAATAGAAGAAAAAATAAGTGAAAAAATTAGTAGAGATAAATAGTAGTGATAAAAATATATTTTTGGTCTCAAAACTACATGCGGCATCTTTAAATTGAGATTGAAATCACGTGATAATAGTGTGTCTCACACGTAATAAAAAGTGATATTATTATTATTTTTTTTTATAACGTAGCAACATGAATTGTGTCAATCATTTATGTGTAGGGACATGAAATGAGCCACCATTGATTTGTGATTTGATTTGATTTGAGCTCTTCGGAGTGATCCATCTTGATATACTATTCATATTTAGAGCACGATAATTGTTATATGCATCTTCTGTTTACACAAACCGTCTATTTTTTGAGGTGATTTTTCAAATTAATTCTATAATTAGTTTTGTTTTGGAAGGTGAGTGGTGTAAGTAGAAAAAAGAGGGGCTGCAGAAAGCAACCCCTTAGAGCACATGAGTTCAGTATAGAGAAGAGCCATTGGTTGTCCAAAAATAAGAAGTATAGAGAACCATTATGATTTTAATTTTACCCATTAGTTATTGCCTCAAAAGTCAAAACAAAAATAAATAAAAAATATTAATAAAAGTCAGAAAAACGTGTATACAAAAGGTCAACGTGGTGGATGATGCAACTACACAATAACATAAATATGTATTATAATAGAAGACCAAGACTTTGTAACAGAAGACCAAGACTTGCCTTTTAAATTTGGAACTTAGAATGAATGGTCACTGATCACCTGTTTAACAACTAGTCTTTGCTGCCTTATGTTTTGTAGCTTTAGTGATCAGGCTTCATAGAAGCAATTTGCAGTGCGAAGCTTGTGCTGAAGTCCAAAACATAAGGTAATCATGGCAAAATATTTTACTATTGTCAATCACAAGTAACCTTTATGAGTCACAGTAGCTTTTTGTTTGGTTTGCTTTTGCAATATTCACATTCTCTAAGATTATTTCGTTAGCTTTTTCGAGTGTGCACTAGATTGTTTGTTTATTCTGTAACTGCTCTTAAGTTGAAGTTTGAAGCCTTAGATCTATAATCTTCAATTCTGAGATGCAAGGTCCGCAACATCTACATATGAATTTGTGTTAGACTTTAACTAAGTAATGAATTATTGCTGGAACATGATGAATAAGAAAAGAAAAAGAGATATGAGTAATAATATACTTCTATTCCATTCTGCAAATATAAATTCACATAGGTATTTGAAACTAAAAGTTAAACAGCATCAATTCCATTTTCAGTTTTTTCACACAATTTAAGATACTCAATAATAAAAAAAAATCAATAATTTTTTAAACTATTAGTCAGACTTTCTTAATTAAGCTAAAATGTTACAAACACCTTATAAATATGGATTGTTTTAATGAAATATTCTACTATACTAATTCACTAATATAACTTGGTGAACCCACATAACAATTCATAGTATTCTTTTTGAAAACATTGTGTGTTTGTGACTAATTATAACTTGTTAATCTCTCTTAAGTTCAGATTAATTGAGTGGAGTGAAATTGATGGAATACCTTTTCGGCTTTGCGTCTTCCATTTCAAGAGATTTGGTGTGTGGAGCAATTGATCAATTACGCTATCCATGTTGCTTCAACAACTTCGTTAAAGGTCTTGAAAAAGAAGAAGGCAATTTGATTGTAACAAGGGACAGCGTCCAAGATCGTGTTGCTCAAGCCAAGAAACAAACCAAAAAGACTGCTGAAGTTGTGGATAAGTGGTTGAAGGATGCCAATGCTGACATAGACAATGTGGCTGAGTTACTAAAACAAGCAAGAATAAAAAGGAGCTTTTGTCTGAACTGGATTTGGAAGTACAATCTAGGCAAGAATTTAGCAAAGAAAAAAGATGATGTTAAAACCTGCGTTGAAGAAGGCAGAAGATATATACAAATTGAACGGCCTGCTTCACTTCCAGGCTATCATTCTTCTGAAAGATGTTGGGAATTTGATAGTAGAAAATCTGCTTACGAGGAACTTATGACTGCGCTGAAAGACGATGAGATTAACATGATTGGATTGTATGGGATGGGAGGCTGCGGTAAAACAATGTTGGCATTGGAAATAAGGAAGAGAGCAAATAATGTTTTTGACCAAGTTCTTTTTGTGCCTGTGTCTAGTACCTTAGAAGTCCAAAGAGTCCAAGACAAAATTGCAAGCTCACTCGAGTTTGAATTCCAGGAAAAAGATGAAATGGACAGATCCCAGCGCTTGTGCATGAGGCTTAGTCAAGAAGATAGGATACTTGTGATTTTGGATGACGTGTGGCAAATGCTTGATTTTGACGCCATAGGGATTCCCTCTCATGAACATCATAAAGGTCTCAAGGTTCTCATCACCACTCGATCTGAAGCAGTATGCACTTTGATGGACTGCCAGAAAAAGATTCTCCTTTCAATCTTAACCAATGACGAAACGTGGACTCTTTTCCAAAAGCAAGCTCTTATATCTGAGGGCACTTCTAGTACTGTAAAGCATTTAGCCAGAGAAATTTCAGACCAATGTAAAGGATTGCCTGTTGCCATTGCAGCTGTGGCTAGTAGCTTGAAAGGCAAGCCTGAGGTGGAATGGAAGGTTGCATTGGATAGATTGAGAAGTTCCAGACCGGTCAATATTGAAAAGGGTTTGCAAAATCCTTACAAATGCATGCAGTTAAGCTATGATAATTTGGACACTCAAGAGGCTAAGTCACTTTTGTTGTTGTGTTCAGTATTTCGAGAAGATTCGGAAATTCCACTTGAATATTTAATCAGATCTGCAATAGGACTTGGCATAGTTGGAGAGGTTCGCTCATATGAAAGTGCCAGGAACGAAGTGAGCACAGCTAAAAATAAGCTCATAAGCTCTTGTCTGTTGTTGGAGGCTAGTGATGGAAAATGTGTCAAGATGCATGACTTGGTTCGTGATGTAGCTCACTGGATAGCAGAGAATGATAATAAGGTGATTGAGTGTGGGTTAGAAAAGGATGTGACTTGGAACACTTCAATAAAATATCTCTGGTGTGAGAAAATTCTAAATGATTTGGATTGTTCTAATCTCGAGTTTCTCTGCATACATGCATATCCAGAAACTTCGTGTGAAATTTTCAAAGGAATGAGAATGCTCAGAGTTTTGTTTCTTTACAACAAGAGATGGGAAAGAAGGCCACTGTTGACAACGTTGTTGAAGTCTTTGACAAATCTCCGTTGCATACTCCTAAGTAAATGGGAATTAGGTGACATCTCATTTGTGGTAGATATAAAGAAACTTGAAAGCCTTACCTTGCATGATTGTTCATTCCATGAACTACCCGATGATATGGTTACACAACTGACAAACTTGAGGTTGTTGGATTTGTCAGAGTGTGACATGAAAAAGAATCCTTTTGAAGTGATTGGAAGACACCCTCAACTGGAAGAACTGTACTGGGGTGATCGTCGATCAAAATTGGATTTCTACAATGAACACGCTGCTGAATTCTTCAAATTGTTTAGAGTCCCCCAGGCATTGCGAAGGTATCATATACAATTAGGACTCAAGTTTGCAGGTTTCCAACAAGAGTTTATCAATCGTCACAAAACTTTATTTCTCAGTTATTTGGATACATCTAATGCAGCAGTTAGGGATTTAGCCCAAAAAGCAGAGGTTTTGTGTCTAGCAGGTATTAAGGGAGGAGCCAAAAATATTATTCCCGACATATTTCAAATAGAAGGAGGAATGGGTCATTTGATTGAGCTTCTGATACGTGATTCAGATAAGATAGAGTGCCTTGTTGACGCTAGCAACCACTTGAGTGAGTTAGGAACTCTTTTCTCTAAGTTGCATTGGCTAAGAATTGAGAGCATGAAAAATTTAGGAGCTTTATGCTGTGGCCGTTTGCCTCCTAGTGGCCATTTTGAGAAACTGGAAGACCTATACTTGAGTCATTGTCCAAAGCTGACATATCTATTCACGCTTGAGGTTGCTCAAAATCTGGTACGGTTGGAAAAATTAGAAATATTGTCCTGTCCTGGACTAAAGCATATAGTTACCGAGGATGACAGCAGAGAGGAGAAAAGCACAGATGATCACAGATTATTGTTCCCAAAACTAAAACAGCTCTATGTAAGAGAGTGCGACAGGCTGGAATATATAATCCCAATCACTTTTGCTAATGACCTTGTACAATTGGAGTGTTTGGAAATTGTATCTAATCGTGGGTTGAAATACATATTCGGTCAATGCACGCATGTTGGTCAGAATTATAAGTTGGAGCTTACTTCCCTGGAAGAGCTTACGCTTATTATGTTGCCGAATATCATTAGCATTTGCCCTGAAATTTGTTACCCACGTGGCCCTCTTTGCGGCAATTTAGTTTGCAGAATTGTCCAGGATTTTCCATTGTGTCTATGAATACTTGCATGGCCTTGCATAACAACCAGATAATTAATGAAGCTTCGCTTCTAACAGTGCAAAACATAAAACAAGTTCGGGTTGAGAACTGTGAGTTAGAAGGTATCATTCAGCTTGTGGGACTATCCATTGATGGAAAACAGGATTCATTGACATCTTGTTTGGAAATGTTGTATTTGGAGAATCTGCCTCAGCTGAGGTATATATGTAAAGGTGATATGCAATCTGTGAACCTCCAAAATCTTCAACAGATGGAGTTAAGTGGATGTAGAAAACTAAAATCCATCTTCTCAGCTTGTATCGCAGCAGACCTACCTCTACTGAAAGCGCTCAAGATACAAAACTGCAATCAGCTACAGCAAATCATTGAGGATGAGGATGGTCAAAAATTAGGTACGCGTTGCATCTATTATATTATTATTATAGACTTATAGTATTAGTTAACATATGGGATTCTTTCATGGCCTTTTGTTACCCGAAGTGATTCTTGTGATATAAAGTACTGTTAATTCAATTAGATGAATAATTGATCTATCATTTCTTGTTAAAAGAATTGAATATGTGTGATTTACTGCTTTTCAGGACCTTTCAATTTGTCCAGCCTTGCAAGGCTAACGATAAAATCATGTCCGATGTTGAGTTCAACCGGTTCATTGTTCACTGCATCAACTGCAAAAACTTTGACTTCGTTGGAAGAATTGATGATACAAGATTGCCATGGTTTGAAGCATATACTAGTTCATGGAAGAGCTAGAATAAATAAAAAGGACGAAATACTTCAGATCCTTCAGGATGATCATGACTTGTTTCCAAGTTTGAAAAAGTTGAGCATTAAAAGATGTCACTTATTGCAGTATACATTCCCCGTCTCATTTGCTAGGGGCCTAGTGAAATTGGAAACTTTAGAAATTGCAGAGACCCCTGAGCTGAGATATGTATTTGGACAAAACATTCATTATTCCCATCAATATCAAAACAAGATCCAAATTGAGCTCCCTGTTTTGGAGAAAGTCGCACTCTATAGTGTACCAAATATGCTAGGCATTTTCCCAGAAAATTATGCTGCAACATGTTCATCTTTGCAATTGCTTGTAATGAATGATGCTGGGCTGTCCACTCTGTCTTTCAATAATTTGACGGTTGATTCAGAAGCTGATCATAGTTCTAAAGCGGTATGACTCTCTGTCTCCTTCATTATCACACTGCCTCTCTGTCTTTCATGTTTTGAGCTTTTATTTTTAGTACTATATACTATATTGCAGGATCTAAGCCTGAAAGAGGCAATAGAACTGTCAAAATTGATTCGTTATATTCGAATAATTTCCTAACCAGTTCACAAGCTAATGGGAGTGGCTTTGGGGTCATTGCTTATGAGCATGCCAGTATTTCTATTTAATCATTGTCCTTAAGATGTAAAATATTAAATATACATATCAGACTTAATGGTTAATATACTTTTACAGGATACAGAGGCAACAAGTATGATAATCAAGAAAAACTTAGTATCTGTTGTTATTGAGAATAGCTCCAAAATTGAAGGCATTTTTCATCTGAATGGATTTCCTTCCATTGGACAACATATGGCTTCGTGGTTAGACTTAGAAGACCTAAAGTTGGTCAATTTACCAGAGTTAAGGAGTGTATGGATGGGTGCAAAACATTTTGAGAGCCTTAAAGTTCAACATCTTACTAAGCTACACATTTGCAATTGTCCAAAGCTAAAGGCTATCTTCTCTGCCTCTGTCTTGAGAACCCTACCTCTGTTGAAGATCCTGGTGGTTGAACATTGTGAGGAGTTGGAGCAAATAGTTGAGGACGACGAAGAAAATGAAAATGCCCCAAGTCCTCAATGCCCAAACGAATGCGTCTCACAACTTAAGTTCATTCTTGTCACTCACTGCAACAACATGAAGTGTCTGTTTTCTATGTCCATAGTTCACAATTTTCCAGAATTAGAGTACCTAATCTTGAATCAAGATTCTAGTGTAGTGCAAGTGTTTCAAGGTGAACTAGGTTGGGGAGAAGGGAAGGTGGAGGTCGTGCTTCCTAAGCTGAAACATGTAATATTAATGCAACTGCCAAACCTCATTAATATCTATCAAGGAATTGAGTTGCAGACACCGCAAAATCTTTTTGTGCACAATTGTCCAGTGTTCTCACTAACTTCAACTACTACTATTGAGGATATGCTGCAATCCTCCAATCCTGGTATGCATTCTACAGTATCTTATGGTTCTTGATACTTTTGGGCTTCGGTGATTTTTATTAAGATGAAGTCCCACATCTACTAGAAAGAGGGTCACCATAGAGTATATAAGTGGTGGGACAACCATCTTCTTATGAGTTAGCTTTCGAGAGTGAGTTAGGTCAAAACTCAAAATTTAATAATTTTCATCCGGATCACAAGGGGCCAATAAAAAGTGTTAAAAATATCCTAATCAGTATTGAAGATCAGAAATTAACATAACTTAATCTGAATATTAAACAGCTATGTATGTTATTCACACATCAGTAACACATACCAACATACAGTCTCACACACACACCCACGCCCCAGTTCTTCACGCCAACATTTAATCCTAGGTCCTTTGTAAACCACCCAACAAGTTCCTTCACTTTTAGTATGTTTAACCTTCAATTTGCTGCTCCATTTATTCATTGTCTTAATTTATAATTTGTACTTCAAAATATCCTAATCTTAGCATTTTTTTATTTTAGATAAGGATATTGATTTCTTTCTCCGTCCTTACTTACTCGGCGTAAGTGGTATCATAACAAAGGGTTACGAGTTTCTTACTTCAAAGGAAGAAAATAAAGGGACACAGGATTTACGATTGTGGGAGCAGAAACGGTCACCCATACCTTTACTGAACCTGACTGAGGTAAGGTTTATATTTTGTTTTTTCTCTGTCTCTTTTAAAAAAGTAGACTTACTAGATGGAGAAGAATTTAATTAGACTAATATATATATATATATAAATCTAATTAAAAAAAAGAAAAAAAGATAATGATAGCTTACTAGGCGAACCTATCATTTGCACTTCACAGAATAATGAAAGAAAAAGGACAACAATTGTTGGTGAAATTCCAGCATCAGAGAAACCAGGAGTTCCAATTTCTGATTCACAACTAAGCAAGCCATCTCTAACTTCTTCAGCAGGTCCTCTGCATAAATTACCTTGGAATGTAAGTTTATTGAGCTTCAAAACGGATTTCAAATTAGTTAAGACTAATTTAAGGGTGTTTAATATTTCAAATTTGATGGATCAAGATTCAACCAGTATGTTAGCTCTATAAAATTTCCCAAAAGTAGTTTTTGCTACCACTTTATTTAGGGATAATTACACCATCCTCATGAGATTTATGCTTATTGGACTTATCTTCTTCTAGTTTTTAAAATTACACTTACTCCAGAGAAGAGGGTAAGTGTAATGGAATTTCAAGAAGTTTGTGTAATTTCAAAAACTAGGAGGGGTAAGTATAATAAATGCAAACCTCAGGAGAGGTTGATGTAATTATTTCTTTTTTTTAATATTTTTCTTCTAGAATTTATACAAGTGATAATGATAAAAACAAGTAAGCAAATCTACTCAGCTTCCTGTGCTAGAATTAATCATCCATATCCAAATGCAAAAGGAAAATATAAACACCAAATTAATCATTGAACTTGAACACGATCTTCAAAAGTGTCCCCAAACTAAAGAAGCCACATCTATCCATGATATATCCAAATGCAAAAGGAAAATATAAACACCAAATTAATCATTGAACTTGAACACGATCTTCAAAAGTGTCCCCAAACTAAAGAAGCCACATCTATCCACGATATACTAATTTTTCGAGCATATATTAGTTTCTAAACTTACAACTTGTCAAATATATTGGTCTCCGTCTGGGGACTAAGTTGGCTATTCACCCTTGCACGATACATCAAAAAACAAAACATCTACGGTGAATTAGTTTTTGAGGATCAACAAGTGCTTTGCAAAACAATATAACCACTGAATTTGCTGAAATTAATATCCCGTGTGGTGTAGAATGTTGAGGACATAATGATAGACCACATTCAAGAGGAGGCTATATCAGAGGAAGCTATGAAAGTGAATTTCTGTGGTGATGTGGAAGGCACTAGCTTGATTAGTATAGTTGCGGCTGACACAGAAGCTAGAGATGAGGACATTCCACAAGATTCCCTGGTAGTTCCAGCTCATTTGGAGTCTGCTAGCTCACAGTCAGACCCATTAGAATCTCAACATAGACCAGATACACATGTAAGTTTATAATTTTGTTGTGTGTTGCATGTGTTAAAAGTCCCACATCGGTTAATGATATGACTATTGTTGAGTTTATAAGGGTGTGACAATCCTTATCTTACTAGCAACCTTTTGAGAGTGAGTTAGGCCCAAACCCAAACTGTAAGAGTATGTAATTGACCTTTCTGACATTTTGGTCAGCCTAAAACTAATGTTGCCTTGTTTTTGAATAATTAATTAGTTGCCTCAAGAGCGGGAGCAAGAAACTGAAGTACTGAATATTCAATCTGAGTTTAAATAAATAAATTTCATGAACTTGTTACTGTTACATAGTTTCAGCAAACGATTTGTTTCTTTGAATGTTTATGGCTTAATGCTAATTATTCCTTTGCTGTATCCTTTCTTCTTATTTTTCCCAGGGCGAAATAAAGCTCAGCCAAACTGAGAAATATAGGAATATTGGAGACTTTGGGGTGAATGATCTCATAAATTTATTTCAACCAGTGGAGGAAGCTGCAGAGTGTCCATCAACCAAATGTAATTTAGTTGTACAGGTCCTTGCCGACCTGGAAGATTCTCTTAAGATTCCATTAAAGGACATAGCTAACTCTGAGGCTAACAGCCTTCAACTTTTGACGGCTCTTAACTTCTTGTCCCGCCTTACTTTAGAAGACATGACTCTATCAGATGAACTTAAAGCTATAATAGACTCCATGCACAAAGAATTCCCTAGCATTTTATGTTCCTTCAAGCAAGCATTTGCTACCACTGACAAGTTTGCAGCTCTTGAAGCTCATGGAAACCAGGTAGCCCTTTCTCTTGTTTCCAGGTCAAATGAATTTATGCATGAGGCTCAACAAAAGGAAGCAGTTTTGAAGGAAAGGATCATTAGATTGGAGAAAGAAATTAAAGAATGTGAGGCTGACCTGTCATGTCTTCAAGAGGAAAAGAAGAAATGCATTGAAGGGTACAAAACGGAGTTTGAGAAAGTTATGAGAGACAAGTCAAGAATGCTGGAAGATCATAGAAAAGCCAGTCAAGAATTATTTGAGGTTGATTACAAATGGTCCGCTCTATGTAGCCAATTTGAGCATAACCGCATTGCTGCTAGAAATCCGTCTTAAGGATTTGTCTTCTGTTTTGCTTCATCAGGAATTGAATGAAGGTTATAACAAATGTTCCAATTTGCACCTCTCATATGGTTTAGTATGTATGAGTATCTACGCATGTATGTATGTGTGAATAAACTGGGGGCAGCTCTGCAAAATAATGGTTCATTTCCATATTGTCCTTTGGTCATATGTGCCAGGAAATGGGTATGGAAGTAATTCATTTGATGGAGTTCTATGTTTCAACCAGTTCCACCCAGGGGTGGGCATGGTTTGGATTTTTGAAAATCAGTTTCAAAATGGTTCAAAACTGGTTTTAAATTCAAACCGGTTTATAATCCAAAAACCATTTGGACCTATTTCAAATCCAAAAACTGGTTTTAAAAATCAATTTTAAACCAGTTTCTAATCTGTTTTACGCTGAAGCCGTATTTAGTCTCTGAATTTTTCAGAAAAGTTCAATTTTGTGCGAGATTATAATTATAATCTTAAGGACTTATGTGTATGGCTGAAAATCTCGAAGACTAATATAAACACCTTTTAAAAATTTAAGGACTTAAGTGCTCTTCACTTTTTTTATCTTTATTTGAATTTTTAGTAATGAATTTATAATTTAATTAAAAATAACATTTTTAATAAATAAGATAAAAATAATACAGCAAAAGAAATTAAAATAGTATACGTGAAAAGAATTAATGATGATTGTCAAGCTACTGGAAAGTTGTAACACTTGAGCACGTGACGTGGTTTCGGATTCGTAGAGCTTAAACCGATTTAAATCTGTTTTGGATCCAGAATTTTGGATTGATTTTTTAGATCCAATTTGTACAAAAAGTGGTATGGATCAAAAAGCCAAATTGTTTATTTTGAATTGATTTTTGATTTGGACTGGTTTGGTTTATAGTTTGGATATGGATATGTATAAATTTTGCCCACCTACACCTATTTAAGTGTGAGCTGCTACTTTTTGCACCATACATCACTCATACACGCACCATATTGTGCTATGTTTTTTAAAATTACCCATCCTACGAAATATAAGATTCCGTATGAGACACCCAAATGCACCACACCCATACAGAATCTGAGAATCCGTGTGATCATGTTTTAAGAATAACCTCCAATCCTAAAATTTTAAATTTCTAAGTTTACTTTTACCTCTCCCTCCTTTCTCTTTTTCTCTCCCTCGACAAAACTTACTCAAAGGAGTAGTACTAAAAACAATTTTAACACAACTCGAAACTTTATTTCTCAAGGAAATCCTCATATATTGGTGTTGTGTACTGCATTGTCACTTATTAGGTGAGTTTTTTTTTTCTCGATTTTCATTTCATTTCGTTTTTCTCCTAACTACGGTCTCCCTCCTGGTTTACGCAATGCCACGGATTCTTAAGTAGCCACAGAATTTAAGAATCCGTAGCTAACGGAATTTTAGAATTCGTAGTCATACGGAAATTAAGAATCCGCAGCTAACGGAATTTAAGAATCTGTTATAAATTGGTGATGATTACTAAGGCTTTTTGTCACCTTTTTTTATACGAATCATAGGATTAATTTGGTATTTGTTATGATGGATGACGAGGAGGGCCAAGGGTTTGAATGTAGACAAGATTTCGAAACTGATCACGTAATGTTGTAACCTTATTGTATTTTGTGAATTATTTGCTTGAACAAAAGATCACGTGGTTGTTTTGAACGTGTAGGTATTTCGCACGAGGGATGACCTAATTACTTGGGCTCAAGACATTGCAAGAAAAGGTGGATTTGTGATTGTAATTCAGAGGTAAGATAAGGGTGGTGATAGTGTAAAGAGGAGGGAATTTGTGACTTTGGGTTGTGAAAGAGGTGAGTCTTACAATAAATACGTTAGACCATTTAAACATCTAGTGACATGTACTAAAAAGTGTAAGGGCCCATTCATGCTTAGAGGTAGACCTCATGCAAATGCTGGAGGAGGGTGGGTGCTTTTGGTTGGAAACGGACGTCACAATCATGGAAGAACATATGTATTGGTGGGACATCCTTACCCCTCTCGGCTTAAATCACATGAGAAGGCCTTGGTGCAAGATCTCCAAGAATCTGGCGAAGCCAAGCAATATGTTGTCTGTAATAAAAGATCATGATCCAACCAACATAAGTACTCTAAAAACCATATACAATGAACGCGAACGCTACGGACGTCAAGTTAGAAGGTCCCGCACTGAAATACAATACTTGATGAAGATGATGGAATCTGAAGGGTATATGCATTATGTGAGGAGAGATGAGGAGACAGATATTCTGCTTGACATTTTTTTGGGTAAACCCAGTTGCAATTAGATTGTATCGCACGTTTAACATCGTGGTATGGATTGATACAACTTATAAAAGCAACAAGTATAAACTGCCATTGTTCGAAATTGTGGGGATAACTTCAACACTACTGACGTTCTCCATAGCATGTGAATTCTTGCAGTCTGAGCGTGCTGGTAACTTTACCTGGGCTTTACACAAGCTGAGATTAACATGAGAGGATATAGTACCACATGTCATTATCACTGACAGAGACCTTGCTCTCATAAATGCAGTGCGTGAAGTTTTCCCAACTTCAAAACACTTATTATGCCATTATCATATAAATAGAAATGTCCTTGCTAGGATCAAAGAACACTTCAAAGAGAAAAAGGAAAGGGAAGTGGAAGAGGAAGCTTGGAAAGATGTTGTTGATTCACCAACAGAAGCTGAATATGAATCACGGTTGGAGAATTTTCTTGGAGTTTGCAATGGGAAAACTAAATTTATAGATTATTGCATGAAAACGTGGTTAGTGAATCACAAGGAAAAGTTTGTTCACGCTTGGATAGATAATGTTATGCACCTTGATACCACTACTTCTAACAAGTATGAATTGTATTTCATAGATTTTGACTAATTCATCTTGTTGAATTTATGCACTTGTTGACTAATTCATTTTGTTTTACAGGGTTGAGGGTGCACATGGAAAACTGAAGAAGTTGTTTTACAGGGAAGTGGTAGGGGAAGCTTGGAAAGATGTTGATTCACCAATAAAATATGATGTTTTAGATGGTTGTATTTTTTTATCCAAAGCAAGATCAAACATTCTTCTTATGTTTCCCATATCATAAGCACTATATAAATCTGAGATAAATTATGAAAGTTATATTACTTTAAAGATCTTTTTTGGTTTTGGGTTAGAATTGAAGACCCTTTCAAATCCATTCATCAGGCCCGTTTTAATTTCAGTTAAGAAAATCACTGTTCATACGGATTTTAAAATTCCGTCAATACGGATTCTTAAATTCCGTATACTATTTGTCTTCAACCTATAGAACCTGCGCTCAACCAAATAGATGAAGCGCGATTTGAAGAAACCTTTAAAAATTACATAACAGAAAATGAAAGAGACATGGAACAGAGAAGAAACAAGAGAGAAATTTGTGCCATTAATTGAAGAAAGGAGAATAAGGCTTCCAAATTTAAGAAACCCTTGAACCCTAAAACAGAGAAGAAAGAGCAAAGAGACATGGAAATCTAACCTCAATGAAGCAAGATCACGAGATTTGAAGGAATTTTAAGGTTGCCGATGATAAATTTTGCTTCTCAGCCATTGATTAAGTCGACTTCGCCGCAGTTGATGGTAGAAATTGCAAAAACAAGAGAGTGGGTGGGTGGGTCGCAAGTTAGAGAGAAGTTGAGGAGAGAGAACAAATTTCAAATTACGATTGAAAACAGACTATCTAATTCCGTATGTTCACATGTGGTGTATCTGGGGTATATACAGAATCTTAAAATCCATAGTTGTAAATTCTATGTCATACGGAATCTTAAATTCCGTATGATGGGTAATTTTGGGAAAAAAATAGCAACGTGTGGTGCAAAAAGTAGCACCCTTAAGTGGGAACTAAACAGTTATCCACGCGCAAAAATGAACATATTATATAAATTATATTGTTTTTAAGTTATGAAGGTAAAAGTTAATTTATAAAATATTTCAATAATTTATGAAATTAAAGTTGTGCGTAATATAAGACAATTGTTGCATAACAATTTGAAATGGAATTTTTAACATGAAATTATGCCTTTGTTGGCTACAACCATTTTTAAACATATCATTATTTTTAGAAACTTTTAAATTTGTAATATACTTTTATAATTATCTTTCATTTACTGTCTTTGCGGGATGACTTCGTATCGAAAAATGTTGCATTTCATGCATTTCTTTATCTAAGCTTTGAATGAAGATTGTGTTCTCATTTGAGGATTGTGTTATTCGTTTGTGTTATTAGAATATTTTCAAAGCTTTATTTTGTTGTGCACTATTCGTGAATTTAGAAAAAAAAAATGTGTAAAAGAAGAATAAAAAGATATAAGACGGATGCATGTGTTAAATCATTTTTAAAGAAAGACTTTTGATTTTATTTTTAGGTGAAGTCATTTCATAGGTGAACAATTTAAATTTTTATGAACTAATCATCTCGTTATGTATTGAGGTTTTAAAAGTGATATTATTCTATGTTATTATTTTTTTGATATTTTCAAAAAACAAAATAAAAAATCTAAATTTAGTTACTTTTTTATTTATGTTTTTGATGATATTATTTGTGAAATATTTATTATATTTTAGTTTGTGACCAATAATTAGTTCCGTTGCTATTTATCATAAAATTTTGTTTTATTATTATTGTTTAAAAATAAGTGTAAATAGTTATTCAATTTGTGTTTAAAATTCTTTGATTCCTATTAGCCAATTTGTAAATGGTTATTTGTGTTACAGTTTTAAGTATTATTGTTTCTTCTATATGTAAACGGGTTAGAGTACCCCCTGTGCTCCATTCGATTAATTTGTTTTGATATGAAGTTAATTATTTGTTTTGCTTTTCTTTATTTTTGTTAGAATTTTTTTTTGAAATGGACACAACAATCTAGTTTGAGTTGTGTGATTGCACATTGTCCTCAAGGAATTATTCGGGAACTAGTGAGTATATAACAACCATAACCCAGGAACTTATGAGAGGGAAAGAGAGAATGATAAGTGAAAAGGATAAGTGAAATATATGAGTTAGGCATTTTTGAGAGTGAAGGGGAATTTTCCTTTTATAGAGTGATCACAGTTAATTTCTATGTGTCGTTAATAACAAAGCTTGGATAGTGGAACAAAATACAATACTTGGACGGTGAAGTTGAAAACTATGTGATTATTAAAATTTTGAAATAGTCCCAAAAATACAACAATACCCCACATTTTTCAAAAGTTTTAGAAAAAAGAGGGTTTGAAAAAAAAAGGACGTTTCTTGGGTTATCTCAACGAGCGCAATAGTTTCGAATCTAGTGTCTTTTGAACTATGAACCAGACTTAGATTGATGAAAGTTAACACATAAGTGAAATGGTGGAGCAAGCTCTATGAACCAAGACACTTTAATGTGGGTTAGAGGTCTTCCAATCATATTGCAACCCCCACAATTCTAGTCGTTTTCGTTGTTTTGCGCAAATAGGTTGTGTGCGCGCTTGGTATTCATTAGTGCTCTAGAGATTTCGTCACGATCTCATGCAAGAGGCCCTACTTGACACTCAGTAGGTGTTTCATCAAGTGTATGTTGCATTTAAGCTTATCCAGGAATTTAAAATAAAGAACATGACAAAAGTACAAATTAAATTAAAATAGAACCTTAGGAATTTTATTGCAATCTTACACCAGGAAGTTAACCACAGGAATTTAGCCGTTCTTGACCGGTTGATAAAATTTTCCCAATTAAATGGAAAATATAACTAAGATTAAAAAAAATAAAAAGAAATGGAAGAAGTGAAGAAGGTTGGTGTGAAGATGGAGAGGAAGAGAAGAAGCGTAGTGTAGTTGTAGTATGTGATGTGTGGGATTTATATAGGAGAAAAAGAAGAAAAAGTAAAATTAAAAAAATAGAAAATGGAGGACAAGGTGATGATGAGAGTGAGTTGGAATGAGTTGGAAAGAAAAAATGGAGAATGTTGAATGTGAGTATGAGGAGGAATCCTAAAAAATGTGTGATAAGTTGGAACCAAAAATAAAAGATAAATGTACCTAAAAATAAATTATAACTCATAATAAAAAAAACTAAAGTGATATAATTTTTTTCTAAAAAAAAAGGCTAAAATTAATTTTTGATATACTCCTATTATCAATGCTTCCCTTGAAACCCAGTATCTTCACCAAATAAATGCTTTCGTTGGGTTGCTCAATGAATTGAATGGAGGGTGCAAATAGCAATTCTACTCTCCACGGGTGGTGCGAGTAGAAAAAATAGCGAATTTTGGACAATCTGATAGTGTAGATAGGAAAAACTCATGTTCCAGCTTAGCTCCAAGCCCAAATGCTTTTCAGTGCCAAATTATTACCTGAAATCTCAAATTAAACCCAAATAAGTATAAAAACTCAATTAAGTCAAATTTATTAAAACTTATATAATTAAGGTCATTAGGCACCATTATAAAATTAATTAAGTTCAATAAAGGCTTAATAATGTGGTAAAAATATAACTCATCAAATTCTCTCACACTTAGCCTTTTGCATTCCTGGGCAAAATCAAAGAACAAAGAACAAGGAGATTAAAGAAACTATGGTAAATAAACTCAAATACATATTTCGCAATGAATCTAGAAAATGCAATGAAATAGGCAAAATTCATCATCGAAGGAATCAAAGAATCCAGACAATTATAAGCATCATCCTAAACATTTCAAGTTAACAAGAAAACCAATCAAATTAAGAGGTAAATGAAAGTGATAGAACCTCACAAGATATGTTCTCTAATGCTCAAGTGTTTAGGTTTGTGTTTACACTCAAAACACTTCATGAAATACAAGCACTACCATAAGTTTGGCAAACCTCTAATATCCATACTTATCACACATGTACATAAAGATCAAAAGGACTTTACAAGGGTTATAATGAGGCCAAGGTAAAGGTGAGGATTTATTTTTGGATAAGTAGCTGAAAATAAAAAAGAATTAGGAGCAATGGGGAATAAGTCACTGATAGTCATGAAAACACCCTCTAAATTATTTGATTTCATTCCTCTTTTGCCTTCTAACAACTTTTTATTTTTTATTTTTTTTAGCATGAAAAACAAACCACTAACCATAATTTGAAATGAGACATAACCACGAATCGTCATAATTGAAGCACACCCCCATACTTATTTGAATACAAATTCCTAAAATAATTCCAAAGCTCCAAAATTCCTTAAGGTAACGACAATAATGGTTTTTCATTTCAAAGCTTGTAATGAGCTATGAAACATGAAAATGAGATATATAGGCTCAAAGGGGCTATGAAAGGATTTAATTCAACGTAGGCTCATTTGGCTAGTAGCTTACAAGAACAAAAATGCCTTGATCATTTCAATACATGCATGTGAGTTAAGTAACTTCAAAAAGAGTCAAGCCAAATTATAGAGTACAAGCAAACATGAGTGAAATCACACAAGAAATGAAAGAGAATGGCATACAATGGTCCATCCAATCATAAGGCTCAAAATCTCACAGGGACAAACCTATCACAGATAATTCAACCTCTTAATTCTCAAGACTAACTTGTTGAGCTGAAAATGAAAGAAATCAATCCATATCATACTAGAAATCTTCTATCTAAGAATGATAAAAATTTCTACAACTCATACAAGTCTTAAATTCAAGGAAAAGCATGTACTTTTTTCTTAATGAGAACAAACACATTATTCAAAATACACACAACAAGTGTATACCAAATAGGTTCCCAGGAAAGAGAGGTGGTTCACAACGGAACGCTTAAATACCAAGTCTTTCCTTAGCCAGAACCTTTTCAAATACAACACTATCACAAACACAATATATACATGTCCATTTAGAAAACCTAACTGTTTCAAGTTTAAGAAGGTCAAATGATAATACCTGAGAGTTTTCCTGCATAGAACACTCACAAACTATGTAGATGCATACTTGGTGTCGTCTGAGAGAACGTTCTTTAATACAAGAATAATACACACACACACAATAGTAAAAAACTAATAAAAGAGAAGAGAAAGGAAAACTCCCTCATCATGGAGGATTAATGTTAGGTTATTCCAAAGAGAACTCTTCAACTTTCACATCTGCAAGTGTAGGAGTTTCATGGAAATGTTTCAGCCGATGACCATTTACTTTGAAGCTTTTTCCGGTGGATTTACTTTTGATCTCTACAACTCCATAAGGAAAAACATTAGTAACAAAAAAAGGTCCAATCCACTTAGAAAGAAGCTTACCAGCCATGAGTCTAAGTCTAGAGTTAAACAAAAGCACTTTTTGTCCAATAAAGAATTCCTTTCTAGTTATCAAACTATCATGGAATCTCTTAGTTTTCTCCTTTTAGAATTTAGAATTCTCATAGGCTTCCAAGTGAATCTCATCAAGTTCTTGTAATTGTAGCTTCCTTTCCTTTCCCACTTGGTCAAGATCCAAATTACAAATTTTCATTGCCCAATATGACCGATGCTCTATTTCTACTGGAAGATGACATGCTTTGTCAAAGACAACCCGATAGGGAGACATCCCTATAGGTGCTTTATAAGCTGTTCTATGTGCCCATAGAGCATGATCAAGCCTGCGGCTCCAATCTTACTTGTTCTGTTGCACTAACTTCTCCAAAATTCTTTTTATCACTCTATTGGAAATCTCAGCTTGTCCATTAGTTTGGGGATGATATGGCGTAGAAACTCTGTGAGCAACCCCATATTTCTTGAGCATAGCTTGCATTGTCCTGTTACAAAAATGGGTGCCTTGATCGCTAATGATAGCTCTGGGTATGCCAAATCTACAAAAGATATGTGATATAACAAAATCTACAACAACCCGAGAATCATTAGTTCTGGTGGCAATAGCTTCCACCCACTTAGAGACATAATCAACAGCAAGATATACGAGAAACCAAAAGACATAGGAAAGGTACCCATGAAATCAATACCCCAAACATAAAAAACTTCACAGAACAACATTGGTTGTTGAGCCATCTGTTGTCTCCAAGTGATAGCATCTCCTGATTTTTGGCACTGCTCACATGTGTTGTATATTCGCCATGCATCTTTGAAAATGGTAAACCAATAAAATCCTGAGTCCAACACCTTTCTTGTTGTTCTTTGTGCTCCAAGATGGCCACCTACAGCTGAGGCGTGGCAAAACTGAAGAACAGATTGTATCTCATGATCTGGAATGCATCTTCGGATTACCTGGTCACTACAAAATTTCCACAAATAAGGGTCATCCCATACATAGTATTTAGCATCACTTTTAATTTTATATTTTTGTTCCTTTGATGCAAGTAGAGGAAAAATAGATTCAACCAGAAAATTCACAAAATTTGCAAACCAAGGGGTGGGGTAAGATACAAAAATATTCAAAAGCTGCTCATCAGGAAAATCATCCCGAATTAGTAATGGGTCAGTAGTCATTTGTATTCTGCTCAAGTGATCAACCACCAAGTTTTGTGCTCCACTCCTATCTTGGATCTCCAAATCAAATTCTTGTAATAACATTCATCTAATCAACCTTGGCTTAGACTCAGACTTCTTCAAAAGATACTTCAAAGCTACATGATCAGTAAAAACAATTACCTTAGAGCCAAGCAAATAAAATCTAAATTTGTCAAGAGCAATCACAATGGCTAAAAGCTCTTTCTCAGTTGTGGTATAATTTGCTTGTGCAGCATCAAAAGTTCTAGATGCATAATGGATTACTCTTGGCTGCTTGTCAACTTTCTGAGATAAAACAGCCCCCAATGCAAAGTTTTATGCATCACACCAAAGTTCAAATGGGTCTGTCCAATCAGGTGGTTGAATGATTGGAGTAGTAGTCAATGCATTCTTCAAGCAATCAAATGCCTCTTTACACTTTTCATCAAAATGGAATGGTACATCTTTTTGCAGCAAGTTGGATAATGGAAGGGCTTTCTTGCTAAAGTCCTGGATAAATCTCCTGTAAAAACCTGCATGTCCAAGAAATGAACGCATCTCTTTCACAGTAGAGGGGTAAGGTAACTGTAAAATAACATCAATTTTAGCAGGATCTACTTTAATTCCCTTGCAAGATATCACATGACCTAAGACTATTCCTTGTTCTATCATAAAATGGAATTTTCATAATTCAGGACAAGATTAGTTTCAATGCATCTATGTAATACATTATCTAAATTATCCAAACATGAATCAAATGATGTTCCATACACAGTGAAGTCATCCATGAACACTTCTATGCAACATTCAAGAAAATCACTGAAAATACCCACCATGCACCGCTGGAAAGTACCAGGGGCGTTGCATAGACCAAAGGGCATTCTCCTGTAGGCAAAAGTGCCAAAGGGACAAGTGAATGTGGTCTTCTCCTGATCCTCAGGAGCAATATGGTTCTGAAAATAACGAGAGAAATCATCAAGAAAACAGTGATGGGACTTACCAGCCAAGTGTTCAAGCATCTGATCGATGAAAGGTAATGGAAAGTTATCCTTTTTTGTTGCTTGATTGAGCTTCCTATAGTCAATACATACTCTCCAGCTATTCTGCACTATGGTAGGAAGTAACTCATCTTTTTCATTCTTTACTACTGTTATCCCTGTGTTTTTAGGTACCACTTGCACTGGACTTACCCAATAACTATCAAAAATAGGAAAGATGATTCCAACTTGTAAAAGCTTGGTCACTTCCTTCTTTACTACATCAAGAATCATCGGGTTAAGTCTTCTTTGAGGTTGTCTCATTGGTTTAGTTCCATCCTCCAAGAGTATCCTATGCATGCACATAGATGGACTAATACTAGGGATGTCAGCTAAGGTCCAACCTATAGCCTTCTTATGCTTCCTCAATACTTGTAGCAGTTTTTCCTCTTACTCAGTAGCAAGGGACTAGAATAATAACAGGTAGTTTCTCATCATCCTCAAGATATGCATAATTGAGGTGCTGAGGCAATGGTTTAAGCTCCAATGTTGGTGGCTGCATGATGGATGGGATCAAACTAGTGGATTCTACAGCCTGCACCTTAAAAAGAAAGTAAGTTTCTTGTTTAGGATCAACAATTGTATAAAAATTCTCATGACCAGTAGTATTCAAATCATCATCATTCATGATGTGGTCAATCTCTAAACAAACACTACACATATCAGATTTTCTACGTGCATGACAACTCTATGAACAATCAATTAATGATGGAAAATCAACATCACCAAAGAATTCAGATAGATTATCATCAGTAAGCTCATAAATTAAATCCATGTGAAAAACAACAAAGTGATCCTCTGTGGGATGCTTCATAGCATCGAAAATGTTGAACCGGATCACACTATCACCAAATTCCATGGACAGAGTTTCTGCATGACATCAATTTTTGTTCTTGCTATTTTCAAGAAAGGTCTTCCCAAAATTATTGGGATTGTGCCATTAGAGGATCCTTCTTCCATATCAAGTATGTAGAAGTCTGCAGGCGAAATTAGTTCGTCAACCCGAACTATTACCTATGATGCAAGGAATAGTAAAAGTCCCAGGATCCTTACATTTTTCTAGAATATGGGGAATTGGTTTACCTATCATTGCAGACACATTTCTCCTGGTGCTTATCTTCTCATTACCTTTTAGCTTTCTCTTATGAGTGCATAATTCTTTAAGAAACTTGGCATACCTTGGAATCTGTTAATCAAGTGGCCTCTATGCTCAAGAGGGGGGGCGGTGAATTGAGCTTAAAAATTTTTCCGTGATTCGTTTAAAATTATAACAAAACTTGAGCAAGGAATATATTAGTTACGTATGGAATTAAAATACAATGAAAGACAGAAATGAAGATCAAATAAACTAAATAGATATGAGTTTTAGGGATAGAGAGAATAGTACCGAGTTTTATACTGGTTCAGTCACACACCACTTGTGACCTACGTCCAGTCTACGAATCTCCGCCACGCGAGAATTCTTCTATTACTTTTCAATGATTACACACTAAGTGCACCTTTCTCAATTGGATACCCCACCAATTTTAAAGGCCTCAATCTAGGGATACCTCACCCTAAGAACACCTTGAAGGATACCCCACCTTCAAACAATTAGAAGGATACCACACCTTCACACAAAATTAGCTCACCACAATGAAACTCTCAAAAGAGTAAATGATACAACTTGAAGCTCTAATATATTTGATTTAAGGCTCTTTGTTTGATGAAAGAAATAGAATAGGAAAAACAAAGCAAGCCTTTAGGCAAAAGCACAAGACCCTTGATTTAGAGAGATTGATGATAGAAAGTAATTTTTCAATTCAATGTTAAGCTCACAAGGGTATGTTATATTTTATGTCAAAAGCCCTTTTTATAGATAGCAGAAACAGCAGTCAGAAGCTGCGCATATTTCATTAACATATTCGAATATGCTATTCGAATATGACATCAGTATATTCAAATATAATACTTTCATATTTGAATATGGCACTTTCATATTCGAATATGTATTTGAATATAATGTTTCTGCATTTAAAATTTGATTTCTGTAGGCTTCATATTTGAATATAGAGGTTCCATATTCGAATATGTATTCGAATATAATAGTTCTGGAAGGTGACAAGACCAAGGTTCTTTGTTATATTCGAATATGTATTCAAATATGGGAAGCCATATTCGAATATATATTCGAATATACAGTTTCTAAAAAATAATTTGGCCAAGACAATATGTCATATTCGAATATGTATTCGAATATGGCAAGCCATATTCAAATATATATTCGAATATACTGGTCAGAAAATTCAAATTTTGTTTCCAGAACCTTGATATTCGAATATACACCAAATTTTGACATTTTCAGGTGAAAATCAATTTTTAGATATTTTCTTTGAAATTTTCTAGGAGGGTCTTTTCTTTGAAAATGTTTTTATCTTAACTCTTAATATTTTTCTAAAAATCCCTTTTTAGAAAAATGTTTGTTTCAATTCCAAAGAGCCTTAATCAAACTTACATTTATTTATAATTTAAAACCTATATACCCTTTGTTGTTGCGAATCTGTTTACTGCGCTTGTTCACGGGATTTATCCTTTTGATTCTTGGTTTGTTGTGGAATCATCAAAACTTCAAACTTAGAGCATGTTGCATTTACAGAATCTGCTTAATTGCATCAAACAGATGGATGTTGACTTCAACTCTTCTGAAGGTTTCTAAGGTCTCCTTGTCAAATTCTTCCATCTTCTTACTTTGAACTACTCTTTGTGGAAAAGGAAGAGGAATCAAAGGTTGTTCATTGCTTGGTTCAGTCGAAGAAGGTACAATTGCATGCATCTTTCTACTAGTTCCTTCTTCTTGTCTTTCTTCTTGGTGGACATGCCGCTTTCTTTTTGTTGCAGCAGAGTCATCTTTTGTTCAAATGACAAAATCTTTCTTTTCAGGCTCTTGTACAGGCACAATTACTTCAATGTTCTTACCTGATCTCAGAGTGATAGCACTCACATTCCTTGGATTGACAATTGTTTGAGTTGGAAGCTTGTCAGAGTTTTGAGATTGCAATTGGTTCAACGAAGTGGCCAACTGCCCAGTTTGGTTGTTTAAACTCTGAATTGTAGCTTCAGTCCTTTGCTGAAATTGCAAATTGTTTGCTACCATTTGATTCACCAAGTCCTCCAATGAAGGTTTATTCCTTGCAGGTACAACAGCTTGTTTTTGCTGTTATTGTTGCAGGATTGGAGGTGGTACATACGGTCTACTTGGTCTAGCATATTTTTGAAATGGCACCTGAGGCTGTTTCTGTAAAGAATTTCCCCATCTTAAATTTGGATGATTCCTCCAACCAGGATTATATTTGTTGAAAGAAAGATCAAAATTTTGATACTGTTGAGGCCTTTTATAAATATTAACAACATACTGCTGAGGCCTCTCACGTGACCATCCCGGTTGCTGATAATTTTGTTGACCTGAGGGATGATGACGAGGAGGAGGAAGAGGGTCCCACCGTTTTCAAGCGTACGCGGAAAACGATCGAAGGAGATGTCGGTGAAGATCCCTTGTGGTAGGAGGATGGCAAGGCACAGGCGAAGCGTGCCAAAAAAGGGAAAGGTAATGAGTGGTATTTTTGTTGCTTTTGGCATAATGCTATCCCGACATTGCTGATGCCATATCAATTTCTGATGTCATATTTTTGCAGCTGTCGAGGATACTGAAGTCCCGGAGGGGCGACCTTTTACGCCTAGGTGGCGTGGTAAGTGGAGTGGCATTTTCGAGGGTATGGTCACTCCAAGAGTTAGCTTTATGCATCCCCAGACTTTTTCTTCAACACTTCCACTGAAACTTTCGAGGTGAGTTTATGCAAAATTGACTGAAAATCTCATGGTCTTAGTCTCAACCGAGATATTTTTGTTTGCGCAAGGCCGGTGTGAGCGAATGCAGTGCTGGGCCGGCATTATCCATTCATTTTTGAATGATATAAGGCTTGAGGCAGAGGGGGTGTTGAAGGCCCCTGTTTCCCAAAATAATAATGATATTTTGAATCAAAGGGTGGCGGATTAGAAGGGAAAGTCCGTGATCAGGAGAAACAGCTGAATCAGCAACAGCTTGACGCGGCCACTTGGGATAGCGAGTTGCAAGCCCAAGTTGATAAATTATCCTGGGAGGTTGACGATGCTCGTGAGGAAACGATTCGTAAGAATGGCCTCTGGACGGTTGCTGAGAAGAAGCCGAAGTCTTCTCTTGATGCTTCTGAAAGGGAGCAGGCTGAATTGAACAGAGCAAGGGCATCGCTGACTACCGAGGTACATCAACTTCGCCAGGAGAGGATCTTGTTGGTTGAAAAACTAAAATCTCAGTCTCGGGTCGCCGAGGAAGCCCAGAAGGAGGCAGATACCTTGAGGGAGGAATTCGATGGCGTGAATTATGACGCCTTCTGCAATTGCCTTCAACAAGTGATGTTGCTGAATCCCGGGGTGACTTTGAACCTTCGTGGTATAAGTGTGGATCACACCGTGTTGGAAGGTGTCCTTACCGACATTTGTCAGCCCAGTGACCCGTACCCGGTCGATCTATCCAACTCGGACTTGAAGGCCTTTGACCCTTGGGCCCCATACGTTGCCAACAACTCAGAGGAAACGGAAAGCGACGTGCGGGATAGCGATGGTGATGCACCGGGAAATGTTGCCGATACTAGAGCTACAGCGTCGGCTCCTGGTGCCGAGGATGGCGGGGTTGAAACTGAGACTTTGGTGCCACCTCCCGGCCCATGACTTCGTTTTTTATTTTCCTTTTGTTTGTATGGTTGCCCCTGTTTTGTACTTGACTGTTCTTTGATTTAATAGAAAAGGTTATTTATACTGGCGTGTCAATTTTTTGATTACCAGTTTGCTACTGTTCTGGCCGTGATTGTCTAGGTAACTGTATCTTTTACCGATGTAATATAGTTCGTAGGGGACAAGTTGTCCTATCCCGGTGTGAGTTAATTTATGGGGGATGGATCCCTTCTAGGTTTTAAGTCCTGGTGGGGCAAATGCCCTACTCCGGTGTTAAGTAGTTTGTGGGGGACGGATCCCTTCCAGGTTTTAAGTCCTGGTGGGGGCAAATGCCCTATACCGGTGTTAATAGTTTGTGGGGGACGGATCCCTTCCAGGTTTTAAGTCCTGGTGGGGCAAGTGCCCTATCCGGGTTGTATTTTAAAATTGACCTTCGTCGACCACGATTCCTGATATCGGCTGTGTAACACTTTGTATCTCATTATAAAGTAATTTATAACATCAAGGAGTAATTCTTAAAACATGATTTCTTATTAAATCAGATAATTGGGGCCTCGTTAAAACCTATGACAGTAAAACCCTCCTTAGGGATAAAACCTGCCACAGGAAAAA